>JASGLE010000021.1:2254414-2931914 GCA_030179965.1 Cyperus esculentus
GGAATGCGGCACACCGGATTCCCCATTTCATCTAAAAAACACCAAAACGAAAAAATAAGTAACTCTACGATATCAAATATCGCCTCCGCCGCACCCGTCTGCCCGCCCGCACGTGTCGGCCCGGTATCTGCGCTTACGGGCAGAAAACAAATATTGGGGCGTCGAAAAAGGGATGCGGCACATGGAATTCCCAAGAGGTCACCCATCTTAGTACTACTCATGCCCAAGCACGCTTAACTGCGGAGTTCTGATGGGATCCGGTGCTTTAGTGCTGGTATGACCGCATCCGACATATTAGCCCGCCGTACCTACTTAACGGCTCCCGTACCCGCTTTTCCGCATTTCCGGCTCTACCTGGTTCTCCGTGGCCCTATTTCATCTAAAAAACGCACAAATGGAATGACTACCCCTACGATATCGAGATCGCCTCCGCCCGGCACGCCCGGACGTGCCGGCCCGTTTTTTCGCTTACGGGCAAAAAATTAGTTAGGGGCCTCGAAAAGGGAATGCGGCACACCGGATTCCCCATTTCATCTAAAAAACACCAAAACGAAAAAATAAGTAACTCTACGATATCAAATATCGCCTCCGCCGCACCCGTCTGCCCGCCCGCACGTGTCGGCCCGGTATCTGCGCTTACGGGCAGAAAACAAATATTGGGGCGTCGAAAAAGGGATGCGGCACATGGAATTCCCAAGAGGTCACCCATCTTAGTACTACTCATGCCCAAGCACGCTTAACTGCGGAGTTCTGATGGGATCCGGTGCTTTAGTGCTGGTATGACCGCATCCGACATATTAGCCCGCCGTACCTACTTAACGGCTCCCGTACCCGCTTTTCCGCATTTCCGGCTCTACCTGGTTCTCCGTGGCCCTATTTCATCTAAAAAACGCACAAATGGAATGACTACCCCTACGATATCGAGATCGCCTCCGCCCGGCACGCCCGGACGTGCCGGCCCGTTTTTTCGCTTACGGGCAAAAAATTAGTTAGGGGCCTCGAAAAGGGAATGCGGCACACCGGATTCCCCATTTCATCTAAAAAACACCAAAACGAAAATATAAGTAACTCTACGATATCAAATATCGCCTCCGCCGCACCCGTCTGCCCGCCCGCACGTGTCGGCCCGGTATCTGCGCTTACGGGCAGAAAACAAATATTGGGGCGTCGAAAAAGGGATGCGGCACATGGAATTCCCAAGAGGTCACCCATCTTAGTACTACTCATGCCCAAGCACGCTTAACTGCGGAGTTCTGATGGGATCCGGTGCTTTAGTGCTGGTATGACCGCATCCGACATATTAGCCCGCCGTACCTACTTAACGGCTCCCGTACCCGCTTTTCCGCATTTCCGGCTCTACCTGGTTCTCCGTGGCCCTATTTCATCTAAAAAACGCACAAATGGAATGACTACCCCTACGATATCGAGATCGCCTCCGCCCGGCACGCCCGGACGTGCCGGCCCGTTTTTTCGCTTACGGGCAAAAAATTAGTTAGGGGCCTCGAAAAGGGAATGCGGCACACCGGATTCCCCATTTCATCTAAAAAACACCAAAACGAAAAAAATAAGTAACTCTACGATATCAAATATCGCCTCCGCCGCACCCGTCTGCCCGCCCGCACGTGTCGGCCCGGTATCTGCGCTTACGGGCAGAAAACAAATATTGGGGCGTCGAAAAAGGGATGCGGCACATGGAATTCCCAAGAGGTCACCCATCTTAGTACTACTCATGCCCAAGCACGCTTAACTGCGGAGTTCTGATGGGATCCGGTGCTTTAGTGCTGGTATGACCGCATCCGACATATTAGCCCGCCGTACCTACTTAACGGCTCCCGTACCCGCTTTTCCGCATTTCCGGCTCTACCTGGTTCTCCGTGGCCCTATTTCATCTAAAAAACGCACAAATGGAATGACTACCCCTACGATATCGAGATCGCCTCCGCCCGGCACGCCCGGACGTGCCGGCCCGTTTTTTCGCTTACGGGCAAAAAATTAGTTAGGGGCCTCGAAAAGGGAATGCGGCACACCGGATTCCCCATTTCATCTAAAAAACACCAAAACGAAAAAAATAAGTAACTCTACGATATCAAATATCGCCTCCGCCGCACCCGTCTGCCCGCCCGCACGTGTCGGCCCGGGTATCTGCGCTTACGGGCAGAAAACAAATATTGGGGCGTCGAAAAAGGGATGCGGCACATGGAATTCCCAAGAGGTCACCCATCTTAGTACTACTCATGCCCAAGCACGCTTAACTGCGGAGTTCTGATGGGATCCGGTGCTTTAGTGCTGGTATGACCGCATCCGACATATTAGCCCGCCGTACCTACTTAACGGCTCCCGTACCCGCTTTTCCGCATTTCCGGCTCTACCTGGTTCTCCGTGGCCCTATTTCATCTAAAAAACGCACAAATGGAATGACTACCCCTACGATATCGAGATCGCCTCCGCCCGGCACGCCCGGACGTGCCGGCCCGTTTTTTCGCTTACGGGCAAAAAATTAGTTAGGGGCCTCGAAAAGGGAATGCGGCACACCGGATTCCCCATTTCATCTAAAAAACACCAAAACGAAAAAAATAAGTAACTCTACGATATCAAATATCGCCTCCGCCGCACCCGTCTGCCCGCCCGCACGTGTCGGCCCGGTATCTGCGCTTACGGGCAGAAAACAAATATTGGGGCGTCGAAAAAGGGATGCGGCACATGGAATTCCCAAGAGGTCACCCATCTTAGTACTACTCATGCCCAAGCACGCTTAACTGCGGAGTTCTGATGGGATCCGGTGCTTTAGTGCTGGTATGACCGCATCCGACATATTAGCCCGCCGTACCTACTTAACGGCTCCCGTACCCGCTTTTCCGCATTTCCGGCTCTACCTGGTTCTCCGTGGCCCTATTTCATCTAAAAAACGCACAAATGGAATGACTACCCCTACGATATCGAGATCGCCTCCGCCCGGCACGCCCGGACGTGCCGGCCCGTTTTTTCGCTTACGGGCAAAAAATTAGTTAGGGGCCTCGAAAAGGGAATGCGGCACACCGGATTCCCCATTTCATCTAAAAAACACCAAAACGAAAAAAATAAGTAACTCTACGATATCAAATATCGCCTCCGCCGCACCCGTCTGCCCGCCCGCACGTGTCGGCCCGGTATCTGCGCTTACGGGCAGAAAACAAATATTGGGGCGTCGAAAAAGGGATGCGGCACATGGAATTCCCAAGAGGTCACCCATCTTAGTACTACTCATGCCCAAGCACGCTTAACTGCGGAGTTCTGATGGGATCCGGTGCTTTAGTGCTGGTATGACCGCATCCGACATATTAGCCCGCCGTACCTACTTAACGGCTCCCGTACCCGCTTTTCCGCATTTCCGGCTCTACCTGGTTCTCCGTGGCCCTATTTCATCTAAAAAACGCACAAATGGAATGACTACCCCTACGATATCGAGATCGCCTCCGCCCGGCACGCCCGGACGTGCCGGCCCGTTTTTCGCTTACGGGCAAAAAATTAGTTAGGGGCCTCGAAAAGGGAATGCGGCACACCGGATTCCCCATTTCATCTAAAAAACACCAAAACGAAAAAAAATAAGTAACTCTACGATATCAAATATCGCCTCCGCCGCACCCGTCTGCCCGCCCGCACGTGTCGGCCCTGGTATCTGCGCTTACGGGCAGAAAACAAATATTGGGGCGTCGAAAAAGGGATGCGGCACATGGAATTCCCAAGAGGTCACCCATCTTAGTACTACTCATGCCCAAGCACGCTTAACTGCGGAGTTCTGATGGGATCCGGTGCTTTAGTGCTGGTATGACCGCATCCGACATATTAGCCCGCCGTACCTACTTAACGGCTCCCGTACCCGCTTTTTCCGCATTTCCGGCTCTACCTGGTTCTCCGTGGCCCTATTTCATCTAAAAACGCACAAATGGAATGACTACCCCTACGATATCGAGATCGCCTCCGCCCGGCACGCCCGGACGTGCCGGCCCGTTTTTTTCGCTTACGGGCAAAAAATTAGTTAGGGGCCTCGAAAAGGGAATGCGGCACACCGGATTCCCCATTTCATCTAAAAAACACCAAAACGAAAAAAAATAAGTAAACTCTACGATATCAAATATCGCCTCCGCCGCACCCGTCTGCCCGCCCGCACGTGTCGGCCCGGTATCTGCGCTTACGGGCAGAAAACAAATATTGGGGCGTCGAAAAAGGGGATGCGGCACATGGAATTCCCAAGAGGTCACCCATCTTAGTACTACTCATGCCCAAGCACGCTTAACTGCGGAGTTCTGATGGGATCCGGTGCTTTAGTGCTGGTATGACCGCATCCGACATATTAGCCCGCCGTACCTACTTAACGGCTCCCGTACCCGCTTTTCCGCATTTCCGGCTCTACCTGGTTCTCCGTGGCCCTATTTCATCTAAAAAACGCACAAATGGAATGACTACCCCTACGATATCGAGATCGCCTCCGCCCGGCACGCCCGGACGTGCCGGCCCGTTTTTTCGCTTACGGCAAAAAATTAGTTAGGGGCCTCGAAAAGGGAATGCGGCACACCGGATTCCCCATTTCATCTAAAAAAACACCAAAACGAAAAAAAATAAGTAACTCTACGATATCAAATATCGCCTCCGCCGCACCCGTCTGCCCGCCCGCACGTTGTCGGCCCGGTATCTGCGCTTACGGGCAGAAAACAAATATTGGGGCGTCGAAAAAGGGATGCGGCACATGGAATTCCCAAGAGGTCACCCATCTTAGTACTACTCATGCCCAAGCACGCTTAACTGCGGAGTTCTGATGGGATCCGGTGCTTTAGTGCTGGTATGACCGCATCCGACATATTAGCCCGCCGTACCTACTTAACGGCTCCCGTACCCGCTTTTCCGCATTTCCGGCTCTACCTGGTTCTCCGTGGCCCTATTTCATCTAAAAAACGCACAAATGGAATGACTACCCCTACGATATCGAGATCGCCTCCGCCCGGCACGCCCGGACGTGCCGGCCCGTTTTTTCGCTTACGGGCAAAAAATTAGTTAGGGGCCTCGAAAAGGGAATGCGGCACACCGGATTCCCCATTTCATCTAAAAAACACCAAAACGAAAAAAAATAAGTAACTCTACGATATCAAATATCGCCTCCGCCGCACCCGTCTGCCCGCCCGCACGTGTCGGCCCGGTATCTGCGCTTACGGGCAGAAAACAAATATTGGGGCGTCGAAAAAGGATGCGGCACATGGAATTCCCAAGAGGTCACCCATCTTAGTACTACTCATGCCCAAGCACGCTTAACTGCGGAGTTCTGATGGGATCCGGTGCTTTAGTGCTGGTATGACCGCATCCGACATATTAGCCCGCCGTAACCTACTTAACGGCTCCCGTACCCGCTTTTCCGCATTTCCGGCTCTACCTGGTTCTCCGTGGCCCTATTTCATCTAAAAAACGCACAAATGGAATGACTACCCCTACGATATCGAGATCGCCTCCGCCCGGCACGCCCGGACGTGCCGGCCCGTTTTTTCGCTTACGGGCAAAAAATTAGTTAGGGGCCTCGAAAAGGGAATGCGGCACACCGGATTCCCCATTTCATCTAAAAAACACCAAAACGAAAAAAAATAAGTAACTCTACGATATCAATATCGCCTCCGCCGCCACCCGTCTGCCCGCCCGCACGTGTCGGCCCGGTATCTGCGCTTACGGGCAGAAAACAAATATTGGGGCGTCGAAAAAGGGATGCGGGCACATGGAATTCCCAAGAGGTCACCCATCTTAGTACTACTCATGCCCAAGCACGCTTAACTGCGGAGTTCTGATGGGATCCGGTGCTTTAGTGCTGGTATGACCGCATCCGACATATTAGCCCGCCGTACCTACTTAACGGCTCCCGTACCCGCTTTTCCGCATTTCCGGCTCTACCTGGTTCTCCGTGGCCCTATTTCATCTAAAAAACGCACAAATGGAATGACTACCCCTACGATATCGAGATCGCCTCCGCCCGGCCCGCCGGACGTGCCGGCCCGTTTTTTCGCTTACGGGCAAAAAATTAGTTAGGGGCCTCGAAAAGGGAATGCGGCACACCGGATTCCCCATTTCATCTAAAAAACACCAAAACGAAAAAAAATAAGTAACTCTACGATATCAAATATCGCCTCCGCCGCACCCGTCTGCCCGCCCGCACGTGTCGGCCCGGTATCTGCGCTTACGGGCAGAAAACAAATATTGGGGCGTCGAAAAAAGGGATGCGGCACATGGAATTCCCAAGAGGTCACCCATCTTAGTACTACTCATGCCCAAGCACGCTTAACTGCGGAGTTCTGATGGGATCCGGTGCTTTAGTGCTGGTATGACCGCATCCGACATATTAGCCCGCCGTACCTACTTAACGGCTCCCGTACCCGCTTTTCCGCATTTCCGGCTCTACCTGGTTCTCCGTGGCCCTATTTCATCTAAAAAACGCACAAATGGAATGACTACCCCTACGATATCGAGATCGCCTCGCCCGGCACGCCGGACGTGCCGGCCCGTTTTTCGCTTACGGGCAAAAAATTAGTTAGGGGCCTCGAAAAGGGAATGCGGCACACCGGATTCCCCATTTCATCTAAAAAACACCAAAACGAAAAAAAATAAGTAACTCTACGATATCAAATATCGCCTCCGCCGCACCCGTCTGCCCGCCCGCACGTGTCGGCCCGGTATCTGCGCTTACGGGCAGAAAACAAATATTGGGGCGTCGAAAAAGGGATGCGGCACATGGAATTCCCAAGGAGGTCACCCATCTTAGTACTACTCATGCCCAAGCACGCTTAACTGCGGAGTTCTGATGGGATCCGGTGCTTTAGTGCTGGTATGACCGCATCCGACATATTAGCCCGCCGTACCTACTTAACGGCTTCCCGTACCCGCTTTTCCGCATTTCCGGCTCTACCTGGTTCTCCGTGGCCCTATTTCATCTAAAAAACGCACAAATGGAATGACTACCCTACGATATCGAGATCGCCTCCGCCCGGCACGCCCGGACGTGCCGGCCCGTTTTTTCGCTTACGGGCAAAAAATTAGTTAGGGGCCTCGAAAAGGGAATGCGGCACACCGGATTCCCCATTTCATCTAAAAAACACCAAAACGAAAAAAAATAAGTAACTCTACGATATCAAATATCGCCTCCGCCGCACCCGTCTGCCCGCCCGCACGTGTCGGCCCGGTATCTGCGCTTACGGGCAGAAAACAAATATTGGGGCGTCGAAAAAGGGATGCGGCACATGGAATTCCCAAGAGGTCACCCATCTTAGTACTACTCATGCCCAAGCACGCTTAACTGCGGAGTTCTGATGGGATCCGGTGCTTTAGTGCTGGTATGACCGCATCCGACATATTAGCCCGCCGTACCTACTTAACGGCTCCCGTACCCGCTTTTCCGCATTTCGGCTCTACCTGGTTCTCCGTGGCCCTATTTCATCTAAAAAACGCACAAATGGAATGACTACCCTACGATATCGAGATCGCCTCCGCCCGGCACGCCCGGACGTGCCGGCCCGTTTTTTCGCTTACGGGCAAAAAAATTAGTTAGGGGCCTCGAAAAGGGAATGCGGCACACCGGATTCCCCATTTCATCTAAAAAACACCAAAACGAAAAAAAATAAGTAACTCTACGATATCAAATATCGCCTCCGCCGCACCCGTCTGCCCGCCCGCACGTGTCGGCCCGGTATCTGCGCTTACGGGCAGAAAACAAATATTGGGGCGTCGAAAAAGGGATGCGGCACATGGAATTCCCAAGAGGTCACCCATCTTAGTACTACTCATGCCCAAGCACGCTTAACTGCGGAGTTCTGATGGGATCCGGTGCTTTAGTGCTGGTATGACCGCATCCGACATATTAGCCCGCCGTACCTACTTAACGGCTCCCGTACCCGCTTTTCCGCATTTCCGGCTCTACCTGGTTCTCCGTGGCCCTATTTCATCTAAAAAACGCACAAATGGAATGACTACCCCTACGATATCGAGATCGCCTACGCCCGGCACGCCCGGACGTGCCGGCCCGTTTTTTCGCTTACGGGCAAAAAATTAGTTAGGGGCCTCGAAAAGGGAATGCGGCACACCGGATTCCCCATTTCATCTAAAAAACACCAAAACGAAAAAAATAAGTAACTCTACGATATCAAATATCGCCTCCGCCGCACCCGTCTGCCCGCCCGCACGTGTCGGCCCGGTATCTGCGCTTACGGGCAGAAAACAAATATTGGGGCGTCGAAAAAGGGATGCGGCACATGGAATTCCCAAGAGGTCACCCATCTTAGTACTACTCATGCCCAAGCACGCTTAACTGCGGAGTTCTGATGGGATCCGGTGCTTTAGTGCTGGTATGACCGCATCCGACATATTAGCCCGCCGTACCTACTTAACGGCTCCCGTACCCGCTTTTCCGCATTTCCGGCTCTACCTGGTTCTCCGTGGCCCTATTTCATCTAAAAAACGCACAAATGGAATGACTACCCCTACGATATCGAGATCGCCTCCGCCCGGCACGCCCGGACGTGCCGGCCCGTTTTTTCGCTTACGGGCAAAAAATTAGTTAGGGGCCTCGAAAAGGGAATGCGGCACACCGGATTCCCCATTTCATCTAAAAAACACCAAAACGAAAAAAATAAGTAACTCTACGATATCAAATATCGCCTCCGCCGCACCCGTCTGCCCGCCCGCACGTGTCGGCCCGGTATCTGCGCTTACGGGCAGAAAACAAATATTGGGGCGTCGAAAAAGGGATGCGGCACATGGAATTCCCAAGAGGTCACCCATCTTAGTTACTACTCATGCCCAAGCACGCTTAACTGCGGAGTTCTGATGGGATCCGGTGCTTTAGTGCTGGTATGACCGCATCCGACATATTAGCCCGCCGTACCTACTTAACGGCTCCCGTACCCGCTTTTCCGCATTTCCGGCTCTACCTGGTTCTCCGTGGCCCTATTTCATCTAAAAAACGCACAAATGGAATGACTACCCCTACGATATCGAGATCGCCTCCGCCCGGCACGCCCGGACGTGCCGGCCCGTTTTTTCGCTTACGGGCAAAAAAATTAGTTAGGGGCCTCGAAAAGGGAATGCGGCACACCGGATTCCCCATTTCATCTAAAAAACACCAAAACGAAAAAAAATAAGTAACTCTACGATATCAAATATCGCCTCCGCCGCACCCGTCTGCCCGCCCGCACGTGTCGGCCCGGTATCTGCGCTTACGGGCAGAAAACAAATATTGGGGCGTCGAAAAAGGGATGCGGCACATGGAATTCCCAAGAGGTCACCCATCTTAGTACTACTCATGCCCAAGCACGCTTAACTGCGGAGTTCTGATGGGATCCGGTGCTTAGTGCTGGTATGACCGCATCCGACATATTAGCCCGCCGTACCTACTTAACGGCTCCCGTACCCGCTTTTCGCATTTCCGGCTCTACCTGGTTCTCCGTGGCCCTATTTCATCTAAAAAACGCACAAATGGAATGACTACCCCTACGATATCGAGATCGCCTCCGCCCGGCACGCCCGGACGTGCCGGCCCGTTTTTTCGCTTACGGGCAAAAAATTAGTTAGGGGCCTCGAAAAGGGAATGCGGCACACCGGATTCCCCATTTCATCTAAAAACACCAAAACGAAAAAAAATAAGTAACTCTACGATATCAAATATCGCCTCCGCCGCACCCGTCTGCCCGCCCGCACGTGTCGGCCCGGTATCTGCGCTTACGGGCAGAAAACAAATATTGGGGCGTCGAAAAAGGGATGCGGCACATGGAATTCCCAAGAGGTCACCCATCTTAGTACTACTCATGCCCAAGCACGCTTAACTGCGGAGTTCTGATGGGATCCGGTGCTTTAGTGCTGGTATGACCGCATCCGACATATTAGCCCGCCGTACCTACTTAACGGCTCCCGTACCCGCTTTTCCGCATTTCCGGCTCTACCTGGTTCTCCGTGGCCCTATTTCATCTAAAAAACGCACAAATGGAATGACTACCCCTACGATATCGAGATCGCCTCCGCCCGGCACGCCCGGACGTGCCGGCCCGTTTTTTCGCTTACGGGCAAAAAATTAGTTAGGGGCCTCGAAAAGGGAATGCGGCACACCGGATTCCCCATTTCATCTAAAAAACACCAAAACGAAAAAAAATAAGTAACTCTACGATATCAAATATCGCCTCCGCCGCACCCGTCTGCCCGCCCGCACGTGTCGGCCCGGGTATCTGCGCTACGGGCAGAAAACAAATATTGGGGCGTCGAAAAAGGGATGCGGCACATGAATTCCCAAGAGGTCACCCATCTTAGTACTACTCATGCCCAAGCACGCTTAACTGCGGAGTTCTGATGGGATCCGGTTGCTTTAGTGCTGGTATGACCGCATCCGACATATTAGCCCGCCGTACCTACTTAACGGCTCCCGTACCCGCTTTTCCGCATTTCCGGCTCTACCTGGTTCTCCGTGGCCCTATTTCATCTAAAAAACGCACAAATGGAATGACTACCCCTACGATATCGAGATCGCCTCCGCCCGGCACGCCCGGACGTGCCGGCCCGTTTTTTTCGCTTACGGGCAAAAAATTAGTTAGGGGCCTCGAAAAGGGAATGCGGCACACCGGATTCCCCATTTCATCTAAAAAACACCAAAACGAAAAAAAATAAGTAACTCTACGATATCAAATATCGCCTCCGCCGCACCCGTCTGCCCGCCCGCACGTGTCGGCCCGGTATCTGCGCTTACGGGCAGAAAACAAATATTGGGGGCGTCGAAAAAGGGATGCGGCACATGGAATTCCCAAGAGGTCACCCATCTTAGTACTACTCATGCCCAAGCACGCTTAACTGCGGAGTTCTGATGGGATCCGGTGCTTTAGTGCTGGTATGACCGCATCCGACATATTAGCCCGCCGTACCTACTTAACGGCTCCCGTACCCGCTTTTCCGCATTTCCGGCTCTACCTGGTTCTCCGTGGCCCTATTTCATCTAAAAAACGCACAAATGGAATGACTACCCCTACGATATCGAGATCGCCTCCGCCCGGCACGCCCGGACGTGCCGGCCCGTTTTTTCGCTTACGGGCAAAAAATTAGTTAGGGGCCTCGAAAAGGGAATGCGGCACACCGGATTCCCCATTTCATCTAAAAAACACCAAAACGAAAAAAAATAAGTAACTCTACGATATCAAATATCGCCTCCGCCGCACCCGTCTGCCCGCCCGCACGTGTCGGCCCGGTATCTGCGCTTACGGGCAGAAAACAAATATTGGGGCGTCGAAAAAGGGATGCGGCACATGGAATTCCCAAGAGGTCACCCATCTTAGTACTACTCATGCCCAAGCACGCTTAACTGCGGAGTTCTGATGGGATCCGGTGCTTTAGTGCTGGTATGACCGCATCCGACATATTAGCCCGCCGTACCTACTTAACGGCTCCCGTACCCGCTTTTCCGCATTTCCGGCTCTACCTGGTTCTCCGTGGCCCTATTTCATCTAAAAAACGCACAAATGGAATGACTACCCCTACGATATCGAGATCGCCTCCGCCCGGCACGCCCGGACGTGCCGGCCCGTTTTTTCGCTTACGGGCAAAAAATTAGTTAGGGGCCTCGAAAAGGGAATGCGGCACACCGGATTCCCCATTTCATCTAAAAAACACCAAAACGAAAAAAAATAAGTAACTCTACGATATCAAATATCGCCTCCGCCGCACCCGTCTGCCCGCCCGCACGTGTCGGCCCGGTATCTGCGCTTACGGGCAGAAAACAAATATTGGGGCGTCGAAAAAGGGATGCGGCACATGGAATTCCCAAGAGGTCACCCATCTTAGTACTACTCATGCCCAAGCACGCTTAACTGCGGAGTTCTGATGGGATCCGGTGCTTTAGTGCTGGTATGACCGCATCCGACATATTAGCCCGCCGTACCTACTTAACGGCTCCCGTACCCGCTTTTCCGCATTTCCGGCTCTACCTGGTTCTCCGTGGCCCTATTTCATCTAAAAAACGCACAAATGGAATGACTACCCCTACGATATCGAGATCGCCTCCGCCCGGCACGCCCGGACGTGCCGGCCCGTTTTTTCGCTTACGGGCAAAAAATTAGTTAGGGGCCTCGAAAAGGGAATGCGGCACACCGGATTCCCCATTTCATCTAAAAAACACCAAAACGAAAAAAAATAAGTAACTCTACGATATCAAATATCGCCTCCGCCGCACCCGTCTGCCCGCCCGCACGTGTCGGCCCGGTATCTGCGCTTACGGGCAGAAAACAAATATTGGGGCGTCGAAAAAGGGATGCGGCACATGGAATTCCCAAGAGGTCACCCATCTTAGTACTACTCATGCCCAAGCACGCTTAACTGCGGAGTTCTGATGGGATCCGGTGCTTTAGTGCTGGTATGACCGCATCCGACATATTAGCCCGCCGTACCTACTTAACGGCTCCCGTACCCGCTTTTCCGCATTTCCGGCTCTACCTGGTTCTCCGTGGCCCTATTTCATCTAAAAAACGCACAAATGGAATGACTACCCCTACGATATCGAGATCGCCTCCGCCCGGCACGCCCGGACGTGCCGGCCCGTTTTTTCGCTTACGGGCAAAAAATTAGTTAGGGGCCTCGAAAAGGGAATGCGGCACACCGGATTCCCCATTTCATCTAAAAAACACCAAAACGAAAAAAAATAAGTAACTCTACGATATCAAATATCGCCTCCGCCGCACCCGTCTGCCCGCCCGCACGTGTCGGCCCGGTATCTGCGCTTACGGGCAGAAAACAAATATTGGGGCGTCGAAAAAGGGATGCGGCACATGGAATTCCCAAGAGGTCACCCATCTTAGTACTACTCATGCCCAAGCACGCTTAACTGCGGAGTTCTGATGGGATCCGGTGCTTTAGTGCTGGTATGACCGCATCCGACATATTAGCCCGCCGTACCTACTTAACGGCTCCCGTACCCGCTTTTCCGCATTTCCGGCTCTACCTGGTTCTCCGTGGCCCTATTTCATCTAAAAAACGCACAAATGGAATGACTACCCCTACGATATCGAGATCGCCTCCGCCCGGCACGCCCGGACGTGCCGGCCCGTTTTTTCGCTTACGGGCAAAAAATTAGTTAGGGGCCTCGAAAAGGGAATGCGGCACACCGGATTCCCCATTTCATCTAAAAAACACCAAAACGAAAAAAAATAAGTAACTCTACGATATCAAATATCGCCTCCGCCGCACCCGTCTGCCCGCCCGCACGTGTCGGCCCGGTATCTGCGCTTACGGGCAGAAAACAAATATTGGGGCGTCGAAAAAGGGATGCGGCACATGGAATTCCCAAGAGGTCACCCATCTTAGTACTACTCATGCCCAAGCACGCTTAACTGCGGAGTTCTGATGGGATCCGGTGCTTTAGTGCTGGTATGACCGCATCCGACATATTAGCCCGCCGTACCTACTTAACGGCTCCCGTACCCGCTTTTCCGCATTTCCGGCTCTACCTGGTTCTCCGTGGCCCTATTTCATCTAAAAAACGCACAAATGGAATGACTACCCCTACGATATCGAGATCGCCTCCGCCCGGCACGCCCGGACGTGCCGGCCCGTTTTTTCGCTTACGGGCAAAAAATTAGTTAGGGGCCTCGAAAAGGGAATGCGGCACACCGGATTCCCCATTTCATCTAAAAAACACCAAAACGAAAAAAAATAAGTAACTCTACGATATCAAATATCGCCTCCGCCGCACCCGTCTGCCCGCCCGCACGTGTCGGCCCGGTATCTGCGCTTACGGGCAGAAAACAAATATTGGGGCGTCGAAAAAGGGATGCGGCACATGGAATTCCCAAGAGGTCACCCATCTTAGTACTACTCATGCCCAAGCACGCTTAACTGCGGAGTTCTGATGGGATCCGGTGCTTTAGTGCTGGTATGACCGCATCCGACATATTAGCCCGCCGTACCTACTTAACGGCTCCCGTACCCGCTTTTCCGCATTTCCGGCTCTACCTGGTTCTCCGTGGCCCTATTTCATCTAAAAAACGCACAAATGGAATGACTACCCCTACGATATCGAGATCGCCTCCGCCCGGCACGCCCGGACGTGCCGGCCCGTTTTTTCGCTTACGGGCAAAAAATTAGTTAGGGGCCTCGAAAAGGGAATGCGGCACACCGGATTCCCCATTTCATCTAAAAAACACCAAAACGAAAAAAAATAAGTAACTCTACGATATCAAATATCGCCTCCGCCGCACCCGTCTGCCCGCCCGCACGTGTCGGCCCGGTATCTGCGCTTACGGGCAGAAAACAAATATTGGGGCGTCGAAAAAGGGATGCGGCACATGGAATTCCCAAGAGGTCACCCATCTTAGTACTACTCATGCCCAAGCACGCTTAACTGCGGAGTTCTGATGGGATCCGGTGCTTTAGTGCTGGTATGACCGCATCCGACATATTAGCCCGCCGTACCTACTTAACGGCTCCCGTACCCGCTTTTCCGCATTTCCGGCTCTACCTGGTTCTCCGTGGCCCTATTTCATCTAAAAAACGCACAAATGGAATGACTACCCCTACGATATCGAGATCGCCTCCGCCCGGCACGCCCGGACGTGCCGGCCCGTTTTTTCGCTTACGGGCAAAAAATTAGTTAGGGGCCTCGAAAAGGGAATGCGGCACACCGGATTCCCCATTTCATCTAAAAAACACCAAAACGAAAAAAAATAAGTAACTCTACGATATCAAATATCGCCTCCGCCGCACCCGTCTGCCCGCCCGCACGTGTCGGCCCGGTATCTGCGCTTACGGGCAGAAAACAAATATTGGGGCGTCGAAAAAGGGATGCGGCACATGGAATTCCCAAGAGGTCACCCATCTTAGTACTACTCATGCCCAAGCACGCTTAACTGCGGAGTTCTGATGGGATCCGGTGCTTTAGTGCTGGTATGACCGCATCCGACATATTAGCCCGCCGTACCTACTTAACGGCTCCCGTACCCGCTTTTCCGCATTTCCGGCTCTACCTGGTTCTCCGTGGCCCTATTTCATCTAAAAAACGCACAAATGGAATGACTACCCCTACGATATCGAGATCGCCTCCGCCCGGCACGCCCGGACGTGCCGGCCCGTTTTTTCGCTTACGGGCAAAAAATTAGTTAGGGGCCTCGAAAAGGGAATGCGGCACACCGGATTCCCCATTTCATCTAAAAAACACCAAAACGAAAAAAAATAAGTAACTCTACGATATCAAATATCGCCTCCGCCGCACCCGTCTGCCCGCCCGCACGTGTCGGCCCGGTATCTGCGCTTACGGGCAGAAAACAAATATTGGGGCGTCGAAAAAGGGATGCGGCACATGGAATTCCCAAGAGGTCACCCATCTTAGTACTACTCATGCCCAAGCACGCTTAACTGCGGAGTTCTGATGGGATCCGGTGCTTTAGTGCTGGTATGACCGCATCCGACATATTAGCCCGCCGTACCTACTTAACGGCTCCCGTACCCGCTTTTCCGCATTTCCGGCTCTACCTGGTTCTCCGTGGCCCTATTTCATCTAAAAAACGCACAAATGGAATGACTACCCCTACGATATCGAGATCGCCTCCGCCCGGCACGCCCGGACGTGCCGGCCCGTTTTTTCGCTTACGGGCAAAAAATTAGTTAGGGGCCTCGAAAAGGGAATGCGGCACACCGGATTCCCCATTTCATCTAAAAAACACCAAAACGAAAAAAAATAAGTAACTCTACGATATCAAATATCGCCTCCGCCGCACCCGTCTGCCCGCCCGCACGTGTCGGCCCGGTATCTGCGCTTACGGGCAGAAAACAAATATTGGGGCGTCGAAAAAGGGATGCGGCACATGGAATTCCCAAGAGGTCACCCATCTTAGTACTACTCATGCCCAAGCACGCTTAACTGCGGAGTTCTGATGGGATCCGGTGCTTTAGTGCTGGTATGACCGCATCCGACATATTAGCCCGCCGTACCTACTTAACGGCTCCCGTACCCGCTTTTCCGCATTTCCGGCTCTACCTGGTTCTCCGTGGCCCTATTTCATCTAAAAAACGCACAAATGGAATGACTACCCCTACGATATCGAGATCGCCTCCGCCCGGCACGCCCGGACGTGCCGGCCCGTTTTTTCGCTTACGGGCAAAAAATTAGTTAGGGGCCTCGAAAAGGGAATGCGGCACACCGGATTCCCCATTTCATCTAAAAAACACCAAAACGAAAAAAAATAAGTAACTCTACGATATCAAATATCGCCTCCGCCGCACCCGTCTGCCCGCCCGCACGTGTCGGCCCGGTATCTGCGCTTACGGGCAGAAAACAAATATTGGGGCGTCGAAAAAGGGATGCGGCACATGGAATTCCCAAGAGGTCACCCATCTTAGTACTACTCATGCCCAAGCACGCTTAACTGCGGAGTTCTGATGGGATCCGGTGCTTTAGTGCTGGTATGACCGCATCCGACATATTAGCCCGCCGTACCTACTTAACGGCTCCCGTACCCGCTTTTCCGCATTTCCGGCTCTACCTGGTTCTCCGTGGCCCTATTTCATCTAAAAAACGCACAAATGGAATGACTACCCCTACGATATCGAGATCGCCTCCGCCCGGCACGCCCGGACGTGCCGGCCCGTTTTTTCGCTTACGGGCAAAAAATTAGTTAGGGGCCTCGAAAAGGGAATGCGGCACACCGGATTCCCCATTTCATCTAAAAAACACCAAAACGAAAAAAAATAAGTAACTCTACGATATCAAATATCGCCTCCGCCGCACCCGTCTGCCCGCCCGCACGTGTCGGCCCGGTATCTGCGCTTACGGGCAGAAAACAAATATTGGGGCGTCGAAAAAGGGATGCGGCACATGGAATTCCCAAGAGGTCACCCATCTTAGTACTACTCATGCCCAAGCACGCTTAACTGCGGAGTTCTGATGGGATCCGGTGCTTTAGTGCTGGTATGACCGCATCCGACATATTAGCCCGCCGTACCTACTTAACGGCTCCCGTACCCGCTTTTCCGCATTTCCGGCTCTACCTGGTTCTCCGTGGCCCTATTTCATCTAAAAAACGCACAAATGGAATGACTACCCCTACGATATCGAGATCGCCTCCGCCCGGCACGCCCGGACGTGCCGGCCCGTTTTTTCGCTTACGGGCAAAAAATTAGTTAGGGGCCTCGAAAAGGGAATGCGGCACACCGGATTCCCCATTTCATCTAAAAAACACCAAAACGAAAAAAAATAAGTAACTCTACGATATCAAATATCGCCTCCGCCGCACCCGTCTGCCCGCCCGCACGTGTCGGCCCGGTATCTGCGCTTACGGGCAGAAAACAAATATTGGGGCGTCGAAAAAGGGATGCGGCACATGGAATTCCCAAGAGGTCACCCATCTTAGTACTACTCATGCCCAAGCACGCTTAACTGCGGAGTTCTGATGGGATCCGGTGCTTTAGTGCTGGTATGACCGCATCCGACATATTAGCCCGCCGTACCTACTTAACGGCTCCCGTACCCGCTTTTCCGCATTTCCGGCTCTACCTGGTTCTCCGTGGCCCTATTTCATCTAAAAAACGCACAAATGGAATGACTACCCCTACGATATCGAGATCGCCTCCGCCCGGCACGCCCGGACGTGCTGAATCCGTATCTAATTACCGACTTGTTCGCCCGTCGTACTCGTTGTAGTTAAACGGCTATAACTTTTGATAGGAATGTCCGATTGACACGTTCTAAGGGGCCGTTGAAAGCTTGTAACGAGATCTACAGAAGTTACAGGGCATAGCCCGTAACGACCATTTTCGTAGCAAAATAATGAGCCGAAGGATCTCAAATATTCGATTGAAGTTTCCGACAACGGCAATATCCCCATAATTTAGTATATAACTAGCATTAGACCCGTGCAATGCCCGGGATTCAAGAATAAAATAATTATTTAATGTTAATTATTTTTTTTTAAAGATTGGAATGGCTCTTAACTATATATTTAATTATGATAAAGCATTTAGACAAATAAAGATTGAAGAATTCTCATTTATTTTATGACCGATATTCATTGAAATACATGTAAAACATATAAATATATGTAGAGTTAGGCTATTGTGCTAACGTTAGCATTTCAATCCGAAATGCTAACGGCTCAAAAATTATGTTATCGTATCCGAAATCGTGATTTATGGTGCTTAATAAATTACTTCTTATAAAAATATAGAGGTAAACAAAAATTTTCTATTTTTAGAGTTTTCTTAGTATTTATTTTGTATTTTTGAAAGAAGCATGAACAAACATCAATATTTTATTATTATTTATGAGCTATTTTCAAAAATTCAAAACAAATAGTTAAAAAACTCCAAAAATGGAAAAATTTTGTATTTCTTAGTATTTTTATATGAAGAATTTATTGAACACCATAAATCACGATTTCGAATATGATAACACGATTTTTGAGGCGTTAGCATTTCGAATTGAAATGCTAACGTTAGCACAATAGTCTAGCTCAATATATGTAATTACTGAGACCATAAATATAGCAGCTTTGTATAAAAATATGAGGTGTAACAATTTCACTTATTGAATTTCAACAATCCAATAAAAGTAATATAGATAAAATTAAACCTATAGAAATAACCTTTTCATTATCAAAGATAACAGTTAGTCCCATGCACGAATTAGTGTTAGGGCTGATGCCATCCATACTCTTGTTGCACGGCAAATCAAATTGTGTGTGCTATCTTCATCTAGGTCTTCAATGAAAGTCTAATTAATTTGAAGTTCAAAATAATGGGAAATTGTATAACTTAAATGAATTAGAACTATAGAAAATGTAAATAAAGAATAAAACTGAACCAAACTTGGTTTAAGAATTTCAATACAAAGAAAATTTGCTTAATACAATAAATTAAATTTTTGATAATGCCTCTTTCTACAATAAAATGTTGTTTTGTTATTGTCAGTCAGTAATCTGGCCTTTTTTTTTAATGTTTTTATTACCTAATCTTAAATTTTTAGTTTTAATAATAGAATCATGCATCATACGGAAAGATAATAAAAATTATATAGTCTGTTTAATATTTCTTAATAATGAAATAATCCACATATGTGAGATGTCAGTACATGTAGCAATGAAAACTATTAGGAAGAACATCATTTATAGTAAAAATTAAACGTAATTCCACCATATCTGATACAAAATTGTGTGCAGTTTACAAAATGGACAAAATGAATTAGTAAGTACATAATTGTTAGGGAAGAAACCTAGAAATTAACAACATAATTGAAATGGGGTAATGGAAAGGAAAAAAAAAACTTAATAGGAGTGAAATCAGAAACAATTTAATGGCAATCTAAAGGAGAATTGAAAATTGCAATAAATTAAAAACCATTAATGGAGAATTGAATGAAGAGAAATGAAACATGTGTAAGAAAAAAAAAGAAAAATGGTTCTCATCCAATAAGAGATTGAAAGTAGGACAAGAATAAGAACTTGTAGCATTGAAGATGAAATAACGGAGAAGAAGAAGGCAGAGACAAACCTGTTATTTGAAGAAGATGAAGTAAGGCACCAAAAGAGTCCATTTTTTTCTTGATTTCTGGTGAAAGACTGGTGTAAAGACTGGTGAGGAAGGAGTAAGAGATGCATAAGTTTGTTAATAAAGCAGACGAATTGATGCATATGTTAATAAAGCAGACGAAGAGATGCTTCTGTTAATAAAGCAGACGAAGGGATGCTTTACAATAGATAAAATGAAGGTGTGTGGAAATGATGTGGCAGCCTTTAGAGAGCTCCAATTTCTTCCGCTTTTCTTTAAAAGAAGATATTTATATATACTTTGTAGAAATTATTGTATTTAAACTCCATAAATACTTGTAAATTACTGTACTGATAAAATCTATTGCCACAATTTAATTTGTTCTCTATACAGTATATGTTAAAATTATTTCATTAGCATATAATTGTAAGACTGTACACAAAATATATATCAATTAAAGGGGAATGAATAATTTACCCGCCGCATGGCGCGGATCAATTACTAGTTATTATTACCGGTAAATATACAAAGAAACAAAAATCTAATGGATGAATTTCTAAATTCAATATTTGATGGTAAATATCTAATAAATAAAGTTTTGATGGACATGTACCCAATTTTGCCTAAATTTTAACCGAAATGGTAAATTTGCATAATAGTACTCAATATATACATATATACGAAGGATTAAGTAGAAAAGTTGCACACATTTCTGGTTTTGGTGGGATCGATTCGTAATTGCGAACTTTTAGAACTGAAACACTCGCCTGACGCTTCGTCTCCCTTCTCTTCTCCTTCTCCTCTGCACTCGACGAAGGCATGACCGAGAGAACCGCTGTGAGCTTTCTCACCTAACTTCTTCTTCTTCTTCTTCTTCTTGGTAGTTTCCAGCCCTGGTTCTTGTCTTCACCCTCTCCATCAAAATATTGGGTTTGCTTCGGTCCCCCGTTTATTGAATGTTCTGGTGATGTTTTCTTGTCGCAATTCTTGGGTAGTCGACTCGTCGAGTCATACGATGATTTCGTTTCGTTCGCTTTGGTTTGGTTCTTTCAACATGATCTTCTTGAGTAATTTCTTCAAGAAAGATTATTTGGTTTTTTCTCTTAATAACTATGAACTGCCCCTTTGCTATTTTGGGAAAAAGAGTTTGCGACTCTGTATGTGACTTTACTCTTTCAGCGGTTTTGCCAATGTTGAGCTTTCTTTTTCTTGTGTATATGATAAAAAATCGCTTCTTTTACTTTTCGGGCTTAACTGCACCCCTTAAAAATCTCCCTTAACCACATCTCAATATAATTTTACATTTCACATATAATAATAGAAAAAGTGGTTATACTAACATGCAAAAGTGTTTATACTAATCACTAATATAGTTTATATAAATAACTAAATGTGTATCAAAGAGTCGGAGTAATGAAGGTGTGACCGGAGATGGTGGCGGAGGTGCGGCCGGAGGGGGGCGGAGTTGCGGCCGAGGGGTGGTGGAGGTCCGGCGGAGAGAGGTGGGCGGAGGTGATATGGTGGTGGGAAAGAAATCAATGAAACAAGAAGAATAAAAGAATAAGAATGAGTGTAAATAAGGGGTGTAGTTAAGGGGGATAAGAATAATTTCTCTTTACTTTTCTTGGATGATGCATTTTGATTGCAGTTGCATTCATAGTTCATAGTTAGTATGGAAAAGGTTTATGTAATTTCTTCCCTATAATAATGTCTTGTCCATAATGTATTTTTTTTCCACATTTTGGGTGAATTTGTATAAAAGTTTTCTATATTTTCGTTAAACATATTGAAAGAATACATTATGTGTTCTTGCTGTGGAGAAGAATCCCTTAACCGTCATCCTTGAACCCATTAGAGCCTTCCCTTGCTTGCAACAGGGTGATATACATCATTCAAGAAAGTACTTGTCACATAACTTTAGGGGTTTATGTAATACTTATGCAGTTCAGTTTCTTCTTTGCAATAATTCTGGTATCAAATGTAGTTCAATGTTAATGTTGAGGAATTTCCTTTCATGAAGAACACTGTATTTCAGAATGTTAGAGTGGCACAATTGACAAATCTGCATTCTCTTAATTTCTTTTTTGTCATGTTGCTTATTCTGCATTTTTCATCATTCTTATTCCAATTTTTACTTTGCACCACTGCAGGGGGAGATGTGTCATACATGTGGCAGTATGAGCAATTTAGAACTTGTTATTACGTGTGACAAATGCAAGCAGCTTTCCGCACATGTGTACGTCTCTCTATCCTTAAATGCAATAATCCCTCTTGATAACATAATGCGAGTTATCTTTAGTATAAGCGTAACTAGTTTTTTTTACTATAATAAAAAGGAAATCCAATATGACAACTGCATAAAGTACCCAGATGAATACAACATTTAGATCCATAAGTCCTTTTTTTGTTGTATGTTGCAAACATTCTTTGCATCTCACTTTATTACATTTGGTATGTTTTAATTTTCAGGTATTGTATGAATGTAGTACCACATGAAATTCCAGAACAGTGGTGCTGTGAAGAATGCATTGATCATGACAAAGCATCAAATAACCCCAAGGGAAATTCATCTTTGGACAAGCTTAGTCGGAAAAGAGCAAATTTAGAATCTGTACCACCTGCAAAGGCTCATGCATCACCTCAAACAGGGAAAGTGAAGTTCATACCTGAGAGGGAAATCACCTTCTTGAATGACAGAAAGTACATCTCCAAAAGGTCTCCAGGTACATTTCTAGTTGCTTAATATATTGAAATGTGAGAGTCATCTTGGTGTATTTATTTATTTTCTTATTTACTTGCTGATTGAATTTGGTCATGATGGGTTACGTATCCTTTGAAAGTTTAAATATTGGGTTGTTTACTAGGTTTAAGAATCAGTTTCTTTTGGGTTGGATTATGCCCATGCACTTTTCAGAATTGTAGTATCAAGTTTCTTATTCAACTGGGTCTTACATTTAACTATCTTTATTGAATGTTGGGTGTTACAGCCCCCTTTTTCTTTGCACACTAATTTATCTTGTATTCGTGCATGAAAAAAGCTCACGAGAAGATGCCAAAGCTAAGGTGCATGACGGAAATTATGGGACTACCTCGAGACAACAAAAAGAAGAGAGGTATAACTAAAGACATGGGTATGCACATTGCAATATCTATATTTCTCATGGATGTGAAAAATAGTAAGGAAATGTACTCATCATTTGCATGGTTGTTCATTGTTGTGCTGATGGAGAGATGATGTTTAATGTAGTTGAAGGAACAAGTCAGAAAAATGGAGAATTTCAGCCTGAAAAAGAAAAACTCATTAACCTTCCACTTCCAGAGGTGGTTTGGAAGTAAGAATGCTACTTTATTTTTCTTTTTTTATTACAGATTTAATTGATGTTCAGCACAACTGTACTCTTTTGTTCTAATTTTTTTTTTTTTTTCAGGGGTGTGATAAATTACTTTCAAGTGGTGAGCCAAACTCGTGGATTGCAGGTGCACCTAGCCAAAAAGGCATCACAAAAAGTCAAAGAAATTATTAAGGGAATGCCTCAAATTATATCTATGAAAATGAAGCCGAGATTGCAATACTGGAGGGCCTTTAAAGTACAACCTCCATCTCAACAGGATATTGGCATCTACTGTTTCTCCTCTGAATCTGACTGGTAATATGATTAAAAGATGTATGCATATAATATGTTATGGTTTGTTAGAATGTGACTGAAATTGTATTTTGGGGCTAATTGCGCAATGTTTGTATTTGCCTTTTAATTTGGTTGTATGTAATCAGTAAACTGATAAGAGAGAATAGTATCGCATCAATCTTCTACATCCAGAAATTGTTACCACTTGCTCTCT
The DNA here is from genome assembly GCA_030179965.1 of Cyperus esculentus. Classification (NCBI taxonomy): domain Eukaryota; kingdom Viridiplantae; phylum Streptophyta; class Magnoliopsida; order Poales; family Cyperaceae; genus Cyperus; species Cyperus esculentus. The sequence goes on from JASGLE010000021.1 coordinate 2,277,761, forward strand.
TTCCATTCCTTTCCTTTTTCTTCCCAATTCTCTACTTTTCAAACCTAGCTTGATTAATAATTATAATATTTTCCTTGTAATTTTTTTTTTCTATATACAGGAATAAAGAGAAGTTTCATCGAATGGTTGAGAGGTTGTACGCATCTGATCGAGTACTGGTTGGTGGAATAGGCAACCTGGGCCTATTCCTTTATCCTTCCCAAATACTTCCCAAATGTAACCAATGTATGTACTCTACTATTCTACATACCTCTTAGGAAAATTGTTTTGGTATATATATTTTCGTGCTTAACATGGCTCAATGGGAGCAGTAATTAGTTGATAACATTTTTGTGTTGGCTTTTCTTCACATGTGCCTCTCAATATTTCAGGGTAGAATGTCATTAAATGTTTGGTAGAATTTAGCCCAGAAAATGATTTCTCAGACGAATTTAACTTTTCTACTTCTCCATGCTCCAATTCCTGGCTCTACCCTTTCTTTTTCTATCGCAGGTATAAATGGAGAATGCTATCTTTGGGGTATAATCCATAGATCTGAGAGAAAGGCGTCCAATCAAGTTCCAGTCACCTTCTGTACCACCACCAATATAAAGAGGGAAAACCATGATGCGGCTAGTCCTTGTTCTCAAGTAAAATCAAATGAGGTAATAATCACTACAAACAAAATGAATCTTAATCTAGATGGTTTTTTACAAATCAGGAGCATTTTACATACAATACTGCTGCTTTCTGATTTTTGAAATTCTGGTCCCAAATGCAAGTTGTTACCAAATAACTATCTCTGATGCTGATGCTGATGCTGATACAGATGGATATTGATATGGAGATCGACATGATAGGCGGGGTCGAGCTTAGCAGTACACTCACTGCCAATTTTACTTCGCAAAAAAACTTGATAACACCTCCTGGCTTTCCTATCAGTCCTTTTGAATTCAAAAACCCAGCAAATGATGTTTGCCTGAAATCTGACATGGGAAAGTTATCAACCTCACCTGGGAGTCAGCTGAGCTGTTCGGAGCTGCACTCGGCAGTACAAATACCAACAACGCCATCCCCAATGTACGTTGAGAGTTCTTGTCATCTTAGGGTTTAAAAGAGATGTGAAGCTGGTGGTGCTTTGTGGTAGGCTTCCTTTCTTTGTTCATAGCCATGTATGAAGTTTTGTGACGTTGTGACAACTGATGTATAGGATTTGGTGCAGAATTTTTTATTTCCTTCAAAGTCAAAAAAAATATATAGATTGAGCCGCTTTTTTCTTTTCTTTCTTTTTTTCTAAAACAAAAGAAACTTCTGCTTTGTTGTGGGGAAGTTTAACTTTTCATGGACCGGGTGCTCTATATGTCGCTCAAGAGCTGTAAACCAAAAGTGTGAAGCAACATAGATACTTTTTCTCATAGAAATTTCAGATTAGTGATAGTGACATACAAGGATATTACTGATCTTTCGCAACGAAGATGCTATTGTACTGTTTATGCATTTCAATTCAGTAGTGACATGGTGCTTCGTTTCGTCTATATGTTTCCTCCATTGTCACTCAGGTTCCGCAGTCGAAGTATGTTTGTAGGGGCTTTTGTAAGTAATTCCACTACTGTATGCGCTAGTCTTAATTGAAGTTGCAGTTTATTAATTTTTTTCTACTGAAAAGAACAAGGCAAGCGATTTTAAACCTGTAACATTACTTGTAGCTTTAACTAAGTAAATTTGACATTTCAATTGTAGTTTATGACCCCTAACATAATGAATGATGTCCAGGTTCCTAAGGATCCACGCAAGTACAACTTCCTCTAATATAATTGTCATTTGATGTTACTTGCTTTGCCTGTAAATAATGTACTTTCTTTCCTTTTTTTCAATGAAAATCTAATAGGCTCTCGCATACTGCTTCAAAAATAATTAAAAAAAAAATAATTGTCATTTGATACAGAGTACACACAAGGGCCTTGAAGGCACAAGCAGAGATTAGGCAAGCTGTCAGTAAAAGTATTGCTAAATTTGATGAGAATGCCTTCGGATATCGAAGCGTAATTATCAAAGAAACTCTAAGGCTGTGCCTTCCTGCACCACTGTTGGTACTACAGCTATTCTAGAGTGTTGTCCTCTCGTGATAGACAATGCATGGGCTCTGGCACTGCATTCTGACTGAACAATCCACAAGAGTTCAATCCGGAGACGGTTGATATCAACTTCAAGGGACAAAACTCTGAGATTGTGGCATTTGGTGCGGGTAGGAGGATATATCCTGTATCCAGTTAATCCTGTGGTTGATCAGTTTGCTGTGGCAGTACCATAGGATGAAGCCACGTGATGTGGACATAATACAGACCTTCGAATTAGTTTGTGCCAAGAAAGTACCTCTGTTTGTGATGTCCAAACTCAAGAGTACTCCCTCCTGATGTTTATATTTACAAGAGATTCTGATTGGTTCCAGTGGCGTATATCAAATAACCAAATCACAGTATAATTGTACTTTCTAATTGCAGAGAGTATAAGGGCGCCAGCGAGGGGGTAAAAAGGAAAAACTAACAAAGCTTTCTCTGTTGCAACATGTATATGTACTTGTAACTTTGTATTTTCAGAGAATGTAAGGGTGCCGGCAATGTCAAACTCCTGATGATCAAGAAGCTATACTAATGGCGAATTGGACATGAATTTGCAGGAATAAGATAGAATTCAGAGTTTTAGAAGGAAGAATGGAAGCAAAGTACTCTTTTCTGATAAATACCAAAATTGATTACTTCCACTAATTCTCAACATAATTTCCATGTTACAATTATTTCCTATTTATAGGCGATATGATCACAGTTATTAATTGCTGACAATGCTGGTCCAGTTGGTCAGTGTTTATCAATTGCTGACAAGGCTGGCCCATTTGCAGAGATGCTTTCTCTGTTGCAGCATGCACATAACACATAATCATTGTTTGTGGTGTTTATTTGATAAAATTGTATTGAACATTGGGCTGTGTAATTGTTGACTATGTGAGAATGGAAATCAAGCTATCTATCTTCTTGCCCGTCGTCTCTTTTCCTTGTCTCCATTAATGTTTGAGTGAAACTCTTAAAATTAACATAACAATACCTTGTTTTATAGCAAATGCACTCCTTAGTACTTAATTGGTACACAATTATTGGACAAAATGTCCCCCTGCTAAAAAATGAATGTCTAGGAAATCAACTGTAATCTATAGTGATTAATTTTCAGGCCTTTAATCCGTAACGAAACCCAAGTCTTCAGCCCTTCACAACCGGACCAACTAAATCTCACTAAATCACTAAACATGCTTTGTTATGCATCTTGGTCGTGGAGAAGAATTCTTAACATTGATTTGGCTCAGCTATGTTCAGCAATGTATAATTATGTGCCGTTACCCATTTAGTCCAACATAATTAAACGTTAAAAGATTTAATCATACCGTTGTCATTTTATATTTTCATTGCTCAAGTGAAGTTTTAAACCTCTTTTGGTCTAACTTGTCATATTTTATAACTTCACCATACAGCATTGAAAATTTAGTACAGCTCTCAGTAAAAATGCTGCAACCAAATCAGAAGATACTTTCCATATCAAAATTACTAATCTAACTTTTACACTGAGAAAGAATTATGGTTGTAACAACTTGTACATTCTCCATCAAATACAATAAAATGTACAACAAAACTAGACAAAAAGGCTATGCCTTCATGGAAATTTCATCTCTAATTTAGGTTACGTGTGATCAAACCCTCAAATATTGTGTAAAGGTCCTTGTTGTCTTGACCGAATATCTCATCAGCTTTTCTGAGTGTTTCCTGTAATTAGAGCAGCATAGATGAAGAGAATTAGCAAAAATTGAAGAGCAGTCTGTTCAGTTTTAAACACTTAAAGAGTAAGAGGGCCTAAGCAGTTTAGCACCAATTATTTACTGTGTCTAATTTACTGATAGTTTCTGGTCTTTTTCTACTAGCTCAAACTTGAATATCAAATGCTTCCACCATGCCACAAACAATTAATGCATGCCAAAGTACAAAGGAACAGCATTAGTAAGCACCAGCTGTGTAGATCAGAATTATTCAGGACTGATCAATATCCTACTATCTGTGACTGATCGAGTACTGACCATAGGTTCGTACTCATCTTAAAAAATGTACAATTTGTCATTATATACCTCTTTTGTTTGCTTGCGTGCATTTAATTCCTTCACATTCGCCAAAAAGGCGCTGAACTGCTCATATGACAAACGGCTCCTGTTTTTTTGGTTAAAAAAAATAAGAAAACAATGTGTTAGCTGCTTGAAAGACGATTTTAAGACATCAAATTTGTTTTCCTGAATCTGGGTACACTCTTTATGACAATCTATAATGACTCCAAGAAAAGGGTACAATAGTAAATCATTCCTAACACTGTCAAAACTTGGTGCCAACACACTAGATGATCTAGGACTTTGACCTTATCTCATAGAAACATCAAGGATTACAAAGCCTTTAGTCCTAAATAGGTTGGGGTAGGCTAGAAATAAAACAGAATCAATTGGGTTCAATTTTCATGACAATGGCCTTTTCTTTTTCTTTTTTTTTGGAGAATGCAATGGCTTTGTTTTTACGTTGACTTGCCAAGCAAATCACATCTCTACCTTTTTTTTTTTTTTGTGGCTTGGAATAGGCTTTGACCTCATATTATTTCTAGGAAAACAAATGAGCACAAAGTATGTAATAACAGTAAAGCACAGACCTAACTTGACGAAAGAACTCTTTTCCATCAACTCTTGTCCGCCCTAAAGCATATAAAAAAGAAAAAAATAATTATGCATAAAACTGAAGATAATGTATATTGACTGCTACCATGCCCTAAAGAATATACGTAACAGTGCAACTGAAATTGAGTGTCACCAAGATAAAAAAAAATGTATGTCATACAATTCTTGTTACACTGTAACAAAGGCAGACAATACTAATTATTTTACAAACAATAATAGACAAGAGATTAAACTTTTACAAAAAATATAAAATTCATGTTACATTGTCAATGATAATAACACACTAAACCTAAAACAAAACAACTATCACAACACTAAAAGTTAAGGTTGTACCAAATCATATCGTCCTAATTATTATCAAGGCCAGTTATATAGGACAAATTTGTTGGGAAGCTAACAATGCTATGAGAAACACTACATGTAGAAGGTACTCGAGGAAAACCTGTTTGATTGGGAGTGTCAAAGGGAGAGGTCATGGAGTTGAGCTGGCTTGGCAAGGACGAATATAGAGACGACCTGTTGTCATACATATTTCGTCCAGGTGTGATTGCAATGGAGTGCCGCCTTGGAGAGGAAGCCCTAAAGGACCTTGTCGGAGACCCAGATGCAGATACCCTAGTTGGTGAGTCTGGTGGTGTTATTCTTGGAGTGGCGCCTTGTGATGCCAAAGGCCCGAGGTTTCTATCTACTTTTGGCACTGCAAATATAAAACATCCAAATTGAAAAAGACCAAACCTGGAATTACCGAGTACTTTCAACAATCAAACTTGACAAAATAATGCATTTTTATCAGATTTCCAATATCAAATTATGTATTTTAACAATCTAGCAATGGAATCACAGTAAGGAAAACTGAACAACAGGTTTAAGGCCTTCTGCGACCAACTATTTCTGGATTTTCTTCTGTCTTTAATTGGCAGGGTTGGACCTCAGAAATCACAATCCCAGTAATACATAATCAAGATTATCGTGTAATAATTAGCATAATTGCAAAAAAAAAAAATATATATATGCACCTTCCACTACCCCATAGCCGCTTCCCTCCGAAACTGGACCAGCACCTTCTGATGGCTGACTCTTTGTGGATGATATCTTCAAACCAGGGATCCCAATTCCATCATCCAAAGATTCTGTGACCGGTGCTCTAGGAGGCCTCGCATGCTACATCAAATCAATCATTAGAAAAAGATAGATGTATCATCAAAACTATGCCGATGGTGAAGAAACAACGTGAAAGAAACTTACAAGAGGGTCATCCTCGTCCTGAAGTGACTTCATTAAAGTCTTCTTGAAAACTTCCAACTGGAAAGGTCATAGTAGGTTCACTTGATCAGTTTGCTAAAATTAATTTTTTCAACTTTCCACCATCTATTTGAAAATTAATGAACCAAAACAATTCTATATTCCCACATTTCCTTCCCACAAAATCTCAAAAGTTCCAAATCTAACATGTACATGGCAAAGCTGGAAAACAAGGTGCCATTCAAATTTGCTTAGGATATCCTAACAATTTTACACCATACCTTAGAAACATCTCTGTTGAGCTTTTTCACGGTATCCGACAGCGATGCATTCTCGCTCAAAAGGTTCTCCTGCACATACGAAACATAACTGTTTTTTCACATTCACATTCATGAAGTCAATATGAGTTGAAATAATGTAAATTTTACTTAATGTAAATTCTACTTAATTAGTTACAAGTCAAGAAAAAACAAGACAAATTCTACGAGATGAGAGAATGTCTGATAATGTTATATTCACCGAATTGTAACTCTATATTCCTGAATTTCACATGCATAACTAAAGCAGCAGTGCAAAAGAACTAAATTGACATTAATTGACGAATTCAGGCTCAAATTTCACATCAAAGCAAGATCAAATCTACCTTCTCCGACTCAGCTCTGGCCAGCTGGCCGGACAGATCCGACAGAGAGGCGTCGAGCATCTCAAGCTGTGCTTGCAAGTCGGCAACCAGGTCATCCTTCTCAGCTAAAGCACCACGCAGTCGGGCCGCCTCGGACTCGAGCCGCGTAACACGGGTCGCCAGGGCGATCGACGTGATCTTGCGTGCCACATCGAGCTGCTCGAACGGGTCGGACGGGAGAACGGCCAGCACAGATTCCGGTAGCCCGAAGTCCAGCTCCTGCGGGGGTTGGTCAAGCAGTTCCTCTCCCTGCTCCGCCATGCATGTATCAGAGCAGCAGTGGGAGTAGGACTATCAGTGGTAGGCTAAGTAATTATAGGTGTGATGAAGCGGGAGAAGGGCGCGCGAGAATTGGGGAGGGGGGAATGGAATGGTGGTCGGAATGAGGGCGGTGGGGCCGCGCTGCTGCTGCTTGGGTTTGTGTGTGGGGGAGATTGCCATCGGGATTGATTGGGAGGCGGATACGATAGAGATAGAAGATAGGTCCGTGTGTGGCGGAAAGGAATTGCTGTTTGTCTGTTCCTGATTATGATCATATGAACGAACGAATGAGTCTGAGTGGAGTGCTTTTCCTCTGCTTCGCAGGAAATTACTGCGCAGAGAATCAACGATGCGGATTAGAAAGGGCCTTCTGAGATTGAGTTGCACGAATCTCAAAGCATATCCAATGGTTGGAGCGCTGCGCAGTAATTTCTTGCGCAGCAGAGGATATGAACTCGTCTGGGTGCGAGTAAGGACAAACAAACAGTAGAGTAACAAGAAGAATACTTCAGATCCTCTGCAGTACTGTAATGTGCACTGAAGCACGTGAGCCGTTGGATTATCTGGAGATCTGATCATGCACGAATAATGAGGCAATCCGACGGTCTGTATCATGAACTGCGAAATTGCAAGATGCAATAGGTTTGGAGAATAACCACTCGTTAACTCACGGCTGAACGAATGAGTCTGAGTGCGAGTAAGGACAAACAAACAGTAGAGCAACAAGAAGAACATGTCAGATCCTCTGTAGTACTGTAATGCGCAGCAAAGCACGTGAGCCGTTGGATTGTCTGGAGATCTGAGCTCACATAATCTTGAGGCAATCTGACGGCTCACGTCGTGAACTGCAGTATTGCAAAATGCAATAGGTTGGAGGATAAGCACTCGTTAACTCACGGCTGAAGCGAAAGTTCGGTCTCGCTGGCAAGTGGCAAGTTGCAAGTGGCAAGTCAATGGTTAAGTGTTTTTTATTTTTGTCTTTTTTATTTTTATTTTTTGAACAATTTTTATTTTTGTCTTCGTTCATATTCTTTTCGTGGAAGTAAGAACCAGTGATTCACTGAATGCTGCATTGCTCCTGAATCATTACTGATACAATCATGTAGTCTTCAATCTTCATTGTGCAACTCACATGGGCCGGTTACTGTTTTTGGGGGAGAAGTGGGCCGGCAAGTCTCAACTTCCACGATATGATACGCCGATAAGGGATGTGTTAATCATGATTCATGAACAAAGATTAGATATAATTAAACTATTTTTTTTTTTTGGAGGTGGAGATATAATTAAACTATTAACTCAGTACAAGTTCAAGTTGGCATACTTTATTATGGAAAACGTAGGTTTTAATCCAGGGCTTGCTGACTACTGTGGTACGAGACCAATAAGTGCCTAAAAGTTCATTTGGTCTTCTATCTATTCAACTTGTTTTGTTTTTCACTAGTTACCAAATATTATCTGTGTGTTAGTTTGGAAAATATGATTATTGACAACTACAATTGTTATTCAATTTCTGTAAACGTGTAACAAAGACGAATGAAAAATATTTTATTTTATATTTCAATTAAATAAATATATGATAATGAAAAAAAGCAGATAGTTGGATAATCTTAAATTCGTAATACAATTTAATCATACAATATTTTCATTACAAAAAGGTTATTTTGATAGAAGATCCCACCCTCATATGTCCTGAGTCCTGACAAATTTACTATCCGAAACGGGCCGGAGACAATCCCACCATGTCTTAGACCTGGGCTAACAAACACCCACCCAACGCACCAACGCACCAACTAATCCGAATCCCATTATAATTCCCAAGATTTGAGCGTAGCTAGCTGCCAGCCATCTGCTTCTGCTGCTCCCATCCCATCTCCGATCCCCTCGACACCCCGAGGTAAACACAAACCAGAAGAACCAGATTATTATGGAATTCAAATCAAGGTTCTGGATTTCGCTTCTCCTCCTACTCTTCAGTGTGATCCAAGACGCACGGAGCTCCGGCTCACATGCTGATACGATCGATCCATCCAGATCAAGGCAGATCTCTGCCAAGCCCAGGTCTTTTCCCTATTGCCCGGTTTCACTCTTGTTTTGCTTTCAGTGTAGTTGCTTAGAATTGAGTTTGATCGGTTAATTTGGGACTTTTCAGAGCGTTTGTGTATGAAGGATTCCTGACTGACGAAGAATGCGACCATTTGATATCACTGGTAAACTGTTCAGTAATGATTTTATCACGAATCCATAGGTCCAAGTGGTATAGATTGGTGCAGAAATTTACTTTTTATCCTTTTTTGTCTTGTTAGGCTAAATCTGAGCTGACGAGATCGTCAGTTGCTGACAATTTGTCGGGGAAAAGTGTGTTGAGTGAGGTTCGTACGAGTTCCGGGATGTTCATCAGCAAGGCAAAGGTTTGGGTTCATCTTGCTCTCATGTCTTTTCTAAAAATCAGATTAAGATGTAATTTCTTTAATACCTGCTTCTGTTCTTTCGTACCGTGTAACTTTCAGGATGAGATTGTTTCTGCCATAGAGGACAAAATCGCTGCTTGGACATTCATCCCAAAAGGTCTGTCGAAATTTATTGTTGACAGTTCTTTGATAACTTGCCGGATATAGCTTATTTTATCACTACTCTTGGTATTGTGGTCCCGTATTGACCAGTTAGATAACATAGCAGATCTTGTCCTGAGCAGAGTTTATCATGTGCTCATTCTCCTTCCATTTATCTTCAAAATATGTAACCAAAGATCATGGTTGGATGTTATTTTTGTTGATTGTTATGTTGTTATTGTATACAGAGAATGGTGAAGACATCCAAGTTTTGCATTATGAGTATGGGCAAAAGTATGAACCCCACTTTGATTACTTCACTGACAGTGTTAATACCCTTCGTGGTGGTCATCGTATTGCTACTGTTCTTATGTACCTTTCAGATGTTGAGAAGGGCGGTGAAACTGTTTTTCCTTTAGCTGAGGTAACTATACTACTGGAACTGATTTGGCTTATTCTTAGGGTTTGGTTTGGGGTTTCATTGCCATTGTCATTCTCAAATTTTCCTTTGTAACTGAAGTTGTTACTGGACCAAACAGTGGTTCATTGTCATTGCCATTGCCATTCTGAAATTGCTAGCTCATTTGTGCAGGTATACTACTGTCATATGTTTGGTTGCCTATGAAGTATATTTTGGTTACATGCATGAACAGAAGTATATGTTGGAATGCAGTATAGTCCATGCCTATAGGTGAACCAGTGTTTGGTCCAGTAACAACTTCAGTTACAAAAGAAAGTTTGCCTGTATTGTTTCAGGCATTTTATACTGATATCATTTAAATTCTTAATCCATGTTCTTTGTCAAATCAGGAGCTTCCACATCGTAGAGGAGCACATGTTAAAGATGCCACCTTATCAGAATGTGCTCAGCGTGGAATAGCTGGTAAACTCCAAAATTTGTTATTTGATCAAAATCAATTGCAACATTTCTTTTACTTGCATGTAATCATCTGATTTTCCGCATGCAGTAAAACCCAGAAAAGGCGATGCACTCCTCTTTTTCAACCTTCTCCCCGATGCAACCACTGACTCGAAGAGCCTCCATGCGGGGTGTCCTGTCATAGAGGGTGAGAAATGGTCAGCCACAAAGTGGATCCGTGTCGCATCCTTTGACAAGGTGTACCACACTGGTGGCAATTGCACTGATCAGAATGACAGTTGCGCAAAGTGGGCTGCCCTAGGTGAGTGCACTAAGAATCCAGCATACATGGTTGGGACTGCTGATTTGCCCGGATTCTGCAGGCGTAGTTGCAATGTTTGTTAAGTGTGTATGTGCGTTTCCTATTCTTTAATTCTTTTCATGTAGTAAATGGTGGCCTTAGGTTCACAGTAGATTGTGACTGTGTCACTGTGCCAGTAGCTCCACCCCATCTTTACATGATGTCAATTATTTAAGTCATCATAGACTGATTTTGTAGATGTGCCTTTCTTTGAAAAAATATTGAATGGAAGTTACCAGTTCCATTTTAGCAATTATTTAACAGGGATCTTGTAATAAGTCATTTGTTTTATTTTCTGATTTTTTTGACTCGAGTGTTTCTTAATGACTTTAATATTGCGCATGCTAAACTTAAAAGTATGCCTATGGTCATTTTGGCTTATCCCTTAACTTTATTATCAAAATTGCAATGCAAGAGATTCGTCATGAAATAAGGCCGAGATAGGCATATAAATACGCATGTTGCCTTGTCATTGATTTTTTTTTTTGATAAAAAGTCATTGAATTTTTTATTCAAGTCTAGAATGATCATATGCACAGAATGTAAATACTTTTTGGTAGCCATCGATGAGAGCGATTGCATTCGACAATTGCTTAGAAAGAGGGATACAAGCAATAGTGAAAAGAAAATCAAAATCGTAGCAAGAATATACAGTTGAAATAGTAAAACATTAGGATGGAAATAGGCTCAACAAAAGGATTTGAAGCATTGAGGGTTCCATCATGGATTCTCCCACTTGGTTGAGTAGAGAAGAAGAGAGATGAGAACTAGATGGGATGGGATCACAATATCACGTGGGAGGGAAAGTGAAATACTAGCGCCAAAAGTCTTCAATCTGAGACGTTCATCATGTGTTTGATCCAAACGTTGAGATCAGGCAGATTTTCATAATTGTAAATTGTTGGTCAACTGATCCTTCCCTACTAATTACTCAACCCTCCACTCTTTGAGCCTTTGAGGCAAACACAAACGGCGCTGAAATCACCGGCTCCCGAGTCCTGCCTGAATCACCCACTAATTAACCATATTATGGAATCCAAATCAAGGTTGTGGATTCCCCTTCTCTTCCTACTCTTCAGTGTGATCCAAGAAGCATGGAGCTCTGGCTTACTTGCTGATGAAATCGATCCATCCAGATCAAGGCAGATTTCTGCTAAGCCTAGGTGTTCTCCTATTCCCTGGTTTGACTTTTGTTTTGCTTTCAGTGTATGATGGTCCATTGCAGCATCATGGAAGTGATGGATTTTACTGCAATTTTTTAAACTATCAGTTAGAATTGTATTTGATCCGTTAATTTGGAACATTTCAGAGCGTTTGTGTATGAAGGATTCCTGACTGACGAAGAATGTGACCATTTGATATCACTGGTAAGCTGTTCGATATTGATTTCCAAGTGCTAAACTTGGTGTGGAAATTTATCTTTTATCCTTTTTTTCTTGTTAGGCTAAATCTGAGCTGACAAGATCGTCAGTAGTCGACGACAATTCCGGCAGTAGTGTGTTGAGTGAGGTTCGTACGAGTTCTGGGATGTTCATCAGTAAGGCAAAGGTTTGGGTTCCATTATCTTGCTCTATAATTTTGTATTGAAGTTGCTCCAATAAATGTGCAATGTCAAATTGGCTTATTTATTCCTTTTCACTGCTATTGCTTCCAATCTTGCTGTAGCAAGCCGCGCTGAAATCAGCTTCGATCCAATTTTGATCGGAGGGCCTCCAATCCACATCGGACGGCTGAGATTATTCTAAAAAATCTCCCATAAAAACCACAATCGTTGGATCGCGATTGGAGGGTCCTCTAATCCATTTTGGATCGTAGCCGATACGGACTCATAGCAAGCCACACTGATACTGGCTTTCTTATGCCATAGGCCTTTTTTTTTAAAAAAAAAAAATCAGATTAATATGTCATTTCTTAATCACTACTGTACTTTCAAACCATGTAACTTTCAGGATGAGATTGTTTCTGCCATAGAAGACAAAATTGCTGTCTGGACATTCATTCCAAAAGGTCTGTAGGAACTAGGAACTTATTGTCGACAGCCCAGTAATTTTTTCTTCTTTGTTAAGTTAGCAGATTAGCTTAAATTTTATTGTTATTGGGCCCTATATTCACCGGTTTTACAATAGTAGATGTTGTCATGAGCAGAGTTCATATGCTCATTCTACTGTCATTTCTCTTCAAAATATGTACTTTTATTGTTATTTTATTGATTACTATGTTGTTATCATATACAGAAAATGCTGAAGACACCCAAGTTTTGCGTTATGAGTATGGGCAAAAGTATGAACCCCACCATGATTACTTCACAGACAGTGTTAATATCGCTCGTGGTGGTCATTGTATTGCTACCGTTCTCATGTACCTTTCAGATGTTGAGAAAGGCGGTGAAACTGTATTTCCTTTAGCTGAGGTAACTATACCACTGGAACCGATTTGTCTTATTCTTAGGATTTGGTTGGGGGTTCATTGTCATTGTCATTTTTTTTTTTTTTCTTTTCTTTTCTTTTCTTTTGTTTTTTTTTTTTTTTTTGTGACTGAAGTTCTTACTGGACCAAACAGTGGTTCATTGTCATTCTCAATTGTTAGCTCATTTCTGCAGGTAGACTTACTGTCAAATGTTTGGTTGCCCATGAAATATTTTGGTTACATGCATGAACAGAAGTATATATTGGAATGCATTATAGTCCATGCCCGTAGGTGAATTAAATGTTTTTTATTCTATTCTGACATGGATAAAGTTGTTAGCTGAAATTGAAGAATGTTTGCCCTGTTCAGGCATCTTAATTATTAATTCATGTTCTTTGTCAAATCAGGAGCTTTCACATCGTAGAGAAGCGCATGTTAAAGATGCCACCTTATCAGAATGTGCTCAGCGTGGAACAGCTGGTAAACTCCAAAATTCGTTATTTGATCAGAATCAATTGTAACATTTATTGTACTTATACATTATCTGATTCTCCGCTTGCAGTAAAACCTAGAAAAGGTGATGCCCTCCTCTTTTTCAACCTTCTCCCTGATGCAACCACTGACTCAAAGAGCCTCCATGCGGGGTGTCCTGTCATAGAGGGTGAGAAATGGTCGGCCACAAAGTGGATCCATGTCGCATCCTTTGACAAGGAGTACCACACTGGTGGCAATTGCACAGATCAGAATGACAATTGCGCAAATTGGGCAGCCCTGGGTGAGTGCACAAAGAACCCAGCATACATGGTTGGGACAGCTGATCTGCCCGGATTCTGCAGGCGCAGTTGCAATGTTTGTTAAGTTTGTATGTGTTTTTCCTATTCTTTAATTCTTTTCATGTAGTAAATTGTGGTCATAGGTTCACAGTAGATTGTGGGATCTCAGTCCACTGGAAAAGCAGACCCTGCTTTTCTTGATCCGACGGTTGAGAAACACTGAAGCACTTCGAGATTAGTACGGCAAACAATGAAGTACTTTGAGATCGGTGCAGCAAAGCAGCGGATTTGGATCCTAGATATTGTGACTGTGTCATTGTGCCAGTAGCTCCACGCCTCCACCCCATCTTTACATGTCAATTATTGTAAGCCATCATAGTCATAGACTGATTTTTCTCCAGCTATTGCATAGCGGAATCGATGCTGTAGATGTGCCCTTCTTTGAAGAAATATTGAGATGAAAGTTACCAGTTCCTTTTTAGCATAAATTTAAAAGGGATCTTGTAACACGTCATTTGTTTTATTTTCTGTTTTTTTGTCTCGAGAGTTTCTTAATGACTTTATTAGTGCGGATAACTCGCTATGCAGTGGGTTATTAATCCTTACTATATATAAAAGCATATCGGAAAAAAATGATATGAAAGGGCTATCTTCCTCAAATAAGAAACTCAAGCCGTTTATGATTTTTTTAGATTGATCACCACTGTTAACGTACGTTAATGCATGTTGGCGTTCTCAGCCCATTAAAATTAAAAGCTCATATAAATTATCTCAATTTAAAGTCCATTACATATTATCTTAAAAATTTATTATAAGAAATAACAATTTCAGCCCAAAGCAAGGCGTAGACTTTTTACTAATATAAAAAAATGAACCTTGAACAAATTAATTCTGACATGTTATATTCACTCAATAATGTTTCTGTAAAAAAAAAAGATTATTATCTGATAGCAGCTGATGCTGATTCTGGTTTTGTAATGGGGGATTATCCACGTGGTACATGGCAGTACCGCAGTAGTACAAGGAGGAGCAGCAGATGTTTGTTTGAATTGAATTTTGCAACCTTATCCCATCCATTTTTTTTTTTTTTTTTGAAGTAAACCCGTAGGTATATTATTAAAAGGGGGTTTAAAATTACATTACCATCCTACTTAACATAACTAAATTCCTCCAGTACTATGCCGCTTTGATAGCAGCAATAGCCATGGCACCTACGAACAAATAACAGTCTGCTACAAAAAAACATAATGAAAGACAGAAACAATAAAAAACACTACAATTACTTGCTAAATATTCCTAAATTACCCCTAAGGCACTTCCCCCTGAGTGCCAGATGTGTTAGCTCCAAGGGAGAACCAGATTGTTCCCCTTCATAAGATCATTTCACAGACCCTCCCTTTGCCATGCAATGCGATCGTAATCTCCAATCCCTGCACGGCCATCTATTCTTATCCCATCCATTTGTACAATTTTCTCGGCCTTTTGAAAAGTGGAATATTCGCCTATCCTGTTAGCACGTCTACATGTTATATCCGACTCTGCGTCAATGATTTGGAGCACTCAAAGTTTCAATATAATATAGTACTGATCAATAAAGATATTTTTTGAATTTTTTGAGTTCTAGGTAGAATTTGCATAACTTTCTTATATTTTCTTACGACTAGACTAGAGATATATCCGCACGTTTGTTGCGACTCTTTTAATTAAATCTTATTACACAATAAAATAATACAATTAAATATTTTTTATTTATTGCTATATTTTAAGCTATTGGCGTCATAAAAAAAATATAGCTACCAATTTAATGAGCAAAGTATTGTATGTGTAAATTATCTTTTGTATAGAAATTTAGTAAGAAACTACCTTTTTTTTTGTGAGCAATTATTTATTTAGCTCACTGACAAATAAAAGAAGTGTCAAAAAAGAAATAGAAGGGATGAGCATGAAGTGTAGATTAAAAGGAAAGGGATCCGAAGAGTGAAGAACAGATGAGACGAAATTCTCCTCTTTGTGTCAGATGCTTCGATCTAAAAAAATAAATAGAGAGAAGTATAATAGAAAATAGATGCAATTACAACCTTTCATTATTTGATGGATGAAAATTAAGGCATAAGTTAGACTATGACTATCAATGGAGAGTCCAATTTTTTTTGAAAAAAGAAAAGCACCACAGGCACCAGTTTTCATTATTTTCCGAAAGCAAATAGCACAATGTTACAATGCATAAGCTATGCATTTTGACCATTATTACATGTTCAACAGAAAACAAAAACACATACAACAAAACCGAAATAAAAACAGTAAAAACATATGTAACCAAGATTGAGCTCAAACAAAATAGCTAAACCCTCTCTTCCACAAAATCACTACCTAGTTCTCGACCACTGACAACTAACTAAGCATCACAGCTATAAGTCTAATTCTTAGCTTCTTTTTAAAAGAGCATGGATATAAATCCAATTACTACAAGTTCCCTTTGATTTGCACAATCCTAGTCAAACCTAAGGTTGATTATTTCTAGAAGCTTCGTTATCAGAACCGGGGCTCTCTGAGCTGTTGCGCCTCAAGCAACCAATCGTGTCTATGTGGCCTCCTGCCTCTGAATTTTGGGAATTTGATATGGCAACAAATAAATTGGGCCAATCCCCTCAAAAAAAAAAAAAATAATAATAATAATAAATAAATTGGGCCAGCAATATTTTTTATTTTTATTTTATGAAGTAATAATTTCTCGTTTGATAGCATCCCCTCCACTCGTATGCACAATGCTTGGTGAAGTTTGACAATTATCCATGATGTAGCTACTAACTCGAGTCTGTATCTGCTACGATCCATATAAGATCTCAGGCCTTATAATTATGATCCGACGTATGTAATTTTTAGAAAGGATTTTTTAAAATAATCTCAGTCATTGATATAAAGATTTCAGAGTCCTACAATCCGATTTGGATCACAACTGATCTAAACACCTACTAACTCTGTGTTTAAATTTTTGTGATAACTATTATTAACATTTTTTTTTTCAATTATCGCAATTTCAGTGTACATAAATGACAAATTTATTTTAAAAGTTACTCATCAAAATATTTTTAGATTAGAAAAGTAAAAAGAAAAACTAATAGATTGATATCACTCAAATTATGGGCTGATGATTCAAATAACCTTACATATTTTATAAACTAAGAGGTAATACTTGTATAAGTTCATCTATAGCTGAGCTCAATATAAAATGATCTAAGTGTTTTGTTCAAAGAAGTAAAGGTTGGAATATGATAAATTTGTAACTACCAAAATTTGGCCCATTATTGTGAGTTAAATTGAAAGTTATTTCTTTTTTCAAAGTATAACTCGAATGTAGCGTAATTAATTTTGTGCCGCCAAAAGATAATTTCGTTTCCAGCATATTATTTACTAAATCATACGATTTCTGCTAGTTCCAAAATCACATTTTATATTAAATTCTTTGAGCATATCATACAATGGATATAACTGACACATTTAACACGTCCACCCCTCTTTCGATAATACCGAATCCATACATTTATTCGAGACCTATCCAAATAAGCTCGCATCCAATATCATCACAACGACGACGACACATACGATCACTTCGTGCACTTTGCACACTTTATACAACCACAGTCCGATCAGATGATAACAAAAGTATAACAACCAACCGTCAAACAGAGGGAAGCACCAAACCTATACGACTAACAAAAGAGAGGATCCGGCCCTTGAGAGTCTCCTTTCTTTTGTCTCTACCAAATTTTTTGCGTGCTTATCCTCTATATTGTACTGCGCAGAAAATCAACGATGCAGATTACAGGGGAGCTCTTTTGAGATTGATTTTCACGAATCTTTAAGTAGATCCAACAGTTGAATCGCTGCGCAGTAACTTACTGCGCAGTAGAGGATATGAATTGATTTTTTTTCCCTTTTATAAATAAATCCCTCCACTGTTCCGTCTTCTTGCGGAGAAAAAAAGGAAGAAGAAAAAAAAAGAGAGAAGGAGAGAGAGCTTAGCTTAAACCCGACGCTGAAAGAAGACAAAGAGGAAGGAAGAGAGAGAGGGCCGGCCATGGATTTGGGCATGCTACAGCGGACCTACTCCGATCTCCTCTCTTCCCTCTTCTCCGAGGTACCGGATCGATCTCTGTGAATTCTGAATTCCCCTTGTAAATAAACAAACAAACAAATGTTGTTTTACAATTTGTGGGTTTTTTTTTTTTTTTGATGAGAATTCTTGTCTTTTTGTGTGTGGAAGGGTGTTCTGAACCAGCAATTCACAGAGCTGCAGCAGCTGCAGGACGAGAACAACCCGGGGTTCGTCTACGAGGTCGTCTCCCTCTTCTTCGACGACGCCGGGAGACTGATCAATGAACTCAGCTCCAATCTGTAAAGCTCTCTGTTAAATTTGACCTCACAGATCTTGTTGGTATTCTTGATTGTTGATTTAAATTCTTTATCTGTTGTTGGGTTTTTGCAGGAATCAGCAGGTTGTGGATTACAAGAAGATCGATGCGCATGTTCACCAGTTGAAAGGGAGCAGCGCCAGGTTTTGATCCTTCCCAATTCTGATTGATTTTTTCAATTTTTAGCAGGTTTTTTTATGTAGCCTTTTATTGGTTGTATTGTATTACCTTAAATGTCATTTCCTTTTAGGAAATTTCCAATTTGAGCAAAAGATAGAAAGCCTCCAAATTCCAATGGATCTGGTTTCGATTTATTTACTGGTTCAATTTGGGACCCTCTTAACTCAATAAAGTAAAATTGCCCTTGTATACTATTTTTGTTGGTTTCTTTGGAGACACCAGCATGCAATTTCTAAATTTGTAGGCTGTTTTTTAGTCAAGGGGCTTTGAGTGAACAGTGAACTGAAACCTTTTACCAGAAAGGTCAGGGACAATTTTGTGCTGTTTTTTTGTTGAACACAAAGTACTTAGTTTTGCATATTTGATGTTATGTAGTATTGGTGCTCAAAGAATTCGAAATGTCTGTCAAGTCTTCCGTGACTACTGCGATGCAAATGATCTCCAAAGGTAAGATCCAAACTTTCACTATTTATTTATGTTATTTATTTATGTATATGCACAATACATACACAAAGTTATCTTTTCAACTGTATATAATTGGTTTTTTTAATTTAATAATTTATATGTTGTGCAGCTGTTTTAATTGCATGCAGCAGCTGAATCAAGAGTTTTTGACCTTCAAAAGCAAGCTTGAGACTCTGTTTAAGGTACAGCATAATCAATTTTACTAAACTCTATTCATATTCCTTGAAATATCGTACATTAACATCACATTAAATGTAGGTGGAGCAACAAATAGTAGCAGCTGGTGGATCTGTTCCTATGATGCAGTGATTGCTGTTGCATTGGGATAGTTGTGACTTGTTAGGAATAGTTAGCTGTTCTGTTCTCTGGTGGTGATCATTTCCGAAACTCTATGTTACGATATCTGTCTATTAGCTGGTATGTAAGTGAATGTTGTCTTCATTTAGTTTTTTTTTAAAATGTGCCTTTGATGTCCTCCTTGTTTAGAAAACTTAAAATGTAGACTAACAATAAACAAAAACAAAAATATTGTACCAGATATGTCTTCTGTTTCCCTTGCATGTATCAACTTCTGCATGTGTAACCTGATAAGCTTTTTTGTTCATGTATGCTGCATAAAATGCTTTAATCAAATCGCATATCGTATCCTATCAAATTGATATTTCAGTTGCATGCAAAAGTTATTGCATGATCAAGCTAATAACAGTTTACTTCATAATTTCAAACTTCAAAAGAAAGAAGAGGGGGGAGAAGAAAACGTGCCCCCATCTACAAACCAAAGGCAACCCAACAATTCAATGATTTGATGGAGATCTTCTCCATGAAAAAATAATGATTCTAGGGCATGTATTGACTGTGTTTTGGTTCTATAATTGGGGGTTTTGCCCTCTTGTTTATTACATGTATACATGTAGGTGATGCATGATTTGCTATTTCATGATGGTATCTTTAATACATGTATATAATAGAATAATAATCTATGGAATCAGATCTTGGACTTGCTTCTGTTGAGCAACAGTCGCTATCTGCTTAAAAAATGTCCTTATAGTACTGAAGGTTGGAAAATTATTGGTTGATGGTGCCCTCCTCTGTTCTGTTCCCTTCATCTGTGAGCATGAATACATGGTGTCTAACTTTTCCTTTCTATTTTGTTTTTCCATCCGAAAATGGGAAAATCATCAAAAGAATTCTTTTTTTTTTTTTCTAATGTAAATTCATAAAAAGAGCTACGCCATATAATATTTTCTTTTCTGCTGTCTTTGCTCATAAACAGGAATTGTTTTAGTTATCCGACCTCTATAAGAGAACTAGCAAATGCCTTTAATAAGTATGAATGTGTAAAACCAACATATATCTTATAGTGTTCATATGTCTACGCAATTACAAAATTTGAATTAAGTGTAACATAATTTGAGATAGGAAAATTGGAATTAAGTGTTACATAATTTGAGATAGGAGTTACGAATTTTGTGTATATGTAGACGTGTGGATAGTTAAAATGAGGACTCTCGGAAAATTCCTAGCTTATAGTAACCTCAGGCACCTGATTTAGGTGGACGAAATCTCGACCATTTGATTGATCTATATCTTAGTCATTGAACTTGAGCAAATTCTACTGCTTTCTACCTTTGAGTAAAGTATCCAAGAAAATGAGTGAAAACAGACATTTGACAGCCCAAAATAGCCTGGACTTGCCTCTTTATGGAGCAATGGTTTATGTAACAGTCCTACTGATGAGATCTGATATCAAAGTACTGAAATATTAATACTTTGCAACTCAATTTCATCATCGTCATGCACAGTTCACACAAAAATAAAAAAAGAAAAGGAAAAAAAAAAAGCCAACAACAACTGCAATAATGTCCAGTAAAACCGGCAGTCATGCACCAAACGTGATTCTTGCTTCGATATGTTAGTGGAACAATTTATTGTACTAGAATTTTCTATATAACAAATTATATATAAGAAAATTTTTATTATTTATTAAGCAAGAATGTGCATAGCTAGGCATAGCAGTTCTTGAATATGGCCGGGATATCCAAATCTTGACACATGAAGGATTGAGATTTCACACATGGCCTTTCAAGAACCATAATATTAAAAACGACTCAGCTAAGGACAACGCTCTCCGGGTGGGAGGTCGTTGGTTTGAAACACGACTTGGGAGATCTTTATGCCAATGTTGAATGGTGGTCCATTTTTTTTAAAAAAAATGGGTGCTTTCTCTGTCCTAAATTTTGTTGTTAGAATCTTGAATTTTGTAAATAATAAAGCCTTCAATATGATATAGCCTAAAAAAATTGTAACTAATTTTTCAAAAAAATGTTTAGGATGAAAAAAATGTCCGTCAGCAGTTCAAATATGATATAAGCCTAAAATTCTTTGTAGCTGCTATGCGAGTTGGGTCTTCCGTTTTATTAAAGTTTATTTTAATTAGGATGTAAATTTGAAAGAAAAAAAATCTTTTTGTCCCTTTAAATGTCTCTTACCAAGATTTCACTAGAATTCTAGTTCAACATTCAGATTTTCACTAATTACACAATTATTTTGACTCTAAAAGTGGGGTCCCACAACTTAATAGTCAAATTTGTTATATCATATAGCGTTATGATAAATAACTGTCTGCACAAGTCTAGTGATCATACATATCCGTCAGGGTGTTCATACCTCCCACTATAAGGTGTTCATAGTTTTCGTAATTGATGTTTATACCTACACATCGAAGATTCTGCGTGGGTCGTCTAAGATTCCATGTTCTGGTGAATGACCTTTCGCCCTAACTTGAGTGTTCATACAATGTATTGTCGGGTATTCATATCTAGTGCATTGGGGTGTTTATACCTTATGTACAAGAGGGTGTACTGATGGGGACATTTAAGGAGGATTTTTCTTGAGGTACAATTAGCATACCTCAATTTGAAATAATGCCCTTGTCAGAACCGAACAACGAAATGCTAGCCGTTTTTTTGAGTAATAGCTAGCATCCACCTTTTCACTTATCCACTGGTCCACTGTAATTTCAATGAACAAATATCATTTTCCAGTAAACATTTGTATCTTTCTGATTAATAGATATCATTTTCAAGTAAACAAATACATAACAGTTTCCAATAAACATTTATGCAACTATACTAAATATATAGGTGCACGTGGTGTGTCAGAAATATGAGAGGGGTGGATGGGTGCTACTTTATGAGGTGGACTCTATTTCTCTCTCTTTTTTTTCCTCTCCTTTACACAAAATTATTCATGGCTGGATAGATAAGTTCGAATTAATTTCTTTCTTATTATACTTCAAGTTTTATCCCGAACTTTGAATTTGTAAAATAAAAATAAAAACTAGTCATCATAGAATCACATATACAAGTACAATGTACGCTCATCTTATTGTGCTACGCTGCTACTAATTTATTGCCATTCTCGTGATATAGCAATGTTCAATGGACATTCAATCTTCGATGCAACGTTCGACGACTTAAAAATATTTCGTCCAAAATTTGATATAAAGATATATACAATCATACAATTGTTACATTTTTACATTATGATTGCATCTGAACCGTTGGATTTGAAATGGTTTTCTTAGATGTCTAATGAGTCGTATAATTTATGCAGTATATATATGGAGGGGATATTACACCCTCCTTCACGAGATAAATCCTTTCTGTTTCATTTTGTAACTCCCTCTCCACTACCACTATCATGTTTTTTTGCCTAGCTTAAATCTATGTAACCGGCACTGAAAACTGAAATAAAACAACAAGACATAAGAGAAGATAAAGAGAGGGGGGAAGAGAAAGAAACAAGCCATGGATGTCGGCACGTTGCAGCAGACCTACGCCGAGATGTTCTCTGCTCTCATCACTGAGGTATCTGATTTTTTTGTAGATTTTTTTTTTATGAATTATGATTACCTATTTCCTATATTTTTTGTGAAATTTTTCATGGAACTAATATTTTTTTCTTTTTTTTCTTTATTTATGTTGTGGTGATTAAGGGTATAGTGAATCAACAGTTCAAATTGTTGTATCGGCTCCAGGACGAAGATGATCCGAGATTTACCTTTCAGACGGTTTCTCTCTTCTTTGTCAATGCTGAAAAGCTGATCAACGATATCGGCTCTAAGATGTAACTTTTCTCTATCTATCTATGAAATATACAAATCCACACCCACAGATAATACTGATATTGTATATTATGTGATTTTCTCTTGATTTGTGGTTTCTGAAGGAATCAGCCGGTTGTAGATTACGCCAACATCAAGGAGCTTGTTCACCAACTGAAGGGGAGCAACAGATCGTAAGTTCGTTTAATTTTTTTCAATCATGTAATCAGTTCTGTCACCTTAAAATTGAGGTTTTAATTTCAGTTGGAGTACTCATATTGTAAGTTTTAGGGTTTCTTTAATATCAGAAGTTTAAAAGCTGCTTATCTATATATATCATCTTTTTTTTTTTTTTTTGGCAAACTTCCTGAATAGTGGCAAACAATTTGCTGTGTGTCTGAAACTTTTTACAATTTAGGATGCTAAGTTTGGTAAAATAGAATTGGAACGCATGTTCGTTTTAGTGTCAGGATAATAGCCTGTTCTGGTATCTTCTGATATGGTACCAGTAATTGGAACTGATTTTGTAAGATTTCTGTTCTGTTTCAGTGAAACAGAAGGAACTGACTGCCAGTTTATGACAAAAAAGGAAGAAAATAAAATAAACATTGATATAGTTCAAATTTGGGACTCACTGATTACAGACATGTCGCATTCTCATGGATAGCAGTTTGAATTTTTTTGCATGCATACATGTTTTGGTCTGTTAATGTTTCATCCATAATGTGGGTTGCAATTTTTTGGTCGTGCACTCTAGCTAGTGCGTTACTTTGACCTTTTCGGTGTACAAATTTGGACATCTCTATTAGATGGTGCATCTTAAATGGAATTTAACCTATGTATACTGTATTATTGTTTGTGATTCTTGTTTTAGTTTGCAAATAGTATGTACAAAAAATTTAGTTTGCATATCAAAATGCAGACGATATTTGCAAATCGAAATAAGATCGCAGACAATGTTTGCGATATCTCTAGCTAGTTTACAACTTTCCAATTTCAAACTATTGTCATCTCTTTATATCAGTTGTACCATATTGTAGTTTTCTGAATGAAATTGTATTTCTGCGGATATGCAGTAACTATAAAGCAACTTACAAAAAGTACGAGTTAAATTGTACACTAAAATCTTGTGATTAACACAGTTTGATATCAATGTTATTGCACAGTATTGGTGCTCAGAGAATTGAGGATGCATGTCTGGCCTTCCGCAACTACTGCGATGCAAATGATCTCCAGGGGTAAGATCTGAATTTTCTTCTGATTAATCTACATGCATCTATGAAGACATTTAAAAAATCAATTGCAGACCATATAAAACTTTATTGATTTTAATAGCGAATCTGTTGTCCAGTTGTCTCAGCAGCATTCAACAGCTCAATCAAGAGTTTCTGAACTTAAAGCACAGGCTTGGGGATTTATTCACGGTATAATATAATTTGGTTTTGTTATAATTTCTCTTAGTCCATTCGTATTCTTCGCATATCATGTGTTTCAATTTATCCATTATAGGTGGAGAATCAGATATTGGCAGCCGGTGGATCAATTCCAAAGATGCCGTGATTACTTGTGACTTTCAAATAATAAGAACAGCTATAATAATAAGAAGCAGATTTATGGTAGTAGCTAGTGATTTGTTAGCATTCAGTTATATCAGTCGGTCTTTCGTTGTTCTCTGTCGGTACTGTTATAATGTGAGATGATGTCTTTGTTTAGCAACTTGATTCAGGTTATCAGTAAGAAATAATTTTGTGCTGGATATTAAACATGTAATCTTCAAGGCTTCATTCTTAAGTCATTGCTTATGCTTGTGTTTCACTTTCTTTTTGTTTCCCCCCCTCTATTTGCAGAATATTTTTCTTGGTTTAACATAGAATCAAAGTAGGCATTCAATCTCCTTACCTCATAAATAGTCTTTTCTAGTGCATGTGTCTTGCCGATTGGCCTATTGCCTTATCCCTTGTGTGGGATATTTGTCTTTTCTAGTACATGCTGAGAGGGTAAAATTTGAATTAACTAAAACTATTGTGAAAATCTGATACTTTTTAGGGATTTTAGACAAAAGAGTAATTTGGGAAGTGGGGAAAGGAACTCGATTCATTCTTTCACTGATTCAGTCTTATATTATTCTTACAATTACAAAAGACTCCTTGTAAACAAAAAAATTTGCATATAAGCCAACCAACAACTATAATAAGACTATAATAAGCGTTCAGGAATTTATACCAAGTTTCGTGTTCTTTTAAAAAAATAAGGAAATTGTTAGTACTTAGTAAAAGAAGTGGGATCTGCACACCTTACCCACAGTTTAGTTTGTGCCAAAACCTGGTGGTATCTCCATATACACCTCCTCCAACAAATCTCCATGAAGAAAAGCATTACACCTCCTCCAACAAATCTCCATGAAGAAAAGCGTTCTTCACATCGAGTTGGTGTAGTTTCCACCCACCATTCACAGCCATAGAAACCAGCATCCTTACTGTGGTCATCTTCGCCACTGGTGCAAAGGTCTCATCATAGTCAATGCCATACGTCTGACTATATCCCTTCGCCACCAACTGTGCTTTGTAGCGATCAATTTTCCCTTCTGGAGTCTGCTTCACTGTGAACACCCACTTGCACCCAACCGCCTTTTTGCCTGGCGGCAACGACATGATCTCCCAAGTTTTGTTCTTGTCGAGGGCTGCAAGTTTTTCTTGCATAGCTGCTTTCCACTTTGCATCCTCCGTAGCAACCTGGCAACACTTGGGTAAAGTAACAGAGTCCAAAGATGCAATGTAGGAAACCATATGTGGGGGGATAAGTTAGAGTATGAGACAAATTGAGCGGTATCATGTAGGAAACCATAACGGTCAGGGGGAACCCCTGCATTGCTGTGTGAGGTCCTCCTTACTGCCATGGGAGAAGGAATCATATCACCTGTGTACTCTGAGTTTGAAGGAGATGTAGGTGTCTCAAAAGTTGGGGTAGACCGGGACAAGGGACTAGATGGCACAAGTGGTACTGAAGATGCTGGCACATGTACCTCATTTTGCCTCCGCCTGGTATATACTTTCAACTTCCCTTGAGCTTGAGTCCCAACACCTACGAGCTCCTCATCATTTTCACTCTCCTGATCATCATTTGATCCTCCCATCTCAACATGGTACGGGACTGACAAAGGGATCGATGATCCCACATTCACCAACCTCTCAACATTTTCCTCCTCTACCCTTATACCTCCATTATTACGCGAGTCATCAAATGGTGAAGTCACCTCCAATGTATAATAGGGTTCAAACTCTCGAAAATGCACATCCATGCTAACAAACAACCTCTTCTCTACCGGACTCCAACAAACATACCCCTTCTAAGTAGCGGAGTATCCTACAAAAACACACTTCACAGATCTTGGATCAAGAACCACAGGTTGAGTTGTACCATCAGCAGTCTGGATGCTCTTTGGGACGGTTAGGTGAGTATAGGAAGAGAACTCACTCGCAGCCCCAGTCACATGTCGAGATGCACCGGAATCTACTATCCAGTCCGGTGATCTTGTAGTTGAGATGGAGGCAAGGGCATGTGTCTTGGTACCTTTGTCTGAATGAGCATGAATAACAATGTTACCCCCGCATAACAACGACACAGAATCCTCCTCAATCATGGATCTTTTGCCCTTGTTGCTCGCCAACTTCTTCCTTTTCAACATCTCAAGGAGCTCTTGATCTTGTTCAGTGAATATCACCTGACCACCTCTACAGCCACCATAACCACTCCTCTGGCCTCCAAGCTGTCCTCTTCTGCCCGCCTCTATCCCTTTAGGTAGGCTAGGACAAACCTTACTTAGATGACCTACTCTGCCACAGTTGCAACATGTTGAGAATCGGCACCGAAATTAAGGCCCAACCCAATTCGGAAGTAGCAAGATTAATTTAGAACCTTCTCAATATTTCACTTCAAGGCTAGAAGAATGTAGAAGATCATGGAATGATCTGCCTGCCACTTGAATTGAAGAACTTGGGAGCATAATTGAGAAATTTCTGGATATGAACTTAACCGACTTGGGAGTAGTATATAAAGCCTGCATGGGTGTGCATTTGGGGTAGCCTTGTAGGTCACCAAAGTCAGAGAAGCCACGAGCATATATAGTATTGTTAGGAAAGATGTAGCTAGCTAGTCAGGTTGTAGGTTTAGTAGTATATGGGTATTATGTATAAGTATAGTGTTGAGTATGGTTATGTATTGTAATATTAGTTTGAGTTAAATGAAATATTTTGTCAAGTCAACAATTGGTATCAGAGCTTGGTAGGTTATGTCTAGTTACTAGTCCGAGCTAGGTAGGTAGCTATGTTGTCGGAGTTTGTTAGGGTCGTAGTTCTTGTTAGTCGGTCTTAGCTTGAGTTATAGTTGGTCTTAGTGTATTGTTAGTTATCGTTGGGTCAATATGTCGGATTTGAGTGGTATGAGTGGTTTAATAGAAAAGTTGAATAATTATAATTATAGAGACTGGCGTACGTGTATCAAGTCATATTTGCAGGGTCAAGACTTGTGGGAGATCGTAGGTGGTGATGAGACGGAGCCGCCGCCGAACTCGATCCGTGCCTACAAGAAGTGGAAGGTGAAGGCTGGTCGAGCATTGTTCGTGTTGAAGGCCACAGTCGATAAGAGTCTGTTGTCTCACATTGAAGATGTGGAGACACCGAAGGAAGCGTGGGGTGTCTTTGCCGCACTATTTTCGAGAAAGAATACGAGTCGGCTGCAACTGCTCGAGCGGGAGCTGATGAATCTCTCTCAAGGCGACATGTCGGTAAGTGAGTACTTTCTTAAAGTAAAGAGTTTGTGTAGAGAGATTGAGCAGTTGGATGCCAATGCAAAAATTGGCGATGATCGAATGCGGCGAATAATCCTGAATGGCATGAGGCCAGAGTATGGCGCCTTCATCACGGCAATTCAAGGATGGGCGACGCAGCCAACCCTGCTAGAGTTAGAGAATTTGTTGGCCAGTCAGGAAGCGCTTGCCAAGCAGCTGGCAAGCATGACCGTGAAGGTCGAAGAGGAGAAGGCCCTGTACAGTGGTCGACGCAGGGAGTCGAGCAGGGCACAGTATAGACGACAACCTGATGCGGAGAAGGTTGGTCGTGAACGAGATGAGAGATGCAAATGTTGCGGGGGAGCTCCAAGAGGCCAAGAGGGCGGAGGAGCCGAACGTGGCGGATCCCGCAGTAGAAGCGTGGTGTGCTACAACTGCGGACGAGAGGGGCACTATGCGCGAGAGTGCCGATTTAGAAAGGAAGAAGGAAACCTCGTGGTGGCCGCGAAGGAGAAGGCACCCGAGAAGGTCCCAAGTGAGGAAGACTGGGACGCGCTAGCATTAGTTGCGGGAGCCGACGTAGTAGACGTCGAAGACGCAGACGAGCCTGAGGAGGAGATCGACTTTGAGTCGTGGTTCTTTGAGGAACCAGCGGAGGAGCCGGTCAAGGAGAGGACCGATTTTGCGAATTGCGCAGTGGCTGAGGAGGAGAAGCCACATGAGAGCGCCAAGGAGGAAGTCGTCACCAAGGAGGGTGACGATGTCAGGATGACACATAGAAGTGTCACTGCAGCTGAAGGACGGGAGTCGGTGCAAGGAGCTACAGCCCGTCAGGTGATCCGTCGAGAAGTCGGAGCTCGACGAAGACTAGTGCCGAGACCACTAGTAAATCGAATTCAAGAAGTGAAGCATCGGGAAGTTCGATCGCAGATATCTGAACAATATTTAGCTCGACAAGATTCAAGACGAACCGAAAAGCATGATGATCCGGATGGGCGCGGAGTACCGAAGATCCGGGCAACACCGAGTCGGTGCTGAGGGGGAGTGTTGAGAATCGGCACCGAAATTAAGGCCCAACCCAATTCGGAAGTAGCAAGATTAATTTAGAACCTTCTCAATATTTCACTTCAAGGCTAGAAGAATGTAGAAGATCATGGAATGATCTGCCTGCCACTTGAATTGAAGAACTTGGGAGCATAATTGAGAAATTTCTGGATATGAACTTAACCGACTTGGGAGTAGTATATAAAGCCTGCATGGGTGTGCATTTGGGGTAGCCTTGTAGGTCACCAAAGTCAGAGAAGCCACGAGCATATATAGTATTGTTAGGAAAGATGTAGCTAGCTAGTCAGGTTGTAGGTTTAGTAGTATATGGGTATTATGTATAAGTATAGTGTTGAGTATGGTTATGTATTGTAATATTAGTTTGAGTTAAATGAAATATTTTGTCAAGTCAACACAACACTTACGAGTCTTCCTTTGGACCGCGGAAATCTCATCTCCCTCCAACATTCTCATGAGTTTGAGCAATGTCTTCACATCTGCTAGATCCAACTTCTCGATAAGCTTCTCCATCAACCCAACTTGTACTCGGTCGTTCGCACCGATCACACACAATTATACGAGCTTAGATCATTTTTCGACCTACAATGGCCGACTTCCTTCCTCTTCTTGTCTCGATCTCTATTCTATTCACATCAAAATCTAGACAAAAATCATCTCAATTATTTCTCATCTTCACATTATCAGGGGTCTGTGGGTATCGCCCTCCCACACAGGCTCCCTAGAACTAGAGACACAAACAAACTCAACAGTGGTTGCCTTCGAGAGAGAGTAAGACTGCCCCAGAGAGAAATCTGGGATACTGTAGTAAATCACTGTAGCGCAGGGGTTACTGTAGCACAGGTACTGTAGCAGATGGTGGCTAGGGTTTTTAGGGTGGCTCTGATGCCATAAAGAATAGTTGAGTAAAACTTGATTTATTGGATAATGACTTTGACTTATACAGAGCCTTTTACAATCTTACATTCAAGTCCCTAAAATTATCTATACTATTTATTTCTTAATAAGTCTCTAATAAAGATACAAATCTCAACAAAATTATTTTCTCTACATATCTGTTTAAAAATTACAATAATTCTATAATTGTGAGTTTTAACAACTATACCTGCAGCCATTTTACTTTCTTTTCACTAGTAATGTAAAAAAAAAAAAAATTTTGAAAATGATAATTAATAGATTGAAATCATTTGACTTCAGATGGGTTGCTCCACAGTTTCTTTTGCTCATCAAAACTGGCAAGTATTGCAGATTGTCTTTCGCTGCTTAACGAATTTGCAAAATTTGTGTAGTATTCTTTCTCAGATGTGTCACTTATTATCTTCACTACTTTTCCATGATCATCGTCGATTATAACCTGTCCATCCTCGCTTATGTCGTTATTGCTTGAAACTTTGATCTTCTTTAGCACCACACGACTCAGATTTGATCCTTCGACGAGAAAAAATGCCCCGAGGATTTCGCCCAAAAACATATCCTGGCAAACATGCACATTTTCAAACATGTGATAAAGGATAACAGATGGAATATACTTTCTTGAATGATCGACAAAGAAGTGAAAGAACAATGACAAAGACCAAGTACAAGTGTATCGCCTACCATGTGACGGTACGCTTTGTGCTTCTGCTTAAGCCGTTGCATCAAGGACAGTAAACGGTACGAAAAACGGGCTTCAGGAGTTTGCTTAGAAAGTTCTAAAGCTTCAATCATTGACCCGAACGAGCTTAATTTCCGCTGAATGTTAAGTGGGATCAGCGTAATGTTTATATCGGACTCGATGACAGCCTTGGCTGCTAGAGGATCAAGAAAGAAGTTGAACTCCGCGTATCTGTTTGACGGGATGGTAAAAACATTCCCTTTTTCATTTAGATCGTCCTTGATGTTTCCGCCAACTATGTAAATATTCTATACTTCAAAAGATACGACCGAGCTATTAGTATTGACCTTAATCAAAATTTTTCATCTTAAAAAAAAAAAATCAGAAAGTAACTGACCTCTACCACGGAACTTGTCGTGTTATCGGAGAGGATTATATTAGCTATGTTAGTGAGAGGTCCATTTGCTAATATTATGATCTTTTCATCTGGATCAAGCTTGCTTGTAGCGGATTGCCAGACTTCAAATGCGGACTGTTGCCGAAACTCGGTTGAACTTTCAGTCACATATCTGCAGGGAATAAAATTTGCTGAGGAATAAATACTACGCACTGTCAAAAACAGAAATTTGAACAAAGTGCTATCCTTGCGTAAGGATTGTACCTTCGAGGACTTCTCGGCAATGTTCGACCAAGCCCAAACAGTGTATCTGAATCGAGTAATCCACCACTGCCCTTCGGGATAGCCTTAACATATTCGCAACCAAGCACTGGAGTATCAAGCGCATTGGAGCTACCAAGGCCGACCATAATATCGTCACGACCCATCATATGTAACACATCATAAATAATATCTATAGTAGCTGCATTTGCCCATCCATTTATACTCACAAGTATACCCTAATTAGAAAAATTGCAGTTAGATTGTCTCTGATTTTGTTTGAAGCTGCGGTACGGTACTGCGTCAAGTACAACAAATATGATTTCTTAAAACCATTATACATATTTGTGTAAGTAAATTGTACCTTAAGATTTATTAGATCAGTTGGAGCTTTGAGAAGGTATATTAGGGAGAGGAAGTCTCCGGCGCTCATGTCCATATCAAAGATAACAGCTTTTCCCTTGGGTTTATCAGAAAAATTCGGTTGGTAAAAGGTTTCTCTGTAATATGGAAACTCTGTCGTCAAATTGAAGCGTCCTGTTTGTTGAGGAAGATTTAGAACCTATAATAGCATATATGTTTATGCATGAAAGATCGCACAAAATGCAAAAAAATTGTAAACAAGATATATATATTTTTTTTGTGAAATAAGTATTTACCTGTAGAAAATTTTTGAAAAATTCTCTATCAAGAGAACTGCTATCGTCTTGATTTGTTTTTGCTTTTGTGGCAACTCGAACTTGAACGGCCTCTGGACACGTTACTTCCTTGGTATAACCGTCCTAAGAAGTTGCACATCGATCAAACGCAATGCA
The DNA here is from genome assembly GCA_030179965.1 of Cyperus esculentus. Lineage (NCBI taxonomy): Eukaryota > Viridiplantae > Streptophyta > Magnoliopsida > Poales > Cyperaceae > Cyperus > Cyperus esculentus. The sequence goes on from JASGLE010000021.1 coordinate 2,309,703, forward strand.
ATTACTATACAAATAATTTTTTGGCAAATGCAAATTTGGATAGGTGCATGTCTCGACAACTACCTCGCATCTGCCTCTATCGCTTCCATTGATCAGGCAGAAGGGATCGTCAACTTGTGTTTGAACATGACCGCTGTGTACACCATGCGCTGTCAAATTAAACTTTGGGACTACTCGTCCGTCAAAAAATGGGTTCGAGCCATCGTTTGCATCATACGGTCTGTTGGAGGTGACGACAGTCAAGTTCATGAATCCCATCTCGGCAAACTCATTTTGACCGTCATGCTTGTTCCCGTTGCGTATAATTGAGATAGCAATGCCGGAAGCAAATGGATCCCACATGAAAGAATCCTGTGACATGGAAAAACAATTGCATATTGTCAAATTATATGATTCGCAAAAAGTAGAGTAAACGATCGATACAAGTAAATGCTAATATAGAAGAGTTTACAGGGTAAAATTTCAGAGCCTGATAGCAGTACTGTGCCTCAAAAGTGTTCTGGTGCTGCTTGAATTCAGCTAAGAATTGTTCAGTGATAGGAATGGTATTGGTTGCATCAAGCGGCACAAGGGTTATAGGAATACCGGCGTGGAACACCTACATTTACAGAAAAACATTACTCTTTGTTTTTTAATCGAATTTATACAGTCAATTCCTGTGTACATGTAAGTGTGTTCTTTTGTTTTTTTTTTCCTTAAACATTGTTAATAATTAAGCCAATACATAATTAGACCTCTTATGAAACAAAACTAACCCAAAAATATAATCTGAATGTACCTGGTATGCAGAAAATGGGTCTAGAAATATATTGAACTCTGCGTAAGGATTACTCATGTATCCTGTATACAAATTACCAACCATACCACACTGTCCCGAAGGCTTGCAAGAAGTGTTACTTTTCGGGCAGCAGCCATATGGATTCTTCGACCGGATTGCGCCCCCCATAACATAAACATGCTCCACATTCTTCTTCAATTCAGGATGTGTCATGAGGAAAATCGCAAAATTCGTGAGCGCTCCGATCAGTATGACAGTTGTCGGGCCATCGGAGATGGCATCTATCATCACTTGTTGTGCTGTACGTTGAACAAGCGGTATGTACCTCCTGCTACCCTGTTTGCAAAATTCTTGGAATAAGAAGATTGTGCAGGATTGAGGTGACAGTAAAATATTTTTTCTTATGGAGGCCAGTAAAATATTTATTAGGGCATTGTTTGTTATATTCTACGGTTTTTTTTTTTTCCCTTTTCCTAAGCATGTACAAGTTATATATCGGTAATTCGGTATTAGTTCTTGGGCTATACGTACCTGTGGAAGAAAACTTCTTCGGAGTCCGAAGTTTGTGTCAACATCTAACCGTTCTGTCACAGGAATAGCTTGTCTGTAACGACAGTCGCCTACCGTTGACAAATCCTAATACATATACATTCACACACGATACAGGATGCTCGTTCATGTCATGTTTTAATTAGTATGAATGTAAATACAGTTCTAGAAATTAAAAAGGATAATAAAGAAGTTACATGGAAACAAATTTCAAAGGAGGCAAAAAAGTTTTGATACTTGATCGATTAGAGGCAGATAACCCCCAACATCAGCGTGTATTTTACTGTCTTTGGATATACCCCCTTCGCCTCCCACTCCTACGGCAATGTCGTCACGACCCATCATGTACAAAATGTCGTACAAGTGATTAACTGCATGCCCAGCATCTGACCAAGAATTTGCGTTTATGGTCACCGCCTGCAGTCAGAAAAAACTTTGATCAGTTGTGCATGCTGTACTTCCTTTTTGGGAATATGCTGATCATATTGAGCAAGATTAACAATATTTCTTGAGTTCCTTTGTTCTTCTTCTTTTGAGCTTTGTTAAAAAAAATAAAACAAGAAAGTCCCTGCTGTAATTATTAAATAATCAAATTAATTAAAGCACAATGGTGGACAGGTGGAGATGTTCAAGTTCCAATTTCAGGGATTAAAAAAATGGCTTGATTATATTCTGTATGATTCCATAACTCCGCGATACGGCATTAAAGAAGCAGAGAAATGTTAATTAATCAATAGTGCTTGTTAGAACCTATTAGCAAGATGTGATGTTATGTTATGTTATATGATGTTTCTTTTTCTCTTTAATCTTGGATTCCAACTGAGATTTTACCTGCCGAAAGTGCGAGGTCGACTTAAAATGCAATGCTAGTTATCCCAAAGAACATTTCTTTAAAAGAAAAAGAAAGAATAATTCAAAGGCAAGCACCTAGCTAGGCAGTTTGCCTGTCCTGTCTTGAAGAAAAAACAAAGTATTTTGCTAAGGAAAGAGGCTAGCAATATGTTAATGCTTCCAAGGGACCATTGTATGTGGTATGTACCTATCTATTCATTCATTGACCAATAACAAGAAAGCCCTTTTTACATACTTTCAATAATAGCATCTTTGGTTAAGTGGCAACTTGCAAAAAAGAAAGAAAAGGTAGTTTTCTAATCTCAAAGGAAACTTTCAATCTATGTCGCGAAAGTCCTCCGTACAATACAAGTACACAAAATGGAAAAAGAAAACAAAAAAAAAAAAAACAAACAAACAGTTGTAATATAGTCTATAAAATAGCCAAATTAACCAACACCCATTTTGTCATTTATAGTATACTCCCATTTGATCACAAGTAATGAACAACTTTTACAAGAACAAGGCAAGAACAAAGAAAAAAAGATAGAATAGAGGAAGTAAAAGTAAAACTAACCTTGAGATCGAATTCCGACCGATTCTGCTTCAACAGATACAGAATTGCAAAGATATCATCCATATCCATGTCGGTATCTAATAGAAGCCTCTGCGGTTCCTCGCTACGGAGAGTTTCTCCCCTTGATCCATCAAAACTCAGCGACAATGCAAGAAAACATAACAACATTGCAGTACCAGTACCACTGCACACCATCTTCTTCCAATTAAGCTTCTAATAAGCAAAAAGCTCTTATCTTTGTTGTTTATTTACTAAACAAAGGAGAAAAGAAAAGGCAGCTTCTAAAGAGGGATCATTGCGTGGCTATTGAGAAGTCCAATTGGTAAGGAAGTAGAATTTAAGCACTCATTTATATATACTCTTATATATATATGGGTCTCAAAGGAACAAGAACATTGTCTCTTGTGCATGAGATTATGTATTCTCAAAAAGCAAAGAAGGAAAATTAAATCCTAAAGGAGTATCTTGCTTTTCAAAGGCTCTAGCTTTGATTATGATATTAGGATAATTAGATAATTAATAGTTCATTATTGCTAAACGGTCAAAAAGGTATCTTATAGATTAATTAAGATATAATCAGTACAAGCATCTTTGTTAGAATATGGCCACCCTTTTTCCTCTCTCTTTCTCTCAGTTTTTCTTCTCTCCCTGATTCTCTCTGCTAGCTGAGTCTATTTTGATCTCTCTATTAAGTATAGATCTATTCTTATTTTACCATATTTTATATGACTCGAGCTGTTCTTTTTTTTTTGAAGTTGCATAGCATATTTATATGTCCATATGTTTCAGTGTCTCTTGAGTAACTTATAGATTAAGATGTTTCAATTACAAAGCAACTGAAAGGCACACATTTCTTCAAAGAGGGAAAAAAAAAAATGAAAGGCACACAACAAATTACGTTACTTTTCCCTTAACACATAACATTAAAAGGGTTTATCTCAAAAAAAAAAAAAGAATTTTCAGAAAAAAAAAAAGACACTGTTTATATTTTTCAAATGGACGTGCTGCAGTTTATTTTTCTCTTCTGGAGAGCACCGGAGCAGTCAGACGTTTTTGCAAATTTTAAGTGAAAGTCAAAGAACTCTCAAGTCTACGTCTCAAGTTTGTTTGTTTATTCACAAACGATATATATGTTTGTTCTTTGTTTACTGATGCGAACGGGAATCCCGCAAAATAGAGAGAGACCAAAATTTAAGTCATCAACGCTGCAAGTGCAAGGACATTGTGAACGTCACCCCAATAATTATAGTCGTTTTATTTATTACCAGTAAAATTCATGCTTTGACTGAAATTGTTATTTCTTATAATAAATTTTTAAGATAACATGTAATGGATATTATATTGAGAAAATTGATGTGAGCCTTAAATTTTAATGGGCTGAGACATTAACGTCAACGGGCATTAACGTAAATCAACAATTCTGATCTATCCAAAAAAATGATCAATGGCTCAGGTTTCTTATTTGGAGAAGATAGCCATTTCATGTCATTTTTTTCCAATATGCTTTTATACATAGTAAGGATAATTTATAAAAGTCGTATTAGGCCATAGTGATCCTCTTGTTAATTAATACTCTGTTCAAGTAAATAAAAATGATTAATGTTTGTCGTGCTACGTCTTAATTTATGTTTAAGTCGGTGTAATGATCATACGAATGTATATATACTTAAAAATAAAATGTCAACTGATACTCGCATTGAATAGAAATCTGAAAGTACCGTCAATTTATATATAGTATGAGAACATGTTTACAAGAAATTTTTCAATATTAAAATTTTTATGAATTTAATTGGAATTGATATCAAGATAAGTAACTGTGGAGGGATCCGTTCTCTTTACAATTTCCTTTTTTTTAGTTAAGTAACACGGAGCAAATTGGCTAAAATAAAAGCAAGTCAAGATAAAGGTTAATTACACATATCCAGGAATTACAATATGTAACTTACTAATTGAACTGAAAATGCAAAATATGAAAATAGTAATTCGAGCTAAAACAGAAGGAAAGCCTTCTATATTTGATCTATCACAGGCTTCGCTTGTTGATGCTACACTAGGATAGTGAAAAAAATATGACAAGTTCTCACAGGTGTAGAAGAAGAATGAGATGAGGGCTGTGCAGCCTTCAAAAAGAACAAAAAGGAATCAGGCCCGCCTGCCACAAGGTATGGTTTAAGAAGAGATCAAGGCCCAGGTGCAAGGTAGTTATGTTATTGGACTATTTTCACAAATGACCATTGCACCAATCAAATTTAGATGGACCACTGTGGACCCAAAATAGCACGTGCGCCCGCAAATTCTTTTTTTCTTACCTGGGGCGCACATGTAGTGTGTCCCTATTAAAGTTTAAAAGCTTTTATTTTAATTTTCTAAGAAATAATCATTGTAGAACTTTTTACGAGCTTTCCGGAATGTGATTATACGTTTTCTTGAGGTTTTTTTATCAAAAGTTATGCTTGTTTAAAGATCAAACTTTTTTTTAAATATTTTTGTTAGAGCCTATTTAAATTGTCTTTTTTTATGATTGCAAAACTATTTAACAGTCTTCAATTCTTCATATATATGAAAATAAATTTATTGTTTATTAAGTTTTAAGTACGTAATATTATATGGCACAACTTTTATTAATATTTAATACATAAACAAAATAAAAATAAATTTAACTTCATTAATTTTATATATCATGAACATATCACTAAGATGAGTTGGAGTCGTGCGAATGAAATTTATATACCAAACAATTTCAAGGAATTCGACGAAAAATATATTTAAAAAAAGTTTGATTTTTAAATGCGCATAACTTTTGATAGGAAACTCTCCAGATAACGCACAACCACATTCCGGAAAGCTCAAGAAAAATTACAGTAATAAATGCTTAGAAAAAAAAAAAAAAAAAGATTGAACTTCGAAGAGGTGCACTTTACATGTGCGCACTTCACATAAAATATTCCTCTGTTCGTCTATTTTTTTTTTTTTCTTATTCTTTAAGTGCGAAAACCCTGTTTCAGAAAATTCTCCGCATGCAGCAAAGAGACAGATGAATGGAAAGTACAAAATTGCTTTCAAGTTGGTTAATGCTGTATGCCTGTAACAGAAACGGATGGAACAGCAGGAAACAGAAGGCAGCAATAACAATTAACAACAGGTGTGGTGGGCATGCAATTGCCTATGTATTGGGTTGGTGCTGGGTGGTAGTGGGTACTGTTTTTTTTTTTTTTTTTTTTCAATGTTAGCTATAGTGTATATATATGTGCAACTGCTGTTTAATTAATGTTTATGCATCCTCAGTTAGTTAGTAATAAAGCAAATAAATTTTTGTTATTTTTTTCTGGTGCAGAGAGATGTGAGGAGGCGTTTCGCCTAACTCAACTCACTTTTGACTCACAAGTCACAGCACTCAGTTTTTGTTATGTTTTCCGTTACGACTTGAGCCGTTTCTTTGCCGATTTTCCTGAATGAGACGAGATTCCTGCCTCTTATGAAGGACCGAGGAAAGCTCTTGGATATATTATATATAGATAAGAATTATCTTTACTAGAGTAACTCGGCGGCGAGGGGTATCAAATAAATAAATAAAAGTTTTATAAAATTTTAGATATTTATATTAAATAAAATTTTTTAATTTTTAATGCAATTTAATAATAATAATAATAAATAAGACTATATAAATGTTGGACTATTTTAAGTGTTAAAATTTGTTATAGACATATCACATTCATCTTATTTAATGAAAAGAGAAAAAAACATAAGCCATTGGATCAAAGTAGATGAAGAGTTTCAAACAAAATCAATAATTAATAAGAGTGATGATGTGGCATAGTTGAGGTGCTTGCAAATCTACCGTTCTTTATGGAGTATAGATTTTGTGTTGAAGTACAAACTTTAATTAGTACAATTAATGGGGACTTTTTTTTGGTATTGTTTTTTTAAATAAAATAGGGCTTTGTTTAGTGAATAAATAATTTCATCCAATGAAAAGAAACTAAATTTATTTAAATTTGAAACTATTATAGAAATAAATTTTATCTCAAAGATAAATTAGAACAACTTCTACGTAAAAGGAATTAATTTTCAAATAATGTCAAACATTATAATTTAGAAAAATAAAATGCGTTTTCATGATGCTCACTCAAGACTATGTTAAGAAAATGAAATTTGACATAAATATCAAGGCATAATTAAATTAGGTTGGCAAAATTGCAAAGATCGTTAAGGAAAAAAGGGCTGACATTTTTCTAAAATAAAGCAGAGCATATTTGACCACATTATACGTTAAACAACAACGAGACTGATAAGCACCACAAATACCTGAAAATGGAGGTTTTTAATTCTCTTCTGCTGTTCTGCACCACTCACATTATTCTACAAATAACATAGAAAATTTTTCTAAATAATAATAATAAATTTTTGAAGCAAGGTATGATAATATCAATTAAATTTTAAAGATCGTTTCACTTTGCAGTACAATTTTAATAATCAAATGAAATTTTAATTAATACATATTAGACGAAAAAAAATCATCAACCATATTATAAATCTTTCCATACAATGGCGTCTCTCCTTTCTCAATTTTAGTACACCATCGATATCACTTATAGGTTACAAGTCATAGCAACACAAATAACAAACTAATTGACTTCTAATTATATACTTGGAAGACAATTCTGTCAAAATTGGAGGACTAAACGATATTTTTATTACAGTAAGACCTACCGTTTATGAATAGACAGTCCATAGAAGTAACAAACAGTATGACAAATATAATAGACCCTACATGGACCCAGATGTAACAATTACACTCACAATGTATCTTCTATGAACCGTCCATCAATAGACGTATGAAGTTTCTGTTTTTATTACTGATCACCAACGAGCAGAGCTGGCCGGTACTGTTAATTTGGTACGAGGTCGTCGATCATAATAAGGTTAATCACATTTGTTACTGATCACGGTCCGGTTTGGTGAGGTCGTCGATCACCTACTAGTAATGTATGATGTGTTACCAGCCTTTGGTTAGTTCGTGCCTGCCAACAGCCGGAACTCATTCACTCACGAGATATATATATAATTTTGGATGATTTTGAAACCAAGCAAACGTGAGCGGAATTTAGTTGGTTAAGTCGAGATACCTGCCGAGGTATGTGACGCAGAAAATTACGCACCAACAGGAATATCGGAATTCAATTCATCAACCAATTTCGTTAATTGGATCAGAGAATTGGTCATGGATAGAAAATTAGAAATAATATGGATCAATGCTTGTTTTTTAAATTGTTAATTAATTACTAATCCTTATTTAATTAACTTTTTAAATAATAATATATGGTTTGAGTTATGAAGAGGTTTGGGGATGGTTACTTCTTACTAATTGAGACTAGGCAGGTTTCACTACTTATCTAGGTAAATAAAATTATAAAAAAAACGGCTTGTTAACGTAATCAATTAATTAAACCCCAATTAATTAACTTCTTTCTACACGTGAGAGTGCGCCAGTTACTTGCATTACATCCCGTGCGTACGTACGAGTGCGTGGGCACACATGCGTGAACGAACATAAGACAAATAAATAAATAAATTACGATCGAACTTAAAAACTCCCAAACTCCCACTCAAGAAATTAATCAAAGAAAATAAACAATAAATAAAAAAATAAAACCCATCAAGTTAGTTCGAGCGTTAGAGTCACTATATAATTATTATTATAACGTTGTATAAACGAAAAAAAAAAAAACATACCAACACTAACTAAACTAATTAACCAGTTGATGATGAGCGCTCATCCCTGCTGTACTGCGCAGTTCACAATGTCAGCCGTTAGATCATCCTAAGATCCGTGCCGGCACGCATCTTGAGACAATCCAACGGCCAACATTGTGAACTGAATAATTTAGTGCAGCTAGCAGGCAGGGGATATGAATTCGTGGATGATAATATGATACGTATGAATGAATAATAATATGATATAATATTGGTGAGCGGTTTACGGTTCATGCGAGTCACCCCCCTGCAGCTGCAACCATCTCTGAAAGGAAACGCCGAAACGGTTGTTCCTGATAGCGAACTTGAAACCGCCCGGCCTCTCTCATTCTCTTCTTCAATCTCTTCCCGTCCATCACCTACTTACTAATAATCCCTCAATCGAAACCACCAAAATTAACCGATCCGTATTTATATTCAAACCCTCTCCCCCCGCCGGAAACAGCATTGTTAACTTAATCACTATTCCTTCCATTCATTTTTTTTTTTATTTTGTAATTAAGAGATGGTGGAAGGAATTAGAGAGCAGATTTCGCAACTGCAGGCACAATCGCAGCATCTGCCGCAGATTCAGATGCAGATGCAAGTGCAGCACCAGATGCACATGCAACAGATGCAACAGATGCAAGTGCAGCAGCAGCAGGAGGGGGAGGAGACCATGCTGCTGCACCGGGTGAAGGGGTCGTGGAGTCCCGAGGAGGACGCGATGCTGACGCGGCTGGTGGAGAGGCACGGAGCCAGGAACTGGAGCCTGATCAGCGAGGGCATTCCCGGGAGGTCCGGGAAATCGTGCCGCCTCAGGTGGTGTAACCAACTCAGCCCCGCCGTGCATCACCGCCCCTTCACGCCCGCTGAGGACGCCACCATCGTCGCTGCTCATGCCAAGTATGTTCATTCACTTCTTTCATTTTTATTAGTTATTACTTTGAGTTTAAGTTTCTTTTATTTACTTTTTTTTTTTTTTGCTTCTCTGTTGGTAAATATTATTTTGTGTGCTTAATTATTTGATGATCAGAATTTTTTAAGATCGGCTCTTAATTTTTATTTCCATCTTAATCATTTCTTTCTATATTTTTCGTTTATGAGATTGATATATATGGCGGATCATATGCGTATAGAACTGAATAATTGAAAAACTTTAAAAAAAAAATGCTTCATAATAAAAAAAAAAAATAGTTGAAAAATTTTACTTGTTAACAGTTTTGGCGTGTTATTGTTTATGTATGTATATAATCACATTTGCATTCTGTTAGGAGGGTTGTATCATAAAAATTAAAGGTAGTTGTAGCTAGTGCAGATTTTGTTGTACCTGATGATATAGAATAGACGGTATTCTTACCTTTTTGATGTGCATTTGATTGATGTGAATGAGTTTTTAGTTGGAACTAATTGTAGTTTACAAAAAGTAAAAGAACAAAGAATGGTTCCATGCTGATTAATGCAGTTTTTTTCTTGATTATTGCAGTTAAAAATGATTCATAAAAATGAAACCTCAATTTTATGTTTGCATATATGTATACAGGTACGGCAACAAGTGGGCGACGATTGCACGGCTCCTTCCGGGTCGTACCGACAACTCGATCAAGAACCACTGGAACTCATCACTCCGTCGGCGACGGCGCATGCAGCAGTCGACCCAGTACCCCAATCTGGTGCCAGAGTTGCACCACATCGAGTCGGACTCCGAATCACCACCCAAGCGGCTATGCTCAGAGGACGTGTCGACGACAATGCCCGAGCCAGAGACTTCATTAAGTCTCGGGCCACCCGGTGAGACGCTAGGAGGAGAGAAAAAATGGGAAGGCGAGATCGAGAAGCAAGGCATGGTAGGCATCGTCAACATCGTACGGGAGATGATTGTTGAGGAGGTGAGGAATTACCTCGACGGGATCAGGAACGCCGCCGAGGCGGGACGATCTGATCAGCCTCTGGCCGTGCTGCCTCTCGCGGCGGTCAAGCCGGAGTCGGTGCAGCAGGAGAGGCAGCATTAACAAACAAACATAACTGGTTCTTTGATTTGGAGGTGAAGTTGGCCGGCCGGACAGCATCTCATTTCTCTGGTCTGTGGTTGTAAATTTAACTGTTCTTGGGCTGCTTTGAGATTTGGGATGATTTCTGGGTTCATTTGAGGTATTAGTTTCTAGTGCGTTAGGATATGCTTCAGTGTAGTTCAACTGGAAATTTTAATTGAAAAAAGGAAATAAATTAAACAAGAAATTATAGTAGTTGATTAGTTGTTCCTTTTTTGTTTTCCTGCACAAGCGTTTCTGGTAATTAATTGATTTGGTTTACGGTCTCTGAACAGCAGGTCGGTAAGATTGTTGTTTTAGTGTTAAGCTCTATATTTAGGCCAATTGATATATAAAACCAACATTAAATCTTCCAAATTAAGAGTTAGTTTAGGACGTAATTAATATGATTCTGTAATATATGCACTTGCTTTATTATATGATTATTTCATTAATCTACTTATTTAATAACAGACTTATTTGAGAGTAATAATGTGGATATCATCTATAATGTGTATTATTATGCTTAGAAGTTAGAATATTTACCAAACAACACTAAGCAAAATTTGGTTATTTTATTCTAAGTTTTGAATCAGTTGACGCCTCATTTGTGATCATAATGCCATCAAAATGACAAGAATATTTCAAATGGGATCCCATTTCAAATATGTCTTCAATCTGTTGATAAACCATTTGAGAGTAAAATCACATATTAGATTCAATATGTTTTATGCACGAATTATTGCTATAAAGCACTATAAATGCAATTTGACGATTTTGTTCAATTCTAGATCAACTGTCGCTTCATTGTGATCATAATGCCATCAAATTCACAATATTATTATGCTCAAAATGCTACTATACAATGTGGCTGATCAATAATGACATTATAATTCACATGAATACTCCAAATTAGGCCTTCGACCTATTTCATACTTATTTAATAGTAACTGTATCGATATACAATATTTTTGAAACACAAAAATGCTACTAAAAAGCACTTTAAACGCAATTTGATGATTTTGTTCAAGTTTTAAATCAATGTTTTGCGATGATAATGACATCAATACTTAGAAAAATTATTTCAAATTATGTCTCCTATCTATGTATAAACTTATTTCAAATTAATTTTGCTTTAAAATAATTGAGGACATTTAATTATAGAGGAGGGATCCATTGACTATGAGAATTTTCAAAAACTTGTAAAAATTCACAAAAACTCTTAAAAATGAAAAATGTTTTATGGATGTATTATTTAACTTATAGATTGATTATGTTTCCAATTATATTCAATTTAAGCGATGTTTGATACTCTTCAAAGATCCGTTAATTTACAACCGTTGAAAAGTGCACAAAATTTTGATAAGTCATTAAACGATGTTCAAATTGATTGAAATTTGAAACACTACCAATCTATAAGTCAAATAATACATCCATAAACCATCCTCAATTTTTTTATTTAAGCCCTGAAAAATACAAATTCACCAATTTAAGCTCCGTAACACACAATTTTCACATTTAAGCTGGACGCTGGCGTCAAACCGGGACCTGGACGCTGCACTACCGAAGCGTCCAGGTCTGGGACAAATCAGACGTGACGTGGCTATGGACGTTTTAGTAGTGCAGCGTCCCAGTGATGGGTAGGGACGCTGCGGTACGGTAGCGTCCAGCTTAAATGTGAAAATTGTGTATTACAGGGCTTAAATTGGTGAATTTGTATTTTTTGAGGCTTAAATAAAAAAATTGAGGATAAACCATTTTTCATTTTTAAGAGTTTTTGTGAATTTTTACAAATTTTTGAAAATTCTCATTGTCAAGATTGTCAAATATAGCATTGTCAATGGATCCCTCCTCTTAATTATAATATATAGTGAATAAAATTCCATTTAAAATTCATGTAATATCACATTCATATTAAAATTTATCAAATATAGTTACTTTAAGTTATTATATGTAATTTTTTTTATCACTAAAATGACATATGATCACTAGTGCAGCTTTATGCAAATAAATCGAGCTTTGACTGAATAAACAGTCCGATACGTCTTTTATATTGTTCAATTCAGAGCTGAACCAATTACATAGTAACTCAACAAATTTAACAAAATATACAAAAACAAAAATAAAAAATAAAATAAGCCACATACATTTCATACAACAAAAAAAAAAATACTAAATAATTTTCTCAAAAAAAAAAATGACCAAATGATCTCTTCTCTCCAGTGTTTGTTTGGGCTGCTCACCACAGCCCAACACAAACTCTTCAATTAATTAACAGTAACCAATTCATTAATTAATTAATCAATCAACTAAAGTCTATAACGTGAACTCTTCACAATTTCCCCTTTCCTTCCTTCAATTCACTCCGATCTCTCTCTCGGTCAGTCGGTCGACGCCAGACACACACAGATCCCACCTTTTTCTATTTCTATTTCTATTTCGCTTCGACTCGGTCGGCACTCCGTCTCTAAATCGCGCGAATCCGAGAATCGGACCGAGTTCCGCCTGCCGCACCGCAGCTGCCCCTCGCTCGCTCGCTAGGGTTTCCTCCCCTGCTTCTTCTTCTTCTTCTCCGTCGTCGTCGTCGGCGGCGGCGCCGGCTTCTTCCTCTTCTTCTTCTCAGGTTTGATTTCTTTCTACCCGCTGGCTAGGATTGCCAAATGCGACACGTGTCGTGATCGATTCGCGACGATTCCTACGGTTCTAAGGATTTCCGATTCGGAACCCTTCGGAATCGTATCTGATCGTAAGGTACTAATTGTAAAATAACAAGAAGGGAATTGGATAATTAACAATAGTTATTTGTTGACTGTGTGTCTAATTGTTAAAGAAAAATACTCAATTTTTAGCTGACATGAATGTGTACAAGGGTGTAAAGTGTAGACTTTGTTAGTTGACAATTGGGTGTTTATAGTTGTGAAGCAGATAATTGAATTTAGTGAATAAAGGGGTTGATGCTAGATGCGAATATATGATTCTTTTAAGTAAGGTACTTTACGAATTACAAACAAGTAGCTCCCTTGCCGCATTTGCTGATCATAATTTTATTGTATGATCGTTACAGGTTTTTGCGCTGTATGATTCTTTTCATCGGCCAATGAGCTGGAAGCTTGTACGGTACTGCAAATGAGCTTGAACAATAAATCCGATATGTCAACTAGTGGCTCCGAGAGCACGCTGTTTCCCGCTGGGCCACGTGGGGCTGCCTTTTTAGAAAGGCCTGGGAGCTCTCGTGATAGCATAGCGAATCGCATACAGTCTTCGTCTCTTGGCACCACCAGATCAGCTACCGCCTCGGTGCATGGGGACCCCGTTGGCCTTGTCCAGTCAATTATATCTGATGTGAAGCCGGTCGTTCCTGAGAAATTGCCACGTCCTCCTGATATGAAACGGATAATGGGGTCTTTTGCTGGCATCTCCGATGACCTGGGAACTGGAAAGCATGTGGGTGTTTCTAAGGAAGAGGTCAAAAGGGTGAGATCTAGGCTTGCTGAAGGCTCCACTAAGGCCAAGTATGCTACTGACAAATCTTCTCAGTCAACGTTTATTATTAATTAATTAAGTCTGAATCGTTGTAAAGTAACTAAAATTGAGCAGGGTCAAACTATTTAGGAAAACAAAGTTAGCAAGCACAGGTGTATATATTTATTGATGTTTTCGTGTATTGTTTGGTTGATTAAAAATTAAAGAAGTTAAATGCTTGACTAAAGCAGTTAATAACCTAACTGATGGGTTCCATAAACCTGTATAATAATTATTACTCTTTAAAAAATTTGTTCCCAAAGTGTGATTTCAAGGCCTGCCTTGATATTATATTTAATGGCTATTGATGAAACTTTTTGCATTTAATAAGACATGGCATCATCTGCATCGTTTTATTTATTGCAGTGAAAGAAAAAAGACCTTTGATGTTGCCGTTTCAAGGATTGACAAGTACATTAATAACAACCCTCGCAAACGATCACGTGGTGAATCCTTGAGTGACAGGCCTGGTGGTCCATCAGGTCCAGGCATCTCTCGGGCAAGCCAGCAGAGCTATCCATTGAATGCTGATGAGTCAGAGATGGGGCCTCCAAAACCTGAACGAATTAAAAATCAAGGACAGAATAGACGGGCCCGCACCTCCATTGCAGCGGTATGATTTTGTTTTTATCAAAATCTTGGTTCTTATCTAAAGCTGACATATGTTTCATTATTCCTTCATTTGTTCGGATGTCTTTCCTGAACTGTTCACTGTCACCTCACCTAGGAGTAATTATGACAGTGCAATTCATGCTGTTGCCAGCTTCTAAATTTGGCATAGATTGCCACACTATCTGAGATCACTTGCTTCATTAACCAAGTTGGATATCTCATCAAATAAAGTATCAACAATTTTAGTAAATGTAGTATGTATTCGGTATACATGCCTCTCATTTATATATGTTTGGTAATCACAAGTAAAATTACTTAACTTTTGTTTTTTGAGTTATTTTGTAAATCCTTAAGTTCAAAATGTGCTGTGACATATGATTACAAAATTACCCTAGTTAACTAGTCAATCTGTACTTCTAGTTGGGTTACTTTGTAAATTCTTTTAAATTTTATCCAGATGAAGCAATATTTTTCTTGGCCACCGGAGCTTAATCAGTGTTGGATGGGTTCTATTCTCACCTGTGGAGTTTACTAAAATCCATTAGTAGCGCTATTAAAACATATCATATAGTATAGAGGCATTGGAACTTTTCATATTCTTTTTGAAGCCCACAAAGATTAGATCCAACATTACAAATCATCAGGGTCATTGATTTGTTGAGGTGGAACTTTAATTACAGGCCACATTCTTATATATCACGCAACGCATCTTACTTTATTGAAATGCATATTTGATGCATGGCCTATAAGAACGTTCATTTAGTAATTTTACTTGAGTCTATTCCTGAATATAAATTAAGTTCTTATAACTGCCAAATGGCAATTCATGTAAAGTGTATGATAAAACATTGATTTTTGCTTCATGTTTTTGACTTAAAAAAATTTGTTATCATAGTCCTTCTGAACGTTTCCTCCTGTGACCTGCCTGAATTTGCTTTAATGTACGACTTTCCATGTATATTTGAGCCATTGCAGTAAAGTCTGTATATATTCGGCTTGTTTTGGTGTCTTTTCCAGTTATTCTTTGCATGCCATGTCAGTCCTATTACAATTTAACACAGCTATTTTTCCTACCTTTCAGATGGATGCAAGAAACATTGGAGCCTCTAGAAGCTCAGGTTCTGTTGATAAAACCAGAGATATCTCAAAAATTAACAATAAGAGCTCAGGGGAAGAAAAGCCTTCCGGCTTGACGGGTAACAACAGCTGGGAGAAGCTAAAAATGAAGAAAAAACGTTCTGTCATTAAGACAGATGCCTCAAGTAGTGTTGGCCTGGCTCGGTCAGTTGATGCAGAGAGAGAGAGGAAGCAGGAGATACCGTCAAAGATTGGTGGTGATGCTCGACCTAAGGTCACAGTGCCCCACAGCTCAAGGTGAGAGAACCTGCTTGATTCCCCTTGTATGTTGGCTGTATGTAAAAAAAAAAAAAAAGAATGTAGTGTTTCAGCTTACTCATTTCATTACTTTGGTAAGTAAGTTCATAAATAATAACTAAAAGAGCACATGTCAAGTGCATTAAAAAGTAAAAAAGGTTTGTGACTTAAGATCATCATAGATATGTTCAGTTTCTATTGCCTAAATGGATATTTCATCTAATATACTTACATCAAAAGGATGTAAGTAATTTGCAATTTAATGCCTGCAATGTATATTAAACTCCCCACTAAAGACAAGCTCCTTTGCAGGTACGGGGTAGCAGCTGGTAGTAGTGGGAGACCAGATACTGAGCAGGCTGGTCTTGAATCCCCGCGACCTTTGCCCAGGGGAAGCCAAGAAAGTGGGGCTTTATCTATCAGCAAAAGAGACCGATTGAGTGGTTTTGAAATTGGCAACATCAAGGCAATTAATAAGTAATATTCTTAATTGCTGTTTATTAAATTGCCCTGGGGATTGTTGTGGAACTTTGCCCCAGTACTAATATTGTGAACATTTTTTGGGTGTTTTCAGGCTGAATGATCAAGAAGGCAGCCCAACTACTTCAGTTTCAAGGGCAAACACCTCCATCCGTGGACCCCGTTCAACTCCTGCCGCAATACCAAAGGCTTCTGCCGGCATGTTTAGAGCTCCTGAAACTGACATTTGGGACCAGCCTTCGCCTACCAACAAATCTGGTCCATCTGCTGGTGGCTCCTCCAGCACTAAGCGCACAAAATCTGCACTCTCTCCTTCTCCTCCTGTCACCAAATGGGCCAGCCAAAGGCCTCCAAAAATGTCCCGTGTGGCAAGAAGGTCAAACATAGGGCCCATCACTGGGAGCCAAGGTAGTGAATCTCAGATGCCGGACTTGCTAGAGAACAAAAACATGGCTGTGGCTTCACAGGGAACCCATCGTATTAAGAAAGGGGATCATGCACAATCTAGCAGTGAAGAGTCGGGGGCTGCTGTTTACAAGCCAAAAGACAACAAGAGGAAAAGGGCTGTAGAAGTTGAAGAAAACAGTAGCCTGAACTATCAGAGGTTGGGGACTGCAGGCCACCCCCTGAAAAAGGGTAAACCGATGGTAGAAGATGATACTAGTGAGGGTTCTGTCAGAAAGCAAGGTCGGGGTGGACGCGGATTTGCACCTCCTAGACCCGGCAGACCCTCTTCAGTTGAAAAACCTGAAGCTAATGGCACCACAACTAAGCATCGCAGTGCACGATCTGGTGTAGAAGGGTGAGAATGGAAATTACTTCATTTTTTAGGATTTCAAAGGGCTGTTGGGAATTGGTACAAGTTTTAGAGGTGATAATTTGCTACCATCAGTAAAGGATATCTTTTGTTGTTATTCTAAGTTTTCTTATCTCTTATCCTGCAGTAGGCCTGGAAGACCTCAAGCGAAGAAATACTCTGAACGGAAGGGCAAAACTCGTGCAAGAGAAGTAGCGGTTGACTCGCCTTTGGATACTTCAGGTACTTCAATGCAGATTTTATGTTGTAGCTGAATTTGGTGAGATAATTTAAGTTGCAGGTCTCAGTCATGCTTTGCAGCAAACAGCAATTCAACCAGAAAACCTGTTCAGTAAAGCTGATATCAATAGGCTTAATGGTTCAAGGATTCATTTGTATTTTTAATTGACCTGATCTTTCTGATTTAGTTTGTATGATGGCCACAATTAATTGCTTTTGATTACAATTATTATAACTTGCTTCATCTCTGTTCCTAGGACAACCAGAAGATGACCGTGAAGCACTACTGGCTGCTGCAAATGCTGCCCTTGCTCCAGGTAATTGTTTTCAATTGCTAAAGTACAATGACTTAAATTGAAGCTCTGTGCAAATCTAACAGATCAAAATTAGTAAGCTGAGCTTGAAAAGGTGTGAATTAGCTATTATCTTATCAATAAATGTTATGAGATGCCTTGGATATGTTTACTAATGGGTCCAGTAGGTGCCATAAATCCTGCATATGGAAGTTATTATGAGGATTTAAATAAGAAAGAACAAAGAAGATTAATGTCCAAGAAATGGAAACTTTAGCATAGAAGCTGAGCTTGTGAATTTATATAGAACCCTAAATCCGACTGATATGTACATTATACATAGTTCAAATCACCAAGATCTAACTGGTACACCTAGGTAGTGGGATTGGTGAATTACATTGATTAGCTTTGCACTGATTTTTCTCTGTGTTGCATACTCTGAAATTTTTTTTTACTATATCTATTCATATATTATATATGTTGTTTGTATGATTTTGGAAGGCTATGCTTCTACTGACATTCTTTGGAAGAAGAACGAGCCATACTTCCGTTCAATCTCTGATGGCGACATGAGCTTCTTACATAAACAGGTTAGAATTTGAAGTACTTTATAGTTAAACTATTCTGGTCACTTGGTATTTTGGTAATTACTTATGGTTTGGTTAAACAGCTTGCTCGCATGGAAGAGCAGATTAACTGTACAATAGAAGATGAACAGGATCTTTCTAAAAAGGTGAATCATGATTTGCTAGTAATGTCTTACCTTCCTTTCTTTAATTTCGAACTTTGAATGGAAAAAAGGAACACTCGATAATGATATTTTCCTCAAGATCCTTTGAAAGTTAAATTTCAAGTTTCTAACTATATGATATTTTATATCCATTTGATTAATTTAAAAATATGTGACATGAGATGCTACTCGTGATCAGACTACCAATATAGCTAGTTAACAATGACCCTTGGCTTTAGGCCCTAAGACCTTTAGTTTGGGGTAGATACGTAGGGCATATGAATAGGCTCCTGCGGGTGCTTACTATTGTTACTACTAGCATTGTTAATATTAGTGGTACTTCTGTTATATTATTTCTGTTTTCCTTGATTTCTTGCAACTCTGGTTTGGTTTTAGTTTATTTCTAGCCTACCCCAAGTTGTTTGGAGCTAAAGGGTGCCTTGGTTTTTTGCAACTATGGTTGGGTTTTTATTTCTAGCTTGCCTTAACATGTTTGGAGCTAAGGGCTTGTTGTTGTTGTTGTGTTTATGATTCTTGGCTAATGTAATGAAGCGAACTGGTGGGATTTTATATATTAATTATCAAACTCTAAGACAATTCGATATATATTTTTGTTCCAGGGAAATCTCAGTTATGTCTCACTTCCATCATCCCCAAATGGTTATGGTGCCTTCTCAAACGGGGAGAAAGCTGGAATTGTTGCCTGGCAGAATGATGTTGTGGAGCCAATCTTAGAGAAGCTTGTCCAGGGAATGGATGCTGGCAGTGATACTGGTTTTGATGTCAATACCGTTACAAACTTTTCCATCTGCCAGAAGCTTATGTCAGCAATAATTAATGAAGAAGAACTAGAAAGGATCGGGCATAGCAACAGTCTTGATTCAAACATTTTGTGCATTGAGCTAGAAGAGGGATGGCTGGCACATCAGGAGTCTGAAAGGAACCAACCTCGCAATGGTGTCAGGTTGGACATGTCTGTTGACCGCACTTATGAACAGCTGTCAATAGATGATAGGATCCTCCTCGAGCTTAACCAGATTGGCATCTACCCCGATCCATGTGTGAATGTGGTAAGTGTAGGCTACTTCATTTTTATCTTCATTTCTAAGTTCTAACAGAAATGTTAAATAGATATTTGTTATGATTGCGTTATTCGTTTGAAGTGAAGATAATGTATTATTTGTCTCTTTCAGCCCGACCTTACACTCTCTGATGGAGATGACATTGTTGATGAGTTGGCAATGTTGGAGGCTCAGCTAGCCAAGCAGGTAAATGTTTGTTTTTATTTGGCATCCTTATTTAATTTTGCCTTTTCCAGTACAATCCAACAACCTCATTGAGATTAAGGAACTTGTATCACCCTTCAGTTGCAATTGAACTCGTATTAATGGGTTTCTATAGTTCCAGAATTTGGGTTCTAGTATTTACAGTTCACATTGGATTATTGTTCTCTTTTCCTTCTTTATATTTTATTTCATTGGTACAACCTTGCGATTAATTTTACTTATTAAATTAAAAAGGCTTTAGAGAGGAAAGGTACTCTCACGAAGATAGAGGAGAAAGCACAAGCTGCTAAGGAGACCCAGGAAAGGTATGTACGCGAGTGTTGTATCTATTCCGTTACTTGAATTGGTATATTATGTGTTGTTTATTTGTTCTTGATAGTAACTTTTGTTTCTTGTGTAGAGAGTTCTCCAATCTTGCTTTGGATAACCTCATCATTAAAGCAAATGAGAAATATTTGGTAAGTTATTTGATCTCATCATGTTCTTGGGTGCTCTTTTTCCTTATGTGCATTCTGACACATTAATACTTTTATTTACTTTCTGCAAAGTGAAAATCCTTTCATGATACTGATGGTTCCATTCAAATAACATTAATTGACATTCATCCTTGAAGGCATCTCGTGGCAAGCAGGGCAACCGTGCAGCTAGACAAAGTGCAATGGGTCTTGTTAACCGTTGTTTGGCACGGTGCAAGGAGTTTGAGAGTAATGGTACAAGTTGCTTTGATGATCTCTCTTTCAAGGAGCTGCTTCACAATTCTGTTTCCAGGCAAAGTGACCCAACTCAAAATGAAGAAAAGTCTCCTCAAGGTTCTTTCTCTCCCTCCCTCTCTCTTACTGTGTGCTTCATTTTAGTGCTTTGAAAATACTTGCTCTGGACTTTGTTTGTGCTATTGTGCTTAACATGATTCCATTCTGTAATGCACAGATCTGGTTCATGACAAGGATGAGCAGTGGTCAACTGGAGTGAAAAAGAAAGAACTGTTACTGGATGATGTGGTTGGGAATATCACTGGATCTGTTTCTTTGGGCAGCGGAGCAAAAGGCAAGAGAAGTGAGAGAGATTCAAGGGGCAACAACAAAAATGGCCGTGGTTCTTCCTCAGTTTCCAAGGGTGAACGCAAACTTAAGGCGAAGCCTAAACAGAGAAGTGCCCCGACCAGCACTTCACCCGCCAACGTTACTGCAGAGCTGGCTCCCAGGTCAAACAGCAAGCGTGAAGGTTTGCCTCCTTTGCCAACCAAGCCTGGGGCAAAGCAGCTGGAGACAGAGATCGAAGAAGAACTCGAACCTCCTCTCGACCTGTCTGGCCTGCCATTGCCAGGGCTCGATTTTGTGGGAGATAATGCCGGTGACGATCAAGACTTTTGGTCGGGTGTGGATGATGGGCTCCAGGACGTGGACTGTGTGGGGCTTGACATCCCGTTCGACGATCTTTCAGATCTCAATTTTAACTTCAACTAAAGTAGAACAATATTTATTTCTTTATCATGTATAGCTTTTATATGTTATTGCCAGCTGCAGAGCTTAGTTCCTCTGGCTGCCTTTAATTTTTTGACCTCATCAATTGTATATAGTTAGTAACCACAAGAATAAAATGGTTTCCACAAGGACGATGCAATGCTAGTGTTTCTATAGAAATATTGGTAGTGAGACGTGCATTTTATTTTACCTACGTCTGATTGCGATGGGTTTCTTTTGGTGTTACTATGACACCTCTGAAATTTGCTAACGACCATAAGAATTGTAGAGGTGGTAGAACCCAACCCGATTGATCTGTATTTTTCAGAAAGTTAACTTGACCTAATCCGATCCAAATCCAGTTCAACCTGAGATCAAACATCATGTAATCAAATTAAAATCAATATACAATAAAACAAAATTTGATATCAAAATTGATCCAACCCGATCCGTCCATTACCCAACCCGAATCCGACCTGTCTGCCCGATTTTGCCACTGGGCTGCAGCCTGCAAAGAGTAGACGGACCAAGAACGGTCGAAGGAAAACACGGGCAAAAGATCATAAATTTGGTTGAGTTGTATAAATCCAGCGCTTTTTAGTTTGGGCCTAATCAAGATCTTGTATTCAGTTTGGTGCTGGCGCTAAGCTCAAAAGGGCCCAGCTCCTCGCTCAAACACAGACACTATACTGTAATCCAAAATTTCTCTAGGTATTCTGTGTTGCACCTACAAAATCCCCACAATTTTCATCAATCTTTCGTCTTAATCTCATGATGTTTTATGGTTCTTTTTTCTTTTTGTGTATCTCCACATCTGTTCCTTTGGTTTATGCCTTTAAAAGTTAAAACAGTTTGACTGGAGTTACATTTGCAACAACAACAACCAAGCCTTTAGTCCCAAACAAGTTGGGGTAGGCTAGAAATGAAACCAAGTAAAATCCAATGATGATCATGATCGTAAGAAAGATAAAATAGATAAATAAAGAAAGAACAGTAATAACAATGGTAATAGTGAAAAACTAGTCCTAATATGAATGATAGTGATGATGAGTATGATACTACATAATACTAATATGAATGATAATAATGATGATACTACATAGTAGTAATAGTGGTAGTAGTAATAATACTAATAATAATAATAGTAGTAATAATAATAATAGTAATAATAATAGTAATAATAGTGAAATAGTAGTCATAGTAATAATAGTAATATAATAGTAGCCGCTAGGGGTTTGATTTGTTGGTCATGGTTCCGGTACGTGGATTGCTAACTTCCACGCGTCCCTATCCAAGAGCAGCTCTTCGGATATACTCCATGCCTTCAAGTCTCTTTTTACAGCTTCCTCCCATGTCAGTTTTGGCCGACCTCTACCCCTTTTCGTGTTTTCGGTACGGGTTAGGACACCGCTACGTACTGGTGCTTCAGGAGGTCTCCGTTGAACATGTCCAAACCACCTCAATCGGTGTTGGACTATCTTCTCTTCAATCGGAGCCCCCCCTACTTTGTCACGTATGTCATCATTTCTGATACGATCTTTTCTTGTGTGGCCACACATCCATCGTAGCATACGCATCTCCGCTACACTCATCTTCTGGATATGGTTTCTTTTAGTAGGCCAACATTCTGCCCCATACAACATTGCAGGTCTAATGACTGTTCTATAGAATTTACCTTTCAACCTTTGTGGGACCTTGCTGTCACAGAGAACACCAGATGCTTGTCGCCATTTCATCCAACCCGCCTTAATTCTATGGCCAACATCTGCATCAATATTCCCATCACTCTGTAGCATGGAGCCCAGATATCGAAATGTGTCCTTCTTTGGCACTGTTAGTCCATCTAGACTAACATCTCCATTCTCAGATCTCCCATCACTGAAGTCGCATCTCATATACTCGGTCTTAGTCCTACTAAGCCTAAAACCTTTCGTCTCCAGCGTCTTTCTCCACAACTCCAGTTTCGTGTCGACAGCTGCCCTACTCTCGTCAATTAGCACTACATCATCAGCAAAAAGCATACACCAAGGGACATCTCCTTGTATATCCCTCGTAACCTCATCCATCACTAAGGCAAAAATATATGGGCTCAAAGCTGACCCTTGATGTAGTCCTATCTTAATGGGAAAAGCATCAGTCTCCCCATCACATGTTCGGACACTAGTCACAACATTATTGTACATATCCTTGATAAGGTTAACATACTTTGTTGGGACTTTTTGTTTCTCCAGTGCCCACCACATGACATTTCTTGGTATTTTATCATATGCTTTCTCCATATCGATAAATACCATGTGTAGATCCTTCTTCTGCTCCCTATATCGCTCCATAAGTTGTCGTATCAGGAAAATCGCTTCCATAGTCGACCTCCCCGGCATAAAACCAAATTGGTTTTTTGTGATGCTTGTCATTCGTCTTAGACGATGTTCAATCACTCTCTCCCATAGTTTCATTGTATGACTCATCAGCTTAATTCCTCTGTAATTAGTACAACTTTGAATATCTCCTTTATTCTTGAAGATTGGTACTAATATACTTTTCCTCCACTCTTCAGGCATCTCATTTGACTGAAAAATGTGGTTGAACAGCTTAGTTAGCCATACTATTGCTACGTCCCCAAGGCATCTCCACACCTCGATAGGGATATTGTCAGGTCCCATCGCTTTGCCTCCCTTCATCCTTTTTAACGCCTCCTTTACCTCGGACTCCTGAATCCTCCGGACAAAACGTCTGTTGGCGTCATCAAAGGAATCATCTAACTCAATGGTGGCACTTTCAGTGTCGCCATTGAATAAGTTGTCGAAGTACTCCTTCCACCTCATCTTGACCTCCTCATCTTTCACGAGAAGTTGATCCGTATCGTCCTTGATACATTTGACTTGGTTCAAATCCCTTGTCTTCCTCTCACGAATTTTAGCCATCTTATAGATGTCTTTTTCGCCTTCCTTCGTACCTAGCTTATGGTAAAGGTCATCATAAGCTCGACTCTTTGCTTCACTCACAGCTCGCTTCGCGTTCTTCTTGGCTACTTTGTACTTCTCCACGTTTTCAGTTGTTTTGTCATGATGTAACTGCTTGTAGCATTCTTTCTTCTCCTTGATCGCCTGTTGCACCTCTTCGGTCCACCACCAAGTGTCTTTAGGTTCCCTTTTGTTTCCTTTAGTCACCCCAAACACCTTTGCAGCCACATCCCGAATGCATTTTGACATCTTCTTCCACATGGTATTTGCATCGTCGTCGTCCGTCCATGGTCCTTCTTCAATCAATTTATCCCTAAAGACCTGTGATGCTGCTCCTTTAAGCTTCCACCACTTTGTTCTCGTGATGTTAGCACATTTCTTCTTGTGCGCACATATACGAAAGCGAAAGTCAGCCACCACTAGCCTATGTTGTGGAACAATACACTCCCCCGGTATTACCTTACAATCTAGACAGGCTCGTCTGTCAGCCTTTCGAGTAAGGACAAAATCAATCTGGCTAGAGTGTTGACCACTATGGAAGGTCACTAAATGGGACTCTCTCTTTCTAAAGCAGGTGTTAGCGACCATTAGGTCATAGGCTATAGCAAAGTTCAAGATGTCTTCCCCCTCTTGATTTCTATCGCCATATCCAAAACCTCCATGCACCTCCTCAAACCCCTCATTAGTTGTACCGATGTGACCATTGAGATCTCCTCCTATGAAAAGTTTCTCACCAGCAGGCACACTTCTCACGATATCATCAAGATCCTCCCAAAATTGCATCTTGACACTTTTACTAAGGCCTACTTGAGGGGCATATGCACTGATGACATTCAAAACCAAGTCACCAACAACTAACTTGACTAGAATGATCCTATCCCCTTGTCTCTTGACTTCAACCACTCCATCCCTGAAGTTCTTGTCAATCAGGATGCCAACTCCATTTCTACTCCAAACTGTCCCCGTATACCATAACTTATACCCGGTACTCTCCACCTCCTTTGCCTTCTGACCCGTCCATTTGGTCTCCTGTACGCATAGAATATTTACACGTCTCCTAATCGCTGTATCAACTAACTCTCGCAACTTTCCCGTTAAAGACCCTACGTTCCAACTACCTATACGAATCCTACACGGCTCGGCTAACTTCCTTACGCCTCGCACCCGTCGAGTGAAATGCGAAGACCCTTGCTCATTTCCCACTACACCAGGGCGCCGGTGCAGTGTACCACATAGGGAGCGGCAACCCGATCTTAGCTTTTCATTTGGCACTGCACTCAGATCAGGATACAGCGCGCCACTAGAGGGGTGACGACCCGGCCCTTGCTCATTTGACACCACATCCGGGTTCCGATATGGCGCGTCGCTAAGAGGGTTACGCCCCAACGATATTCTGTTTGGTTTCATTTCCATAAAGAGTGGCGGGGTTTTTTTATAGCTGGCTTGCCAAGCCTATCGCAACCCTCCTCCTTTACCCGGGCTTGGGACCGGCTATATTGAAACAATTGCAACAACATAGGCAGAGTTACTGGAGTTACATTTGCAGTTCTGAATTTTTAATGTACTTTTTTTAAACGGGCATCTATTTCAAAACCTTGAATGTGTTACACCCTGAACCTTGGATGTTCAATCAAGTACTTGAAATGGAGGTATTGGGTATAAGTTCTTGTTAGCAATAAAATTAATAAATTTATCTAAGACCTACAATGGGACTTAGTTATATTGGAACTACAACTCACTACTGAGAAATCATTAATGGAACTTTTTATTTTGACTTAATTTGTCTTGTTTGGAGCATTACTATATCCTTAAATCTACAAAGAACAAACTGTGAACAAAATTATTGATGGGCTTATATTTCATAGATATCAGGCTCATATTGTTGTGTACTCTTTTCTTTTTAGATGTAATGGAAAGTCTAAACTACTCGATTCTTAAATATCCATAAAAGAATCCATCCGGATTTCAGACCTATGACCTCGACACAGAGGGCATCGTATACTCCATTTTGAAAACTGTAAATTTTTTTGACAATTAGTTTTTGTATAATTTTTCTGACTTGCTTAAAATGATTGTGTATATAAATTCATGCGTCTTCTTCTGTTAGTGGTTTATAAAATGTACATTTATGCAGAAATGCAATCAAGTTGTTCCAAAATCTTTTTTCTGTTTCTGGGCAAGTAGTTGGGGAAATATACCCCGATCAGAATAATTAAGGCTAGAAACCAAATTCCCCAAGTTACTTTGTTCTCTGGAGAGAGTATGATCAGTTGCTTCATTCCATTTTGGATAATGTGTGCTTTAAGTTCCAATTATATGCTCATTTTTTTGGGAAGCATCAGATTCATTAATTCCTACTTGTTTAGAACTTTCTAATCACCAATAAAAGTTTACTTTCAGTTCAAGAATAACCTATCTTTGGTCTAGTGATTAAGGGCAACGCTCTCTATGTGAGAGGTCGCGGGTTCAAAACCCTGATAAGAGATTTTTTATAGACATTTAAATTTGAGTGGCTTGACTCTTATCTTTATCTCAAACAAGAAAAACCTATCTATGATATTCACGTACGTACTTGTTAAAATAAAGAGGTGAGCTAACTGTACTCTAACAAAAAGCTCTCACAAATGTATCCTGCCACCGTACCACTCGTATATCAGGTATGAACACTGATTAGCGCAGCCATAAAGTTTCTCTATGGGGTTCACTAATTTTTTTTAACTCGGACAGTGAATCACGACTTGCGCTAATTAACCTGTACAAAGACTATATATGAGTATGTATGAGTAAAATATATCCATACTATATATATATATATAAATATATCGCAAAAAATGACATGAAAGAGTTGTTTTTCTCAAATAAGAAACTTGAGCCGTTAATCATTTTTTTGGATAGACAGAACCGTTGATTTACGTTAATGTCCGTTGACGTTAATGTCTCAGCTCATTAAAATTTAAGGACTATATCAATTTCCTCAATATAAGATCCATTACATATTATTTTAAAAAGTTTATTATAAGAAATAACAATTTCAGCCAAGACGTGGACTTTTTACTAGTATGACGCAAATATTCCAATGCAAGTTGAGAGAGTTATGCTTTTTATTGTCCCATGAGTCACTCTCCAATTGCAAATATATATAGACGAGTGCATAAAGTAACAAGCCAATAATTCCCTTAAACTTAATTGACAGAATATTGATAATTAATTAATTTGCAAAGTTGTCATACTTTTTGTTTCCTGCTTGTGGATATGATTTGAGAAATGTTGGTATAATTTTTTTTTTTAAATCATCATAAAAGAAAAGGCGAAAACACAACACCTAAACTTGATTTCACATCTCCTAACATACGGCACGTGCCATTCAGTACATGGGCCATTGGATCTCCTCGAGATTCATGCTGGCCCGAATCCCAAGGTGATCCAATGGCCCACGTGCCGAACGGCATATGTTAGAGGATAAGCATCAAATGAAAGTAAAAATTAATGGAAAATATATATAGTTCATCTTTATTATTGCCCAACCTTTCATCTT
The DNA here is from genome assembly GCA_030179965.1 of Cyperus esculentus. Taxonomy (NCBI): domain Eukaryota; kingdom Viridiplantae; phylum Streptophyta; class Magnoliopsida; order Poales; family Cyperaceae; genus Cyperus; species Cyperus esculentus. Next base: position 2,337,489 of record JASGLE010000021.1, read on the forward strand.
TTATATATGATTGACGAGCTCATGTACATCAATATATTTGACACAGTTGTATATCTATTAGTTAAATCTAATATTTAATATATTTGTTAATTATAAATTGATATCTATTAATGAAAATATATATATATGTTAACTGAAAATTAACAATATTGATATTTTAAAAATGGATGTTACCTCGTGGTACTCTAAATCAATAAAGAAATATCTGCATCCTATCCACCGAGTAACCAAATAAGCAAAGCATATAACTTTCTTAAATTCAACTCACAATCAACTTTTTAAGCTCGTGCAAAGCAACCACTATCTTAATTAATTTGTTTATGCAATTATGTTATATATATGTTACTAAAGTCTAAAGGCTAAAGGCAAAAATCGGTACGTAAATAAATTAAATTATATGAACACGAACGAGACAATAACCAGCATGCATGCGCATATCATAGAGTGCTCATCCTCTGTAACGCTGCATTGCGTAGCGCAGTATGAACCGTTAGATCATCTCGAGATTCGAGATAGCATAGATCTCGAGATGATCTAACATTCATATCTGTGCTCATAGGCGGACCTATGAGGAGGCCACACTACAAAAAATAACGCCTTTTCTGGCGATCCATTAGTGAGGAAAAAATTTTCATCACATTTGTTACACTTTTTTGTGACAACTTGGCATAATTGTCACTATTATCATGGGTATTAGTGACAGTCTTGCTTATCGTCATTGAACCCACAATCAGTGGCAAGAAATTGTGAGAACGAACATTTTGTCACCAATACGGGCCTCTTTAGTGACGAATTTGTTGTTTACACTAATGGAATTTTTTTTTTGTGACGACTTTTCTTATTTTGTCGCATATAACATTTGTGAAGATATGCACCTGTCACTATTTTGTAGGAGATTTGTGACAACCTATTATGTTCATCACTAAAATTGAAAATATTAGTGACAATTTGAATTGGTTTCCACAAGTTGACATATTGAATATGGGTACATTTCACAATGTATTTATATTTTCTTTCTGTGACGAATTGATGTGGCCACTATTGGATTTCTAGTGTATTCATGTAAAATTATTCATTTACATTTACATTAAGTGATGTTTTATAAGTTCATAACTTAGTATAGTTGATAAATGAAAACCATATATTGCTTTTAGTCAATGTTGAAACTTGAAAGAATTAGCATTTATTGTATTAAAATAACCCTTTTATTACATATTATTTTGTATTCAAAAAGTCAAACTAAATTATTTTGAATCAAAGGAGTACTATTTCAATTACTATTTTAGTAGTCATTTTTTTTTGTTGCACATATAGTATGTCCTCAATGACAATTTATATTTTTCCAAACATCAAAATAGCAACAAAGAGCAACCTATTCTTTATAAAAAACGCATAAATTTTACAGAGTAAGTTGTATAGAAACAAATAGCGTGAAAACACCCATGCAATTATTCAAATTTTAGACAAACAAAATATAAATACCGTCCTTATATTGCACGCATTTAAAATATCAATAATAATAGAAAAAAATCTTGAGTTTTTATATAAAATCTTGAGCATTGGATCTACACATCCAACAGCTCTTAGCTTCAAATGAAGGAGAGAGGTCTATTCTTCCCAACCTTTAAAGGGGATATATGTTATAACTGTTTGATATAGCAGCAAAATAAAGTACAAAGTTACATACTTGCTGTATTCTAACACATGATCACTATTTTGAGAACATAAGATCAAGCCTGCTCCAATTCTTCTAATGTTAGTTCCTCATATTTTTTCCCTCCCAGAGCTTTTCCAACTTCAGCAAACACATCAATTTCACTAGTGTGAGAGCATTGCTCTTCATCACCATGTCTACTAGTTCGATTCCATATGGTTTCTACTCCATCCAAGTATTGGGAGCAAAATGTAACGCACTCCTGTACAATGTAAGCTTCTGCAATCGAACCTTCTAGCCGAGCATTATTTTTCACATACGACTTCAATCGTCTCAAGAAACTTTCTATAGGATACATCCACCGAAACTGCACAGGCCCAAGAAGCAATCTATTAGAAATCTCCATCCATGTTTTATCCATGGATTGTTGTTTTCCTGAAAATAATAAATCAAATGTTAGAATTGAATATATTAGATGATGTGGGATTTAAAACCAATGTACATTGATGCCAGTGAATGACACAACCAAATTGAGACAAAGATGAAAGGAAGAAAATTGAAGTACCAGAAACAGATGAACACAACACTCTTTGATCCTTCTTCCTTTGTGCAGTACAAGTACCTCACAACCACCAGATTTCTGATTGCATAGAATAGTTAGAATTAAGTACCACTCGAGCAAAATATAACTAACATACAAAGGACCAAAAATTTAAGGGGTTTAGTTTGAGACCCAAAGCCATCCAAATAAGCTAAGCATATCAAGACCTCACCGAAATATTAAAGAATTTGTATGGAGGATGGACTACCCTTGCTCTACTGGTTACCTGACAAACATTTTTATTTGTTTTCTCAGGTCAGCAATTGACAGTGTATGGCAATAAATCAGACAATTTAACTCTGTCAGAAACAGCACATGTATATGTAGATATCTTGTTATTGGTTTATCATGGCACCAACCACAAATGCTGTTACTGTACCTGTACTCATGCTAATATGGAGTTGAGGTGTGGAAAGTGAGGTAAATAACAGGATAAGAATCATTAGAGTGGGATCCATCCTTGTATTTTATACAGACACAAATATCACAATAAACGGCACAAAAAATGTAAATAAAAAAAAGAGGATGTAATAGGATGGGAAGGCCTCAATTTGGACCTCATAACAAGTATAAACCTGGTATAGGAAGATGCAGACTTAGATAGTTCTTACTGCCAATTAAGCACTAGTGGCTTAATTACCACACTTATTCTTAAACAGTGAAGCCATATAAGCTTGGTATAGGAAGATGCAGAATTCACAGTTCTTTTGCCAACAAATGGGTTGTCTAACTGAAAGGCTGATTCTATCTGACGGCATACCAGTTCAATTTGTACCAGTAAGATCTTTCTCAGGTAAAATGCAAATAGAAGCATATCCCAGCCCAATTCAACAGGATTATTGTTTTATTATCCTCTTAGTAACTTACTGATAACTCATATTTAAAACTTTTCAAACAAGACTGCAAGGGTTCCGGGATTCTCAGCAGACTGATTGTTTTATTTAATCAAAAAGTTTGGGACCCAAAGCTGATGCAAGACTACAGAACCCAAGCCATTAATCACAGAAATTTAAGAACATTAAGACCAATAAGACAAGAATTAGTACCAAGTAAGGGCACGCCTCTCCGATTCTTCTTCCTTGGGTCAGCCAACTGATTGATTTATGCGTTGCTTGAAGGGTTTTGAGAACAGGAGATAGAGGAGGGAGGAGTGCACGAGCAAGAGAAACGATTATGGATGGAAGCAGACACAAATGTGAGGTCGGCGGAGGGAAAAATTTTGGGAAGAGAAGATGGTGAACGAGAGAGGAAGGAGAGATCCCAATACTTTTCTACAATTTTTTTTTTTTTTATCATTTCCTTTTTAGTGTTCTTTCTTGAACTGATAATATGGAGAGTTAGCATTTTGTGGACATGCTATGTTATTATTTGTGACTTATAAGCGTACAAGCTTGTTTCAATTTTAGCATTTTATTGGTTTCCGATTTAATAATGTTATCAATTTTCACATTATTTACAATTAATTTAATACTATCAATCTTGACGAAAATATTTGGCCACAATATTATTTGCAGCATATTAAAATTGTCATTGTTAAACAATAATTGTGACAATATAGTTCTCAATACAAATAAAAGTATGTCAATCAATCTCGTCACTTTTGAATGTACACCAACAATATGTATCTTTTCCACAAAAGTCAATTGTGTCACAAGATTTTTTTTCACAAATGCTACAAAATATTTGTGGCAAAGTGTGCTGTCACAAATTATAAAATATTTTAGTGACCAATTTTTTTGTCTCAATTGAATAAATTATTTGTCGCAAACACCGTCGTCACAATTGAAAGTATCTTTATTACGAATTGTTATTGTCACTAGTAGGGTGAGCATTGGTGGAGGACACTCAAAAGTGGTCACAAAAACAATAGTGAGGCTCGCATTAGTGACGACCAGTGACAGACAGAAATATTGTCACGAAAACGTTCTTGTGACGAAATTTGATACTTTAAGTGACAAAATCGTTGCCACAAAAACTGTTGATTTTTGTAGTGCCACCCGGGGCAGTCGCAACCCCCCCCACCCTCCCCCCCCCCCCCCCTCCCCCCACCCCACACCACCACCTTAATATTTAACACTTTGTAAAAAATACCTATAAATTAATGAAAAATTATCCAATATTTAGAGTTTGTAACCCCCCAAAACTAATTAAGTACATATAAATCAGTGAAATTTGTTAATTAATGTATCTTATAAATCAAATTAAATTTGATTGACCCCTTCTTATGTTTAGCTTAAGGTCCGCCACTGTCTGTGCTCCATAATGCAGCGTTACAGGGGATATGAAATCCATTCATAATGTGAGATTATCTTTCTCCCTTGCCCAATCACTTGGGACCGGTACACACTCTGCATGCCACTTTCAAATCCACTTTCTTAGTCACAAACTCTGTTTTTTTTTTTTTTTTTTGTCTTTTCCTACTGAACCCAAATGGCGAGCATATCAATTATCAATTATCGATTTATAAATTATAATGGGTGGCTGATTGGTGATTGCCTACAAACGGCGGACATTTTTTTATTTTAAATTATATATAATAAGTTTGGTAGCAACTTGAATTAATGTGAAGGTAAAATATTTGCATTCTTTTTTATGGATCGATCTGACAAGAGTAATAATACCTAGCGTCCATAGAAAAACTGTCTATAGTATTCATATGTTATATTTTGAGATGCATTTGTTATATTTCGGAATGTATCTGTTACAACTTACATTCTGTACGCTTTTATGGATATATAGATAGTTTTTTAGTGGACGTAAGATGTTTCTCATCTGACAACACTATTTTGCTCCGCGTTACAAGTTACAACTTACACGGCTTCGTAAAATAAGTACAGTAAATTTTGTGATGGGCCGGTGGATAAAAAAGTACAAATTGTGGACTTCTTGGCGCAGTCGACCAATCGTGCAACAAAGCCAACAAATCACTAAAACTCACCCCAGTGTTTGGTAGATGTAGTAAAAATGATTTAAGCTCTTAAATCAATTTTTAAGTTACCAAACGAAAGTGATTTAAGGTGTAGTAAGTTAACGTAGCTATATAGGTGTAGTAAACTAAATCACCAACATTTCACATATTTTATCCATAACATCAACTTTACTTCATATATTTACTTTACTACCACCGAACTCCACTGATTTAAGGTGATTTAACGTTTTACTCCGCTTTAACTTACTACACTTGCCAAACGGAGGGCACTATATCAGTGAGCTGTGAGCCTGGTACTTGTACCAGTTAATTTGCTAATAATTATATTATATAAGTCACAAGATTGTGAGGGCAAAGTTTGTGGCACAGTAACACTGTCTTTCTATATAACACATCAATTAAAATATATTAGATTGTTTCAAATCTTGACAATTATTTAGGGATAATATTGTCACTAAAAATAGCGCCTCGCTTTGCTTTGGCAGCAAGCATTGAGCAATATCATTTGTTTTTCCAAGCAATTTGAGTTTCTAATGAAATTCAAAAGAGCAATTTGTGTTTCCATTAAAGACTATCAAATTTCATTGAAATTTGAAATATAATTAATGTACAAAAAAAATGTTTGTAAAATTGTTAAAATAAAAGTTCTCAAGAAAATCCACTCTCTGTAGTGCCTAATAATATTTAGGGTAATATTTATATAATTTAGTTTGTTGTAACGTATTAATATTAAATTAAATATTCTCTAAATAAAATTTGACTGAAGTCAATATTTCTATAAAATTTGACTGAAGTCAATATTTGTAAATTCATTGCAAATAAAATTTAATTATAATATAAAATCAATCATTGTTAATATATCTATATTCTTTATGATCAACCTTTTGAACACTAAAAAATAAAATCAATATCTTTAGAGTAATATGAAGACCTAAAATTAAACTATAAATAGTCAAAAATAAAATAATTAATGAAGAAAAGAAAGATTCGATATAAAAAAACATAAGAAAAGAAAGAATGAATAGCAATGTGCAAAGTGCAAACTATTTTTGTCTCATGGTTATCTCCATATAGAGGTGGCAAAATCTGGTTTGACCTAAAAAATCCGCCTGACTCGACCAGTGTCTCAGAGAAAGTTAAACTGACCTGAATCCGAACCGACCTGACTCGATCTGGCCCGACCCGTGTTTCAAGGAAATTCAGACTGACCCGAACCCAAACGACTCGAAACCCGAGATGACCCGGGAATAGAGGTGCAAAATTTGACCAGATCCAAGAATCACGCTCGACCTGACCCTGACCCCGACCCGAAAAAATGCCACCAGGCGTCAACCCGATACCCGACCCAAAAAAATGCCGGCAGTCGTCAACCTACCTGACCCAACCTGACATTTCTGACATTTCCATTCGGTTAAACTGACTCGACACAACAATCTGCCACCTCATCCTCCATGCTTTAGCCCATTGTGCACCAATCTCAAAAAAAAAAATTACTATAGCGATCACTGTTTATTACACTGTAGAACCCCATCCAAGATTAGTAATACTATAAAAGGATGAGTCATCCTTCCTCAGTTTCCAGTGTTTTTACCTTTTTTTTTTTTTTTTTGAAGTAGAAGTCCATGGAGGTTGGACCATCTGTCCATCTCATTTTAAAAATTTGAACCCATGATTTCTGGAAAATATTGTTTTTCCCATATTTTGATATATATCTCATTTTAAAAAGTATTAACTGTCTGTGTATATATACACATCTAGTGACGAACTTTGAACTGAAACTATATATGGGCAGACACCAAAATATATTAATTTTTTTTTTGGAGCCACCTAGTAAAAATATAGTACAAGGCAAAAAAAAAAAAAAAGAAAAACAAAGAAAAAATATCATTATTATTTTTTTTTAATGTTTGGCACGTCAAGTTAACCCGAGGGTGTGTTTGGATGCATTGGAATAGCGTTTTTTTAAAAATAGTGATACTATTTTCAAGTCAGTGTCATCCAAACAAGATTGTAAGTTTGAGAACAGCATCCTAACTTGGTTATTCTACTGTTCCGTGGTTGAGATGGAATAGCAAGAACAGTGATTATTCAATCTTTCTATCACTATTCCAAACGTACTATCCAAATAACATTTCATATCATTTAGAATAGCACTAACTTTTACTAATCTTTATTACCAATCCAAATCACTATTTTTTACTATTCTCACTTACTAATCTCAATTCTTCTACTTTTGCATGCACTAATCCTTGCACGATCCAAACGTATAAAAGTATTAACTGACCAGTCTAAGGAATAGCACAAAAATCAGATTAGTAAGTTATTTCTAACCTTTGCATGATCCAAACACACAACAACTAATCCGGATTAGTGAGAATAGCTATTAATCTGCTATTACTTGTAAAACATGGATTAACTACTATTATTTTCAATCATCTATCACTTCCATCAATATTCTAAAGATACAATCTAAACAACATTTTTACTATGTCGAATAGTATCAAGTTTCAACTATTCTTCAGCTAATCCGTAAATCACTATTTTTTCATTAATCTTGTCTACTATTCTCTATACTTATCTTACATTATTCTCTGCACCATCCAAATGCACCATTAGTGTCAGTTATTCTTATTCGCACAGATGATTAATATACTAAAAGTAACTATTATTATTATTAAGTTTTCAATTATAGTGGGATCATGAGAGAAACCCCCATCAATAATTCAATATGGCAGGCAGCATGAGTGATGAGACTCGTACATAGCACGTGTCGAACGGATAGATAAAATAGACGTGACACTTATCGCGTTCTATATTTTTTGAGTGAAGATAATCAGATATCGTGTATATAATATATGAGGAGGGATCCAATAATTATGGGTATTGGTGCTTATGGTGATTATTTTTTTATTTATACATAAAATGAAAAATCTAAACCGTTGGATGTATTCTATATCATCTCAATAACATATTCATAAAAAGTAATAAAATTTTAACATTGTTTTGATAGTCATCAAGGGAGGAGAAAAAATTATAAAACTTGAACCGTTGATTTTTGTTAACGCTTAATGCACATGTAAATAAAATCAAAATAATATAATTTTTTGTATACACATTAAATATGATATATACAACATATTCTATCAATTAGTTTTGTTATTTAAGAATTTGAAATGTAGTTATTTAAGATTTAATTTCATGGTTACCAATCGGACGATCGGTCACCAAAAACATGGTTATTTGATCCTCCTCATAATATATATATATGAGAGCACTATAATAAGTCTGCAATGCATTATCCACTCGACTCAACGGTCGCCTCAAAGTTGAACTCGGTCTTGATTTTTTTTTTTCTTGTTTGTCACCAGTCACCATGATTTTGACATCTATATGTAACAGTATTAGCGAAAATGACTATTAATTAAATGTTGGTTGTCCCGTTTTGATGGAATATAATATAATGTGATTTTAATTTATTTTAAGGTTAAAAATGTTAGATATTGATTAATCATGAACCATTCAATTTTTAGATGTTGTGATGTATGTTTTTAGACACAATTCAATATGATTGTTTGGTATACGAAATGAGAATGATTTGATTTAAGTTAAACAATTGGTTGACCGATCGATCTGTAGCAGAACAACTCTTCATATAAAAATATTCTTACATTAAAAGATTATTATCATGCCAAACAAATTTCAGATTCTTACCTAGTACATGGGCGAATGAACTTGACATAAGACAATATGATGCATCCTTAAATTTAAAGCTTCTTACAAATTAAAATTTTGTTTTTTAATAAAAAAAATTAAAATTTTGTGGTTCTTTTAATTACCATTTGCATTTCATCAAGTACCATCATATTTTAAGCAACTTATGGCCTTATGGGATATTTATTGAAATCCAGATGGCACTTGATGATAAATTAAAACACAGTCTATTCATAGAATTGTCTATAAATTTATTTATACTTTAATTAAACTGTTTTTGTATGAAAATATACTGCAACCAAATTCCGTAAAATATTACACATGATGAAAATCGCAATAAATCTATAAACGAAATTACATAAGCAATTAATTATACATTTATCATATAGTTTGAGTTAGTAAAATAAACCAATTATTTGACTTAATATACTAACTAATCAATTTAACATATGAACTTATAATTAGTATGTCAAGTTTAAGAATTATTGATGTGATTACCATTCAACTTAATATATATTAATTATAAGTTGATATTAAATAATTAATTAACATGTTAAGTTAAATAATTAACATTTGATCAAACCATATAGAACTATATGATATCCAATAATATTCCATTGAATAGTACCACCGTAACATATTTAGTGGCGAAGCTAAGGTTTTTTTTTTTTTTTTTGTGTGTGTTTGGCGGGGGTGTTGACCAACAAAATTACGTTGTCCAATATATTTTTGCAATCCTGCCATTTTCAATCCAATTGGCCAATTATTTTTTAATGGTTCAAAATTGTGAAAAAGTGTAATAATATAGTTCATTTATTAACAATATAATTAATTTAACAAAATACATGTTTTTATGTTATATAATTGTTAAGAAAATTATACTATGGACACAATTTTAATAAATTTCATTAAAATATTATACTTATTTTTATTTATAAGACACTACCTAATTTAATTTACCCATGAAACTATGTATCTAATTTTTTTTTTTAATTTAGGGCCCTGTTCGGATGATGGTTTTAACCCATAAAATCTACTGTTATGATGGGAAAATGAAAATTCAGTCACTGAATTTTTCATTTCCCTGACAAACAGTAACAATTCCAGGAAATGAAATTTTCCTGTAGCCGAACAGATCCTTACTGTCCCGTCCCTGCTTGTAATTCGTTCCGGCTTCGCGGAACATATTCCCACACCAATTTTATCACAAACAAAACGTTTGTAAAATGCAAAAGAAAGAAAGAAATCCCCCAAATATTCGCTCGCTTTCTTTCGCAACCTCAGTACGCGCCGAGTCCGCATCTGCTGTGATACAAAAGGATCTCAGAACCCTGCAATCAAATCCGACGAACATAATTTACACTAGAGATTTCTCAAAACAATCCCAGCCATCCACGTTAATATCTCAGGCCCAGCTGATTTCAGCCGTGTTCCCCTCCCCCGCTATAAATAAATAAATGACCCCCATCTTTTCCCCACATTTTCTCCCCCAAAACCCCACTCCAGTCCTCTCCAGTCCACTTCTCCTCTCCCACCATGGACTCCAACTACGCCTTCCACCTCGCCATGGCGGCGCTCGTGGGCGCCACGTTCGCCGCCGCGTCCGCCTACTACATGCACCGCAAAACCCTAACCGAGCTCCTCGACTTCGCGCGCGAGCGCGAGCGCGCCGCCGCCGCGCTCCCGCCGCGCCACCGACGCAGGAAGTCCAGGGGCGGCACCAGGCGCCCCGGGTCCATGTCGCTCCCGGACATCGTCGGGGCCGCCGATGTGGACGGGGAGGAAGAGGAGGACGAGGACGAGGACGAGGAGGCTGCTCAGGGAGTGAATGGCGGCCTTGCGATACCTCCCGGACTGCCCCGGCTCCATGTTGCCAGAGAAGGTATATATATATATTGGTTGATTTCTGGTTTAGTGCCAGAGAAAGTGAGAAGCTTTATTGCTTGGGTTGGGGATCATCAATTAGAGAATGTCTAGTGTTAGTGTAGTGCTGTGTTTTTCTTAACTAAAGATAACATTAGTGTTTGGGAAAAGTAGAATATATTTTCTTGAATTTTACTCCAATACTCCCACAAAAAAAAGAAAAAAAAATATATTTTCGATCTGACGATTATAAATAAATATTATCCATTATGAGATTTATCTGTAACCGATAAAATTATCTGAGTGCATAAAAGCAACGTCCTATTTTCTTTCATGGATGTTATTAGAAAATTTTGTTTCAATTTAAGAAATTGAATGCGCCTACATTAGAATATATATGTTGTAAAATTTTGGGACAAATTAATTTTATTAATTGGACCCATTCCGGCAAAGAATGCTCTTGTTTAATTGTGATCAACTTTGGAAAATAATTTGATTTCTCAGGGTAATTTTCATATGCGTTGGGAGGTTTCCTTAATATACAGTGACATGAACCTTTTCTCATAATTAATCAAAAAGGGAAGGTAGGATGGAGAGTTTGTTTAATTTAATTGCAATCTTTATGATTAAATGATTCTATAACTCACCTTACATATTTAATTTTGCTTTGCTGGGCTGAGCTAAGCTCGGTCAGATTCAATGTACATTGGAGAAAAATATGGTTTTGGGGATCTGTTGTATGGAAAAGTATCGCATTATTACCTTGCGCATTCATCTGTCTTACCAAAATTATTGCACAATATTTATGCCATATATAAACTTATTAGTCTACTTGCGTTTGAATAGCCACAGCTATAAGTAGGTTGTGTTATTCTAATATTAATCACTGTCAGTGCTATTGTAAATATTTCAGGTGCCAAGCCCCTCGCACACTCAGGTTCAGTCAAGAGGATGGTGCAATTAGTTAGGCCATCATCTCCAAAGTCTCCAAACGCAAGCGCAAGTGCCTATGGAAGCCTAGAAGGATCAGATGATGACGATGCCATACAGGATGATCCCAAGCTTGACACTATCTATTTGCATTCCAATGGAACTATAGTAAGTCAAATTATTGTGGTTATAAGTTTGTCTATTTGAATTTTCTATGATACTGCTGATTAGTTAACAAGTTTGTCTATTTGAATTTTCTATAATATTGCTGATTAGTTAACAAGTTTTCTATTTGTAAGAATCCTCTTTTTCGTAAAAATACATGAACCTTCTTTTTTTTTTTTTTCCCCTAAACTGTGCTTGTCTTTTGATTTTGCAATACAAATTTGGAATGTTGTTATAGTAGTTCTGAATATTTTATTCACCTTTATTCTGTAAATCGAAATCAAAAGTTCGAAGAAGCAAAGGCTTTTCTTTCTCTCGACATCTTGACTATTCTATTCACCATTTTATTATTCTTTGATTTGAATTTTTGGTAATCATATATTAGTTTGAGTAAATGTACCGTGAGCTTAAAAGCTCATGGGGGTCTTCCGTGGCTTAAATCAAAGTATATAGCAAACTATAAAAAAGCCCGCCATATAAACCAATATATAGAGGTGGTTAAATGTATTTTTGCGTTTAAGCTCACGAAAGGCCTCCATGAGCTTAAGCTCACGCTATTTATACTCTATTAATTTTGTTATTACCATTTATCAATATATATTTATATGGTAAATAAAGTATCATATAACAGTTTTCTGTTTTATGCTAAGCAGGAAAATGGAGCCAAGATTGACCTTAAGACTGAGAATGGAGAATCTAATGCTCTATCTTCAGCAATGATTCGGTCACACAGCGTTTCAGGTGATCTACACGGGGTTCAACCTGATCCAATAGCTGCTGACATTCTCAGAAAAGAACCTGAGCAAGAGTCTTTTACGAGACTTCGAATCACTCCTATAGGTATGGCCTCTAACAGCATCCTAACCACAGTTTAAGTTATAATCATTTGCTAGAATGTGGTACCATATACTCTAGCTGTAATAAAGGATAAGGAAGCTTCTTGTGCACTGACAGAAAATGTATGTTGCTGACTTAATTTATTCGGAGTTTGGAGTAAGCACCAGTGAATACATATTCAAAGTTTACTTTTGTAATGTACTAAAGTGTGCTTTGATTTCAAAGATTCTGGATTGCTCAAGTTAATATCTTGTCTTCTTAAAATTCAAAAACAGAGACCCCGGCTATCGATGAAATTGATGTGTACAAGACCCTTCAGACTTGTCTTGAACTAAGAGACAGTTATATTTATAGAGAGGAAGTTGCACCATGGGAGAAGGAAGTCATTACTGACCCTAGCACCCCAAAACCTAACCCTAATCCTTTTAGTTATACTCCTGAAGGAAAAACTGAGGTTAGTAGTTTAATAATGATTAGATTTAAAAAGAAAGGTATTTTGTGTGCTGGAATCATGTAATGTATTAATTAAGTTTTGTAATTAATGTAGCACTCTTTTCAAATGGTGGATGGTGTCGTTCATGTGTACTCAAATGAAGATCGTAAAGAGAGACTTTATCCTGTGGCAGATGCTACCACCTTTTTTACTGATTTACATTACATCCTTCGCGTGATTGCAGCTGGAAATATCAGGACTGTGTGTCACAACCGTTTGAATCTTCTAGAGCATGTAAATTATTTTTACATTTAGGGTTAGAAATGATTGATTGGATTTTTTTTTTTCTTGGATGCTACATTAGGATCTGACGTTGGCTGCCACACAATCTGACATCTAGCTGTTGAAGAAAATTAACCTTGATCAGTCCTGTTATATTTTTTTGTTCAGTTCTGAACATGGTTGGGTTGAACTAATGGGTCTGTATGCCATTTATGGAGCATACTTTGTGCTTTTGATGTTAGCACAAATGCAGAACTAAGTGCCAACGGGGTGGGGTTATGCTTTTCTCTAATGACCCGAATCTTCTATTATTGGATAGATCAACTTGGCAAATTGATTTTCCAGGTCAATTAGATAATAATAGAAACTGTGTCATCATTACTTGGCTTTCTATATGCAGAAATTTAAGTTCCATCTGATGCTAAATGCGGATAAGGAGTTCCTTGCCCAAAAAAGTGCGCCACATCGTGATTTTTACAATGTCAGAAAGGTTGACACACATGTACACCACTCGGCATGTATGAATCAAAAACACCTGTTGAGATTTATCAAATCGAAGCTTAGGAAAGAGCCCGATGAGGTATGATATGGCTTGCAATTAGATTTTCACATGTTAGTTTCAAATGAAAGTATTGCTAATATACTTTCATATTTTAGGTTGTCATTTTTAGAGATGGAACCTATATGACTTTGAAGGAGGTCTTTGAGAGTTTGGACTTGACTGGGTGAGTATTGAAAACTTCAATTTGAATTGTGAATTATTTGAGAATATAATCTTTAATGGTGGGCACTTACTTCTGCTATTTTCTTTTTGTTTTCTTTTCAGGTATGACCTCAATGTGGACTTGTTAGATGTCCATGCTGATAAGAGTACCTTTCATCGTTTTGACAAATTCAACCTAAAATACAATCCTTGTGGTCAGAGTCGGCTTAGAGAGATTTTTCTTAAACAGGATAATCTTATTCAAGGTATACTGCTTAGAAAATATATCTTGATTCTTGAAGAATAATTTTGTTGTCAGATTATCTGTTATGACGAGAATTCAGTTGCTTAAACTATGTCAGAATTTTTTTACTCTATGCAGGTCGTTTTCTTGCTGAATTGACAAAACAAGTTTTTTCTGACCTTTCTGCTAGCAAATATCAGGTAACCTTTTTCTTTTGCTATTTGATAGTAAACACACTTTACACTAAAAAGAAAATGTTCCAACGCATCTTGCATGGCTGGTAAAGTAAAAAAAAAAAAATTTAATACCCTAAGAGCAATGTGATAAAGTAAATTTCAGTATTATATCAGGAAATAACTGAAAAATTTTACATATTTATTTGAAATCACTTCATTGGCAGAACTGTCTGTTACCACTCACATTCTTCATTTTTTGTATCTTCTTTTGATATCAGATGGCAGAATATAGAATATCCATATATGGAAGGAAGCAAAGTGAATGGGATCAACTCGCAAGTTGGATAGTCAATAATGAACTATACAGCGACAATGTTGTGTGGTTAATTCAGGTTCTTTGCCCCACTAATTTACCAAAACATGTTTACTTAGTACATGCCATTAATGCAACTTAACTTATTTCCTATTTTCATTCATATTTTTTTTTTTTTTTGACAGCTCCCCAGGCTATATAATGTGTACAAGGAAATGGGTACCGTGACCTCATTTCAAAATCTGCTCGATAATATATTTCTCCCACTTTTTGAGGTTACAATCAATCCAGACTCACACCCGCAGTTGCATGTTTTCTTGAAACAGGTACCGCATTCTTCACTTTTATTCATGAAAATATGTTTTAAATTGGAATGGCTGGTGTGAGGAGTATATTTCTCTCTCTTCAGGTTGTGGGGCTGGATTTGGTTGATGATGAGAGCAAGCCAGAGAGGCGCCCAACAAAGCACATGCCTACACCAGAACAATGGACTAATGTGTTTAATCCTGCTTTCTCATATTATGCTTACTACTGCTATGCTAATTTATATACCCTTAACAAGGTACATCCTTTTTAAAGAAACTGAAAACAATTGAATTTATTTGGTCATTTTGTTGGTATGCTTGATTGTAAAATTTAGATTTATACATGCCAGTAAGGAATTTTTTATATGTACCCTTTTAGTAGTATATTGACCCCATCCTTCTAATTTATTGTGGTGCTTTGCAGTCCATATTAGCAAAGGGGATAGTAATTTTGTAGCATACTCAATAAATTTCTATAGAAACATTGTCATATGTATATTCTTTTTCAAGTGCAGCTTCGGGAGTCCAAGGGGATGTCTACTATTAAATTCCGTCCACATGCTGGGGAGGTAGTACTTCTTATTTAATTGTCTCAAAGTTCAGCTTTATTGTTACCTCTTCTAAGCCTTTCATTTGTGGTTATTTAATTCTTTATCACTGTTTTATGTGAAGGCTGGAGATATTGACCACTTGGCTGCAACATTTCTCGTTGCCAACAATATTTCTCATGGAATAAATCTAAGAAAATCACCTGTCCTTCAGTACTTGTACTATCTTGCACAGGTAAATTTAGTTTTACAACAGATTTTGAAACTCTGCTTGAACATGCATTTAGCTGATTTATCATAATTTCAAATCTCTGTATTGAATTAGATTGGACTGGCAATGTCTCCTCTCAGTAACAACTCACTTTTTCTGGACTATCACCGCAACCCTTTCCCAACTTTCTTCCAACGAGGCCTGAACGTGTCACTCTCCACTGATGATCCTTTGCAAATCCACCTCACCAAGGAGCCCCTTGTTGAAGAATACAGCATAGCTGCCTCTGTATGTTCTCTCTCTCTGTCTCATACACACCATGCGTGGGCACACACACACACACACACACACAAATGCACCACACACTGGTCACTTCCTTTGTTTAATTGTCTTTTTGTTTTCCTGAAGTTGTGGAAGCTCAGTTCCTGTGATTTATGTGAGATTGCTAGGAATTCAGTCTATCAATCGGGCTTTTCACATGCCCTCAAGGTCAGGTTCCAGTTATTATAAAATTACTGATTCTTTGTAATTCTCATATCAACTTACTAATATAGGCTGTTTTGCTTTATTTTTTCTTTTGTTTAGTCTCATTGGATTGGTAGAAATTACTACAAGCGAGGTCCTGATGGCAATGATATTCATAAAACTAATGTCCCTCACATCAGAATAGAATTCAGACAGACGGTATGTGATACTTGGCTTAGCATCTACTAAAGCCACTGATTTGGTTAACTATCGTAATCCTTTTGGTTGTGATTTGTATTTTGAACAATGCAGATTTGGAGAGATGAAATGCAGCTGGTTTATTTAGGCAATGCCTGCCTACCTGAAGAAGTGGATCCCTAGGAACAGAACTCTAGTGTGGAAATCTGTTACGAATTCTGGTTAGTCGGATCTTTTCTGTTGTCATGATTGTGTCATAGGATTGCTTAATATTGACAATATTCAATAAGCTTTGATCTCATATAAACTGCACCTATATTTATTTACATGGAAATGGTTTCATAAAATGGGTCAACTAACAAATAAAGTCGCACTGCTCAGATAAAAATCTAACTGTGGTGTAAAATAAAACATTCAGTTTTTGAATGAATTTCAAAATCTCTTGGTTTTTTTGTTAAATTGTTGACAGATTTTTGTGATTGCCAGTTCTCGTGCAGGGTCATCAAGAGGCCTTAGCTGCAGCCTGTTGTTAAGAGTTAATATAATTTTGCGTTTTATGAGAGAATATGCATTGAGAAAGCAGATAAAAAAGAGAACTGTTGACGGGGCCTTGCTATTGAAGATATATGTATCTTAAATAAGCATTTCCATAGGATAGATAGTATTCATTTTTCACCTTCTGGTAAAGCCAAAGCAATAAGAGGAAATAAAGTAAAAAAAGCCGGTTCACGTTTCAATGTGGAAGAGGGAGCTATAATGTAGTGGTCAAACAGGTCTTTTCTTTTTTCTTTCTTTGTTTTGTTTTTTTTGTTTTTTTTTTTGTCCTGAAAGGAAACATGCCTTTTCAGCCCTATGTATCTGTAGGAACTAGGAACTTATCAGTGCCAAATGTGCTGTTATTAGCCTAGTGCAAAAGCACGGTTAGCCGAACAGAAACCGGTCAAGAGGCTTTTCCGAGAACAATAAATGCTCTGTTTCATTATATACATGAAACAGACTAAGTAGAAATTTATCAGTTAAAAAGAGTTTTTGTTGCTCCCAAATCTTAATAGCCTTTTGCTGCCCTCTTTCAGAGTGTACACAAACATAAAGTTCTGAGCACTAATACATGAAGGCATCATGGTTCTTTATTTGAATGCTATGTTACTTATTCTATAATGCAATATAACTAGATTACTTGTTGCGGCGTTGCCGCAATCATACTGGTTGTGTTATGATATTGTTTGTGTGATAAACTTATAAAACATAGTGTGATTTTTGTAATTCTATATATTGCTAAGGAGTTAAACAGAAGAAATAACAATAATATGTAATGAACAATGTATTGAGATTAACATCTTATTTAATTAATAATTAACATGGCATTATATTCTTACACTACATATATAGTAATAATCATAGATCCATTACAACTATTTATTTATCTCGATATAAAAAAAACCAATCTCAAATAAAATATAATTTTTTTCATAAATATATTCATACACTTGTTGTTTTAAATTACATTCAATTTGAGTATTATTTAGTACTACATCAAAAATCATTAGACTTGGATCCCTGTAATTTTTATATAATTTTGATAGTTTCTGATACAGTATCAGTCATTTTAAATGGAATCTGAAATACAATTATTCTATGAGTATATACATGCGTCTATAAAAAATTTTCAATATTTGAGATTTTTTATAAATTAATTTGAAATTGGATGTCATCAATGTGTGCATTGCCTATAGGCTTTCAAAAAAAAAAGATGGCACTATTCATTGTGCATTATTCATTGCCATTTTGAATGAATCTGAAATACAATTATTCTATGAGTGTATACATATGTCTATAAAAAATTTTCAATATTTGAGATTTTTTATGAATTAATTTAAAATTGGATGTCATCAGTGTGTGCATTGCCTATAGGCTTGCAAAAAAAAAAAAAAAAAAAAAAGATGGCACTATTCATTGTGCACTATTCATTGCCATTTTGAATTGAGGTTTTATAATATGAGTTAATAATATGGATGTAGATTTATTTAACATGAATATTAATATAGTCGGTATCTATTTTGATATTTATGTATCAATTCTCTCTTCCAAATGACCACAATATGTCAATTTCCCTAAAGAAGGGTTAACAAAGCTGTGTTGCAAGATTTTGCAAGATGACAACTACATAACTTGTGTATGATAATATAGAGTAGAACTATGGTGCTTCTAGGAGTACGGGGGCCTAACTAAAAAATCATACTAAACCATCTCAAAATTTCGATTTATGGGTCTCGTTAAATTCTTTATATCAAAATATCATAGGATACAAAAATTTTCCATTTTTTGAGATTTTTAAGTATTTGTTTTGTATTTTTTAAAGATGACATAGTTTTATACATTATTTTATTATTATTTTGAGATCATTCTAAAAAATTTCAAAACATATACTTAAGAAACTCAAAAAAAAGGAAAATTTTTGCATCCTAAGAGATTTTCATATAAAGAATTTAATGAGAATGATAAATCAAAATTTCATGATGGTTTAATATGATTTTTAAGTTAAGAACATGAGAGGCCTCCGTGCTCTTAGGAGCACGCTAGATTTACTCGATAATATATTCCCACATAATATTTGCATTAATATTATTTCTGTATGGTACAAAGTAATAAGCTATGCCTATGATATCTGAACCTGACTCGAAAATCCGTCCGGGCCATCAGATTCATGATCTTCTAACCGACACTGACTCGACCTCATTCGTAAACAAAACAAAACCAATCCAAATCCAACACTAAACTCAAACCAGGCCGACTCAAATACGATTCAATTGATTCAACCGTGATCCGATGTTCTTTCTCATGAACCTGACCCGATCCGAGTCTGACCCAAGTCAATCCAGATCCGACCTGACCAATCCGGCAACAGTTAACAACTCGATCATCACTCATAAGGCTCACAAAAAAACTCGTCGCTCGTGGATCGCTTGTGGCTTGCTCAGGATCGGATCGAATTAGGCTCACTCGTTAAGCTAATGAGCTGAATTTGAGCACAGCTTAGCTCGGCTCCTTAAACTCGTCTGACTCGATAAATTATTATTAATTATAATTTGTATTGCTCTTATCGTAGATTATTAATATCTTATACAATATATGGTCTAATATATATAAAATTGTTACGTAAAATGTGTACGAATATATTTTTGTTAATCATTTTGTTGATTTTTTTGACATGAAAGTTTTATCTTCCCCAAATAAGAAATCTCAGCCGTCGATTGTTTACTTAGACTGATCACCATCGTTGACGTATATTAATGTCATGGCCCATTAAAATTTAAGGCCTGTATTAGTTTATTCACAAGAGATGAGTTTTTGGTCCTTTATTATTATAAGATATATAATAATTTCAACCCAAATCAAGACGCGAGCTCTTTAAGAAATTAACGAGCTAGCTCGTTAATTAAACGAGCCGAATTGCACTCTTGATTTACACTCTTGCCAACCGAGCGCAACAGCAAGTTGAAGTTGGGTGCTGTATTTCGCCTCGGCTGATTTACACTCTTGATTCGCTCATCAGTCATCACTCAAAAGGGATCGGAACAACGGGTCGGGTCCAAGTCTGGTCCGAGGTCACTAAACCCGAATTCTTATCCCCTGCTGTACTGCATCATGCAGCTCACATGTCAGCCGTTGGATTGTCTCGAGATCCGTTCCAGCGCTGATATCGATACGATCCAACGGCTGACATTGTGAACTACACAATGCTGCAAGTCAGGGATGAGTGCACGCTAAACCCTCGTCCCTTCCGCAAAGTCGTCCAAGTACTACTGCATCGTACAGTTCACCGTCGCCGTTGGATCATCTCGAGATCTGCGCCGACACGAATCCGAACGCAATCCAACGGTTAACGTCGTAGCTAGGGTTTTTCCTTTTCCTTCGCAATATTGGCGCGTCTTCATCCCACAGGCGGGAAGAAGAAGAAGAACTCACACTCCTCACTCCCTCTCCCTCTCTCCCTCCCGACAATGTCGCTGAAGGTGCGGCAGCTGGCGGTGCTGCGCGAGTTCAGGCCGTTCGGTCTCTCCGTGGAGGATGCGGACGGCGGCGAGGTCGATTCCGCCGTCGCCCCGCCCGAGAAGTACCAGTACCAGTACCAGCTGTTCGGCCCCGAAGTCACCCGCGAGACTGCCTCCGATCCCCTCTCCGCTGGGCCCGATCTCTCCGCCGATGCGTCCGCGGGATCATCTGCCTGTGAGTTCGGGGAACACGAGCTCTTCGTCCGTGGTAACAGGTATATTGGATCGGTTAAATGTATTGGTTATAATGTAGGCATGAATCTGATCATGCGATCCCTTAATTGTTTGTACCTTTGGCAGGATAATATGGAGCATGGGAACCCGGGTATACAAAAGATACACAGCAGAAAGTGCTGTTCTTATGGTACGTTTCAGCTGGATTACGCAACTGGTCTTGGATTATAACTGTAGACTGTACTAATGGTTTGGTGTGTGAGTGAGTGAGTGAGTGATAATGACATTTATTTACTTGTCAGGTACGCTGGTGCCGCATGGATTCCATATCAGAACCGGTGCTTTGTGCCCTGCAAGCTGACTGTTTGTCATTCTATACAGCTCAAGGTAAGCTATTGTTTTTATAAGTATTATTATTATTTTTCGCAAATTTCACCTTCAAGAATCAAGAGGAATGGAGTCAATGAACTGTAAATTTGAAACAAAAGGTGAGTACAGTGATGCTTCTATTAGTTTTAGTTTGGTTGGTCCTGGTTCTGGTTCGTCAAGCTGAAAATATATTGGTTTGATTTTAAGTACTATTTGTCATGAACCAACCTTTTGACCCCACCTTCTTCGAACACTATTAAGTCTATAACTCATAGTCTACTAATTTATAGATATGAAACCCCAGTAAAAGCTATGATGGTCAAACCTGTGGCCCAAACAATCATGGAATATAAGAGTGCATCTCTGCTATATTGCCTGCAAATAGGGTAACCAGTTCCATTAATGGCAACATGTGCACAAAGTATTTTGTTCTGCAGTCTCCACAAGTAATGCATAATAGTATTCAAACAAAGAATATTAATAATACCAAAGCTTTAGCTAATACCGAAGTTTTGAGTTAATTATACCATCCTTTGTTCTATTTTAGGAGATGTGTTTTGCACACCACTCCCATATTATGTGGCTGCAATATGGCCATCAAAAACTGGCCTCCTTATCCAAAAAGCTGCTGATGTCAGCCGTGCCACATCAACATCCAGCCCTCCCTTACATGGAAGGGACATATCCCGCCCCAGTAAGGAGCATGGCTTCAGCCACTTCAAGCCACCTGTCAAGGATGACCCAGCAATGGTCTCTTCTCTTTTGGTTTTAAAGCATCCTCTTGAAGAACCTCAGGTTATATCCAGTATTCTTGTTTATTTGCTGTTTGTAAGCATGTTACATTGTGTGTCCATTGCTAATGCTTGAGCATCCTCATATATAAGTACAGTCTGTCAATATTCAATGGAATGTTTTGTTTCAATCAGATAAGTGGATGGTTGCATCATGTGAAGTGAATAAAGCACAGTTTTGCTTAGAAAAAATGATGAAGCGTTTGATCTTAGGATGAAATGGCAATACTGGTGTCTAAATAGTTTGCTCTTATGGTATTGTATTCCTATTCAACTAAAATAATGTGCCAATTTAAATTTTCAGGCTACTTATTTTGAAGATAGGGGCAAGTTGTGCTTGATGAAAGATTTTGAGGAGAAAGTTGTTTGGACAAGCGATCAGATACCTCTAATGGCATCTTACAATAAAGGTTTCCATCGTCATTTATTGTAAAATTATTGTTTGATAAAGTCTGATATGTGCTTGCATTTATTCACATTGTCTGTCATAACTTCTATATTCTATTTGTTACATTCAGGCAAGCATCAATACTCTCTTTGGCATGCTAATATGATTGGGTCCTCTTCATCAGTTTCTACTGTCCATTTTTCTTTTAGGAGGATATGGCAAGGGAAGAGTCCGCAATCTCCTGCTAATAAGGTTTGTGAAAACTTTTTCTTTTTCTTTATTCTCTCATTTTTCTGGTAGTCTAAATTTTGATATCTTTAATACTGTTCAGGTGTTCATGGCAACTGATATGGATGCAATGCCAGTCCTGTATTTCTTGTTTTCTGAGCAGAAAATTTTGCTTGGGATTAGGCTTCATATTGATGAGGAAAATGAAGAGGGCATCACTGATATTAAACCTCTTACCACTTGGAATCTTCCTGCTGTTGATGCTTCGCCCGTGCTTGTGACTCGACCTAGGTGGTAACATAGATGAACTTTATATCTTTATGTACCCATCTTATTTATTTATTTTTAAATATTAAAAGTTTATATGTGTTTATAATGTTTCAGAGTTAGAGCTGGACATTTGCCTTTCACAGATGTAATTATCTTGGGGGCAGAAAACCACCTGTTTCTCTATGTAAGTTTTGTTGTTCTAATAGAAAAATTGTTGTTAGACAGTATACAACATTCATGGTTCCATGTTTTGCTGTTTTGGTGTTTAACTATACTACACTCTTGGCTTCTTTGCTGGCAAAAATGTGCAAAGGCAGTATAATGCACCATTGGAAAATGTAACTTCCATACCAGTTAACATTAATGCTATGTATACTGGTGGAAACTCTTAGCTGTTGGAAAATTAGTTTTGTTAGTAATGATGCTTGTGTGTTTGTTTGCAGTCTGGACAGCATTGTCTTTGTAGATACGTGTTGCCAGTTGGTTTAGGAAAGGATTTCGCCACACACGGTTTGCAACCTTTAAGAGGTGAGCTGAAGATTATAGGCGTGAAGGATTTTGTTGAAGGCCGCATAAATGTAGCTTGTAGCAATGGCCAGGTGCATTTTCTAAATTGGAGTGAAACCTGTTATGCCTGGAGTAACCTTCAATTGTTATAATATTTAGTCAATTCAAACAAAAGCATATTTATCTATTTAGTCAAATTTTTTCTTAATTTACTATTCAGCCATTAAGCCAATTCGCTGGTGGGATTGTTATTTCTTATGCTAATTCTTTTGCAGTGAACCTTACATTAGCAATAGTGTCACAATTGAACCCAATTAAATACAAATGTACCTCAATTGTGCACTAAAGTTGGAAAATCTTGAAAGTATTATTTTTGCATTTTTCGCATGCCATCCTTAAATTTTAAACTGTAATGTAAGTTTATACATCAGTCCTTCTCGAGTTCGCACCTCATTTTTAGTTAATTTCCCTTGACTCTTATTATGAGACTTATTACCATTGTTTAAATAGGTATTCCGGTGTGCTCTACGAAGATACCCGTTTTCATCTTTGGTTAATGATTGCATAACTGTCATGGCCGAGGGTTTGCAGTATTCTTACTACACGCACTTTCTCTCTCTTCTCTGGGGTGGCAACAATTCATCCTACTTGGCTGATTCAAAATCCAATCCTGATCAAGAGTGGGAATCTTTCTCATCTGAAGTTACAAAAATCTGTAATAAGTTTGTACATTCACCGTCAAAGAGTAGCAACCCTGCGCACTCTCTGAAGGAAATGACAGCATGGGACTTCCTATTGAGTAGCAGGTTTCATGCCCAGTATAAGAAGAAGTCTCCGGCTTCTTTGCTATCGATTTTGGCATATCCAGGTCCAGCCGCAGGGCTATATAAGTGTAATTATGGAAAAGAGCAGGGCATTGAAGAATTATCTTATCACGTGCATCTTGTGGAGGTGTTGGATTCTTTGCATGCACTGTATGAGAGTTTGAAGCTTAATATTTTGCGCAAGAAGTATGACCTGATTATTATTAATTATTCTTTTATCAATTTTGTGACTTGCCAATTTTGGTTGTACTGGTCAAAATCTGTTTTTTAAATAGTGTTTTTAATGAGCAGGGACGCGGAACACCTGGCATTTTTGTTGTGTACTGTATCAGTGTATTTAGGGAAGACCAAGTACATTGATTACTATTGTCGAGACTTTCCTGAGATCTTGAACGAGTTGATATATAATCCCCCTCCTGTCGGTGACGAGGAAAATATACTTGCCTGTTCGGATCCGCCTTCTGTGTTTCATTGGCTGGAGACTTCTCTAAAGAATGGATGCAAATCAGTCCAAAATTCAAACAACATTCCAGCTCTGATGTGTAATTCAAAGAGCTCAGTGGTTGGGTGGGCCCGCAAGGTGCTATCTTTTTTTAGTCTTCTTTTAGGTGCTGAAAGGGATGGTGCCACACTATCTTCTGGGGTGAATTGTGAGATCGCCAATGGATCTGCTAGAAGTAGAGAGGAAATTATGGTTTTGGCCATGGTAGCTGAAAAGTTCGGCCGCCAACATCTTGACCTGCTTCCTGTTGGTGTGTCTCTCCCACTCCGTCATGTGAGTTTAAATATTCGCCCCATATACCCACCCTCTGATTTTTTGATATTGATCTCATACACAAACTGTTCAATTGTTGAATGCTTTATCTAAAGAAAAAGGAAGCATTATATCCTTAGATTGAGGAATTATTTAGGCCATACTGATATGACAACTTGAACTTGAAAACTATATATTATTATTTTTTTGGTTGATTCTCCAGCACACAGAAAATTGATGGTCATTGGTAATTTGATCGGATGATTGTTATTTTGTTGTTTTTCAAAAATAGTACCATTGCAATTGTATAGGTACCTTGATATCTAGTGAGAATCAAGAATGGTGAAACTTTTTTATTTTTTTTCTTTTTGTTAAATGTTAAAACAAAGATTTCAATACTCTCTTGATATCGCAATCCAAATATTAAGGAGTTAGCCAAAGAAATGTGCAACTAAAATATTTTGTTTTTTGATATTAATTGGTCTATCAGATTGTCAAAATCTATTTAAAAAATTTTTCTTCATTAAAGATTGATGTCTTGGGGAAAACCTTTATTTATTTATATTATACAATAAACTTTTATCTGACCCAGCACACTCTTTTCTTGCTAAATGATTTTCTAATTAATTTATTATCATTCTTTTGGCCTGTTAGGCATTGGACATATGCCGTGATTCTCCACCTCTTGATTGGCCTGCTGCAGCTTATGTCTTGGTTGGCCGTGAGGATCTTGCCAGGGCAAAACTGAGGAAGGAGCATGGATCTCAAAGCAGTTCTGATCTGGTCTCTTTATCTGTACCATACATGCTTCAATTACAGCCAGTGGCTGTACCA
The DNA here is from genome assembly GCA_030179965.1 of Cyperus esculentus. Classification (NCBI taxonomy): domain Eukaryota; kingdom Viridiplantae; phylum Streptophyta; class Magnoliopsida; order Poales; family Cyperaceae; genus Cyperus; species Cyperus esculentus. Next base: position 2,363,248 of record JASGLE010000021.1, read on the forward strand.
CCTTCATTGTCAGAACCCACTTTGCTGGAGGTGTCTGGTTCAGAAGACTCGGACTCCCCTTACAGAAATGCGGAGGATGGCATGGAGCATATCTTCAATTCCAGCACCCAGCTAAGATATGGTCGTGATTTGCGTCTGAATGAGGTTTCTATTTGTCCTCTATTTTTGGGAATTTAATGTTTGCATCCTCCATACTTATATTTGGTTCCTGGCTTATTTTTGGTGAAGGTGAGAAGGCTATTATCCTCCTCTAGGCCTGTGGCTATACAGATGTCCATTAACCCTAGTGCGAGTGATCAAGAAGTTCAGCAGGTTTGTACTACTCTTCTATGTTTTTTTGCTTGTGATTTTATTTCTTTCGCTTGTTTTTTTGGGTCTTTATTTTAAGCTCCCTTACTCTTCTATGTTTGTTTCGCTCCTATTGATAGGCAAAGCTATGGAACCTTGCTCAGAGGACTACTGCATTACCCTTTGGCCGCGGTGCTTTTACACTGTCTACTACTTACACTCTCTTAACAGAGGTAATTAGGGTATATTATTCCAATGGGCCTTAATATTGACCATTCTTGCTCTATGTGTAACTTCACATGTACTTTTATGATGCAGACACTTCTCATCCCTAAGCTGGTGTTGGCGGGTCGATTGCCTGCACAACAAAATGCAACGGTATGCTCTTTTATTTACTATTAATACGAATCTGAATTTACGAAATGTTGAAGTTTGCATGATGTTGTAAACTATAAATGTTCATGAATTTAGAGAAGTTGATCAGCAGAAAACTAAGAAAGCAAAACCTTTCTCTTCCCCTCATAATATAACAATAACAATAATTTATAATCAGTTTATTTGGCCTTTCACCTATATTGGTTAATAAGCCTATCACTCACTTTAACAATTCAAAATTTCCCTTCATTATTCTTGATGTTCAGGTAAATCTTGATCCTAACATAAGAAATATCTCAGAGCTCAGTTCATGGCCTGAATTTCACAATGGTGTGGCTGCTGGTTTGAGGCTTGCCCCTTTGCAGGTAAATGGAACATGCTGATATAATTGGTTGTTTTAGTATGAACCAGCACTGATTAAGAGCTGAAGACTTATGCAATAAGCTCAAAATAAATCCTGACTTGTAGTGGCCTTTCCACTGTTGAATTTATGCAATATATCTTGGCCATTGCTTATATTATATAAGTAAATTATTTCTACAGGGTAAAATGTTGAGGAGTTGGATACAATACAACAAACCTGAGGAACCTAGCTTCACTCATGCTGGGTTGCTGTTCGCATTAGGTTTGCATGGGCACTTGAAAGTTTTGGCCAATACTGACGCATACCGGTACCTTTCTGAGGTCGAGTCCATATTTCTTTTTTGTTTATGGTTTGCTATTATTTATATATTTGCTTGATGCAATATTCGTAATTTTGGTACATTTGGAGGTTTTGGTCACTTTTGGGCATTAAGTTTCATTGGCTTACACCAGAATAAACTGCATTTTGTGCAATTTCTGCTCCAAAATTAAGTTTCTTATGTCCTATTTCAATAGAATCAGCTGTATCTGATTAGTCTCAACTGGCAGTAAGCTCTCGTAATTAGTTTCTCTTTACATAATAATTTGCAAGTTGACTCTAAATAATGGAAGAGAGAAAAGGAAAGAAAAACAAAATATTAGAAAATTAACATTCTACTCTTTTCCAGGAGCATGATGTAACAAGTGCTGGCTTACTTCTCGGTCTCGCTGCCTCGCACAGGGGAACCATGTACCCAGAAATATCTAAGGTAATACCTATGATGCTTACTTTTCTTTCCAAGCAAATTCTATAACTGAAGGGTTATAGTAGATCTATTGAGGACTAATCATTTGAAACTTCGTTTTTTGATTTTAGACTCTCAATGTTCACATCCCTTCTCGACAGCCAGATGTTGAGTTGCCGACGCTTCTGCAGGTTCTTCTGTTTGTTTTTTCCTCTTATATCTTGTTGCTTAATTAGAAATACTTATTAATCAAGTTGAAGTGATGAATGGCCTGTGGAAGTGTTATTGCATGTCCAAGTATCTAACCAATCAAATTTTATGTATTATGAGGTGGTAATTAATCAAAAAGGTTATGAAATGCTGATCCTTAATGTTTTCAAATCATTTGATGAACTGTAAAAAATATATTGACTTGATTGTTGGATTTCAAGGTGAGTTTTTTTATGAATTATGGTATTGTCATGAGGTTCTCAACCTTCTAGTATTCCTCCATTCTGTTTGCAAGTATAAATTATCTTTCGCATAATATATGGAGATATGGCTTCTACACTACTAGGGATCACAAGAATAAATTATTCTTGTATATAGTTAAGATTTCAGTTTCATTTTGGTGTTTGCTTGATACTTTTTAATTTTCAAAAGTTGATCTGTTGTCACTGTTATCTCAGGTAGCTGCATTAATGGGAATTGGGCTTCTTTTTGAAAATTCAGCCCACCCATTAACAATGAAAATGCTTTTGGTAAGGAATTCTCTTTTTATTTAATTATTCTAACTCCAAACACCAGATTTGTGTAATGAAGCGTATGCTTGATGTTGCTGTCTATATAGATCTTGATTTGTGATCTTAGTCTTAAATTTGTTTTATACATTATCTTGAAGGGTGAGATAGGCCGGAGAAGTAGTGGTGAAAATGTACTAGAATGGGAAGGATATGCTGTTGCTGCAGGATCAGCTCTGGGGCTTGTGGCATTAGGTATGAAGCTATCAACATATTAAATAGTATTCTCTAATTTAACAGTGATGCTCTATACTGGCAGGAGTTGAAATAAACATTAGTAAGTTATGTATCTGTAATAGAAATAATCTCCATTTCAGGCAAAACTGATGTACTTTAGTGTTTGTTTTCTCTTGTTGTTGTTCTGTTATGGAGGCAACAAAACATTTGGATGTGAAGGTTTTTGTTATAAAGAAAATAAGTTAAATTCTATCACGCTGACCTGATTTTAATGAAACATGTAAAGGACGTGGTGCAAGTGCATTCAACTTTACTGATTCTTTTGTTGATCAGCTTCTCCTCTACATGGGCACCAAAGGATTTTACCTGGTATTTACTATACTTTTGTTTGCTCTTGTTTTGCCTATTCTTCTTGCCATGTTTCATATAGTTTCATGTATAATTGTTGCATCTAGTCTTATGTATTTTTCTTTTTTTGCAGGAGAAACCTGGCAAAGCCCTACCTACAGATGAACAAATTCGCAATTCTGGCCCGGTACTTTTGTAACTTGTAGTTTTGATTTTCATGGATTACAACTTTTTTAGTTTTTCTAAATTTCTTAACATGTGCTTGCTTCCTTTCTTCAGATAATAGATGGAAAGCAAGTTAACTTTTATGTAACTGCACCTGGAGCAACAATTGCTCTTGCCCTTATTTTCTTGAAGGTAATTCAGTTTGTATCTCTACAGTGCTTTCTTGTGAAGTTTTTAATTTTTTTACATATATATATACTCGACACTACTTTGTTATATTATATATGTATATATGCATGTGCTTAATCTATATCATCATAATACTCAAAACTCTTGAGTATTAGGAGAGAACAAAGCAAAGTTGTAAGCAGAATATATTTAGTGGATACGGCAGTGATGCACTACTTAATTTACATTCTAATGAATTAAGAACCTACAATGCAGACTGAGTCTGAGGAAATTGCAAAACAAATTTATATCCCTACTACTCACTTCGACTTGCAATACGTGAGGCCTGACTTTATTATGCTTCGCATAATTGCTCGAAGTCTTATAATGTGGAGCAGGTAACCATACTCTGAGGCCACTTCACAATTATACCCCTTAAGTTCTGTTTTTGGCCAATATCCTTACAAGCCTATGTTTATCATGATAATCTCCAGGGTACAACCTTCTAGGGAGTGGGTTGAAGCTCAGGTACCTGAATTTATCAGAGTTGTGATATCCAAATCTCAAGATGATTCTACCATTGGTGACGAGTTTGAGTTGGAAGATGTCTGCCAGGCTTTTGTCAATATCATAACTGGGGCTTGCATCTCTCTTGGTATATTATCTGAGCATTTATGAAGTTTTGCGAAAAGCATCCAATTTGGCAGAAGCTTCCACGATTTGTGGCATTTTCGTAGAGAGTTGTAACTATTACATGAGTCCATGTAAATATGAAGTGAAATTTACCACTTGAAAGAATTCTTATCCATATTCAAACTTGAACAGCTAAATTTGCTGAACTTCTTAATCACTGTAATAGTATATACAAAAGCAATTATAGTGATGCTTCTTTCTGTGATTTCAAAAGGTGCCTTATTTTTGCCTGACAAGTCATTGATTAACTGATAATATACCTTTTCCCTTTCTTTGAAATGTTGTGACATGCTAGGAAATATATACCTCCAGATAATTTAAATTAAATTATTATTATTTTTTTTTTGTATTTAATTGCTGATTGTATGTGGTCACAACAGGATTAAAATATGCTGGAACTAAAAACGGGGATGTTCAAGAGCTGCTTTACAACTACGCTATCTACTTTCTGAATGAGGTAAACATACATATCATTTATATATATTGAAATCATTAATGGCAGAAAGTATATTTCTTTTTATCTTATTTATTCTTTTTTACTGAATATCACAGATGAAGCATTTAAATCCCTCAAACAAACTTCTACTGCCGAAAGGATTGCTTCAACAAGTTGACCGTGCCACTCTTGAATTAAGCGTGCATCTTATTACCCTTTCTCTTTCTCTGGTTAGAATCTTGTTTCTTATAGGTCTTCCCACCAATTAAGGTTGTTATAAATCATTTCATTTGCCAGTTTTCTTGTTATTATGAGATGAAACAAGTTTTCTTGTTACAAATCACTGACATGAAACAAATTTTCTTGTTATTGTAAGATGGGTAATTAACTTTAAGAACTGCATGCAGAGATTTATGGTAGTTCCGAATGGTGCCAAATGTTATTTTTACCTGCTGTCAGTCCCTCTGATACTCTTTTCTGACAAACATACAAACTGTGGAGTAATGGTGTCAGATATTTCACGATAGCTTTCAATGTGACAATTAACATCTAAATACTAAATATGATTGTCTTGATTTCAGATTGAATTGGAAATTTTAAAATAGTGCTTGATAGATTCTAGACCAAAACATTTTAAATCTTATTGGACATACTATTTCCATGACGGCAGTATAATTGTATGATTTTTTTTTTTGGCAACTGAAATTGCCAGTTTCTATATCCAAACATCACGTGCTTATTTGATGAACTTACGTTTTTTTAAGGTAATGGCAGGGTCGGGTCATCTACAAACTTTTCGGCTACTGAGGTACCTTCGGACCAGAAGTTCAGCTGAAGGCCATATGAATTATGGGCTTCAAATGGCCGTGAGTTACTTTAAAATTATCTTGCTGTAGGACATATACATGGAATGTGTTTCTCAGGATTTTTCCCCTAATTTCAGGTAAGTTTATCCATCGGTTTCTTATTCCTAGGAGGTGGTATGCAGACGTTTTCTACTAGTAATAGTGCAATTGCAGCTTTGTTGATTACTCTGTACCCTCGTTTACCTACCGGTCCAAATGATAACCGTTGCCACCTGCAGGTATATTGATCTTCTTTTAAATTTTATATTAGAAAACTACATTTTTGGTTTTGCATGAATGAATAGAAAACTACTTTTTTTTTATGAGTTCTGATATTAGAATATTATATTTTTTTAAGGCTTTCAGGCATTTGTATGTACTTGCTGCTGAATCGCGGTGGGTTCAGACTGTAGATGTGGACACAGGTTTACCTGTTTATTGCCCTCTTGAAGTCACTGTTACAGAAACCGATTTTTATCGTGAGACCACCTATTGTGAGGTCACACCTTGTGTACTCCCAGAGCGCTCTGTGGTATGCATCAATATCTTTATAATTACAATGCCACCATCTGGAATTATGCAATAATTTTATATAAATATTGACATTTACAGTTAAAAAGTGTTCAAGTTTGTGGCCCCAGATATTGGTCTCAGTTCATTGAACTTGAACCTGAAGGTATGCAATTTTTTTAGTTTCTGAAGTTTTGAATAATTTCTGTTCTCTTTTGTTGTCCAAGAGTATAAGTACCCTTTACAAATTTATCATTCCATAGATAAACCTTGGTGGAAAGCTGGAGATAGAAGTGACCCATTTAACGATGGGGTTCTATACATAAAAAGAAAAGTTGGGTCTTGTCCGTATGCTGATGACCCAGTTGGATGTCAATCTCTGCTCTCTCGAGCTATGCACAAGGTCATACCCCCCCACTCTTCCCTCTTCAATCAATGTATCTATTGGTCTATCTAAAATGAATAGATTGACGCAATTTAAATTAGGTATTGTATATTTTCCTTCCGGGTCATGTTGTTTTCAGTTTTCTATCAAGCACGTGTTTTATTCAGATATTTCACCGTTAGTGAGTAGAAGTGGCATGAACTCCAGACTTTAATGTTCAATGCTTGTAAATTGGCCGATGCATTGTTGATTAGGGTTCCTGACCACTATGTTCTTAACAGTGTATCATCTGAAGCATTTTGAATAAGATTTTTTGGTTAGATAATGAAATTTTTACTGGCAACTGCTTACTACCAAAAAAGAAAAATCATATTTTCTTGATTACTGTGTAGTCAGTATTTTTGTTGTTGGCCAGAAAGAACATATATTCAGTGTGGGTGGAATATGCATTCTGGCCATGTCAGATTTGGCTGTCTCCTGCTTTTACTTAGTTATTATCTTGCATGACTTATATTCAATTTTTGGCCATAGGTCTCTGGTGTCTCATGCTCAACAATCGGGATTGGCTATAATGCACAAGATAGTTCTATAAAGGTTGACCAGTTAGTGAGTACTTTTTCAGCTGATCCTAGTTTGATAGCTTTTGCCAAGCTATGTTGCGAATCATCAGGCCACAGGCAAGCTTCTTAGATCCCATTTTATATTTTATCTTTCACCCTTCTCTGTTTTTTTTCCCTTTATTTTTTTAAATGTTGGCTGTGGTTATCTTTTATCCTTCTCTTTTGATTTGTTGTTTAGTTGCACGAGTAAAATAATATGATCTTGAAAAGTTGCTTCGGATTTTTTAACCTTCATATTTTTATTTTCAGTTGTGATCCCAGCTTCAAGGAATTCTGCTTGCAAGTATTGTATGAGTGCGTGAGTAAAGACCGACCTGCTCTGCTTCAGGTATTTGACCTGGAAGTTTGTTTAATATGTATGTATGTAACACTAATTAATATATTTTCTACTGGTAGCTTATGTTTTGTTTTTGTGTTGTGACTTTTTGCAGGTGTATCTTTTCTTGTACACAATGATTGAAGCAATGTGGGAGCAAGTGAAAAACAGGCTCCTTGTTGTTCATGACTCTATCTTCCTATCCAATATAAAGGCAAGTTTGGTTACCTACTTACCTTGTTAATTGTTACATGCAATTGGTGAATAATTTGATTGATTGGCATTATACGAATATTGAGGTGGTGAATGGTCGTTGAGGCCACACATAACAGGTTGGGTCATTTTGGGTTGAGACGACTTCCTGATAGATTTGGATTCTTTTTTATTTTCAAAATGCTATGTTAGTCTCATCATCAATATGTTCGTAACTAGTTAAGTGTATTGGATATCTGGGCAGTACTTGTGAAGAAATATAATATCTTCTTATCACCAATTTGTTCGTAACGATCTGGTCAAGTGTATTGGATCTTTGGGCAGTACTTGTGAAGAAATATAATATCTTCTACAAAAAATTGGGTCAGACAAGCTTACAGGCCATTTTTAATGTGGGTTGTTTGATTCCCAAATTCTCAAATAGTTTTGGGTTTGTAGGAGGTTAGAAAATAGGAAAGTCATGAGGTAGTTCAGATTATTATTAAATTTTGTGGGTAAAAATAGTTGGGTTTTGAGGGGATTAGTATAATACAATTTCAACATATTTTTTTGCATATTATATCTAGGTGGCATTAGCATATGGCGAGGCCTTACTGAGTGGTCGGCTGAGTTACACGAATGGAGGCGGCATCATCCAACCCACCTTCATAGAATCTCTCAGAAAACGGATAGAAGATGTTTTGAAAAATTCAGATGGAATCCAAGAGAATCTTTCAATTTACCTGAGTAAGGAACAGTGGCCTAGTGATAGCAAAAGGACAGATGCTGTCCTTCTCGCTTGGTATCTTTTGTGGTATTCGATCCCCCCACCTAGTGTTGTCAAGTCCGTACTGAAGAAAATTCCCAAGGGAAAACCAAATGATAAATTATCTATGGTCCCTCTGCTTCGGTTGCTTCTTCCAACCACATATCAGAAAGGGATTATTGAAATTGAGAAATTTCGCACAAGTTTGGGGAGATAACTCAGATTAACTGGTGTTAAGCTCAAATTATAAGGCAGTATTTATGTTCTCTGTAAAACTCTGGCACCTACTAGCAGTCTCATAATTGTAGTTGTATCTTAGCTTTCATCTATTCTTCTCTTCTGTAAATAATAAGATAATTTTCATATTCATTCTCTTCCACAGCATGAACCCCTTTGATGGTCTTAGTATTCCATGTTTTGCCAGACTTGTAGGTTATTTCCATAGGTATCTTATGTGCCAAGTTTCTAGTATCCTGAGGAATGAGAATCATATAGCAGCCTCTCGTTTTTCATTGCTCTCAACATTCATCAGAGGTAAGGTGCAAACATTCCCTGGCAACCTGGTTTAACTAATGAGTGATAAATAAAGAAACTACACTTACAAACATGCCTCATTATACATATTTAGCATCCTAGGAAACCGCTAGCTAATTAATGATAGCCAAAGATAACTGAAAACTACATCAATTAATATAGTATAAACATAAAATTTAACCTACATTGCTAACATAGAAAATTAAAAAGATAAAGGAAAAGGAAAAAAAAAAAAAAAAGCAATAGAAGGCAAGAGAACAGGGGAAAAAATAGCCATTGCATCAAGCATTGCAATCAATGGCCCGTTCTTCAGTTGCCTTCAGCCTCAGCTTTGCGTCTAATGTCAGCAATGCGGTCGTTTCACATATCTGACATTATCTCAGCATACAAGAACTCATTCCATATATCAGGCAATCCTGGAAGGCACCAGTGGATACAATCCGCGTAAGTTGCAGGGTCGGCCTGTTGCTCTGGTGTCAGCACCTTCCCTTGCCGCAACGTGTGCACTGATGTGTGCGCATCTTTTCGCACCTCAGACATTGCTGTTATGTTGACGAAATGAACCGGCACTTGGGTTATTGACCGCATCACATCCTCAGCAACAGTGAATAGACGCCAGTCGGTGCCCACTTCAATTCGCTGTGTACTGTTTGATATTGGGAGAGTCTCCATTGCGCATCTTATGGCATTGGGGTTTTCCCATGTTACTGTCCTGATTAGTTCAGAAAGACCGTTATAAAAGGGGTAATGCAAATCTAACTACTAAATAAATATAAAGAAAGAAAGATATTTGACGAAATCTTACTCGTGAGCAGGGGACATGCTCATAAAAAAGACCATGGTTTTTCGGGGATCAACATTCTCATTAACCCACTTGGACCATGTCCTTAGAACTCTTCTATATGCTACTGTTCTATCAACCTCTTCATACTTGACTGATCTTCTATTTAAAATCCCTTTCCTCCTATAAACAAAAGAAAACAGAAGAAGATCACCAGCTAATTAATGGAAAAAATATGAAGAAAATGGCCAGTCATGCATATCATCCCAATAAAGTAACAACATAGCATATTTAAAACTAATTAAGTATGATAGTGTGTGAGAGAAAGAGAGAGCTCACATGACTTTCATCTTGGGTCCATTCATCCACCATATGTAGGTATTGAAAATCAAGAAGTCAACTTCCTTCCAGTTGGTGCCGTGCTTTAAGATTGATGTTGGCCTGATGATGCGATCTCTGATACTATGCAATGCTGGGTCATCGGAATTGGACTCCACCAGGAAAGGAGCCCAATAGAACTCAATTGTCGCGTTGTACTCCTATGTCAACAAACAAAAGGTCTTTTAATATTTGGCAAATCAAGGAATGGTGCTAGAATTGTCTCTGAGACTCTCACCCACTTCAGCAATTTGGAAAGTGTTTTCTTAGAATACATAATACTTATATATTAAATGGGTATTATTATTGTTTAGAAAGACATTATATAGGACATTGTAGGGTTTCAAATCTGGGTTCGTGTATTTCGTCTTGTTGGATACTTTGATAAAGATTTGGTTGAGAGAACTGTTCCCTGTTCAGGAGAGTCTGCTTTTTTCGTTCCTGCCTTTTCTTTCTTTAAGGAAATTGACTTAACGGGTTTATAGATATCATACCTCAGCTCGGAAGACATTAAGTGAACCATTTTTAACAAGAGTCTTCTTATCCCATTGAAGTTCTGACTGGACTAGGCACACCATGGATTCCCATTGATTCCTATTCAATGAGTCTCCCACAAACATCATGCGCTTGTTCCTCAGCCTCTCGAGCAATGTTTTCGCATCAAAACTGCATTTCCAAAAGGTAAATAAATTAAAATTAACGTTTTTAATTATGTATAGTGAAATAACTGGCAACAACACATGTTGATTTATGCTACAATGTTCTTTCTGCAACAAAACCCCAAAAACCTCGGTTGCACACTTGCACTTACACCAATAATTATGAATCCATTATTATCCCAATTTTCAAAAATTTGAAAAAAATAGTTAGAAATTCTCAAAAATAGAAAAAAGTTTACGGAACTATTGTTTAAGTTATAAATTGATTATGGTTCCGATTATATTTAATTTAAGTGACGTTTGATAGCTTTTCAAAGATCCGTTAAATTACAACCGTTAAAAAATGTATGAAATTTTGATAAACCATCAAACAATATCTAAATTGATTGAAATTTGAAACACTATCAATCTATAAGTTAAATAATACATCCATCAACTTTTTTTCATTTTTAAAAATTTATATGATTTTATTCAAATTTCTTAAAGTTGGTATTATCAAGATTGTCAAAATAAGCATTGTCAATAGATCCCTCCTCTTGAGTGACATACTGACATATATAAGTTTGTAGAGCAAAAACAACACAGAAGATCAGAAAAACGTTTATCTTTTTTTCCCCATTATCAGGGACAGCAAGGGACCATATTTGTGCTTCCTGTAAGGTACTGTAGTACCCGGTAGGCCAGTACCCACCCAAAACATATTATTGCGAAATAGTAACGTTACTAGGATTAAATTTTTTGTCTATCCCTAAAAAAATAACAAATCTTAAAACTAACCCTCTTTTGAAATAAATCTTAAAATTATCTCTATTTTACTGCGGTCACGGCCACAGTTCATTCTGGCCGCAGCGGTCAGAAGAGTAAAAACTTATCAAATTTGTAAAAAATTCACGTCTGAACGCAGAGTCTGACCGCTGGCCGCAGCAATCAGATATTTTAAGATTTTTATTAATGGCATCATGTAGGTCTCATCGTTAGCTTTCTATCGATAGGTCATATGCCCAAATAGGAGTTTCCTATCAAAAGTTATGAGCGTTTGAATGTGCATTCTAACATTGTGTCTGTATACAGACGCAACTCTCTTGATAGAAAAATTGTAACTCTGTATTCAGTCGTTGTGAGTATATACACATTCAAATACTCATAACTTTTGATAGGAAACTCCGATTTGGGCATATGACCTATCGATGGAAAGCTAACAACGAGACCTACATGATGCCATTAATAAAAATCTTAAAATATCTGACCGCTGCGGCCAGACGCGTTATCTGACCACTGCGGTAAGACTCGGCGGTCAGATCTGCGTTCAGACGCGAATTTTTTACAAATTTGATGAGTTTTTACTCTTCTGACCGCTGCGGCCAGAATGAACTGTGGCCGTGACCGTAGTAAAATAGGGATAGTTTTAAGATTAGTTATTTTTTTTAGGGACAGACAAAAAATTTTTTCCGTTACTAGATGTAGGAGTAGGGGACTGCTAAGGCAGATGTACGAATTTTAATCATTCAATCAAAAATACCTACTGGTTTTCTCAAATAAAAATAGTAACGTTACATTGCGTTAGAATAAGAACCTACTTTACTATACTAGGCTTTAATGTTAGTAGGCCCAGCCCATTTAAGAGTAAGAATTCATATTACCCTTGCGCTAATAAATGCATTGCGAACAAAAGGACAAAGGCCACTGGCTGAAGGAAAAAGCCTTAAACTAGGGAAATAAAATGATAATAACTAGAATACTAGATGCTACTTTTTCTCAAAAGAAACATTTTGTTATTCAATTTAACTAGGACGATTTCATAAAAAGACCACATATTGACACTGTTGACGAGCTGCTTCATATAATTCATGGGTCCATTTGGCACCCCAATTCCAAAATAGAACAGTAAAAGTAAATCACTATTCTAAAAAAATGTGTGCGAAACATATATTAGCAAAACAAATAGCTATTAGATTATATTATTCCGACATTCCAACACTTTGATGGAAGAGTTTTGTCAAACAACATTTTTACTTTTCCGAATAGTTCAAAATATCACTATTCTTTCTCCTCTTCTAACAACTACTCTTCCATTTTTACTAGTCCAATGCTACTATTCTAACTCTATTTATTAATTTGCCAAACGGAATCATAATCATACCAATTTGGCCACGTCGACGAACCACTGGGGACATGGGAAGATTACTTTAACCTTTACCTTAAATTAATGTACTACTTCGAAGATAAATAATTGGGAACTACTGGTCCGTCACGTGCTCTCGCCTTTTGAGGAGCCTCTAATCTAAAGTGGGTCCTGTACAAAGACTCTTTGAATCTTTTTTCCCGGACAAATTAAGGAAAAGCCTGAACAGCCGGGATTAAAAAGTAAAAACCACGCGAAAAACAAACTGAAATTGGGGAGGGAAAAGATCAAAAAAAAGGCCGAGACCCAGAAAACAAAATGTACGAAAAAAAATGATGCTTTTTCAGTTTCAGTTTCACCATTTACGTGCGACAACGGTACGCACACCGTACGTTGTGGGATTAAAGCGGATCCAACGCTCCCAGTCCCACGTCTTGTGAACTTACTCGTGCCGGAGCAGCTTTCATTAAATAAATAATAATAAAAAATGGTACCCAGTAGTCTGGTACGGTGGTACCAATTGAATTGAATTTAGTAATGACAACAGGCAGTAATATATGCTGACATGCCCCTCGTAGTTCGTTAATCCCACGAGAAGTTCGTTCAGGTTCAGGATGTGTATTTTTATGTTTTTTTTTTTTTTAAAAATAAAAGAATACACCGGTTTTATGACTTCATGTATGATGTATGTTTTGAGTCGAAATCAAGGTATATTAAATACACTAATTTAATGAACATCTGCATCTTAACGAACTTGTATAGTGACAAATATAAAATACAGATGGGTTATATCTTGTAATCCTGAACTTATGCGCATTTTAAATCATGAAATTAACGACCATAATAATAAGTAGGCCTACTTGATCAGCACTTGAGACCCAAGCAATAATCATCAACACTATATCTACTACAATAATAACTAACAACAACCGCCTACGACAAAAAACATAAACGCAAATAATTAAAGAGATTACCAAGGCCATAATTAGAAATGATATATTATACTATGTAGAGAAACATGTTGCGTCCATTCAAAAACCGTCCATACGTCTATAGACGTATACAGATACACTCCGAAATGTAACAATTACATCTCAAAATGTAACATATAAACATATGAACGGTTTTTCTATGGACAACAAGTATTACTCTATTATATACATATCCTGGTCCTTAGATAAGGATTAAGGAAGGAACAAATATATAGTATATAATAATAAACTGATAATTAACAATAAGGAATTAAATTAATAAACTGTAGCTACTAATTAAGTAACGTTACTTTTATATATATATTATATACGTACCGGGGCAAGGAGCAGGAGCGGGGCTGCCACCGCCACCGCTGGTACCGGTCGTCCTTCCGGCCGTTCCTCATGCATGTCACCTGCTCCGTCAGGAACACGCACTCCTCCTCTCTGTACAGCGGATACCTCCCTTTCTCCCCTTCCCTTTCCTCCTCGTATATCCACTCGCCGTCGTACATGTTGCATTCCCCTTTTGATTTATGCACATGGCTCAGCACCCGCTTCCTCGCCCCGTCGAACACCGGATCAGCTGTGGATTGATCAGGATCGGGAGGGTTTGTGCGATTGGAGTGGGAGTGGAGGGAATTGAGGTGGCGAGGGGAGGAGCGGCTGATCTGGGAGTGGATAGTGATGAAGCGGACGTTGTCGGCGGAGTAGAGGAGAGTGCCGAGGAGGATCGCGGAGAAGATGAGCGCGGCGGCGCGGCGGAGGTCGGGGTTGACGGGCTTGCGAGCTGAGACTGCCGGGGAACCGGCGGCGGCGGCGGCGAAGAGGAAGGAGGGCTTGCGGCGTGGCATTCGCATGGAGAGAGCTCAGAGAGGGGGTTTGATTTGTTTGTGCAGTAATTGGATGCGATCGACGCGTGTTTGAGAGTTCGGGAGTTTGGGAGTTGGGAGAGTGAGTGGTGAGAGTGACTGAGGTTCGTTGAGAACTTGAGAGAGAGAGGGAGGAAGAGTTTGGTTTGGTTTAATGTTCGTTTATTTATTGTTAGGGGGTATGGGGTGGGAGATGGGATGTGTTGTTTCCTATTTTGTGTTTCTTGTGGTGGGTGGGACGAATTCCTATCCCCTGATGTACTGCATTTTGCAGTTCACAACGTCAGCCGTTGGACCATCTCGAGATCGTTCTAGCACGAATATCGAGATGATCTAATGGCTGACATTGTGAACTGCACAATGCAGTAAGTTAGGGGATGAACACTCAGACAAGGATGACTGACTCTCGATCCTCTATTTTAAATTCTTAATGTAACGTAAGAATTAGTGGGTCCCGTGAATCTAAATCACAAACATATTGTAAAATTTATTATTTAACGGCCCAAATTAACCTACGTAGTAATGTAAAAGTTATATTAATATAGATTCTGAACTCAGCATGGGTAACATTTAAACTTCTAAATTTTCAGAACTACAATGCCGGTATGTCTCAATTACTCGTGATTCAGTGCATTGCACAAGATTGTTATCATTCGTTACATGGATAGATCTACCATACGTGCCACAAGAATTGTGAAATTTCGAGGCGGTTCAGCAAATAATCAGCATGTGGACCGTAGACCACTGGTCAAAATGTCAAACGAGAGGCCTTTTTGAATTTTTTTCCATATAACCAATTGAATCAACTTTATAATATACTTTCATAACGTAGATTTTTACTTTCATGTTAGAAATGGATAGTTGAATACAATATAAGTATGTCAACCTCACCAAACTCGTTTAGTTAGGTCTTTATCATCAAGGCCCCAACCAAAACCAATCTCTACAAAATTATTTTTGACCTAAAACGGAAATTAAAACCCAAACATTTCGCGTTGTTTCTTAATTTATCTTTAGTCTTTTCGTGCAAAGATTTTTCTCTGACGCACCAATATATCCTCTTTACAACGTTGACATTTGTTGCACAAGTTTGCATGAGACAAAGATAAGGCAGCCTACCACTATAGCAAACACGTTAACTAGTGTGCACGTTAACTAGTGTGCATAACACAATGCGTGCTTATGTGTTTTTTGTTAATCTAATCTCACCAACAATATATTTTTTTTTTCTGGTAGAGGAAACAGATGAGAATAAGGTTTTCGGCTATTATTTTTTTTTTTTGGGTCTTTTGAGACATATAATACCACATCGTACCAACATATTCATGATCGCACAAAAGCCGGTATTTTACTTGAAGGACAATGATACTATGCCACAACTTTGCCCCCACAACCTGTGATGAGGTGGCATATAGGTGGGGAGGGTCATTTTTGTAAAATTTTGTGGGGCTGAGGTACATTTTTATAAAATTGTTAGGGTCATTTTTGTAAAAATTTGTCATGATAGGGTAATTTTGTAAATTTCTTTAGAAATAAAGGATAATTCTGTAAAATTTTTTGAAAAGAGAGATATTTTTGTAAATTTTTTCTAAGTGTATTGGGGTGTTATGGGGGCATTGTTTGTGGCAAGTTATATTTATCCTTACTTGAATGGTAAAGTTTTCTGATGATGCATAATTATTCAACACTTTGGGCCCGCCATTGGCAATTTTCATTGATTGATCTATATCAAAAAAAAAAAAAAAATCATTTGACTAGTTGTAGGCTTGTAATGCTTTAATGTTGATCACAGAGAATTTGAATTTTGAACAATCCGGTTTTATTTGACATAATAAATGGGGGCCCGTCCATTGAAGTACTCAATAAAATTTCCATCATAAAGTGTGACAGGTGGGTCCCACCATGTGACATTTGTGTCTATGATGATAATTTTATTGAGTATTTCAATGGACGCAAGATGTTTCCCATAATAAATCAGCTGATCAAAGCACATTAATTCTTCAAATTCTGTGGCATTGCATAAAAACAAAACATTGTTCCTACTCCCTACCCATTTTACCTGTGTCAACATGATTTTAACTGTTAAGAACCACCTAATCAGAAATAAACCGTCCAATGAAACATGCACAATTGAATGGGAGCTCAGCTCAGCTGTGCCCCGCACTATAATTAAAAACGGATTCACTGATGGATCGTTTTCAAGCGGGGTCTCTCTCGTACCGGATTTATGTGGTCCATTATACGAACCTCGGATTTGTATCTGCTGCCATTGTTTTACAATGGCAGGGTCCTGAAATAAACACTTACAGGTGGGTCCTTTATTTTGTGGTTCCCACCTGTCAGTGTCTTTATGGCAGGACCTGCCATTGTTTTTAATGGCAGCAGATACGGACCCACGAACCTCGTCTCGATTGGAATCCACGGATGTATGTATTAATGATTCATGGACCATGCCAATAATAAGTGTGGGGTTTAATTTTCATTTTATGCATGGCGCAGCGCAACTGATAATAATTTCAAAACGAGGTGAAAAACTGAAAAATCCAAAAGGTGAAATACAATCCATCAATCAGATATGCATCATTTGTTTAAACGGAAGGGAAAAGAATTATATATGCAGAACAATGTTCATTCATTCGTCGGTTCTCCTCATTTTTTATTGTTTGTGTTTTGTGTTATTTCCCAACAAAAGAGACCCGGCATCACATGCTATGCGCCGGGGATTGTGGCAGATTTGTCGCATGTAGAGAACATACATAACAGTATAACACCCTTGTTCTTTCTTTTTGAATGGTATAATCTCTCACAATTATTGTATCGTTAGAGAATCATCAGATCGTTTGTACATGGGTCCGAATCTGCTGCTTTTTTTTTTTTTTTTTTAATAAAGAAAAGTAGGATCTGCGTTTCTCAATCGGATGGTTGAGATCAGTTGCTACAACAATCTCAAAGTTCATTAGCGTTTTTCAACCATTGAATCAAGAAAAACAGATCAGATCCTGCTAAAAAAAGCATGTGATCTTGATCCACAATGAAGTTGGAGCCTCCGTGTTTTAAATGTTTAAGGTGGGAGAGAAAACTAGGGGCGTTATCATTTATCAAAATGATTATTTTGACGGTTTTAATAATAAAATTTTGGAAGAAAAGATATCTTATTGGCTTATTGCTGAACTTATAGATTAATTAATAAGAGTTGGACTAACAGTACCCGGGCATTAGTACCCCGGGATAGTACCCCGCAATTAATGGCGCTGCGGTGAGGTCCAAGAGAACCATCTCTTTGCTAAATATGTCGACCAACAAAATCCAATCTCCAAAGTAACCAAAGCACAGCTTCTTTTACATTTTATCAATCCATATCTTCACGTTGCTACCACTAAATGGATTCACGAAGGTTTATATTTCTCGTCCGAGTGTTTGTATTTCTTGTCCGAGTGTTTATATATCTTGTCCGACTACTCGTGATGCGCGTGTTTATATTTTTCGTCCGAGTATTTATATTTCTCGCCCGAGTGCTTATATTTTTTGTCCGAGTGTTTATATTTCTAGCTCAAGTGTTTATATATCTTGTCCGACTACTCGCGATGCGCATATTTATATTTCTCGCCCAAGTGTTTATATTTCTCGCCCGAGTATTTATATATCTCGTCCGACTACTTGCGATGCGCGTGTTTTATATTTCTCATCCGAGTGTTTATATTTCTCGTCTGAGTGTTTATATTTCTCGCCCGAGTGTTTATATTTCTCGTCCGAGTATTTATGTTTCTCGCCCGAGTGTTTACATATCTCGTCCGATTACTCACGATGCACGTGTTTATATTTCTCATCCGAGTGTTTATGTTTCTCGCCCGAGTGTTTACATATCTCGTCCGATTACTCGCGATGCACGTGTTTATATTTCTTGCACGAGTGTTTATATTTCTCGCCCGAGTGTTTGTATATCTCGTCCGACTACTCGTGATGCGCGTGTTTATATTTCTCATCCGAGTATTTATATATCTCGTCCGACTACTTGCGATGCGTGTGTTTATATTTCTCGCCCGAGTGTTTATATTTCTCGTCCGAGTGTTTATATTTCTCGCCCGAGTGTTTACATATCTCGTCCGACTACTTGCGATGCGCGTGTTTATATTTCTTGCACGAGTGTTTATATTTCTCATCCGAGTGTTTATATTTCTCGCCTAACTACTCGCGATGCGCGTGTTTATAATTCTCGTCCGACTACTCACAATGCACGTGTCTATATTTCTCGTCCGACTACTTGGGATGCGCGTGTTTATATTTCTCGATCAAGTGTTTATATTTCTCGTCCGACTACTCGCGATGCGTATCTCGTCTGACTACTCACGATGCGCGTACTTATATTTCTCGTCCGACTACTCGCGATGCGCATGTTTATATTTCTCTTCCGAGTGTTTATATTTCTCGTCTAAATGTTTATATTTCTAGTCTAAATGTTTATATTTCTCGTCCGAGTATTTATATTTCTCGCCAGAGTGGTTATATTTTACAATCAACATAATATCTCAATAAAAAATCCATAACGATAACAAAAATCAGTATTTGTACATCAACTACGATTATGACTCCAACATACTACATTGTCATCTATTTCTAAAAAACAATCAGTATTTTGGGTCAAAATGAGTTTGGGTCAAAGGCTGAGTTAAGAAGCCGCTCGATCCATCTGCAAAAGCCCGGGGTACGTGTACGGGGTATCATAAGATTTTCTCAATTAATAATTATGCTTGGAATTTCATACACTTGAAGTGTCATTTAGATCTAATTAAATTGCAATTGTTGAAATTGTATACATTTTAATGACTTTTTAATAAACTATTAAATAACACTAAAATTGTATAAAATTTGAGACATGATCAATATATCAAGTAAAAAAATGTCTATAAAGTCGGTGTATTTTCAAGTCATACTCATAAAATTTTCTTAAATTGCAATATCAAAACCCAACTACAAGAAAATGGCATCAGAATTAAGCAACAGGCCAACAGCATACCTTAGTTCAGGTTTACATCCTTTTGGGCCGGCCAGTGTAATCATAAGCGAAGTTCTTTTCTTTTCAAAAGGCCATGTGCCTTTGTGTTTAAACTTTGAAGCCGAAAGAAATCAATCACACGGCAAACAAGATCGGTACATTTTGGGGATATTTGTGATCCTGGGTTCGCATTTCATGGACCCAATCCTATTATAGTATATTAAATTAGGATGAACCGCTACAGTATAAACTACAGTAGAAGGAACAGTAACTTTTTTTTTTTTTTTTTTTGTGGACACTTGATCTAGATTATGGAAGATAGTTTGTAAAGTGAAGCAAGATAGTTATACTAATCACATGACTTCTATATTTTCTTTCTTTTTTTTATTTTTAATCAATCTTCCTTTTTGTTATACATCAACCGTTGAGATTGAAGACAGAGTGAAAAGGGATATGTTGTAATCTTTATTACTACTACATTTGAAAGAAAAAAAATCAAATAAAGTATAAAGATCCTCATAATTTTATTAGAGGTTTAATATTCTTAAAAATCTCACAAGTTTTGAGTATTTAGTAAATTGTCGAAAAAGCATTTCGTTTATATTCTTTTTCGTACTTCTTTCTTAAATTGGATACTTTTTTTAGTTTTTAGTTTGATTATACTTTTTATTGTATGCATCTTGCTTTTTCAATATTAACATATTAAACTAACAAGATTTATCACAATTCCAACTTAAAAAATGAAACCATCACAATGCAGCTCAATGCATATAAGCGTAACGATCTGGACATTTTTAGATTTTATTTTTTCCACTACTTCATAAGGGACAAATATTTTGACCTTAAAGTGAGGAACATTTTAAAAGTCCATACTAAAATTTGATGCTAACTACACGTAGCACTCAAGCTATACTATAAATTATAGTTTTTTCTGTTGCTAATTCAAAATTTAAAATTAATAAAATTGTATTGTATTGAATAAAATCACAAAAGTTGGAAGATGATCATGAGATTGACTTTCAAAAGTCTATAGCACCTAATATTTTTTAAAAGAAACTTTATTATGTTACTATTAATTGGGCATTTATTTATTTTTTTACATACAAAACATTTTCATAGTATAGTTATTATAACAATGTATTTAAATTAACAATCAAATAAAAGTACAAATACATAAGGTAGTTTCAAATTATATAATTGAAGCGTATCAATAATCTAAAATATAAATCTGATTCAATTTTTGAATATGGATGGAGAACTTGACAAATTTTGTAAATTTAACAATGATTCCAAAAATAAAAAAAATATAATGTAAAGCCATTAAAAATGAATATCATCATAAATTTATCCAGCTTATCCTGATCAACGCTGCCGAAGCAACGCGAGGCATTTAATCTAGTTATTACTAATTGGAAATAATTGGGCCTAGCATTTTGGCACTATTAAGGCCTGTTCTGTTCGGTAGTCACTGATCCCGTAGAAATTTCTTTTCTATTAGAACATAAATCCATGTTGCATTTGGTGAGATTCTACGAAGAGCTCATCATTGATAGGAAAAAAATAATTCTGTCTGACCTAATTAATTTTTCCTATAAAAACAACTGTTTTAGAGGAATAAAAACCTATTAGAAATTGATAGTATCGTCTGCCGAACGAGGGATAGGAATTATTTTCTCTAGTCTCCCAATTCCTAAGAAAAACCTACAGTATTTGAGTCTGTCGAACATGCCCTAATTGTTAAGTGATACACCTCTGTCAAAATTTTTTTTTTTGAAAAAAATAAAGAAAGAGAACTTACTCTATTTAATTGGATTGGATTATATGCAATTCTTTCTATCATCAACAAATGTTGCTGCTAAGTATTTAATACACTTCACTGGGACTATAGCTTGCATATCAATCTTTGCTGCTCTGGTGAAATATACCAAGTTCTTGCATCATCAAATGTTCAAATGTGACTCTGCATTTTATTTCTGCTTGCATGGTGCGTCTCATTTTGGTTCTGATGCCTTTTTAGTTCTGGTATGCTGTTTATGTCACCGGTAACCGACTCCTTGAATATCAGGAAACTTAAAAGTTTTATAACATAAACAATAGAGTATAAACATATCTAATAAGATGTATAATAAGGATACTTTTGTCTAATATTCTTAATTATTTGTACATTAACAGCACAAATCAAAAAAGATATTTCATGGGAACTATTGCCAAACATTTGGGGGGTACTAGATCAAATTCCGAATCTTCTAATTTCAAGCAGGAAATATAGTTATTACTTGCTTTAAGAAAATAATTTGTTGCCTTACGGAAAACAATTTTATTCTATATATATATTTTACAACTCTTTGAAATAAATGAAAGAAATAAAATAATATACAAACGTTTAACTAAAGAAATAATGAGCTCAAAGATCCAATAACTTTTCTCTATCAAATCCATGAATTCAACAGATTTTAATTCAATTCCTAATAAATCCAGATGCACTACCATATAAAGTTTCATCATTTTTCATACAAGAGAGATTGTATCGTCCAAGTCTCCTTGTATATATACCAACTTACCAAGCAAATAACAAACGGATAAATTAGGTGCAAAAGTAGCAAGAATATATAACTGCAAATCCTCTCCTCCCAAGACTCAACAAATTTGTGCATCATCTCTTTTATAAATACATCAAGATACCAACTTAAAGCACACCAACTTGAAAAAGAAAAAAAAAAATAAAAATAAACAATGAACAAAACTAAAATGCTGAAGTTACTGCTAATTCTAGGATTGTTAGTTTCACTGGTTTTAGTGCAAGTAAATGCAGAAATAGATTATGGGTCGGCACTGACGAAGTCACTGCTCTACTTTGAGGCTCAGAGATCCGGGAAGTTGCCGTCGAGCCAACGCGTAACGTGGCGTGGCAACTCCGCTCTTAGAGATGGAGTTGATGCCGGCGTAAGTGATGCTGTTTTTGCTACTTGTTTCTTAGAATTTTTATCATTTTTTTTTGTTTAAGTAGGAGACACATTGCATATATACTACAATATTTTTGTCATTGATTATTTTCTGTTGACTATCTTCCCTTTTAAATTCAAAAAAAGAGACCGATTCTGCTAGACTGAAATTAGACTTGGTTTGAAATTTTTTCTGCAATACAAAGAAATATTCGAGTATAAAAAATTTCGGTATGTAATGCAGATTGACCTTACCAGAGGCTACTACGATGCCGGCGACAACGTGAAATTCGGTTTTCCAATGGCCTTCACAGTATCGCTACTCTCATGGAGCGTCGTAGAATACGGATGGAAACTCTTGAACAAAAGTGAGCTACAGAATGCTCTGGACGTGATCAAATGGGGCACGGATTATCTCATCAATGCGCATCCGGAGCCCAACACGCTGTACGTGGAGGTAGGCGACGGGAATTCTGATCATCAGTGCTGGCAGAGGCCGGAAGACATGACAACGCCGAGAAATTCGTATAAGATTGACGAGTCTAAGCCTGGCTCTGATGTCGCGGCTGAGACGGCTGCTGCCCTGGCTGCCGCTTCGCTTGCCTTTGTCAAGTCAGATGCAAATTATGCCTCTATTCTTCTGACTCATGCAAAGCAGGTAAGTAACTTTTAATAAATTAAGTTATTAACTGTGGTACTACCTGTACCGTTTACCGGTATTATTTTCTGAATTTTTCATTGCTTTTGTTTTTGCTTTTGTTTCAGTTGTTTGAATTTGCAAGAAATCATAGAGGTTTGTATCAGAATAGTGTGCCGGTAGCTGGGTCATTTTACTGTAGCAGTGGAGATGAAGTAAGTGAAACTCTGTACAAAGTTCATTAATTTTACATCCCTTTTGTACTTAAAATGTCCTTAAATGTATTTAAATTCAGCAACATATTAATAGAAAATGACCCAATTTGCTGCATCATATACCTGTTGTAAAATGACATAAAACGTTACCATTACCAAGCATGCTTCATTTTGTAGCTATCAAATTGTATATATCTGTTTTGAGTAATACCTAGCGTCCACAGAATATCTGTCCATAGCGTCCATAGGTTATAAAATCAGATCTATTTGTTACAAAATCGGATGTATTTGTTATATTCTGAATGTGTTTATGGACGTATGGATGCATTTTTAGTGGACGCAAGATGTTTCTCATCTTTTTTGGGGTATGTGACTGTAATAAATTAGAAATTGTAAACAAAATTACTAAAGCTAGGAGGAAATTGCTGATACATGTTTAGGATGAAATTGCATGGGCTGCTGCGTGGCTCTACACCGCAACCGGGGACTTCACCTACAAGAACTTCATTGCATCTGGAAACAATGGCGGTGCACGGTCGGAATTCAGCTGGGACGACAAATTTGTCGGTGCGCAAACACTAACCTCAAAGGCAAGATTGTACAGAAATCTAATCTAAATTAGACTTTCAAATCAGCCGGAGGGAATAACAAGGTATGATATGGCAACGACTGATCGATGAATGAACTCTTATAACATTGCAGATGATTTTAGAAGGTAAGTTGTCAGAAGATGGCACGTGGGCACAGCAAAAAGGCAATCTCGGCCAGTTCGTCTGTAATGTGCTTCAAAAAGGATACAGTAACACTCAGAAAAGCCCCGGCGGCGTGTTATGGTTTCATCCCTGGAACAATCTGCAGTATGTCACCTCAGCTATGCTTGTTCTTTCAATCCATGCCGACCACCTCGCAGCAAAAGGATCTACTCTGCAGTGTCCAGCCGGCATTGTCTCTCCCCAGGAAATTATCTCCTTCGTGAAATCTCAGGTAGTTACTATTAGAAATTGAGTGGTTCTGCTATGGATCGGCTAAGCAACCTTTCATTTTGAATCGAGCGGTTCTTATCAAACATGTCTCTTCAATTGCATCTAAAAGACATATCACAACCATCCAATTATGAAAAATTAATGGCCCATATTTCATTCGATCTATAGCAGAATTAGTGGCTAAATTGATCTAAGATTCTTCACTTCATCTAGAACAGTATGTGAAGGTTTTGCATTGATTTTATGCAAAGTATTGGTATATAAGAGAAGAATAAATGAAGCTATTGTTGCACTTTTTCAGGTGGATTACATTCTCGGCGACAACCCGAAAAGGATGAGCTACATGGTCGGTTTTGGGTCGAGGTACCCCCTCCAGGTGCACCACAGAGGCGCCTCAATTGTTTCAATAAAGAAAGACAGCGCATCAGTGACTTGCCAGGGCGGCTACGACACTTGGTTCTCTAACAACGGGCCAAATCCTAATGTGATCGATGGTGCAATTGTCGGTGGTCCTGATGCGAATGACCAGTACTCTGACCAGCGGTCGAACTATCAGCAGTCGGAACCGGCTACTGTCAACACCGCCCCTTTTGTTGGTGTGCTAGCCAGATTCGCATGAGCTCGTAGTTCAGGTGGCTTGTGCAGATGGAATTCTGACATACGATTGACACGATTACTTACGACGAAGTCCTGAAAACTTATCGTTCAAATAATTAGATGCTGCAATTAATCATGAGTTACAGCACTTGTTTCATTAATATGTTAGCTTGAAATTTGATTTCAGAGGTATTTTTTTTTAAGATCCTAGCATCTGCTGATCTGCACAAGTATTTTTAATTAGCAGATTGATCCTTTTGGCAACCCGTCTTTCACCCTCTTGAGTGTTTTTTTTTTTTTTTTTTTTTTTTTTTTCAGAAGATCTATAGCAACTACACAGATTTTAATTCTCGGCCATTTATAGTGAAAATTGATTGCAAAAGTTTATAAGAAACGTAAAAATTAGATAAGAAGATAAAAGATGAAATAATTTCACTGTTTTTAATCATTAAATTCTTGACATAATGAAAACCCATGCAATCAACCAAAACTAATTGAATTATTTATACGTGCAATTTTTAATCATTAAATTGTTGACATAATCAACCAAAGATTTGCTGTAATTCAAAATTTCCTATATAAACAAAGATTCATGCCCTAACACACCTAGCCAATTTTCAAAGTTCCTATTTAAAGCGACTATTTAAATCCTTTATACAAATACCGGTTGGTAGAAAAATATGAGCAATAATACAAATACCAATGATTGCATTGATAACCTTAATCAAGAGTTTGTGCAATTGAACATTCAACTAAAGATTCCTACCTCATTTACAATGTGTACCATACTAAGATGGATGTAACTGCTCAATGACGCATATCCTTGGTTCCAGGAAAGCATTTCCAATAGAAGCTTAAAATAAATTAACAACCTTGCAATACCAACAACAGCAATTTACCAATAGCAAGCACTTTACTCTCATTAAACACCAAACACTAACATTTTTATTAAAATAAAAGTCGACAATTCCTCGAACTCATAGAGTAAAATCCAATCAAATAGCTGCGAGGCTTTTACTGATAACATCAGCAGCAAACTCCAACTCCTCCATTGATATAACCAGAGGCGGTACGAGCCTCACCACATTCCCTTTCCCAGCCGTCAGAACCAAGACACCATTCTCTCGGCATGCATCGACCAACCCAGCTGCCTGTACATCCAACTCAATCCCAACAATAAGCCCCGTTCCTCTGATCTCCTTCAAATGTTTGTTACCCTTCAACTTCTTTGAAAGCAAATCTTTCAAATAATCCCCCTTCTTGGCCACATCAGATAAGAAAGAAGGGGTGTTAATTTTATTAAACACAGCCAAGGCTGCATTGCAGACGAGCGGGTTACCGGCAAAGGTGCTCCCATGATCCCCAGGACTAATTGCTGATGCGACCTTTTCTGTGGTAAGTACAACACCGATAGGAAGACCACCTGCAAGTGGCTTGGCAAGCGTCATTATGTCAGGGTAGATTCCATATGCCTCGTGGGCCCATAGATAACCTGTCCGGCCTAATCCACATTGGACCTGCAATTTAAGAATTGTTTCATAGAAGATTTGCAATGTCAGTGAACCAAAAGACAAATAGCTTGCATCTTTGCACAATATAGTCCAGTATTACATTACTGTTATCAAATTCCAAGTTGTATGAATAATTTGTTATGGCCGGTAACATTTCAAATGTCAGTCACTTTACCCTTGTCCCTCAGCCTTTCTGTTTGAACAAGTCCCCATGAGACTCTCCTCAGCACCATAGAAATACTAACATGCTCTCTGACAGAAAGCCTAACCAATATTGTCCTTCTGCTCTAAGTTTCAGTGGTTCTAGATAACAAGTTCTTAGTCGGATGACATTTGGCACATTTGCTTTAGGATGTTGCTACAGTATACCTTGTCACACACACACACACACATCCAACACTCAATTCCATCTATCAAGATATAACTTTGACCCAACGTGGGCTTTAGCTCATCCTGCCTATAATGAAATATAAATTGACCCAACTTGATCAGGCTCTATTTTAATGTAACTAGTAACCAGCAACTCAATTCATTTTTTTTCTGACACAATGCAACAACACTACTTAGAATATAACAATGAGCTAACTTGGCAGAAGAATACCAAAGGCTCCAAGTTCAGTACTTCAAAACCCTAGACATACCTCATCAAATACCAATAAAGTCCCTGTCTCATCACAGACACTCCTCAGTCCTGATAAGAACTCCTTCGTCGCACTATGAATGCCTCCCTCTCCTTGCAATGGTTCCACAAACACAGCTGCAACATTCCCCTTTTTAAGCAGTCTTGCCGTCTCCTCCAAGTTCCCATACTCCACAAAGGTTGCACCAGGCATGATTGGCTCAAAGGGAGTGCGGTATTGTTGTTTACTGGTGAGTGCCAGAGACCCAAGAGTGCGACCATGGAAGCTGTTGGAGAAGGCAATAAATTCAGTAGGTGGGTCCGCAGAGTCAGCATTAGTGTGTCGCTGGTACTTCCGAGAGAACTTTATCGCTGCCTCATTAGCTTCTGTACCTGAGTTTGAAAAGAATACTCTGTCCGCAAAGGAGCTCTCAACCAGCCGCTGTGCGAGCTTTACCTATAAATTACATTGAGTGTCAATTTTTGTCGCTCTCTCTCTCTCTCTCTCTTTTTTTTTTTATTTGTTTCTTGGGTTTGGATTTAATCGCATAACTGAAGATAGACTGGGTTATGATTTGAACTCGCTGGAATTAATCGGACACAATTTGCAAAATAGTTTCAATACAATTTATGCCTGGCTATTATACACTGAGCCACCTGTGACAATTGCAACAGGAATGCACCTTTCCAGATTGAAATTGCAGGTTTTAATGTCAGAAAAACCCTAGAAGTACACGGTTCAGAAGGTTTTAGGGTTTTAGCACAGTAAATCACATCACAATATAATCCAGTAATCTATTACATTCAGCCACATATTATCATTACCCCATTTGCTTAATCTACATTTAATTTAAGGGCAAAAAAAACCCAAATTAAAAAAAAGACAGCAAACTTTTTTTTTTTTTTTTCCAAAAGTTCCCAATTTTTCCAACAAGGGGGGAAAGGAAACCCAAAACCCACCTGAGGAACAGAATAGAACACATTGCTGACATGAGCAAGGGTACCGGCCTGATCAATCAACGCCTTGAGCCAATCAGGATCGCCATGGCCGAGCGAATTGACCGCGATGCCGGCGGCCATGTCCAGGTACTCCTTCCCCTCCAAGTCATACACCTTGCACCCCACTCCCTTCTCCAGGACCACGGGGGTCCTTGCGTAGGTGCCCACCATGACTCCCCTGTCGGCCTCCATCAGCTCCTGAGAAACCGAGGATGGGCTGGCGGCGGCTGTGAGGGGCGTGGCTGTGGATGTGACATCGGACACAAGGCATGAGCAGACTTTGACGGAGTTGGGTCGGAAGGAGAGGGATTTCTGATGGTGGTGGTGGTGGTGGTGCTTGGATGGAATGGGGAGGGAAGAGGAGGGAAGGGTTTTGAGGGATTGGAGGTGTGCCATGGCCGCCCTGCAACTAGTGGTCGTACGATGCGAAGTGGGAAGTGGGAAAAAGTCCGAAAGAGGAAAGAAAGAAAGAAAGGGAGGGATTGAGTGGAGACTGGGCCTTTTGGGCCTGGAACTTGTCCAAAGAAATTTGGGCCGAGTCCGCCTCTAAAGAAACTTGGGCCGAGTCCGCCTCTAAAGAAATTTGGGCCGAGTCCGCCTCCAAAGAAACTTGGGCCGTGTCCGCCTCCAAAGAAATTTGGGCCGAGTCCGCCTCCAAAGAAATTTGGGCCGAGTCCGCCTCCAAAGCAATTTGGGCCGAGTCAGTCTTCAAAGAAATTGCTTAGAGCACGCAGTAAGGATGGTCATTTGGCCCGCGGCCCGGGAAACCTGCCCGGCCCGAACAGTGGACAGGCCGGGCCACCCTATGGGCCAAGACAGGACCGGATTTGGGGTTTGGCCCGCCTAACTGGCCCGGAGTATCAATATATACATATATATTGTATTAAATATATATGTTATATTAAGTAGTATAATGCATGTAGTATTATTAAATTAAGTCATTATGTTATATGAGCGGATAATAATGGGGAATTACATAGAAAAATTTAACATGTAATATAATTAATAAAAACAATATAGAATCACAAGTGTTGTCTTGTTTTAATGGTAAAAGTGTCTGTTGCTCGGATTGAGTTCTTGGGTTCAATTCTGACTATGGGCAAATTTAATTTTGCAATACTTGTCAATATTTAACGTGCTGGCCCGCGGGCCGAGATTTCCTGACCCGCTACTAATGGCAGGGCAGGACGGGCTGCGCCATATAGGATACGGACCAGGACAAAGGATTGGCGTTTGGCCCGCCTACCCGGCCCATGGCCATCCTTACGTGCTCTACTGCAGTGCAGTGCTAGAAGTCTCATATCTGCAAATAATGTTTATTACTTATTACACAAAATGTGGTACAAAAAAAAAAATTTCAAGATTTTTAATTTTAAAAAATGAAGATAATTACGATAATTTTTGAAAAACATAATTAATTGTATCTTAAATTCTTAATTAATCAAACAAAGATATGATAAAACTATATATGAAAATGTTAAATAAATCAAAATCAAATAATCCTGCAATATTTAGATTTAAGACTTAGGCCCTGTTCGGACACCATGGGTTGGTTACTGTTTGCGTGGGTGGAAAAAAATTTAGTCTCACAGAATTTTTTCTTACCCACGCAAACAGTGGTCAACCCATGGGAAATCTCCATGTCCAAACACACCCTTATTGTGATGCCATGCCTGCTGCTTTTTCTAACGAATACCATCATCAATGGTTAGTTGCTAATTTGGAGTTTCATCTGTTTCGAGTTTCGACCTCCTTTTCTAACGAAGGTTAGAGGTGTGACCAAATTTGATAACTTTTAAGGATTAAATTGACAATTTTCAAATATTAAAACCAAAATGGTATAAGCATGATTGACGCTGTGTTGATCTTCTTTCAAAGATAATATTTAGATTTTAGAGATAAAAGATAAGAAGAAGAGTCTAAGAAGAAGATAAGAAGGGAAGAGAGACACTCAAACAGATAAGAAGAGAAAGATAAGAAGAAGAGAAAGAGAGAAAAAGATACTCAAAGATAAGAAGAGGAAGATAACAATTCTATTAATCAAAATCTATCTTACAAAGACAACATTTAACTTCTTATATAGCCTTACAAATAACATAGAAAACAACAAACAATAACTCTAAATAATAACTATCCTAGAAGACTACAAATATTAATTGTAAAGTTCATGCATCTCCTTGTTCATGAATCATCTTGTTCATGCACCTCCTTTGAATGATTAATTAATGAGGAAGTTTATCCAATGCACAAATACGTTTATCAGATACATGAATCTGTTTATCCAATGCACAAATATGTTCATCAGATACATGAATCTGTTTATTAAATGCAAAATTACGTTCATCAGTTGGACTGTTGGACATACGCATTGCGTCATACTCCTTAGGTTGTTTGAAGCTCGTCCTCAAGCTTGCTTTATGGTGCAAAGTTGCTCCAAACTTCTTGTCCTTATAGACTTCTTAAAACAATACAATTTAAGATCAAACATCGTTTTCACAATGTATACATCTTTTGAACGCTTTCTAAATTTATGTCTTGATTGTCCCCAAACATAAACATAGAACGTGAAGAATTTTTCAGGCTTACGCTTTCCCACTCTCAAGCTACAGTCAACTGGCGGTATTAGTGTGTTGGTTTTTGTCTCTTCATAGCTTTCAACTTTCATCAATAAGAACCTTGCATTTTCTATGTTTGAGTTTGGTTGTAAGAATGGATCATTGTAGTTGGACTTATGGACCTCTTTGTTGCTTAAACACCGTTTTGCTTGCAACCTGTGATCGTTTCTATCCTCAATTGACAAAGTATTTGCAAGATCACTCAAACATATCGTTTGATTGCCTACAAAGTTTTCAACACCTTCCGAAGGGATCTTAAGAGCTCCATTTCTGTCTCGAGTTGATCCGTCACGATGTTAACTTCATCAACATGGTTTTGACTTTCTTCAACCATGACAAGACTATCCAAAGTCTCATCCGATTGTTCTGGGCACTCTTTCGTTGGAGTTGTTGTTGTTTGGTTGTTTTGATTGTTGGGTGGTGGAGGTGGTGGAGGTGGTGGAGGTAATAGAGCAGGTTGCCAGGTAGGTTGTGATGAAGATGGGTTGGCGTTGTTATTTGGTTTCTGGACTATTTTTGGAATCGGTGGAGGTGGTGGTGATAGTTGTCAAGGTTTAATGTTGAATCGGTGGGCAATTTGGGTTAGCAAATCATGGGTTTGTTGTTGCCGTTCAAACAGTTCACGAAGGGTAGGTGTTTGGGCCATTGGAACTGGAGTAGGAAGCTTCCGCAGACCTAAGCTCTGATACCAATTGACGCTGTGCTGATCTTCTTTCGAAGATAATATTTAGATTTTAGAGATAAAAGATAAGAAGAAGAGTCTAAGAAGAAGATAAGAAGGGAAGAGAGACTCAAACAGATAAGAAGAGGAAGATAAGAAGAAGAGAGAGAGAAAAAGATACTCAAAGATAAGAAGAGGAAGATAACAATTCTATTAATCAAAGTCTATCTTACAAAGACAACATTTAACTTCTTATATAGCCTTACAAATAACATAGAAAACAACAAACAATAATTCTAAATAATAACTATCCTAGAAAACCACAAATATTAATTGTAAAGTTCATGCATCTCCTTGTTCATGAATCATCTTGTTCATGCATCATTTTGTTCATGCACCTCCTTTGAATGATTAATTAATGAAGAAGTTTATCCAATGCAGAAATACGTTTATCAGATACATGAATCTGTTTATCCAATGCACAAATATGTTCATCAGATATATGAATCTGTTTATTCAATGCAAAATTACGTTCTATCAGTTGGACTGTTGGACATACGCATTGCGTCAATGATACTTGAAGGATTATTTGTGTAGTTGACTCAAATTTAGATATGCAAGATGTAATTAGAAAAAGAAAATTCCGATTTTTGAAAGCTCATGTAAGATACTTCTGATAATGGCCGGTCAAGATACATTAATTAAGATGGGTGAGAAAAGAGTGCCAATAAAAATAATGGCATGTCCATCTCAACATATTAGTTAGAGAAATGTTACAGAGATCGATACCAACTGTATTAATATTCAAATTAAATGTATATACTATTCAAATTAATAGTTTTACCATGCTACTTATTTTTATACAAATGTAGTGTATATATACTATACTAATAACTTAGATACTAAATGAGTTAATATGAAAACTAACCTATTTAATATGAAAACTAATAGTATAGATTTTAGTATCAGAAATCTTTCTGATCTACGCATCAGTTCTCAAATTTGAATGGTTTTTAACTTTTTATTATTAGTTGGTCAGTTAAGTTGAATAATTAGTTGTTTTTTTCATTTTAAGCACAATATATGTTAAGTTAATGTTAAGCTGAATAATTTGAATATTAAGTTGAATAGTTAGTACGTTTATTTGAATAATTAGTTCGTTTAACCCAGTCAAACTATATGATATTTTTAATGGTATCTTAAAGGTATCACCGTATGTAAGATCCTTAAGCAAATAGTTGCCCCCATCGATTTATGAATAGTGTGTTATTAGGTGAGGACATATTAAAAAGATTAATTTTTTTATTTAACAATCATGATAGTCCAGAGTGGGTGATCGTTGTAATAAATAAATACAGAGCATTTAATTCTTGAGGATGACTCAAATTATATAATAATACAGATCAGCATGATATTTGAAGATGTATAACGTGCTCTTAATTTTCTTTCAAATATAATACAGCTAGAGCGCGCACCCTTCATGAGGATCGATGAAACAGATTAATAAATTGTGTTAGGCTATCCGTAATGCCCAAGTCATCACATATAAATACTCATAAATGTAATTATATAATTAACTTGCCTCTCTCTACCAAATGTACCAAGAGAAAATGGGGGAAAAACAAGAGGAACCATTGTTGGAGAAGGTGTACCAGTACTCCGAGAACTGTCCTGGTTGTATCCAGGAGCTCAAGAATGAATGTGCCAAAGGGATCCCTTATAGAGATTTCTTTTTTATTTAGCTTGTCACACTTTCTAATGGTAAGATTTTCTATTTTCTTCCTTTTGCTTTTTTTTTTTTTTTTCTCGCTTTATGCAATTACTGGTGATATGATGATGACCTCTCTAAAGTATATGTAGTAGTGGCGACAAGACACACACATATATTTTGTCTACAAGTTATTTATATATCTTGTATTTTTTTTTTTTTTTGTTTGAATGGACTTTTCTTATCTCATCTCATTGTTATATAAAGAAAAACAAAAAAACCTCCGGATTGGAACTTCACATACATATCATAGTGACAAATTATTAGTTCGGGATTCGTTCGGCGAGGTTAAAAATTCGTGATTCATAAATAATTCGGGTATAATTAGGAAAAAGTTCATCTTATTTAAATAATAATATATTATTAAAATAATAAAATTGTCCAAAAAAAATAAATATAAATTTATAAATTTACAAACTTATTTCAAAGTCTAGCCACATAAAATCCTATTTTGTCATGCACAACTTTCACAACTTTCTAGCAGAGCATTTAGTATGCTTTTGGTGTTCCCAATACCTTTTTACCTTCTTCCACCCACGTGAAACGCAAATCATTGAATGAATGAAAAGTCTGACTTCAAATTTTAATGGCCGAATTAATACGAATTAAACGTGATATATTCGTTAAATTCGCTATATACGCGAATAAATCGCGAATTAAACAAATAATTCGGGGTTTGCTCTTTTATTCGTTGTTCTGTTCGTCTGATATCAAAAAACGAATTAATCGCGAATAATTCGTGAATTAAACGCGAACCTAGTTACTATGATACATATAGCATTGTCGTTAGTTATTAGAGGTGGCAGATTGTCGGGTCGGGTCGGGTATCAGGTTGACGTCCGCCAACAATTTTTCGGGACGAGCAGGTTTTTCGGGTTTAGTCAGATTTTGCATCTCTTTTCCCGGGTCAGCTCGGTTTTCGGGTCGGGTCAGGTTTGGGTCAGCCTGACTTTCCCTGAAACACGGGTCGGGTTCGGGTCAGTCTGATTTTCCCTGAAACACGGGTCGGTTCAAGTCAGGTCGGGTCGGGTTCCGATCAGGTTGACTTTTCCTGAAACTTGGATCGAGTCGAGCAGGTCGAGCGGGTTTTTCGGGTCGGTCACATTTTACCACCTCTATTAGTTATCAAGTACAGTTCGGCACCAAGCAAATTAAGTACGATTTATCATTCGAGTTGCTTGGGCCTTATTAAGAAACAATTAAACAAATCAATTCATAAGTTCATTCAATTTCGGCTTAATAATTAATTAATATTACTCGTTTTACATGTTTTTCTTCTTTGTATTATTTTGCAGTTTTGCCTATAACATCATTGTTCCCCTACTTGTATTTTATGGTATGTACACTGTAATTTTGTAATTAAAAGTTATATATATACTGTTCGTCTGTTCCATATCTGCTAGTCACTACTTAATATATATTAATTATTCATTATTTTTGCTTTGGTCGACTCTTACAGATCAGAGACTTTAAAATTGCACAAAGGGTAGAAGATATTGGATTTTATGCCGGTTTCATCGGTGAGTGATCATATATTTTCAAGATTAATTGAGGCTAGCTGCATGCTATGATTTGCAAAGTGTTAAAATCGTGGAAATTGTATTCCATTCCACTACAGCGTTCACAATTTTTCGCATTATTTTAGGGTGCCAAACAAATAAAATACTGATCAAAAGAAGAAACTTGTATATATATATATATAGAGGAGGGATCAAATAACCATGTTTTTGGTGACCGATCGGTGACCATGAATTAAATCTGAAATAACTACAATTTAAACTGTTAAATGACAAAATTAATTGATAGATGTGTTGTATATATCATGTTTTATGTGTATACAAAAAATTATATCATTTAGATTTTATGTACATATGCATCAAGCATTGACAAAAATCAACGGTTCAAATTTTATGATTTTTTCTCCTCTCTTGATGACTATTGAAACGATGCTAAAATTTTATCATTTTTTGTGTACATATTATTTAGATGATTTAGAATTAATCTAACAGTTTAGATTTGTCAATTTATATATAAATAGTGAAATGGTCATCACGGTCACCAAAATCCATAGTTATTGGATCTCTCCTCATATATATATATATATATATATATATATATGAGGAGGGATCCATTGACAATGCATATTTTGACAATCTTGACAATGGTCATCTTTAAAAAATTTTAAAATATCATAAAAAATCTTAAAAATGAAATTTTTTTATGAAAGTTATGCTTAACTTATAGATTGATTATGTTCCCGATTATATTCAATTTAAGCGATATTCGATAGCTCTTTAAAGATCTTTTAATTACAACCGTTAAAAAATGTACAAAATTTTGATAAGGCATCAAATGATGTTCAAATTGATTGAAATTTGAAACATTATCAATAATCTATAAGTTAAATAATGCATCCATAAAAATTTTTTCATTTTTAAGACTTTTTATGATTTTTTACAAATTTTTAAAGATGACCATTGTCAAAATTGTCAAAATATGCATTGTCAATGGATCCCTCCTCTATATATATATATATATGCTAATGTTTGCACAATAGTTCTACTCTATGTATGTATA
Source organism: Cyperus esculentus (assembly GCA_030179965.1). Classification (NCBI taxonomy): domain Eukaryota; kingdom Viridiplantae; phylum Streptophyta; class Magnoliopsida; order Poales; family Cyperaceae; genus Cyperus; species Cyperus esculentus. Next base: position 2,398,833 of record JASGLE010000021.1, read on the forward strand.
CGTTGTTTCAGGTGCTTCATTTATGGTTGGAAGAGCTCTAACCTCCATGATCTGGGGAATAATAGCTGATCGTCATGGAAGGAAGCCTGTCATAATCATCAGCGCTATTACTGTGTAAGTGAAGCAAAGCTTTTTGCTTAGAGCTAGATTTGCAAAATTTTTCTGTATTTTTAATCAGATACAAACAACTATATATCACTCTGTCACGAATTTTGTTCAAGTGATTTTTATATATTGGTGCACTTTTTAATTTCTTTCATGTTTTTTAGGATAATATTGAACACCTTATTTGGTCTAAGAGCATCTCCAAGAGCTTCCCAAAACCATTCCTAAAACCAATTATTGGAATTAGGAACAAAATTTGGTCTCCAATAGAAGCCCAAAACCCTTCCCAATTTTTGGGCTATCCCAAAATCATCTCTAATTTTAGCTATTTTGGTGGCTTTTTTGGGTACTCCCAATCCAACTTCCCAAAACTAGAGCCAAATCCAAACCGTTCAAATGTATTGGGATTCGTATTTTGGCCTAGTTTAAATGTATTGGGATCCATATTTTGGGAATCTGTTGGAGATTGAGGTGAAATTTGCTCCCAAAAAATTTAGGATGACACCCAATATAAGTATATTGGGATCCATTTTAGGTAATTGGAAGAGGCAATTGGAAGAGGCAAGAGAGGAATTCTTAGGTACTAAATTGATTAAATTGAGTAGCTGTGTGATCAATTGAGAGGAATTTAATTGAATTAAGGAAAAACAGGAGATCAAAGTGGCGTTGATAATACCAATTTATATGTAGCAAGATACAAAAGGCCCTTAATTCTGCTTGCCAATTTAAATGGTACTATATTTACAAAAGTAACATGTATATTTTTCTATAAGCTTATTCCTAATTTTTTTCCCTGCATTAACGTGGAGCCTGGGGTGAAAGCAGCTATGGAAATGCAAACTGAACCTGGGAGGAGAAGCATGCCCAAATTCTTGAAACTGGAGTAATTTTTTTTTAAAAAAAAAAAAGGGTTTTACATATCAGCACTTAAAGATTATTTGCTAATATTTTACTATAGCAACCATGATGAATAAACGCTTCATTTCTTGCTAATATTTTACAGATTGTTGGGGACTATTATCACGACCCTAATAAAAATTGTACGTAGTAGATTTTTCACCTGCTATACGTACATCAGAAAAGAAATAAACAAAAACATTAGAACTTCCATTAGTTATATTGAAATCTGAAGGAGGAACCCATGATATTTCCCCAAGATTTGGTCCCAAATTAATATTGTCCCCTCAATGCACCTGGGGCAGGAGGCAACACTTCAATTAGTTTTAGGTAAATTTTATCCTTTAATAAAACTATTAGCGCAGCAGCTAAATCAAGGGCTGAGCCAGGATTCTGGCATAGGGGACCGGATCACCAGAGTTAAAAGACAAACATGTATAAAAAAAAATTGTCAAGTATTGTCGAGAGCTCGAACACAAATAGTCGTAATAAAAGACGGACAGAAGGGAGGGATGAAGAGATAAACAAGAAAATGACCAAGTTACATGTAATTAAGGAAGCAATAATAATTGAATTTAAGAAAAAAAAATGAACTTTTCAATTGATTTTATAACCTTACTTAATGGGCTCCTTATAATTCTATATCAAGTCTAACTTCATATGTAATTTGAAGAGGGATTCAATAACCATGGTCATTGATATTTGTGATGGTCATTTCATTTGTATATATAAATGAACAATTGTAAACTGTTAGATGTATTCTAAATCATTTTAATAACATATACACAATAAATGATAAAGTATTAACATCATTTCAATAGTAATCAAGAGGAGAAAAAATTATAAAATTTCAACCATTGATTTTTGTTGATGCTTGATACACATTTAAATAAAATCAAAATGATATAATTTTTTGTATACACAAAACATAATATATCTAACACCACCTATCAATTAGTTTATTTTTAAGAGTTTAAAATATAGTTATTTAAAATTTAATTTCATGGTTACTGATCGGTCACCAAAAATATAATTATTTGATCCCTCTTGATGTAATTTAGGGAGTCAATAAAAACTTATACTAGTGCATGAAAATCATGGGGGCTAAATAAATTTTTTTTATAAAAATACACTGAAAAATTAAATGTCAGTACGTAATTTGGAGAATCATGGGAGGGTCTTAGCATCCCCAGTCCCCCCTTCCCTCCGCCCCTGAGCTAAATGGAGTCTAGAATTAGTAGCTGCTTGTGAAGTATGGAAAGCAATCAAATTTGAATTTGATCCGGTAGATAAACTAGATAAAGCGAAATAGAAGGATTAAAAAAAAAACGCACATAATTCAGTAAGTTCTACTGCATAATTCAGTAAGTTTTACTAAATTGATTGCAATTTAACTCGGCCCAATCTTTTTTTAAAAAAAAAAGGATTGAGCCGACTACGGATTTGATGAGAGCATGTTGTTAGTGTTTATGTACTAGAGAAACATACATATTTATATTTATATATATATGGTATTCGCTTGTTCATGGTTATTCTTATTTGGATGTTTTATTCATTAGTTTCCTTGAATTGATGTTACGTTATGGCTTGTGTCGTTTACGACAAGAGCAAGTGATATGCCATGATGGGTATGACGTCAATTCTAAAACTGCCCTGATCTATGATAACTAGCATGGTACTCTAGTTGGTCGGATAGGATCAGCATATGAGTCTAGCAGATGGGTTTGTATCACGTCCCATTGATAGCGCGGCTATCAACTAGATCATATGGATGCATGTGCACATTCTCTGTGACATGGCATTGGACTGACCGCGACAAGAATATGACAAAAGGAATGTGTTATGTCATTCATATTCTTGTCAGTGTTGGATTCACGGTTGAGGTTGTCATGATCAAATATCATGACTGCACACTGTGACTAGTTTCCTATCCCAACCGTAACAGGTGGCATAAGGGATTCCAGTTCGGTGTGTAGAATTGGTAGCTTGGATCATGGATGATCAAGATACTGGAATGTCTCTCATCATAGATGAGTTATGATATCCACTGGGCCCCTTGACATTATGGATTACACACGCGCGCAATGATTAATCTTAGTCATGTGTTTAATCTATATGGACGTCAAGTAAATGATATATATTTGTGGGGATGACACAATCCTGCCTCAGACTTTATCTTGGATATTCATATGACATAGAATCAACACAAGTAAGGTACTCTTACTCAGGATCAAGATACTACGTGGACGTGCGTACTGTCTGTATCATTTGGGGATCGTCACGTGGATGGCTTGACACTGATGATGATCAGCATTGAATAGGTAGATGAGAATCACTGTTAATGCAACCCAACATGATCCAGATCCCTATAAGGTCACACCTACAAAGGCTCTCGACCATTAGTCCTGTTCAGGTTCGTGTCACGTCTGCGAACGTGTAACGAGTGATGGCAATAAGTCAAATCAGGCGCGGCCTTACTTGAGCTTGATTGAGCATCATGATAACCTGAATATCATCATGGCTATGATGTTTTGATCTTATGTCTCGAACATATGAGAGAATACTTGTCATTTGGTTCTGTCAGCAATCTGTGACAGAAATCTGGTTCTGTCAGGTGTTGCGTTATAACGCAATATTGGGTGCGTTATAACGCAACCTGACAGAAAGGCAGATTAGGGTATGTGATTAGGGTTTCCTTAATCACTCTTGACAAGTATAAAAGGGAAGGTTTCATGCACGAAAAAGTAAGTTTTTCCCAGCCACCTTTCTTCCTCTCTCTCTCTCATGTGTTGAGAAATCTCCTCTATCAAACCTAGGGTTTAGGGTTGAGATTTCGTGCGAGGAAAAGATCGAAGGACCCGCCGGCAACATCTTCTCGTCTAGACGGACGGTGGTGGCCGACCCTTTGGTGGACAAGGGTGACGCGCGCAACGGGACAGCCGAGAGCAACCAATCACGCGTCAAAGGTATAATAACTACTGCCTCTCTATGCATGTTATTGTGTAGATCAGCGACAAGTCGTTCGTTTGGCAAGATCTGATTGAACTGCACATGCTTTGGTTAGAAAATTTTTAATTTCCGCATCTCTAGCCATCGTGCTATTCCTTTCACATGTACTATGGTTCGGTCAACCTTGTTTTTGATAGCTATAGGATCCCATTTTTCCCAATCTTGAGCTATCTAAATAGTATGAAAAGAAGATCCGACTACAAGTTGTTTAGAAGTAGTGGCCTTGAGTTTCTCGACCCTATTAGTTAGTAAGCAAGGAAGAGCCATACACAATGGCGGACCTTTATGGAGGCCAAGGAGTTAGGGGGCACTGGCCCCCTTTATATTCAAAAATTCTAATAGTTATTAGATTTTCTAATCTAAATTAAATTTGCCTCACAAAATGGTCTCCTCTATCAGAAATTTTATCGTTGATAGTAGGAAAATTTATTTTCGTTGACAATGGAAAGTGGAAAAATGTAAAGACTAAACCAATAATAAAACATTAGTGTTTGAACTAATATTTGTTTGGATCATGCCTTCTAAGAAGTTGGGCTCAGAGGTATATTTTCAGAGGTATGCTTATGAAAAGGATTTGTGAGTTTGGCTCACATGTTTTACTCTAAATAAAATATGATACATACAACACATTCCTTCAATTAATTTTTGTTATTTAAAAGTTTATAATTAGTTTATTTGAGATTTAATTTTGTGGTTATAAATAAATCATCGAAAAGATCATTTGATCCCTCAACAAAATAGCATAAAGTGGATGAATTGTACCGTGACGAAATTCTCACGAAAACAGACGAAAGGTTGAATGAAATCTGACCGTTCACCCAACTGACCCCACAAATCCTATGCCTCTCAGCTCCAATCGCTGAGAGGCCAACATTCTCCCCCCTCTTTAAGGGGTATGTATATATATAGAGAGAGAGAGAGTCCGGCTACGGTGATATGCATAGCACGAATTTACCGTACTATGCGATCGTATCTCTATTTACGATGTCCAAATAGTCGATCCGAACCGTTGAACTTAATCTTTATATCAAAATATACTAACAAACCAAATTTTATAATTTTTTTTGCTATTTTAATGATAGGGAGGAAATGACTACATCTAAGGGATATGGTTTATACAAAAATAGTGATTTTCTCCCCCATCACTAAAAATAGCAAAAAAATTCTAAAAATTATAAAATTTGGTTTGTTAGTATATTTTGATATAAATATTAAGTTTAGCGGTTTGGATGGACTATTTGGACACCGGCAATGGAGATACGGACCGCATAGCACGGTAAAAGTGTGATATGCATATCACGATTTTACTGTACTATGCAGTCCATAACTCCATATATCAGTTTTCAGTGTCCAAATAGTCGATCCAAACCGTTCAATGTGATCTCTATATCAAAATATACTAGGGAACCAAATTTCATGATTTTTAGAATTTTAGAATTTTTTTGCTATTTTTAATGATGGAGAGAAAATCGTTGTTATGTATAAATCAGAATCCTTGGATCTTAGCCATTTTCTCCCCATCATTAAAAATAGCAAAAAAAATTCTCCAATCAGCTGGGCTGTGAAAGCTTGAGGTTGTCATAATCTATGATGTTGCAGCTTCAGGTATTTTTATTGAAAGACTTGATTCTCCCTTTATTTTTCACAAAAAAGGCACCGACAGCAGCAGAAGCAGCAACATTATGTCCATTATGTTATATGTTGACAAGAGTGTTGTTATCTTGCCCCTCACATAAAAATCATGTACATTATGTCCACCATTATCTTGCATTTAACAACAGAAACTGCTGAGGCTATCAAAACATTGGTGGTGAATAATTTAACTACAGATTTAGTTATCTGATATACATGTGCTGATAAAACAACTGGCACAAAATATTACAGCTCTCCGCCCAAAGTTCAGAAGTACAACACTCTCAAAATAAATTATTTCTGCAAAAGCAACCCGATTGGTCAATTTGAAGGCTTGCTTTGCCGACCCTTATGTAACTTTTATGGGAGAAGGGTAAAATCCCCCGGCTAGGGATCCTCACCTCTTTTTTGGGAAAGAAAAATAATAAAAATATAACTGTTTCAATATAACAGTTCTTCAAAAACTGGATCTACACTGCCTCCCCACTTCCCGTGGTACAGTTCAAGGAGCTTCTCAGCTGGTGTAATCCCTGTCAAGCAATTAACCAAAACTTCAAACCAAATGAATTTCACTCATATTTAGCACCATTTTAGAAGGATATACGCGCACACGTCTGGCTTATAGTCTCCATATGTATGGTTGTTTGGTTGACACATGCAATTAAGGTTTACAAAGACAGAAGTAGATCAAAAACTGCACACGTGCCCAGAATTACAGAATCTTACGCCTAACAATATAACGAAAGGTCCATACCGGTTTTAACCACTTCAGCTACCTCTCTCAAAAAGCCAGATTCCTTGTAGCCTCTTCTCTCCAATCCATCCTGAGCAACCAAATAAAATTTTCTTGTAAGAAAATATTGTCCCCCCTTCTCCCTTATATCAAACTGACAACAAAATGTTCTCCAGGATACACACTGAACATAATTTACTAAACATTGTAGCACAATTAAAATAACCTTAGCCAGTTTCAAAACATCTTCAGCCACATGCCTCAACAGCCCATCCCTAAATGGTGTCTTCAGTCCAGTTACAGGTACCTGGTAAAACAAACATGTTATTACTTATTATTCTAGTAAATTTAAGTAATAACAGCTCCTTGTATGTAAATTATCTTTCTACTTCTAATAAAAAGTATGGATTTACCATAATATCTGCTGGATTTGCCATTACACACATTTGTTTTCTTGCAACAAAACATGCAAGAATAGTGAAGACAAATAATCTAATCTAGGTCATTTGATATGGTGTTAAGCTAACAGATACCTTTCTCCTGAGCATTTCTCTTTCTTCTCTTGTCCAATCAGCTGTCATATCTAGAACATTCTGAAGTGAAACTTCATCATACAGCAAACCAACCTTCAAAAAATAACATTAGAGTCACATAATGCATACAAGCATGGACAATATATTATATGTATTTTATTCATCAATAAAAATTAGATAAGAGCTGTTAAAAAATTACCCAAAAGGCTGGTAATGCACATAATCTCCTCCAGGGACCACCATCAGCACCTCTCATTTCAAGGTACCTTTTCAACCTCACCTTGAGAGGAAGAAAGAATGTCGGATGTCAAAATCTCTCAAAAAAGTGAAGTAAAAGAAAAAAATATATATAAATATTTTAGATAAAATAGAACCTCTGGGAAAATAGTAGTCAGATGATTCTCCCAATCATTAAGAGTAGGCAGCTCCCCGGGAAGAGGAGGCAGCTTTCCTGCCATGAAGTCCTGCCCAATTCAAGTTTACCATCAATTCAAAAGCCATTAGTTTTGAGAACTGCAGAATGCATTGGGGTACAAATGAGTAGAGAGGTAGGGATGAGAAGGGGAAAGGGAGACAAAAAGAGGTAGAGGCAAAAGCAAACCCTGAAAGACATGCCAGTACAATCAACATATCTTTTATTCCGGTACACAAAGTACATTGGAACGTCCAATGCATAATCCACGTATCGCTCAAATCTACAAAAACAAAGGTAAGAGCACCAGTTGGAAATTTTACTCTCAACAAAGAGAAGAAAAGAAATTACAGTAGATTAAAACAAGTTGAACAAACCCGAAAGAGTCATCAAAGACAAACGGGAGCATGCCAGCTCGATTATTATCTGTATCAGTCCAGATATGACTGCAAATTTTTGTTGAAGTTGACATCAATATCGATTGGAACTAAAAATTATAGAAGGGTGACAGTGAAACTAGTAAAAGATACCTTCGCATGCTAAGGAAGCCATTTGGTTTCCCTTCTTTGAAAGGTGAATTAGCAAATATGGCAGTAGCTATCTGTAAAGTACAGAGAGAAAAGAGGGATAAATATATAAGATACGGTATTCTTACTACATTAAGGAGAAAATAAAATCAATGAAAGAAAATTGTACATACAGGCTGAAGGGCAAGGCCAGCACGAAATTTTCTGATCATGTCCAGCTCAGAACTGAAATCAAGATTTACCTAATTAGGGGAAAGGATCTGCAAGTGTTAGTCATATTAATATTCAAAATGTATTGCTTAGAAAAACATTAGATAGATTGTTAAAATGATACAAAAAATAACACCTGAACAGTACATGTGCGAAACATCATGTCAAGTCCAAGGGAGCCTACTTTGGGCATATAATTTCTCATGATGTTGTACCTACCCTGTTAATCATGATAAAATAATCGTAACTATGAGGGATCAAATTAATACTGCAAATCTTCAAAAATAAAAGGATATCATAAAAGTCTGTACTTTCGGCATTATAGGGATGTCCTTGAGGGCCCACTTTGGCTGAAAGCCAATCCCAAGAAAACCTATTCCCATTTCCTCTGCAACAGCTTTCACCTGTAAAGAAAGACTGAATCGATAACTACAAAACTATGAATACAGAGTAAAATCAGTACCAGTAGCAGTGCATTAAAATGTACAGTGCTCACCTGGTAAAGATGTGAATTCACCTCAGCACAAGTCTGATGAAGTGTTTCAAGAGGTGCACCACTAAGCTCAAATTGACCACCAGGTTCCAATGATATGCTTTGTTTACCCTGTATCCCAATGAAATGTCAGGGAAACATTCCAGCACAGTAATTGCAATAACTTCTGCAGATTGAAAATCTTTTTTTTTTTTATCATATTTACAAAGGCACAGAGTTTATAACATTCACAAGTAACAGTGATGGTTTTGCAACATTTCAAAGAAAATGGAAAAGAAAAAAAAAAAAAAAACGAAGTCAACCAATTCCTTGATCATTCTCATGACATAGTTTCTATTAGAGATCCATGTGCCCCATCTAGAATATATCTCCCTCCTCAAGCCCAAATCAAATTGAAAACCAACCCAGTATAGATTATACAGTTCATTAAAAAGCTTGTCTGAAAATATTTCACTTTAAACCAGCTCTAGCAAAACTAATTGAGACGCGTATCTTTAACTCTTACCAAACAAATTTTACAAAAATAATAAAAAATGTACTTTTATGTAACTGTGGTGATGAAGGTATAACAGCAGCAATAATAAATGGGATAATCATTATTCACCTGCTTTAGCCCAATAACATACTCTCCTTCCATGATCTTTTCCCAATCAAATCTTTCGGAAAGCCCATTTAGTAAATCTCTTATCTGCTCATACTTTATTGGGCGTAAAGAATCAACTTCAAAGCCAAACTTCTCATGTTCAGTTCCAATTCTGAAGAAAAAAAAATGACAATAAATGACATACAGTGAAAGAAAATAAGAAAATGAGGAAAACTTCAGATCAGATAGGTAAAAGGCCAAATTGAAATATTTAAATCATAAGGCAAATCTGTTTAGCTTCTTGAGAATATTTATATTGCGAATGGTGCTTCCATTAACTTGTTGACACACTTTATGCCTTCCTACCTTTTTTTCTTTACATTCTTATTTCTTTTCTTCTCTCTTTTCGTTAAAATAAACCCAAATTGAGCCTTCTCCTAATATATTAACAAACCACCGTGGTAATGAAGTGTAGAACAGAATTCTTTTAATCATGTACTCTAGGGTTTTATGAATGGTACTTCTGTAAATTTGCAGGGCCAGCATACATGCTAACGAAAATAAGAGCTTCATCATGTGTAACAAAAACTACCTCCAGTTCTCCTTCTGCTTGCATCCAGAGGCCAAATACGCAACAAGGTCCTCCTTCGTCAGCGGTTCCGCCGCAACCACGGCGTCCTCTGTGGGAGGGCTCGCATGCATCACCAGCCCATCCCCTCTCCTCACATTGCTACTACATCTAAAACTGACAATGTTGTCTCTATACCCTAGCTCCCTCCCCTTCAATCTCGTGCTCCTTGCGTCGTGGATGTGCCGGCTGAGCGGCAATCTCGACGTGGCTGCCATTGCAAGCTAGTCTGTTTGATAAGTAGAGAAATTAAATGATTTTCGGATTAGTTCAGAATGCTAGAAGAATTCTCCTTATGATTATGCATGAATTATTCATTTCAATTCTTCTTCTGAGCCTTAATTTAATCAGATTTGGGTAAAAAAATAAACTGTTCTTAAGTAATTTCGACGCTCCGGCGATTCAGATTTAATTCCGCATAATTCGGTACGAATTGGACAGCACAAATCGGGAATTCCGTATAAACGGGTTTGCGATTTCGCAATCCTAGCGTTAGCAACGGAAGGGATAAACAAAACCATACCTTAGCTGCTAAGAAGAAGAAGAAGAAGAAGAGGCAGCGGCGTCGGCAGCGGCAGCCTTCCGTCCGTCCGTCCGTCCGCCCGCCCGCCCGTCGGGGAGAGAAAACCCTAGCCGGCAGCAGGCGAGATGAATTGCTTCGTTACTCCGCGCAGAATTGAATGGCTCCTTGTATTATCGCATGTAGATAGATTGCTTGAAGCAACTGACTGACTGACTGAGGAGAGGAAAACGAATAACGCAACCTATTTAATTTGCTTTGCTTTGCTTTAGGCTGAGTCGGACCGACCGCACTGCTACCTAGCACACTCTTGCTGAATACATATCCCCTGACTTACTGCATTGTGCAGTTCACAGCGCCAGCCGTTGGATCATCTTGAGATCTACGCTGGAACGAATCTCGAGACAATCCAATGGTTGACGTTATGAGCTTCACAGTGCAGTACAGCAGGGGATATGTATTCAGCAAGAGTGTGCTATGCTCTGGGAGGAATTATTATTATACTATCGCTTTTATCAGTGGCCACCAGATACCGATGGGATCATAGCAGCCAAACCAAAGTGCAGAGCCAAAGCTTCATAATTCATATCGCCTACAATTCTGGCAAGAAGATGAATCGAATTAGAGCCGTTGGATTGAAGTTAACGGGTTAGATCAGCTCAGCTTGGACTTTATACTATGCTATAATTAATTACCTTTTCTATTACTTTTTTAACAAATAGTAGTTATTATTATAATTTCGACTTTAAAAATAATTATTGGTATTATTAATATTGTTATTGTTTACTATTGCAATTATTATTGTAACTATGATTATAAATATAGTTATTGATATTATTAATTATTTTATTTTTTCTTTATTATAATTATTAATGTAATTATTTTATCATTATAATTATTAATATGATAGTGTTATTGTTAATATTGTTATTACTATTGTCATTATTGTTATTTTATTGTTGTGTTGATTATTATATTATTATTTTATCAAAAATATATTTTATATTATTTTATTATTATCACTATCATCATTATGTTATTAAAGTAGGTGATATGGTTAATACATTTTTTTTTTTACTAAAGATGATAACCTCATGTAGCTTAAAGAGGAGAATAACTTATACCATATATTTTTGCCCATTTATTTAAGGAGTTTAGATTCTATGCTATTCTCTTTATGCTAGAGCAACTTATATATTTTTGGCTCTTTAAATGAGGTATAAGGGTGTTATTCCTCATTTATTTTCTAACCAAACATGCTGAATTATTTGTTGATGCTGCTATTATTATTAGCATATTGTATTTTATTAATTAACTATTAAGTATTACCTAGTATTTTATCTAATAAATATTTACGTCTTGGATGGTTCTAATGCTCACTCCAATTGCATTATTTATCAAATATTTTTATTTTTATATATTTGTTTTTTTTATTTATATATCACTCTTACGGAGGTATTATTATTGTTTTTTTCTGAACGAGCTTGCTATGTAATAATAAATTCCCTACATTATCCAATTCAACAAAATCTTACTGGCATCACACAAGCCTCTTGTTTTGGATGGTTCATACCGGACTTCATATAGCATGAATGAGTATTATCATTTATCAATTATTCCAATACAGATATTAAATTTTGGATATACGACAAATAATGTCTTGTTTTTTTTTTTTTTTTTTTGGATATACAACATTATTTCTTTGAGATAGCAATTTTTTTCTTTTGGCGGTTATATATTTTGATAAAGAAAATTGCAAAATTAAATTATATTTTGAAAAAAGAAAATTGTAACATGTGAGTATATATAAAAATATATATATATATATATATTCCAACCAAAACCTTTATATTTTATGACAATTGCAATCGATTAATTAATATGTTTTTTTATGGAATATCTAATGACACCCAAATTCACAAATACAACAAATTTTAAAACATAATCAATCTACAATTTATTTCTTATGTTTACAATTAAATTTCATTATTTTTTATAAATTTATTAGTTAAAATTGCCAAAATATAACCAAAGGGGTCTCTACCATTTCTATTTCGCTTTCATAAAAAGTTTGAAATCGAGTCCATACATAGTTTTTTTTTTTTTTTTTTGTGAGAAAAGTCCATACATAGTTACATACAATGGACTTTGGTCAATTGGTCCCAATAATTTGTGAACCGTACATTGAATTCCACTTTTGATTTCCTTTATCCATCCTTTTCCTGTGGTCCTCAATTGGCATTTCAAGAAAACATCTAATTTATTTATTCTCTACAAAAGGTTACAATTAGATCATGAAGATGTGCGAGTGGGCTCTGCATTTGATTCTTTCACTGTGCATTGGGACCCATGTATGCTCAGATCGACATGAGCACTTACGCAATGAACAATGATGAGTTCATGTTAGCGAGATTATATGTGGCCCCAGCTTGTTCAAATGAAACGTGTCCGATCTAGGTTTACAAAAACTAGAGCTGTGAATCGGGCTTTGCTCTGAAAAAACAATATTACATAAATTAATTTAATATATATTGAAAATAAATATAATTTTTTCATTTTATCATAAATATTGAACTAAACATATTTTTTATACAATATATTTTTAGCTACATTATAATTTATATAAAAGAATACAAAGAGTCTCAAATATTTTAAGTATTAAATTGTTCTCTAGACAAATTATATTATCTCTTTAATGAATAAAGAAAAATTAATTTGAGCCATTTGATTAAGATAAAGAAGAGAGAGAAACAAAATCAATGGTTGAGATTAATGATGATGTGGCATAACTAAAAAACTTGGAAACTTACCCCTCTTTCTTGTGTATGAATTCCAATTAAGTCCTAAATGTAAAATTGCCAAATGTAAAATTGTTTTGTATAATTTAAACAAATTATTGGGTCCGAAATCCTATATATAATTCAAGCTTCACAAAAAAAATACAAAATATTTTCTTTTCACAGCGAGGTTCAAAATGTAAGTTTAAAATTTAATTTGCTGGATTACAAAAAAAAAAAAAAAAAAAAAAGATACTGAAATCATCTCGGCATCTTGTTTTAAAGCGATTTTTCACATCTTATTTACACAGCAGCAATGTCTTCTTATTTTCTTTTTTGAAATTGATTCTGAGATATGGTAGAAAACAATTCAGCCGGTGCCATTAGAAATATAAAAGCTTAAAGAGCAGTACAATCCATGCATTAGATGATCAACTGATCAAGTGCTCAGCAAATATGTAAAGAGTAAAGATAGGGACACTCCCCAGTTTAACATATTTTGGACGACACAAACACACTGGAGTCAATCTGCTGGATAGATATACAATTAATCTTCCAACAAAATTTAATTTACTAACATATATATATATATATTAATATATGCCAAAGAAGTATTCAATGGTTAATATGGATTTGCGTAATCCTTTTGGTTTACTCAAGCCAGAGACCAAATTATATATGGAGGCTGCTGACTGCTGCATTCAGTAATTAATTAATTAAGATGACAAGCACACTCTCACTACTCAAATTAAAAAAATGAAAAGAAAGACAATAATTAATATGGATCTTTTATTAGTTGACACCCGAAGCAAAATCATTGGGTATTTGGGTCCATAAGTCAAGAGTTTAGTCTCTGGCTGCTGAAAATTTTATTAGTTGCCACCTTAGCCACTTACTCACGTAATTTATTAGTGATCAATTAATTTAAGTAGTGACTAATTTAGTTAGTGACATTTTTTAAGAATATATTAAATAAATAAAAAGCACTCAGCTGATAATCGGATTTATTGTGGCTTCCGGTGCAGTTATCATATATACGAGACATTTAAGCCATTTGTGCTGTTAATAAAACTAGAGCTGTGAACTAGGGTTTCGCCCGAAAAATTAATATTACATAAACAATAGATATTGAAGAAGAAATATATTTTGAACTTAAATATATTTTCTATACAATATTATTTTATCTACATCTCAATTCATACATAAAAAATACAAAGAGTTACAAATATTTGAGTTTTAAATTGTTCCTTAGGCACATCATATTATCTCTTTAATAAGAAATATAAAATAAAATTGAACCATTTGATTAAGATAAATGAAGATAGAAGATAAATGAAGAGAGAGATAAAATCAATGGTTAAGATTTTGAGAGTGCTTATGATAAAGTGGCATATCTTGATACTCTTTCTGGATTATGAATGTTCCAACTCTCTAGGCCCTGTTTGTTTGAACTCACGATCTGCTGGCGCACGTCCGGATCTGCGGTGAGTCTGAATCCCGAGGTTTGGCGTACCGTCAGATCTGCAGCGCGCGCCAGCAGATTCGGACTCGTTTGTTGGGGATTACTCTGGAGATAAAACAAGAGATAGGGATAAATTTCTTATAACTCTAGACGTGTCGATTCCACTGGTCGGGATAAAGGTTCATGACAAAAATCATTAATTCCAAGCATGATGCAAGATAAAACTGGATTTATTTAATGAATTTAGAAGCGATTCAGGCAAATTTCTAGTGTAGAAATAAAATACCATTTTGCTCGGTTGATCCACACCACGAAGTAGCTAGGATAAACTTCTAAACTTGTTTTACCTGAGGAAATTCAATCCATCTTTCCTACCAGGTGCAGTGAAATTTCTAATAGTTCCCACTTTCTCAAGTGAAGTCTCAATTAAAATTAAATAATCTCTGAGGGGTAGTTTGGTTGGCTTAAATATTTAAACTTCACTAAGCCACATTCGTTCGGAAGAAGAAAAATAACTTAAGAAAGCTTAAGCCTTAAGTCATGAGTATTGCTTCCTTAGGAATCCAGACAAGGCTTAAGCCCCGGTCAAAAGGAAGCTTAAGGAGAAACTTTTAATCCGTGCTAAGGAGCTTACGTTTGGAAGGATTAAGAGACTAAGGAAGCTAAAAAAAATCTAAGGAGACCTAAAAAGGGGTTGTCGAACAGTCCCTAAGTGTTAAGTAAGGCAGACTTACAAGTCACAAAAAATGATAAAACACTTGGAGGTTCCTTTCGTCCTAATTAAAGGTCGCTTCTAAATCTCATTAGGGCCCAACCAAACAAACATCATTCTGCTCTTGAATTTGAATTCTATCATGAAATTTCAGCCCGTTAAAGTGTAGCCCGTTTTTGTGACAAAACGATTGGGCTGAGTTGGTAATATTTGTTCAAGGAAAATAGTATCTTCTTAATTCGGAGGATGAGAGAAGAGGAACGGTTGTTTTTACTTTTCTTTTGTTTTTTTCTGGAGAATTCTCTGGTATTATAATTGGGTTTGTTAACTTTTTTTTTTTTTTTTGGATGAAAATTGGGATTATTAACTTAATTAACAATTGTTAGTGATACAATGCCTCTCTTCTTGCCCCTAATTTCACATTTCTTAGTAGTAATCAGAACACGATGGGACATTAAGCTGGGGGCAGAGAATTATGAGTCCGGCTACGGTGCATTCGGCAGCACTTCGAGCAAATGCTGCCACATCTTGTTGCCGTTCGATTTACCTTCAGATACGTGCAAGATGATGGGTTAGATGCGGAACGGAAGAGACATAACGGCGCTGTTAGTCGCTGAGGAGAAATTAAAAATACCTTCTTCTCTTTCGTTTCTCCTCTCCTATCGCTTTTCCTTTCCCTCTCCCAGACTCCCACAGCCACTGCTCTCCTCACCACCCCGCCCACAAAGCCCCAACCCGCAACTCTTCTCTCCGACTGCTCTCTTACCACCCGCGATGCGATTCCTAGACTCGAGACCATCCCTCTCTCGATTTAAGAGAGGTCGAAACCCTAGCTTTTCTCGGCTGGCCTCTCTGCTTATGGCGTATCCATGTTGCTCAACGAAGCTCACCTCTTTGCTATTGTCGGTGGTGCTCTTGCTCTTTCACTTTTCAATCTGAGGTAAGATTAATTTCTGGTTTACCCAAATTAAAACTAATCAGAGTGTTTCTAAAGCTCTAGTAGTTGAGTATGGGATATGTTCCTTTTATTGTATTATTTGCCATCTTATAATTAAACGTGAAACAATTGAACTCTACCACTTATGCAAGCTGCTGGGAGTATGGCAAAGAATTGTATTATTTGCCATCAAGTGCTCAGTCATGCACCTCAGTCTTTTGCCTGATCAAATCGCATCCAGGTTTTTCAATTATCAGTATTTTCAATTTTATATATCCTTTTGTCAGTAGCCATGTTGCAAGCTCTTGATCAGGGCTAATATAGTACCATACTAGAAACAATAGGAGGGCCAGTATTAATTCATACAGGATTAATACAAGTTCGGTAAAGGTACAAGTGCAACACAAATATCAGTATGATACAAGTGCTTACTGTTATTTTACCCAAAGAGGATCAGGTCAAGAAAGTATAATGAAGTTGTGAAAGTATAAAAAAATAATTCTACCTAAGAATGATAATAAGTAATGAAGTTGATCAGTTTATGTGATGATAGCATCCATAATTTAGTCTAATTTATGTGATGACAGCATCCATTGATGGTACTTAACTGATGTTGTGCTGGTCTTGTGGTCCAATTTATTCTTAGATAACTTTTAGATATGTACTGTATGAATGAGCTATACACATACAGTAAATGGCACCTGTAGATCAAATAAAGTTCAAAGTTATGACAGCCTCGTTTGTGTTTTGGTTTTGGTTTGGAATTGGAAAGGTATTAGTTATTGGTAAGACAGCCAAACCAGCAGGTCGGCGATTGATAACGAAAATTGATGTTGCCACCTGCTCACACGCATATACACATACGCACGTGAGCTCACACGAAAACACACAATCATATATTATGTGCTAAGCTTGAATTTTTATAGTGATGCTTTATTTTTATATTGATCTGATGTTTATTAAATTTGTGAATGAAAGGATGAGATCACAGGATGAAGAATGATGAATGTTATGCTAGAGATAAGGGCAGCTTAATGGTTATTAGAAGCTTGTTTGGAAGTTCAGCAAATTAGTTCCTTCTTTGCTTCGAAATCAAGTACGACCTATTTGGATGCACTGGAGGCAGCATTCTTGGCAGCAAATCTATGAGTTATTTCAGCTTTAGATTAGTTGGCATCCTTTGTAAAACTTTGGGATCTTTTCTTTTATTTTTCGTCTCTTGTAATTGCCATTGTGCAGATATTTCTCTTATCTTTTATGTGATAATTTTCTACTTGCTTAACATGGATTGCGCTTGAGTTGTGTTGAGCTGCTGCTTGATGGTTCAAATTTGTAATTTGTTATTTGGTCATTGCATGAATTAGATTCTTATATCCAAGTGCTTCATGTAGACTGGTAAAAAATTCTGAGTTGGCAGTCTTGTATAACAATTTTTCATGTACCCTTGCAATAGATTGAACAAAAGAAAAATATGATTGTTGTGGACAATAACAACTTATTGAGATAGAAGTTACAATCTATGTACAAAAAAAAAAAAAAAACAGCATGCCCTGAATCTGCTCATACTAATTAAACATATTGCCGCAACCAAAAGTAATTGATTCTCCTTGATGTATCTTCATAATATGCTCATTCGCATCGCCGATTTTGCTGCTCCACATACTAGCAAGATGAAATTAGAGAAGACTTGTCATTAGAACATGCAAATAGTCCAAGTTTAATTAGAAGATCAACATAATCAATAATTATCTAGGTTGACCATTCTTTTTATAAGAGAATAGATTTATTGTGAGCTGAGTTAAATACGGAATAAATTGAGGAATTAATACTTAGTGACATTGCATTCAGAGTTGAAGCATTACAAAATTGAGCTTGTAGCTATTTGTAGAATTTCAGCAAATTGGGTTTAATTGGCAGCATACATTAAACTCAATTCTGAACTTTGACTGGAACTAAGATGGACATAGAGCCTAAACTGATAATTGGCAGAGATCCTAAACTCAATTCAGAGTTGATGGTATTTTAATTGGCAGCATACATTAAACTCAATTCCTAAACTGTAATCAAATGAAAATTGAAATGTTCGGTGAAATTTTCATCTATAAGAGAAACCTCATTTAGCATGAAACATAACCGACTGCAATCAATCAATGTAAAAGCTACTCACATCTTCTCAACACCGAGCCATGTAAATTATAGAGATGGACGCGCCTTTGGATTACAGCAAGAATTCTTGGCGACAAGAAGAGTAGACCAGTACAACATCAGTAAAATACCATCAATGGATGCTGCCATTGGATAAATTAGACTAAATTATGCATATCCAAAGTAAAATTGAAGAAATTTCTACAGAACAGTCATTTGTTTGGCTTCCTAAAAGTCTATTAAGAATCACTATGGCACAAATTTTCCTCAGCAAAGACTAGTCGATACCAACATCCATAAATTCTTTTTTTCAGCAAAAAGCCTACAACCAATTTTTATGCTTTCAGAAGTAGCTAAGACTCCCAGGTTAATGAAAAATTGAAAATTGGACTAAAATCATTGCTCCGTATGTTTCTTATTCACTTCTATACTAGCTGAGTGAATCGATTTCTTGTCTCAAACATATACAAAAGACAACTAAAAAGAGTGAGACAAATATATGAAACATTGAGGGAGAGAGAGAATCTTACCTCACATTGAAAGGTGAAAGAGAACCAACAAGCACCGACAATGGCAAAAGGTCGAGCCTCGATAAGTGACGGTGACGACGCCATAAGCGGAGATGCAAGCCGATCGAGAGAGAGAAAAGCTAGGGTTTGGGCCTACCTCTTAGTAAACTGAGCGAGCGAAAAGGAAAATGGTAGGATCTCGAGTCTCGACATCACGTCGCGATGGGGAAGTGAGCAGCCGGAGCGGAGACGTTGCGGCCTTGCTGGGGGAAAGAGAGCAGCCGGCGAGAGAAAGGGAAAGCAACAGGAGGAGAAGAGAAGCAGAGAGCCAGCTTTTAATTTGTTGGTTTTTTTTTTTTTTTTAATTTCTCCTCAGCGACTAATAGCGCCGTTATGTCTCTTCCGTTCCGCATCTAACCCATCATCTTGCACGTATCTGAAGATAAATCGAACGGCGCAAGATGTGGCAGCATTTGCTTGAAGTGCTGCCGAATGCACCGTAGCCGGACTCGAGAATTATTTCCCAACTTGATAATTATTTACTCAGTGTTGACCGCACGGTTTCCCAATTGGACGCACGGATCGCAACACCAATCCACTTGTGCAACACATGCACCAGCACTAAGCATTTTATGCCCCCAAAACAAAAGGTGCCTCCATGAATGTTATTACTTAACGAGGTACATTCACATAATATGAGACCATTAATTAGCCCCTTCTAAAACACGTTACCCATTATTACCTAAATAAATTAACAGTAAGCATGAAACACGTTCCATATCTTTCATACGCTCTATCTCCCTTTATTTGTTTTTTTTGGGATAATGACTCCACACCCCCTGAACTTTCCTCTTGTGACAAGTTGACCCCCAAACTTTTTTTTGTAACAAATGCCCCCCCCAAACTATCTAATTGTGACAATCACACCCCTCAATGGCTAAATAACCCTCTAATCCATCATTAAGAAGTGAGAAAAGACCAAAATGCCCTTATATGCATATTTCATAATATTTGAAGTATTTGTATTATAATGAAATTATACTTTTAAAGAATGACTTACTAAAAAACTTGTTGTAATTTGATTCAATATTTATAGTATATAAAATATTAATTTGTTATCTAACTTTGCCATTTTATTTTTAACATATTATTTCATAAGAATATAATTTATAAGTAATTAACAAAATTAAAAGTTTGCTACATAAAATATTTGTTATTTAATATTTATAATTGTATTTTAAACATATTATTTCATAACTTAATAATTACACTTATAAATTAGTAAACCGTTGTTAATTTAATTGAGTTGTATACTTATAATTAATTAAAAAATATATCAACTTAAGTTATAAATATTTTAAATATGATAATTGATGACATATGTATACAAGGGTAATTTGGTCTTTACACACTCCAAAATGGAGGATTAGATTGTTAATTAGCTATTGGGAGTGTGATTGTCATAATTAGATAGTTTGGGGAGGGCATTTGTCACAAAAAAAAGTTCGGGGGGCAAGTTGTCACAAGAAGAAAGTTCAGCGGGGGGGGGGGGGGGGGGGGGGGGGGGTGGTGTGGAGTACTCATTATCCTTTTTTTTTAGTATTGTGAAATTGTATGTCAACGGCTAGAACAGCACTAAAATAAATCTACAGAGAATTAAGATGTACGAAGACATAGTCAGGGCCAAGAGTTTAGTACTGGAGCCTTGGTGATGTTCTTACTATTGTGTATATATTGTGCCTCATAAAGAATTTTAAATTTTTTGAGAAAATTTTGTGTCTTCCAAGAAAACTTTAGTGTCCCTAAAAAATGGTTGAGATAACTTTAATTTAGGTCCGTATAAAACGAAGATAAATTTTATCGGCATTATGTATAAAAAAAATTTTGTCTCCCCCTCCAAAGTTCAGTCAAAACCTGCTACTGCCAAATATGTCTTATGTTTATATACTATCTTTTTCCCAAAAAAATTAACATTATATTTAATAATTATTACTACTACAATTTTAACGAACACATGTTGCATGTCAAAATATCTCTTGGTCTGACAATAATAATTATAAACACGAATTGATAGCTGACTGAATAGTGATACCTCCAGGCTCCAGCCCTCCAGGGTGCCTTGTTTCCTAGGCTTTTTCATATATCATATCATATCATACCTATACTTTCTTTCTTTGTGACTATGACTACAGCTTGCTTTAATATCATGTCGCTTTCTAACTATTATTGCTTTTCCATTTTATCGTTTTATCTTTTCTTGTCTCTCAAAAAAAAAAAAAAAATCCTAATAGATAGCAGTATTACATTGTTTATTTTCATCTCAAAAAAGAAAAAAGAAAAAAAAGTTATGCTTTGTTTAGACTTTAGATTAGGCACAAGGGGTAGTTTGACCAAATTAAAAATATGAGAAATAAGCTGTCAAAAAATTAATTTTGTGCTATGAAGAAGAACACAGTTACATTAAAAATTTTAAATCTGCACAGATGAGACGACGGAGTAATGCTCTGCTTTGTTTCAAGGAAGCCGGATTTTCTAAAATTTTATAACACCTTTAATTTTAGTATCCATCCATGAAACACGATTCATCCATTGACTTTGACATGGAGTTTCAAATAAAAACTCGCAAATTAAAAAGAACATTAAAAAAAAAAAAAGTTAAGAAGAAATCTCATATACTAAACTAGTGTCTAGTGCGGTTGTGGTTGTGGTTGTGGCAGTTACAGAAATTAATCCGGTATCACGCAAGCACGTAAACTCGTGAAACACACTGTTCTTCTTTCTTCTTTCACGTCGGTATGATCAATTACTTTTTGTTTATTTTTCTTTTCTTTTTTGAGGTCGATCCAATGACCCACAAAATTTTGATACAAATATTACACAAAAAGGTATAAATTTATAAAAAATCTTAAAAATAGAAAATCTTTTACAAACATGTTCATTTACTTATAGATCGATTGTGTTTCAAGTTCCATTCAATTTGTATATCATTTGATACTCCATCAAGTTTATATAGTAATTAGAACGACCTAAATTTAATGAGTCTTGATGGAGTATCAAATGACATTAAAATTGAATAAAATTTGAAGCACAATTGATCCATAAGTAAATAAATATGTTTATAAAAAATCTTCCATTTTTAATAATTTTTTAAAAATTTTTATAATTTAGTGTAATATTTGTGTCAAAATATTACTGTGTCATTTGATTTCTCTCTCTGTTTTTTTTTATGAGTCTCTTGAACAATTATTGTTTTATTCCCTTAATGGTGGTACTTGCACAGTTACAGAAACGCTGTAGAATTAAGTTGGGAATTGGGACTCCGTGAGAATTTGAGACGGCCATGTGAGTGCACCAACAGACAGGGAACAGCAAACAATACTCGCGTTTCACACTAAAAAAAGTCTCAAAAATAAATACCAATGGCTGATTTTCTAATCAGAAAAGCAGGGTCTCTCAAAAATAAATACCAATGGCCGATTTTCTAATCAGAAAAGCAGGGTCTGCTTTTTTTGATCTGACAGTTCAGAGATACTGAAGTATTTTAAGATCTGTACAATAAAAACCGAAGTACTTTAAGATTGGTGTAGCATCCGATCTCGACCATCCGATCAGAAAAACACTGTCTGCTTCTCTTTTTAGAAAAGCAGCAGATTCGGATCCCCAATACTTCCCCATCCTATCCTCTCCTCTTCAACAGGATTCCCCTTCTTTGAACTTTGAAGTTTGAAGTAATTTTAAGGTTACAAACTTATAAATTCTGCTGGAGAGAGTTTATCAGTATGAGACGAGTTGTCTTTCGTCTTGTGTGGTTATACAGTATTACGTACAGTGCAGAGGATGAGAATAGCAACAAATTGTCAGGTTCATGTCGATCGATCGATTCCCTTGCGGACTTGTGACATATTTTAGGCATTATTCGGCCACAACATTTTATATATGTTAAGTAAATAAATTATTAATAAATAATAAATAAATAAAATAAAATATCCATGAAGATGAAGTAGAGCAGGTTATCTGTTCCCCCCAGCATGATTCAGTTGTTTGCCCAAATTCATATCCCCTAGTACTGTAATTAATTATACAGTTTATGATGCTGGCCGTTGGATCGTCTCTAGAGTTCGTGCCGGCTTGGATCTTGAGATGATCCCACGGCCAGCGTCATGAACTATATAATGCAGTATGTTAGAGGATAAGTACAAGTCTCTTTCAGAATTCGGTTTACCTGCTACAGTGGGCACATTAATTTGTTTATTTATTCATAAAATCCGGACCGTTATTACGTACTTGTATCCAAACACAACCCAATCTAAATACAATGCTTGCACGGCAACATATTTTTGTTCTTATGGTTTCTTTGAAAGCAATTCAATTGTTCAAAAATTCAAATGGTTCAAAATATATATAATCCAATTAATTGACAACTGCGTATCATTGTCGGATATATATATATATATATATATATATATATATATATATATATCTTCCTTAAATTAATTATTATGGGACATGAATGATGGATCCCTCCGACACATCACAAGTCATTTCTCATTCATGCAATCGCTGTCTCAATTATTAGTTTCCTTATTTTTCTTACAGCTTGAAAAAAAATATATAGGAATATGTGGGAATTGACTATATTACCCGATGTCAATTTCTATCAGTAAAAATAATTTGTGACTTAATTAATCATTAAATTCATAATATGTAAGAAAATATATTTTTCTTACTGCATTTATGTATATATATGTACACGATATTTTAACTTTTACTGAGGTAGAAACAAAAGAGTAGAGAAGTCACATACATGCTGCACTGGAGACTCAACCCTATATCCTTTCCTATGATAAATTTTTGGGAATAATTATGATTCCACTTTATTTAGGGTGGTAGAAAAATAATCACTTAGGAATGACAGTTTCTTATTAATTAGTGAGTATTGCATACCATAAATATAAAAAAAAAAACAGAACTCCATTTTTTTTATCATAAATCATTGTATGTACAACCCAAAAAAAAAAAAAAAGCTAAAATTAGCTCTCCGTAAGATTATGTAGAAGCTTCTTATTGATGACCATTTATGTTCAAATATAATATACATACACAATAATTTTGGTGTATCAACTCATAATGGACTCTCATGAAAATATCTTTCGACTCAAAAGTCTCAATCACTTTACTATTATTCTTAAATTCAATTCATTATAATCTTACAAAGAACTCCTATCAATATTTTTTTATATTTCGTTCCTCTTGCTAGCTACCTCAGTAAAGAAACGTTTCCATGGATGGGCTCTACGACACTTGTCATTTCCGGGAAGAATGGTACTGGTCAAATCAGTTCTTAATTTGGTACCGCTGCATTACATGCAGGCGTTCTTGCTCCCTAAGTGGTTGATTATTCTCATCGAAAGAATTAAGAGAAGATTCCTATGGAGGGGAGTCAATCATTTAGTGGTGGTCATTGCTTAGTGCCCTAGTCCAAAGTAATCTTACTGAAACAATGTGGAGGTCTAGGCTTGATGGACATAGAACTTCACAATAAGACTTTGTTAATGCGATGGTTGTGGATATTCCATACTGATAGAACTGCTTCATTGTCCCTAACACTCCGCAACAATGGCATAACTTCTTTTTCAGTCATATCTTCCAATTCAACTCCACTGTCCTTCTTTCTCAAGGATCTCGGCTCCATCGTTCCCCTATTCATGGCCTCCATAGAAACCGATCAGAACGACACTATGTCTTGGAGATGGACTTCAACTGGGATGTATTCTTCAATATCTGCATATAGGCTTTTCATCAATCCGGGGGTTGGGTTGCCGCAGTTTGTTAGTATCTGGAAACTGAAGATACCACCAAAGGTACGTACATTCCTCTGGCTCCTGATCCATGGCAAACTTCTAACTGCAGATAATTTATTGAAGAGGCATTGGCCGGCTCGAGTGACTTGCGTGTTATGCTCTCACAAGCTGCTAGAGACTCAACCCACTTGTTTCAAGCCTGTACCTTCACAGTGCAACTACTGCGGAGAGTTCTGAGGCAGGGAAATCACTCACACACCACCTCATCCACCTCGCGACACGGAGACCGGCGTAATGAGATCATCTGGTTGGCTGCAATCTGGGTGTTGTGGAGGGAGCGCTGCAATCGAATCTTCAGGGGAACCTTCAAACCGCTCCATGTTTTATAGGGAGAGGCCAACGAAGTTCATAGGCTGTGGGATAAAGCTTATAATAGGACAGATCCTAATCTAGTATAATGTAGTCAGGGTATTTAGTAGTAGTGTAAGGTGTCTAATCTTACTTCTTTCCCTAAAACTGATCTTATGTATTCCTATTTTGATTCTATTTTTTAATGAAAATATAGTAGACGATGGCCTACTACCTCCAAAAAATATTCTTTTATAATATACACTCAGTAACATTTTCATTTTCTTTTGAAACTAGTACTCAATTTCGTATTGATAACTTCATTATAAATAAATTCATCTTTTTTTTTTTTTGAGAACATAAATAAATTCATCCATCCCCTCTGATCAAAACCTCAAATCAAATCCATCCATCAGCTAGCAATCTAACCCATCCAACCAAATCCCCTCATGGATCATCTGCGGCCAAAGAACCCTCGCAACACATGTACCTATTCCAAGCACTCTCATCAACACGACCCGCCACACAGTCGTACCAACAGTACCGAACCATCCGATCGGGTCCGGATAGTTCGTTTGGAAGACGCAAATATATCCATCAGCACAGATTAAACCCATCCGGTCCCACCTGTCAGTGTTCCGCTACACAAAGACAAACAAAACTCCAATCCTTTCCAATTCATCTATTCTCTCCCCACAGCCCCATTAGATCATCTGCGGCCAAATAACTCCCGCAACACATGTACCCATTCCAGATAACCTCACCAACACGACCCGCCACACAGTCATACCCAACCGTACCGAACCATCCGATCGGTCCGGATAGTTCGTTTGGAAGTATTCTGTTCCTCTGCGCCTCCCTCTATATCTCTCTCGTACCCTCCTTCATTCTCTCCGCGCCCTTTTCTGTTCCCCACGAGGCTGAAGGCTCCATCCTCCTCCTCCTCCCCTCCTCCATTGATTCCACTCCACAAGCTTGTTTACCGCTTTCTCTGATACAAGACATTCCTCTGTTCCACCGTGACAGGTTTGTGTTTTTTTTTGATGCTTGTAGACTCATGATAGTTCAAGTTTTTTGCCTTTTGGTTTTTATTTTGTGGGTTTTTTGTTGTTTGGTTTTTATTTTGTGGGTTTTTTTGTGTGTGCTTGTATTGTGGAGTGATTTGTGCAATTCGCACGCGGGTGGATGCTTTTGGGTTGTTTGGGTGGAAATTTTGGGTGATCGAGATGGAGATTGATTGATCCTTGGCCACTTGTTTCTTTGTTTCTTGGTGCTTCTCAATGATTCTTGATTTCTTTTTTTCGTTCAGCTATTTTGGGGGATTTATCAGAAATTTTGGGTAGAAATTAGCTAGTTTTATTGAAAGATAATTCCAGAATCAATTAGTGTTTCTCCATTCCAGGTTAATTTAGGTTGTTGGTGATACAATTGTAATTAAGAAAGATGCTACCTTTTTTTTTTTTTTTTTACTCTTTTGATTTTTCTTTCCTTTGAATCTGTTACTGTCAATATACTTTAGTTACTGATACACTTTCTCCAAATCTGTGTGCATCATTTTTCTTCTCTTTGTCAGTTCAGTCCAGAGGATTCCATAAACATTCAGACAAAAGGACACCTACTTTGCACACTTTCTTTTTCTTTAAGAGATAATAAAAAAAAGGTTTGAATAATTGAAAGTTGGGCAATGATTAATTCCAAATAGGCATTTGGTGGGATATGGATATGCAATTATAGATAGAATGTCCAGTACTAGTAGCTAGCTGATACTTGGCACTCGGCAGATTGGGTTACTTGTTCATGTTGCTCACTAAAGCTCCTTTTGATGTGTACATTGGGACCTATTTCTGTTGCCTTTTTGTTCCAGATATGTCGCTGTTAAATGTCTTTGTTTAATGTGATGGTCCTGCCTTGCTTTTCTATAGTTGTCCATGTCATGAACATCTTTGGTTGACAGCACTTAGAATTATTCAAAAAAAAAAACAGCACTTGGAATCTAAAGTGGTACCAATTATTCACTTTTGTTAATCCCCTTGTCTGTTTGTGATTGTACCAGTTTCTTGTGGAATATAAAAAAACATAACTTGCACAATCAGTCAATCACCCCCCATTTGCAGTTGGAGGTGCCTCAGTGCCATTATTTATTTGAGAAACCAGTTTATATCTAGACTTCCTTACAGTGGCATTGGAGTTTCTTTAAAGCTTATCTTGATGTTCTTTAATATGGTATCAAAATGCAAATTAAAAGATGTATATCATGCTGATTTTTAAGATAATTGTCATTATAATACTTCTTTAATGCTTTGCTATTCATGTTTGTTGGTTAATTTAGTGCCTTTAAGATAATTTTAATTAGAAAGAGAAACTTTGTTGTTCTGATTGTCAAATTTCTTTCATGTTAATCTTTGGTAGCTGATTTCCATGCTAGCAATACCGATTTTACCTATTTTCATACATATGAGTTCCTGATATCTTATTTATTCTCTGCATTTGTTTCCAGATGGATAGACAAAATTCTCCGGCATCATTGTCACCATCGCAAGTCATAGAGGTAAACATCGATATCGATCCCGATTCTGACCCCTCAAGAAACCCCAGCACAACCAGCGGCAACAAGGCATGCCGAGGGGGCACATGTGACCTCTCACACACCAAGGACTCACATGAGCGCTGGGCTTCAATGCGCAAGATTGTCATAGCCATTGTCCTCTGCCTCATATTCATGACTGTCGAGGTCATTGGTGGCTTCAAGGCGAACAGCCTTGCGATCCTAACAGATGCGGCCCACCTCCTTTCTGATGTGGCTGCTTTTATGATCTCTTTGTTCTCTCTTTGGGCTGCGGGGTGGGAGGCTAACCCGAGGCAGTCGTATGGATTTTTTCGAATCGAAATTTTAGGGGCATTGGTTTCAATCCAGATGATATGGTTATTGGCAGGTATTCTGGTTTATGAGGCTATTGTACGGTTGATTCATGATAATGGCGAGGTGAATGGGACGTTGATGTTTGCGGTGGCCTCATTCGGGCTGGTCGTTAATATTGTCATGGCGGTGCTTCTTGGGCATGACCACGGCCACAGCCATGGCCATGGTCACGGGCTCAGCCACAGTCATGGTGACGGCCACAGCCACAGTCACAGTGACAACCACAGCCACGAGCATGGTCATGGAGCTGGAGATGAGCACGGGCACGGGGAAGGCCATGACCATGAGCATGAACATGGTCACGTGCACGTACAGGAGCATGATCATGAGCATGAGCATGAGCATGACCATGACCATTCTCGGGGGCATAATGCAAATAAAATGACCACAACTATTTACCAAGACACCCACCATCACGAAAAAGATGTGGAGGAGCCGCTGATCAAGAAGGAAAAAAAGAAGCCGAAAAGGAACATTAACGTCCACAGCGCGTACTTGCACGTGCTAGGCGACTCAATCCAGAGTGTGGGAGTCATGATAAGTGGGGCTATCATATGGTACAAGCCAGAACTGAAGATTATCGACCTTATCGTTACTCTCTTCTTCTCAGTCATAGTACTGGCAACCACAATCAAGATGCTGAGGAACATCCTGGAGGTGCTAATGGAGAGCACGCCGAGGGAGATCGATGCGACCCAGCTGGAGAAGGGGCTGTGTGAAATAGATGCAGTGGTTGCTATTCATGAGCTGCACATATGGGCTATCACTGTGGGCAAGGTGCTGCTGGCTTGCCATGTCACTATCACAAGAGATGCCGATGCTGATAAAATACTGGACCAGGTGATTGGGTACATCAAAAGGGATTTTAATATTAGCCATGTTACTATTCAGATTGAAAGGCAATGAGATATTGATGTGTTGTTAATAGTAATTGGGGATGTTGTTAGTGTTTTAGAGCTCTTAATGTCGTACCGGGTTGTTAATTGGGTCAACTTAATTAGGGCATTATTATGTGCTCAATCTTTTTTTTTTTTTTTTCTTTTCTTTTTCATTTTCGATTTTGACTCTCTTGCTCTGAAGCAGATTATGGACTTAGGTGCATCAAAAATGTTAAATCTGCTAAAAGCAAGTGTAATGTGTAGGAAATAAATCTGAATTTGAGCATGCTTCAAATTTTCTGAGTTCATTCTAACTTCTGCAATTATATTAATTTTTGTGAGTTTCTGTTAACAAGCTTATGGAGGACACACATTTTACCTTCTATAATGGTTTTATAATAATGGTTCTTGTTGGACTGTACTGAAACTGGTTCACATAAGGCCTAAACCCTGATATGAAACTTTTCTCCATAAAACAAGCATGCGGTACCACACACCACATACTGGTACAATCTTGACATAGTTCTAGAGTGACAGTGAATATGGTAGCTGACAATACACATCCTAAATGGGAATTATGGCCAGAGCAGCCCAGGGACGCGGCAGTTGAGTTCACAATAATGATAGGAGTCCTTTTCAATTTATGAGATTTGACCTTATTTAATACTGTACTTGTGTAATAGTGTACCTGGGACTTCACCAGAACTTTGTAAATATTTTTCTTAATCAATCAACTAGCTATCAAGAAAAACACAATTTAGTATTCTTGAGTTCTTAGGAATCCCTTTTGCCAATGATGAAGGATCAGTTGTTTTTGGAAGCTACGTTTGCATTTTTTTTTCATAAAATATAACCCTCAACAAAATTGGGGCCAACTGAAGCAATGATTCACAATGGAATGTTGCTAGAGTAATACCTAGCATTCCATTGAAAAACCGCCCATAGCGTCGATAAGTTATATTTTAGGTTGTATCTGTTACATTTTGGGATGTATTTATTACATTCTATATATGTCTATGGATGTATGGACGGTTTTTCAGTGGACGCAAGATGTTTATCATGTTGCTATTCCTTGCTGGTTAAATTAAAAAAAAAAAAAAAGCACAGGAATCTAAAG
Organism: Cyperus esculentus; assembly: GCA_030179965.1. Taxonomy (NCBI): domain Eukaryota; kingdom Viridiplantae; phylum Streptophyta; class Magnoliopsida; order Poales; family Cyperaceae; genus Cyperus; species Cyperus esculentus. The sequence goes on from JASGLE010000021.1 coordinate 2,428,721, forward strand.
AAAAGAAACAGGAAATTATAGAGTAAGCAACTGAGCTTTGAACTCGATTTGTTCGACAATTGCTGTCATTTATTTAAATTTAACAAACATGATAGAAGGCAAAGGCAGGGAGCAAGAACTGCAATAATCATTTGCAAATCAAACAACCAACATCAGGATAAGCTATATGAAATTATGAATTATGAAGATGGAAAAAAAAAAAACTTGACGCCAACTCAGGTACAGAAGTAATCAAGCATGTCAGTTAGGCCCATGGACACTGAACAAACTGGGCACCAAAAATCCAACTAATCAGATATTCAGGCCCAATATAAACCCAATAATGTAAACTGAAACTGTATTGCTCTTGCATAAAAGCCCAACAAAAGAATTGGGCCTTAATACTGGGCCTTGTAGTTGGGCCTTACTATCTTTGACTTGGGTTGGAAATTAGGGTTTGTAAATTGTAACCGAGTTTATAAATACCGAGAGCCGCCAGTTTCTTCCCAATATCGCAGCATCCCCCCCTTTCCTGCCTCTAGCCCTGCTTCTTCGATTCTCTACAGATTACAATCTTTCATTGTTGGTATTCCTTTTATTTTTTTGGGTGTTTTTCTTTCAAAACTTTTGGGAGATATGTATGAATGGTTTTGTTGGATGAGGAAACAAATCAATCGGATTCCCAATGATTTGTATAAACATGATATTATAACCAGCTACTTCTGACGCAAACCATGATAATATCTTCATTTTTCCATGAAATTAATTTATTTGACAAAAAAGTTTCTTGCTTTTTTTTCAATTGTATGTTTTTGTGTTTTGCCTCTGATGTAAAAAAAATATTTGCTACTCTTGATGGGCTCAAAGCCCACCTGATGATCCTATTCCACCAAGATCTCTGAGGCTACTATCATTTTATATCATTTTTTGTTACAATTTCTACTTTTTTATGAGATGAGGTTTTAATTTGTGGGAATATGTTTTTGGGTTTTTAATTATGATCAACTGCCGATGAGGAAAACCTTAATAAAATTACACCATCTTTCGGGACTGATTGGTATTTATTACCATGCTGTCATTCTGCAATTCTGAGGCTCAGTTGATTGATTTTCTATGCCTTTTCATTTGTGCAATATAGTATGTTCCATCCATAAATCAAAATAGGGTAAAAAGTTGTGGTATTTTGGTCACAACTAGTATAATAGCCGCTCAGATCAGCAAATCTGCTATTAGCAAGTCAATGTTTTTCTTTCCAACCATAAATGAGACCTTGCTTTTTCGTAGATCCGCAAGAATTAACAATTTTAAAATGCATATTAAAACTTAAAAGCATCAAAATGAGATGGAAAATAACTAAATAATGGCTCTTATATGTTGTTGTACAGCTAAGTTTACATAACAGGGAGCTAAAACATTGAAGTTCCTTAATTTCACAACCAGATTGGTCAATGTACCAAAATTTTAACATCCTTAGTGACATGTAAAAACAATAGTAATAGTGTCCATAGAAAATTTGTCTGGTTACATTTCGGAATGTTTTTGTTATATTTCGAAATGTATTTGTTACATTCCAAATACGTTGATGGACAACACAATTTCTCAACTATTCAGGCTTCTTCACAACACAATTTCTCAACTAACTATGATTTTAACATCTTGTCAAGCCGAGAATTTTGTTTGCCCGACCAAAGAAACCAGTTTACGGATTTAATCAAAGTACAGCAACAGAAAAATGATGTTCCTGGTAAAAGCAGCCTAGTGTAATGCAACAGGATAGGACTACATTCTCTGTACTTCTGTAGGGCTACAGTTAGAGCTGTCAATGCAATAAAATTTTACGTTATTTTGTTTCAACGAAACAACTCATTTGTGAATGTTTTGTTGTATTGACACCCCCAGGCACTAGCTACAGTATGATTGAGTTCGACCGGTATCACTTTTACCAAATCCAAACTTGAGAAAGAGGATGTCAACTGATTGTTTAGTTTAAATGGAATCAAGGATTTAAAAAAAATGCTTCTCGGAACGAGACTGATCTGATCTCCTTCGTTGCTGCAACGTCCTATTATAAACTGGCAGCTTGTGTTTGATTCCTCAAATTGTGAATTTTAGAATCCATGCTAGCAAAAATCACGGTTGAAATATATGTGAACTTAAGGGGCAACCTTTAAATGTACATCTATGACTATGATGATACCAGTTGGAAATGACATTGAACAAAAAAAAGCTAGTAAGATGGAATGTAAATTAGAAGGAAAAGGCTGGTACATGATGCAAAATAAATACAGTCAAGAAGGGATGTTGAGATCGTCAGCTTGATTTTGGTGGCAATTAAGATAAAAAAAATTGACAACAAAAGTTCATGGAACCAACAATATCATGTGACAACGATGATATTTCACGTCGGGTATCAGGTTGACTGTTGCTGCCTTGCTGCTAGTTATACTAATATCTTTGTTTTACAGTTTTACTTGTAGATTTCAACAGCAACAATATATAAGAATGAAGTTAATTGTAGCATTCCTTCGACACGCCCGTATCTGTTCCTACATTGACGGTTTTTGTTGGCCTGTGTACCGGGGAGTATAGCAAGAGATATAGATATTGGATCGGTACTACAATACAACCCTAGCCGCATGCATTACAAGAGTTATATATATAATAACACTGATTTTCTCAAGGGAAATTAATGTTGAAAGTTCCGTTTTACATGTTTGAAATTTTGCAAACAATCGATTTATTGCAATCTTTCCTATCAAATTATAAAAATGCAGTCAGTCAAATACTCGATCGGATATGATCAAATCATATGAATCCTGCTTTTCTGGTTGAGAAACTTATTAATTCATTTGTTATAGTCTAAGCTTGAAGAGTTCAGAGTTGACTTAATTATTATATTTAGGCTCTGTTCTTAAACTTACACAATGTGAATTGATATGACATTATTTTTGAACTCAATGATATATTAGACAGCTATTCAAATAGCAGCTCGTCAGCATTACTTAATTATCTGCTATATCTTCCAGTTCCAGGGATTATGTGGTCATGACTCATGAGCAATGGTTGACTTATATATATAAACAAATCTTGTACGGAACAACGTATATTACTGCTCTAGCTAGCTTAGCTGCTGCAAAAGTCTAACACGGAATAAAAGAAAAATTCTTTACCTTTATATATGTTTGCCCAACACCTGGTAACCAGTCGGCAATTTCATTATTATATCTAGGCAATCGTCATCGCCTACAAAATTACACATAAATTAAGGACAAATTATGTTTTGTTAATCAAATCCTTATCCTTACTACTAATAAAAGCATATTGAGTTTTTTGATATCAAAGGTCTATTTTCTCTAAGGAATAAACCTTAGCCGTTGATTGTTTACTTAGATTGATCACCGGCGTTGATTTACGTTAATGTATGGTAATTGGTAATGTCCTAGCCCATTAAAATTTAAGGTCCATATCAATTTTCTCAATATAAGGTCCATTATATATTATTTTAAAAATTTATTATAAGAAATAACAATTTCAGCCCAAAGCAAGGCGTGGGCTCTTTACTAGTCTCTCTATATTAAAAAGTATGTAAGGAATGAAGATCTTAATTGCGGTTTCATGAAAAATAGTTAGATGGAACTGCAATGGAGGGCCCAGATTGTAACTTGCCATTAGATCTGCGGTGCATGATGAATCTAATATCAAATCAACGGTTAGATATCCATGATCCATAATTAATCTTATTTTGAATATCTATTTTGGATATTTAACATTTTCAAATATAGATATCTATTTTGGATCCAAATATGTTTTCAAATGTTCAATTGTAGACTGCAATTAAAATAAAATACATTAATGTTTCCTATGTTTCCCTCTTTTACATGATATAATTGTATTGTCTCTAACTTGATTAATGGAAGCCTAAGGGCCGGACATTTAAATGTCAAACGAAAAAAAAAACTTTTTTTTTTTTTTCTTGTTTCGCTTGATAATATGTTTTCCATTTATTAATTTTTCTCCTGGCCCCTGCATCTAAGAGAGACTGAAAAATATCAAAATACTAGGCCATTCATTTTCATTGAAATGAAAATATCATAATTCTAATTAACTGCTCATGATTAACATTTTAAGAGTAATATTATTCCCCTAAAATACAAGATAACAATTTACAATATTACTATATCAAAGTTTGGTATTTTAATATTTATCGAAAAATCATAAATAATGAGTAAGACACATGTCCCAATTAAATGTGGTTGTAAACAAATCATAAACTATTTGGCCTAAAAGGGTACATACTTAAAAAATTGAGATTATGAAATTATCTTCTTAATTAGCGCATTGTAGTCAACTAAGATTTTGTCATTATTTTATTAGTATTAATGAAAATTAAATTGTCCGCAGCATGCCGCGGGTACGCTGCTGCTAGTAATGCAAAAGCATAAAAAATAAGTTACGAACGTTCTTCTATACGATAGGATGTCATTCTATTAGTGCAGAAGAAGCACTTGCCTTGTGTAATCAGCCCTAATCTAACAAAAAAGAATAAAAAAATAAATATAAAAAAACGGCGATTACATATTTGATTTGAGATCAACGGGTAAGCATCTCGCTAAAATATCTGTCAATAACTTCATTATACTCTTAAGAATCATGCATTCTATGAAATTCTGAATAAATGAATTATACGAGGGTGTATTATCTGAAAGAGAAATTATTCTTGTTCTTTTTAACTTTTTCCCTTATCTATTTTCAAGATAAATTTGTAATATTTTCTATTTCTCTCTCATACTCTCATAAAATTTACGTAAATTTTTCTTATTCTTTATTTTTTTATTGTACATGTATGAGTATTTTGCATGATAGAGAATGTGAATTGTAATTACTAAAAGTGATTTGTTGCATTTAAAAAATAAATTCAACTAAAAATATATTGGGGAATAGATAAAGAGAATTTTTAAGGGGTGCACTTATCATCTCCCTATCTGAAAAGTCCGATACTCAGGATCAATTGCCAAAAGAAAGAATTTTTTTATTCAAAAATCAGTGTAAAGTTTAATTTAACATAACAAGATGTAAATTCTAGCCAAAACTTTCATATAATGATTATACATCCGTACTACTAATAAAAGCATATTGAGTTTTTTTTTTACCTCAAAGGTCTATCTTCTCAAGGAATAAACCTCAGCCATTGATTGTTTACTAAGATTGATCATCACCGTTGATTTACATTAATGCCTATTGACGTTAATGTCTCAACCCATTAAAATTTAAGGCCCATATCAATTTCTCAATATAAGGCCCATTATATATTATCTTAAATTTTTATTATAAGAAATAATAATTTCAGCCTAAAACAAGACGTGACCTCTTTACTAGATAGAAAAAAAACTAATCAAGTTGACACTAGCAGGCTGGATGAAGGAAACTAAAGAAAGACAAAAACTAGATGTATACACATTTCACTATATCGTACTCGGCTAGATTGCATACTCAATTCGTTATTTAATTAGAATAAAATAAACATTTTACCCATTTTGATACAATAAACATTTAACTCCAAAATAAATAGACAAAAAATGTGGAAGAAATTATTAATATTTAGAACACATTCATAAAGCGTCCAAAGTAAGTTGATAAACAAACAAAACGATTTTCCTTTTCACTTTTTTGAAGAAATTAAACAGTGTTTCATTTTGAGGGAATTTTAATATATATCTCATTAGAGCTTACGCTTCCTTCTTTGACCGAGTAATAGGTTGACTTAGCTAATTGCCAATCAAGCAACATTTCAACTCGATCATGCATGCTATTTTAAAGTCAATACTAAAAGGGTCACTAATAGGAACTACATGCTTCCATGCATCATGCTTTCTGTATATTCTCTAATTAAAGCTTGTATTTTATCTTATCTTAACAACATTAATTTAATCATGTTAATAAATAAAACTTTTCAACCAAGTACGTTCTGTAACTTGTCATCTCAGCATTCTCCATCTCTTCTTGTATATATACCTCATCCCCTTCACTGTTTTTTTTCAAAGGAGCCAATACGTATCTGGTTTTTTATTGAACAGTATATATATGTTTGTTAGATTTCTTGAGTGCAGCCTGTGCATGCAACTACAATAGTAAATCACTGTTTGTTATTCTTGTTACTAGTTACCTGTCAAAAATTCTAATTTTTTTATGATTCAACTTCGTGTATATATGCCGTGCTATTTAACTAATAAACATAAAATATGATGTTATATATATCAATTTTTTTGTTAATTATGCATGTCTACAATAAAATGCACATCCTTTATATACTTCTTATTGTTTGCCTGAACTCTAGCATGCACTAATTCATTTACAAATTTACAGGAATACACAATCCAACATGAACACCGGTCCGAAGAATGCATCTCCAGCAGTACCTGTGCCTCTCTCAGTTGCATTTCCTCAGGCCACACCAGCATCAATCTTCCCTCCTGCAGGTTCGTATTTACGCTCTTCGTGTGTTGTTCAATCGTTCTTTTTTCTCTTTTTGAGATAATAGTCTAGTTCTTGTAACTTTTGATGTAATTATGAGAAAACTACCTCACTAAAAAAAAAAAACAAAGAAAGAAATTAAAAAAGGAGCAGATATTGCGAGAAATTAAGACAGAGAACTATGCTTGAAACAAGTTTGTACTTCACTCAATATGCAGCATCAGATTACTATGAATTGGATGATTTGTTAACACCTGAAGAAAAGAACATGCGCGATAAGGTTCGGGAAATCATGGTGGAAGAAGTCGCTCCTATAATGGCTGAGGTACAAATCTACATATCCGTAAAATACTTTCAGGCATTCATTAATTTAAAATCGTACGCAATTAAACAAGTATCCGATACAACAGCAAAGACAATGTTTGAGGAATTCAGATCTTCTGTAAAATAACCATATATATAGAACAGTCTCGATTTAAACATCACTGATGATTGTTTCAGTACATAATTTAAGTTTGTCAAATTAATGATAAAGGTTCATGGGGATAATTCAAATTCAATTATCAAACTGTTTTATAGAGTCTCCGGATTCTTTTTCCCTTATAATTTGATCATATCTCAGAATCATTTTTGTTCTATTTAGTATTGGGAGAAGGCTGAGTATCCTTTCCACATTATTCCCAAATTTGGTGCATTGGGCTTCTCTGGAGGACAAATTGAGGTATGTTTCATATATAGTTGTATAGAATATAGATATACCTAGTAACTTGTAAGTTTACCGCAAAGTTGCGCTTGTGATACTTGAATCTTTTACAGGGCTACGGATGTCGAAGGATATCCACCACCGCAAGCGCACTTGGTTATGCAGAAATTGCACGAGTCGACCCGAGCATCGGTTCTTCTATTTTGGTTCATTCATCTTTAGCTACTTTTACCATTGGTACAGATCGACTCCTTTCATTCTAATTCCGCAATTAATCACCACACCCTGCTGGTGCCATTTGGTTTTTCTGATAATCAATTACTGATTTGATGAAGTAAAGTTCATCTTTTTATTTTGGTTAAATGCAGCACAGCATGGATCCGAGGAGCAAAAACAAAAGTACCTACCATCATTGGCTCGAATGGAAAAAATTGCTACTTATGTATGTTTATAGTTGTATCAGTAAATATTACCAGTATATGACAATTTTTATAATTTTACCAGTACCTCTTTACATTATGGATTTCTGACTAGGCATTTTTTTACTGGTAGGGTATGACTGAGCCAAATTATGGAAGTGATTTGAGTACTCTACAAACTAATGCAACAAAGGTAACCAGAAACTGGTGATTATGGATATCGAAGAACTTTCAGTTCAATCAACCTAGTTATGTACTTTAAATGTTGATAAAGGTATTTTACAAAAGAAATATTCTAATTTTTTCATCAAGCAGGTCAAGGGAGGTTGGCTTGTCAGTGGCCAGAAAAGATGGTCGGCCAATTGTACTTTTGCTGATATATTTGTTGTTGGTGCGCGAGATAACGAAAGGAACCAATTCCATGGGTAAGTAATAAAATTTGCATACTCAGTGCATAATATGTTTCGGTGATCTTTTCACCAAGAATATAATTCTGTACCAGTAATTTCCTATGTAATTTGCAATATCGAACCTCACCATCTGACATCATATTTTATATTATTTTACATACTGTTATACTGATAATTTGAATTTTAAATCTCAGATTTCTTATTAAGAAAGGAGCTCCAGGTTTAAGTGTCAGAAAGATACAGAACAAGGTGGCATTAAGGATCGTTCAAAATGGAGATATTACTTTCGATAATGTTTTTGTCCCTGACGAGGACAAGTTGCCCGGTATCACTTCGTTTCAGGACTTCGTCGAGGTATTAATTTATGTTTCACACAGTATACTTACACTGCCGATCACAATTCTTTACATACATCACAAACTACAACTTCAGATGATTTAATGAAATATGTAGGCATTATCTATGGGGCGCGTCATGGTTTCCTGGTTATCAATCGGTATTGCAATGGGCGTCTACGATGTATGCAATAGGTACCATATTAGTGATTTTTTGAACTTTTTGCTTAATTACGCCTTGTTGACAAATTGAGTCTGATAGAGAATGAAACAGGTATGTGAAGGAGCGGAAGCAATTCGGAGTACCGATCGCATCGTTCCAACTCACTCAAGAAAAGATGGTGCGCATGCTCGGTAACGTACAAGCAATGTTTCTCACCGGTTGGCGTCTTTGCAAATTGCACGAATCTGGTAAAATGACTGTCGGCCACGCTAGCATGGGAAAGGCAAGTATTGTTATTGCTGTTTAAATATATATTGTTAACACAAACCCATAAAGATTGCTTTTCAGTTAATGTGATAAATGAAAATATGTATGCTTAATTATCAGGCATGGATATCGTTGAAAGCCCGAGAGACAGTTGCTATCGGCAGGGAATTGCTCGGCGGCAACGGCATTTTAACTGATTTCCTTGTCGGAAAGGTATTGTTCCTCCTAAAAGTCACAACTGTTGAACTTCAATTTTGTTTCTTCATATTGAGTTATTTCATTTCATTCTGAAAATAATAATCAAATATACATAACTGGGGCACCTTTTTTCTTGTTTGAAATTCAGGCATTCTGTGACATGGAGCCTATATTCACATATGAAGGCACTTATGAGATCAACTGTTTGATTACTGGAAGAGAAATCACTGGCATTTCCAGCTTCAGGCCACAGCTCAGCCGCCTCTGATTAATCATATCATATTCTTCTTTTTCTTTTGCAAGAGCTTTAGATTTATCTTGCAATAAATGGTGTGAAGAATATTGGTAATTTGAATGTGATCCTCTCTTTTACCATTTGGTTTTGTCCTCTTAATTTGTTTAAAGCCACTATATATATATGGATATTATTGTTTGATTAATAAACTTTGTCTATGAATATCAAAACAAATTATTTTCAAATAACTTGTAGTACAAAAGATAGGATATGTGTGATACATACAAAGAGAAGAGATGGTCAGTATATGAGTAAATATCATAGCAAGTTTCTTGTAATAACTCCACGCTTCCATAAATCCATCAACTCAAAATTCAAAAAAAAGGGGGAGGATGGTCCATATATAGGCCCACGGCCCATCATTATGGGGACCTTAATGACAGTGTGTGAAACATAAACCAGAACAACAGCATATGTCTGCAAGATGAAAAAAAAACAAAATGAAAATAACAGGATGGTATACAGTTTTTTTTTTTTCTTTCTTCGAAAAAAAAAAAACATAGGCATTCTGTTTCTATAGCATAGCTTTTCCGGCATTCCTAATATTAGTATATCTTTTTCTATTTAAAATATCTGAGCCATTACAAACTATATCATTTTGTGCAAAAAAGAATGTGATAAGCACTAACTAAGTTATTTCCTTAAAAAAAAAAATCATTTTGAGCACAAAATACATACTATGACGGATAGCACGGTATTTACACGCTATAGCGCTACACGCAACAGCGCCTACTATTCCTGCTATAGCGCCAATAGCGCAACTTGCATAGTGCTGGCCTATAGCATCACGTTTAAGACCTGAAAACACTATAGCGTCGCTGTAGCGCGCTATTTAGAACATTGATTAAATATATATGTTAGTAGTTGATATTTATCTATGTCACTAAGACTCTGAGAGACCAGAGGTGGCAAAATCTGATCCGACCCAAAAAACCCATCTGACCCAAAACCTGACCCGACCCGAGTTTTAGGGAAAGTCAAACTGACCTGAACCCGAGCTGACCCGTGTTCCAGGGAAAGTCAGATTGACCCGACCCAACCCGAACCCGACCCGACCCGGGAATAGAGGTGCAAAATCTGACCAAAAATAACCAAAAACGAAAAACCTGCCTGACCCAACCCGAATCCGACCCAACCCGAAAAAATGCTGACAAACATCAATTCGACCCGAAAAAATGCCAGCAGCCGTCAACCCGATACCCAACCCAACCTGACCCAACATTTCCAGTTGATCAAACTAACCCGACCCGACCCAACCCGAAAATCTGCCACCTCTATGAGAGACCAACCTTATATATGTTTTTCATTTATATTATACAAAACCTGTGGGTTCACAAATTAATTCCTTAATTTATATTAATGTAGATAAGAACCGTCTATCAAAATCTTATTCAGATAGGATCCAAAGGAGATATTTTGCCGTGTTTTATCTCCACTCGACGGCAACTGTTGAAGAGGATCACCCTTGAACAGTAAGAATTAATGCAACCCTTACACTGTGCTCCAGAAATCACATCGGAGGGGTAAGGTAGGGAAAGGTAAGGAAGGGACCAGAGAAGAGTCCTACCCCTCCAAATCGGGGTGTAACCGTCGGGGGTAAAGTCTTCACAACTTTTGTACGTTTCTCCCCTCGTCTACCCTCCTCTCCCCCTGTTTCCCCTCCAAATAAAACGTTTCTGGAGCAAGTAACACTGGGTTGGACAGGCAACTCGCGATCCGGTCAGCCCCTCTTTCCCCTCCCCTCCCCTCGGGTACCTTCTTCTGGAGCACAATGTTAAATACATGTTTCCATGGCGTCTTGCTCTATGCCGACATTGACAGAAGTCAGAAGGAGAACGGCAGATAAACAAAAATTGAAAAATTAAAGTTAAATAATATCTTTATAAACTTTTTTCTATTTTTTATAACTTTTAACTATTCTTACAATTTTTTTAAAATCCGTATTGTCAAGATAAGCATTATCAATGGATCCCTCATATATATTATATATATACGGCTCATTTAATTTAGGACCCCATCAATCCATCATGCTTCTGATTTCTGAACTGTTCTAATCTTCAAGAAATTAATTAATTACCGCCAAATCAACTCTATAAAATGATGTCACTGTCACTTTGTCAGCTCAGGTCTCTCTCGTACACATTGACTTACTGTATTCAATTACTTGTATATATATTCTTTATCAGATACATGATAACTTGGAAGGTGTTCATCTTCATCATCATCTACATATTTGGAGGTCCTTAATTAAGAGGGTGGCTTGCAAAGTTGCAAGTACGTATACAACTACAATTAATAGTAATACAAGTAATTAAGGCATCTTCATCATCATTATTATTTTTTAAAACCTGGTCGTGATGCGTGCGTGGTGCGTGACAATGTCGACTCCAGAAGCAGCATATATAATATTATATATCTTACATTTAATTACATTACAAGTTGAGAAATATATATATATCTATGCAACTTTGAAATCATCAATTCTGGTTGAAACAGTACACGGGGACGCAAGCTATATTTGTGAAGTAGCTAGTTAACCCATGAATGCATATCATATAATACTAAATAATTTTTATGTAATCTTTCTCATACTAAAAAAATCTTGTTTACTCTTTCTTTTTGTCTTTCTGAATACTGGTACATGTTACTAATTTGATTTTACAGTCACAAAAGATATATATTTCAACATGAACACCGGTTCGAAGAATGCATCTCCAGCAGCGTCTGTACCTCTCTCAGTTGCATTTCCACAGGCCACACCGGCATCTATCTTCCCTCCTCCAGGTGAGAAATCAGTCTCTTATTTTGTTTCGGCAAGTGCAATTCAACGTCGATCATGAAGCTAAGACAGTAATTAAGTCATGCCACATTTAACTCTGTATAATTCGTAGCCAGCATTAAATATTGCTCTTTATTTTACTAACATACAGCATCAGATTACTATGAACTGGATGAGTTATTGACACCCGAAGAACGGAGCTTGCGCTGTAACATCCGTAAAATTATTGTGGAAGAAGTAGCTCCCGTAATGGCCGAGGTATATATATATATATACATACACTTATCCATACGTCTAGCTGCCGTGCAAGTCAATGAATATATAATTATATCTTACAAGAGAATGAAAATTAAATAAAAAGAAACAAATAAACAATCATTAAGAGGAATTGTTGCAAGAAATTAATTCAAGCTAAGCATATCGATGCTCAAGATCATTCCTCATTATCAATTTTGACAGATTTCTGATAAAAAAATTGGTTGTGTAGTACTGGGAGAAGGCAGAATTTCCCCACCATATTATCCCCAAATTCGGTGCCTTAGGCTTTGCTGGAGGACCAATTGAGGTAAACTTCTAATTGACCAAATAAATTCAGTAACTGAATTGATGAACATAAAATTGTTAACTGCTAACATGTAATTGGCACTTTTTTAGGGCTACGGATGCAAAAGGATTTCAACAACTGGAATTGCGGTTGCTTATGCGGAGATCGCACGAGTCGATCCCAGTATCAGCTCATCTATCTTGGTCCATTCCTGTCTTACTACTCTCATCATCGGTACCGCTTATCTCCATTTACAATTCCACATGCATCACCATGTACCAGTGCCATTTCTACTGATGTACCAGTGCCATTTATTTGATTTCCTTTTGTTTTCAGCTCAGCGAGGATCTGAGGAGCAAAAGCAGAAATACATACCATCATTGGCTCGAATGGAGATTATTGCAACTTGTGTATGTTCTAATCAAACTTTGCCCGGCGCTACGTACCTCGTTGTATTATATATGTTGGCAATAGTCTCTTCTTCTTTTCTTTATGGAATACTGACTAATTATGGTTTCGTAATTTTAACCGGCAGGGTTTGACTGAACCGAACTATGGAAGTGATGCAAGCTCTCTCCAAACCAGTGCAACAAAGGTAAAAAGATTAATTAAAGACGATGGATGTAACCTCAAGTCTTTTATATTTGTGTGGCTTAATTAGAAGGATATTTTTCAAAAATCGTATATTATATCGATCAAGTAGGTTGAGGGAGGTTGGATTATAAACGGCCAGAAAAGATGGATGGCAAATTGCACATTTGCTGATTTATTTCTTATCAGTGCAAGAAATGCCGAAACAGACCAAGTCAATGGGTAAGAAATGAAGTTATATTCTTCAATATTGAATTCACATTCTATCAGTAATATCACTATCATATACATGCTTCGTTTGCCCTATATAAATTTGAGATTTTGAATCTCAGGTTCATTGTTAAGAAAGGGGTTCCAGGCCTAAGCGTAACAAAAATAGAGAACAAAGTGGCATTAAGGATTGTTCAAAATGGGGATGTTATGTTTGATAACGTCTTTGTCCCCGATGAAGACAAGGTGCCCGGTATTACTTCATTTCAAGGCTTTGTGGAGGTATACTTGCTTTTATACTGGCATATCAGAATTTTTGCATAAATTGCCCTATTCTGTAATCTGTACCATGTTGAAATGTTACCGAGAATTTCTAAGAGTAACAATATAACATCAGTAATTAAATGAAATGATTGCTGGCATGAAATTAAACAGGCGTTATCGCTAGCTCGTGTGATGGTATCCTGGGTGTCTATCGGTGTAGCGATGGGAGTTTACGATTTGTGCCACAGGTACAACAATAGTAATTCTCCTGATCTCTCAATTTATGAACAAACCTAAAGTTTTTTAGTGCATTACTAGATATGTAAAAGAGAGGAAGCAATTTGGTGTTCAGCTTGCGGCATTCCAACTGACACAGGAAAAGCTGGTACGCATGCTCGGTAACATACAAGCCATGTTTCTTACCGGTTGGCGTCTCTGCAAGCTGCACGAATCTGGTAAAATGACTACTGGTCAAGCTAGCATGGGGAAGGTGATTAAGTACCACCATGGATTATAAATTTATAATCAAGAAGCTCGATCATTTTCCGGTTTTTGCCTATTTCTGTTGTTAAGTTTAATGAAATTTCAACAGGCATGGATAACCTTGCGGGCACGGGAGACGGTTGCGCTTGGAAGGGAATTGCTTGGTGGCAATGGCATTTTAGCTGATTTTCTTGTTGGAAAGGTACCACATTTTTTTTCCTTTTCTCAGATTCTGAACATACATTTTTTTCCTTTTCTCAGTATATCATGTATTCTAACTATGGGCATTGGATTTTACTTTCAGAAATATCATTACTTAGCAGGTTTTATTGTTGGAATTTCAGGCATTTTGTGACATGGAGCCTATTTATTCATATGAAGGCACTTATGAGATCACTTGTTTGATTACTGGAAGAGAGATCACTGGCATTGCAAGCTTCAAACCTCCTTCAGTCCCAAAGCTCAGCCACCTTTAATCAAATAGAAACTTATATTGTATGATCTTTAGTTTTATCTTTCTTGGTATTATACGGAGCTGTTCCAATTTTTCCTTTTTCTTTTTTTTTTTTTTTTTCCTTTTGTTACTCTTTGTTTCAGGTGATATTACTCTCTTAATTTTGGAACATTTTTGCTGTCCCCTTGTCTAACATATTCTATAGCTAGGTTTCGAGATGTGTAGTCCATTTACTGGTTACAAAACAACTTAAACTATAACGAAAAAGAAAATGTGTACATTAGGGAAGAAACATCAAAATTGTGGAAGTTCTGTAGTGCAAAGAACTGGAAAATCTCATCAGATGCATGACAGCATGAGTACCGTTGTTTACTAATCACTTATGAAGGCCATACAATCCAGCATAAATCCAGCTAGACCAGACCAGCCCAGCCCAACCAGCCCAGCCCAAACAGCATAACATAATTCTAGCCTCATCCCAAGTGGGCCAGCCAGCCAGCCAGCCAGCCAGCCAATGAGGGGGCCCAAGAAACGACTATCCCGTTTGACAAGTGTAGTAAGTTAAAGCGGAGTAAAATGTTAAATCACCTTAAATCATTGGTGTTTGGTAGGAGTGAAGTAAATAAATGAAGTAAAGTTGATGTAATGTGTAAAAGATGTGAGATGTTGGTGATTTAGTTTACTGCACCTATATAGCTGCGTTAACTTACTACACCTTAAATCACTTCCGTTTGGTGATTTAAAATTGATTTAAGAGGTTAATGCAGTGCTACTTCACTTACTAAACACTGGGTATGAGTGTATGGTGGTGTGAATAACTGAATATAGTGCCAATACGCGTCGGGGTGGTCAACTCTTCTCATTGGGTGTGTGTGTTGAAAATTATAACATTGTGACTTTAAGTTTGTGACTTTAAGCGTCCGTAGGGAGTAGTAAACATCCCATTATTCACTTTGTTTGCGACGCCAGTAATACGAGTAGAAAGTAATAAACATGTTATTAGAGGTCAAAGCAAGCAAGGCTACATTTTTTTTTTGAGAATTTATTGGCTTGTTTCTACGAATCTATGTGCATTTGTTTGTGCCATGAACCATTGACTAATAAAACGTGGCGCACTTCATCTTCCCCAGCTAGCTTGTTAAAGACTTAGACGGCCTCACAATTCACATCTCAACTCTTTCCCCTCTTTACTCGGCTTCCTGAATCCTGATCAGTACACTTGCCTGAAGAAGCAGTATCTCTAGCTAGCTCTGACAGTCAGTCTGACGAGTAGTGATTGATGCTAGGTACCGAGCTTAATTCGTCCATTTTTCTCCTTTTCTTTTTTCTATCTATTGTTATAACTAGCTATATTTTTTTACCAACTAACTGTTCTACCAATTCTTGGGTTCTTCTTGGCTATTATAATTTCTCTTAATTAAATGAAATGAAATGCAATGCGTTACGTTCTTCTTCAGATGGATAGTCAGGATCTATGTGTTCGGTTATTGTGTTGTAAATTGGGTTATTATTTTTTCTTTCTTTTCTTTTTTTTTTTTTTGAGGAAAAGTAAAATTGGGTTAATTTGGGACAATTTTATGAAATGCCCTTCCCTTCTTTCTAAAAAGTTCAAACAAAATACCCCTCATATAAAATCTTTGTCAAAATACCCTTGTGGGTCTACATTTAACCTATCTTAACCTCCATTCTCCTTCCCTCCTATTTACTTTCCTTAATCTTTAATAAGCATAAGAATAAATTAGAATAATATCTTTTAATAATAATTCAACCATTATACTAGTTTGTAAAAATATATCGGATCGATCTTAATATGGTGTTTTATAATAACAGATTCATTATATATAACTTCTAGTTCACTTTTTTAGTTCTTTTTTCATTGTCTAATGAAATTTTATATTTACCTTTAATAAAAAAATTAAGTTACTATTAAAAATAATTCGAGCATTTAAGTGGTTCTAATATATTTTAGTTCATTATAATATATTATATGCAAATGCCACAATAGTCTTTATTTTGTTTTTTATAAAATGTTGCCTATAATATATGATGAATAAAACATAATGAGACCAAATAAATAAATTAATATTTTTCTTGTTATGTCAATTTGATAAATATTTTCAATTTATTATCATATACATTGAAGATTAAAGAAAGTAAATAGAAGAGAAGGGGAATGAAGGTCAAATAAGGATAAATATGGACCCCACAAGGATATTTTGACAAAGATTTTAGAGGAGGGGTATTTTGTTTGAACTTCTTGGAAATTAGGGTATTTTATAAAATTCCCCGTTAATTTGTACCCATGTAGATTTCAGTGGTTGGGATTAGTATTAGACTAATTCCAGCAGACACCGAAATCCAACATGCATTCAAAAACCATCAAAATCTAGTAACGCCTATTATTTATTAAGATGGACCAGAATTATCATTCTGGTAATGTGGTTATTATTTAGTATCCTTTAAGTAAAAGCAAATATCAATGTGCTGCAATGATCTTATTCTGTTCATTTCTGATTGACTTTTTTGTTCTTTTCGTTTAATTTGTTGTTACTAGCCAATCCTCGTTGTTTAATTTATGATGCATGGTCAATTTACAGGTTTCTGCTTTCTTGTAGAATATAATTTTACCTATACAGACAGAGACTAATTCAGAATCAAAACGGCACAACATGGCTGAAGGTGTAGTTGGGTTGTTGCTCATAAAAATTGGTGCTGTGTTATGTGGTGAGACAGCAAAAATCATTTGTTCATTTCTGACAAGCGAAATATCAGCTCTAAGGAGCTTCTTTCAAGAGATGAGGAACATCTCTGATGAATTGGACAGTATTAGAGGATACCTACAAGAAGCAGAAAGATTCAGAGAAACAGATGAAAATGTCAGAAACTTTGTCCGACAAATAAGAGTAGTTGCTTTTGATATCGAAGATATTGTGGATGAGTTTACTTACAGTTTGGGTGAGCAGAATGGATTGTCCTTAACCAGATTAATGAAGAGCATAAGGCATGTAAGAACTTTGAAAAAGCTCACTAAAAGGCTAACTGAGACAAAAGCTCGACTCAAAGTTATCGAGGAAAGAAAGGACCGGTACAAAACAAATTGTATCAGAAAGAGAGCGCTTCCCGAAGTAGCTGGGAGATGGAGAACAGCAGAGGTTGAACATTTCGTCAAGGAAGATGAACTTGTTGGGGTTCATGTGAACAAGAACAGGCTAACGGAACTATTAAAAGATGATAATATGCAACATAAAATAATCTCAGTTTGTGGGATGGGTGGAGTTGGGAAAACTGCTCTTGTTACTCATGTTTACAATAAGATTAAGAAATTATTTGATGCTCATGCATGGATTTCTGTATCTCAAATCTGGGAAAGGGATCAGATGCTAAGAAAGATATTGCTTGAACTTCAAAGAGAAAAAGATAGTGAAACCACTATTGATCGATTTGTGGGCATGGATTATATAAGCATGATTCGTAAAATCCATGAATATTTACGTAATAAAAGATACCTGGTCATTTTGGATGATATATGGAGCATTGATGCATGGATTAGTATGAAAAATGCACTTTCTGTTCATGGAATTGGGCGTATAGTTTTGACAACAAGGAGTCGTGAGGTTGCATTAGTAGCACCCGAGCAACAAATGATTCAAATTGATCCACTTGAGAAGCATCATTCATGGCATCTTTTTTGTAAAATTGCATTTCAAAAGAACGACAATATTGTCTGCCCGGCAGAATTGATTGATTGGGCTGAAAAAATTGTAGAGAAGTGTTCTGGTTTGCCCCTTGCTATTTTAGCAATAGGAGGTCTGTTGTCCTGTCAGGAACAAACAGAAAGGGAATGGAGGAGGTTGTATGAAGAGCTTAATAATGGACTGGAGCAAAATCAAAATCTCAGTTATGTTAACAGGGTTTTGCAGCTGAGCATTGATGAGCTCCCCTACTACCTCAAAAATTGCTTTATGTACTTCAGTATTTTCCCTGAGGACTATCAGATTGAAAGAAAATTTCTAAAGAAGCTTTGGATTTCAGAGGGATTTATTGTGAAAAGTGAAACAAGAGCACCAGAAGAAGTTGCAGAGGATTACCTTAATGAGCTTGTCCGCCGGTGCTTATTACAAGGGGTTGAGAAAACTGTTTGTGGAAGAGTTATCAAATGTAAGATGCATGATATCATTCATAACCTGGCTATTTTGAAGTCGAAAGAGGAAAATTTTTGTATGGCTTACAACAGCTCTGAAAATGTTGATCAAAGCATAGTACGCCGTGTATCGGTGCAAAATTGCAACTTCAAACAAGCAAGCCAAAATATGTCCTCACTCCGCTCATGCCTATTTATCAACAGTTCCATTAGCTCAGAAGCACTAATTTCATTACTAAGATCTTTCAGGCTGTTAAGGGTGCTGGACTTAAAAAATATCCCTCTGAAGAGAGTACCAAATGAAGTGTTCAACTTGTTCAACTTGCATTATTTGGGGTTGGAAGGAACAGGTGTAGAAGAGATTCCAAAATCAATTGGAATGCTAGAAAATTTACAATTCTTGATTGCATCTGAGACAAACGTTGTGAAACTCCCAATGGAGTTGACTAAACTCAAACAAATGAGGCATTTGAGTGTATCTCGCAGTATTTGTATCAATCCGGATGGAACCATTCCTGAATTCGGTGTAAAATCACCCAAAGGGATATGGTTACTGAGAAATTTACATGTGTTGGAATTTATTGATGCAACTGATGATCTAGTGCACAATATTGGGAATTTAGTAAATTTAAGAAAGTTAGAGATCACAAATGTTAGCAGTGAGCAATGTTCAGGCTTGTTTACAGCTACAAGTGATATGAACCATCTCACCTATCTTTTTATTGTAGCAAAAGATGGAGAAGTACTACAGTTGGGAACCCCAAATCTACCGAAATCACTTCAGAAACTATACATCTTTGGACAATTGGAAAAAACTTCACTACCTCAGTGTTTCACTTCGTTGCAAAACCTCAAGAGACTTAGAAAACTGATACTTTTCCTGTCCATGTTTGAGGAGAATTCTTTCTCATTCTTGCAGGAGTTGCCTAGCTTGGTAACCCTTTTCCTCATCCGGGCTTATCTTGGAAAGGAATTGTGTTTTCATGGAACATCTTTTCCTAAACTCCGAGAATTATCTGTTCTTCATGCTCACAAACTTGAACAAATTGAAATTAAAGAAGGGGCAATGCCCAACTTGGAAAGGTTAACACTAGGCGACTGTCCACAGCTAGAGGTGCCGCCTCGAGGCATTGAACACTTAACCAAACTTGAAGGGTTTGGTTGGTCAAGTTGCGACATAAACCTTGGAGATTTGATTCAGAGGGAAAACAAGGATGCAGATTGCAGAAACGATCGTACCAGGGTTCTTGATATGATCAACTTTCTTTCTAAGCCAGGTGATTATGTCAGAAGTACTGAGGAAGAGACCTAGGATTCAACAACTAATCAAAATATACTTTTACCAGACTGTAAGTACTTTTTTGTGCTGATTAAATTTCCTTTTAGTCGTCTGTGTAATTGTATTAAAATGCATGCGGTGAAACTTGTTCATAGTATATCACAAACTTTTATCTGGGACCAAACTGTCCAATGTTAGGTTGGTTTCTTGAGTTCTTCTTCAAAGCTTCCTATTAAATTTCACAAAAAATAGGTTTGTTTTTCATCTCTTTTACAGTAGTATTGACTGCATTCCATTTGCAATTGGCAGACAACAACAACTGGTGGTGCAAGAATGAAGCAGCAGGATTATATACTTCTTCAGATCATGAAAATTTCAATTTTTTTTTTTTTTTTTTGTCAACTGCTGTCTAATTTGTTAACTCATGGATTTTTCTTTAAATATTGAGTTAGTTTATTTAAGAGCTTTACTGGAAGCTCCCCTGTAATATTATGAAATTTGAATGTTTTTCAAGTACCTATGTTCTATTTAGCCCGCAAATGATTTCCAGCCAATACGGCTTCTAATCTAGGAAAAAGTACCTGCCATCACCGGAAGAACTCACTCAAGAAATTCAGGTAAAAGAAAAAATCCAAGGCTTGGTAAAATTGAAGAATACCCAAACACCAACAAGTAGAAGATTTAGATGAACATCACTACAAAAATTGAAGAAAACGTAATTGTAAGGCCTGAAAGATAATTCACAATATAAGTGAAAAAACTTTGAAAGGATGGAAAAATTGTTGGAGTTATTGACATAAATCTGGCCTCTCTTTTTTGAACTGCTTTATGCCGACTTTGGATCCGGTTATCATAATATCCTCTTGAACCTGAGCTCTGAATTCCTTCAAAGTGAATTGCCTGTAAGTTGAGCTACGAAGCACACTGTCTTCCTCCGGAAAGACAAAATAACCAAGTGATAATCTCTCAGCAACTCCACTTGCAAGCACTCTATGTTTCACACTCTTGTACCGGTCATTGCTGATAACCTAACAATGGCAAATAAGTAGTTAGCTTGCTTACTTTCTCTCAACAGTGTGTTTTCTGTACCAAATTTACAATCTGGTACCGGCACCTAAGAGATAGAAATAATGTTAAGGAGTTATAATTGCAAAGTTACCTGCATCAAATCTCCAAGGTTAACAATTAGTGTACCAGGGACAGGTACAATGTCGAACCATGCATCTTCATGAAAGACTTGCAAGCCGCCTACATCATCTTCATTCAAAATTGTCAGCATCGAGCTGTCAGTGTGTGCCTCCATGCCAAGATAGCTAGAGGGGTCGGGGCAAATCGGGTATCGGTAGACCCGAAACAAGCCTTTAGACTCTAACGTATACGCTGCTCGTTGTTCTGCATCCAGATTCAGATCAGTCGCCATTGCGTCAAATAGAGTCCGTGCAATGCGCGCCATGTGCTTGCAATATTCAATAGCAAGATTCCTACAGAAAATAAACAATACGTTTAAAGATATGTTAATAATGCTTCAAAGACTTGAGTTACGATTAACACTTTAGGACTAAAATGGTAATTCAAAATACTATAAGGTCCATTTTGATGCAAAAAAAAAAAATAACTTAAGACTATTCACATTACTCAAACCAAATTATTTACAAGGGAGTAGAAACATAGACACCAAAAGTGATATCAAAATTGATGTCAACTCTGTTAGTATTTATATTACATTTGTTTGTATTCATATTAATTTAGCATTAAAGTTATTCATATTATATTATTCATATAATCCACTATATAAAATAATTAGCACATTAAAACCATCAATTTAAATAATTTTTCAATCAATTAATATTAATAATTAAATAAATTTTCAATCAATTAATATTAATAATTAAATAATTTTTCAATCAATTAATATTAATATGAATACTAATCCAACCGGTATCAATTTTAGTCTCAGCATTTGGTATCCCTATAACACTACACTTTCCTATTTACAAAAGAAACATGTATATGTTTTTCTTGCTTCCATCCATAAATTATCAATTTTGCATATATAAAAGACATAGAAATCATATAAACCCAGCCCATCTCAGCCCAATCTCAGCCCAGCCCAATTTCAAGCAAACCAGCCCAACACAACAAAAAGATTGCATCTTTGTACTTGCAAAGACAAGACAAGAAAAAAACAAAAGCGGCAAGCAAGTAAAAGACAAAAAAAGATTAACCGTCAGACGGACCGGAAGTCACCGAGCACTGCTGTGTCACTATCAGGCGCCGACGACTGCAGCAGCGTCCCGACGGGCACATGCAGCCCCTCGAGCCAGTTAACCTCCCTGAGATTAAGCGTGACGGCGGGAGTGCCATAGAAGTACTTCACGGGGGCGTCGGGGAAGGCGTTGACTTTTTGGTCGAAGGGGCGGGCCATGAAGGATTTAGCCAGGGCGAAGAGGGCGGCGGAGAGCGCGGGGGGGACGCCGTGGTTGGCGATGCGGAAGACACCGTGAGTGGCGAGGAGGTCGGGGGTGAGGTGGAGGAAGTCAAGGAGGGGGATGTGGAGAGGGTTTGGGGGTGGGGGTGGAGGAGGTGGTGGGGGAGGGGAGTGGGGATGGAGGAAGAGAGGTGGGTAGGAGTGTGATGATGATGATGAGGGGTCTGTTGTAGGTACTTGTTGATGATGATCCATTGATTGACTGAGATAGAGAGGTGGTACCGGTACTGGTACAGTGGTACACTGTGAGTTTGTAGTACTAGTTCACTAGTTTGAGTGTTTGACTCTGTTGGAGGTGGGTCTGGATCTGATGGAGAGTGACTCTGAGTGAGAGTGAGAGAGGCCAGGAGAAAGGGAGTAGTTTTGAGTGTTTGAGCTGTTGCTGATGAATTCATAGGAATGGAATCTCATGCCCCCCCGATGGACAGGATTTTCCTGCCAACCTCGGTTTTTAGCCAATATCCACTTAACACGTGTGGCCAGACCTTCTATTTAATTGTTTGGGTTTAACGGTGTTGGTTTTCTCCAGTCTCCACTAGATCACGGATCTCCCGTTAGCTGAGATTTTTTTTTCTTTTGTTAAATCAATTGATTATATGTCGGTCCCACACTCATTTCCCCTCTCTTCACCTTCTCATAAAACGGAGCCCGCTGCAAATTGATTATATATTGCTGAGCTTGTTGCTTGATCTTTTATATACGGAAACTATTATTTAGACACCTCTATTATAGGATATTTTGCTTTTGTTGAAGCTTAAATTTTTCAACATTTTGAATAATTAAAATAACAGCTAAGGATCCTAAAAATTATGCGCCTACTTTGATTGATAGGTATCACATCCACTGACCCATATGTCCAATTCACATGATACAAAATCTGATACTTTCATAATATACTTATCAGTTGTTACTTGTGGGGTATATATAAAGAGGAGGGATTCATTGACAATGTCTATCTTAACAATTTTGATAATACCAACTTTAAAAAAATTGAATAAAATTATATAAATTTTTAAAAATGAAAAAAAGTTGATGGGTGTATTATTTAACTAATGGATTGATATTGTTTCAAATTTCAATCAATTTACACATTGTTTGATGACTTATCAAAACTTCATCCATTTTCTAACGGTTGTAATTTAACGGATTTTTAAAAAGCTATCAAACGTCACTTAAATTACATATAATCAGAAACATAATCAATCTATAACTTAAGCAATAGTTCCGTAAACTTTTTTCTATTTTTGAGGGTTTCTAACTATTTTTTTCAAATTTTTGAAAATTGGGATTGTCAAAATAGACATTGTCAATGGATCCCTCCTCATATATAAATGAGTTAGACTATTCATTTTGGACCAGAATGTTAGCGCTTTAAAATTTATGTTATTGTGTCTAAAATCATGATTTATGGTGCTTAATAAATTCGTCATGTAAAAATATTGGAGAATACAAAAATATTTCATTTTCAAAGTTTTCTAAGTATTTATTTTGAATTTTAGAAAAGAGTTCATAAATATTGATGTTTGTACATGATATTTTCAAAAATATAAAACAAATACTTAGAAAATTCTAAAAATAAAAAATTTTTGTATTCCCCAATATTTTCATATAAAGAATTTATTGAGCACCATAAATTCTGATTTCGGACACGATAACAGAAATTTTGAGGCGTTTGCATTTCGGTCCGAAATACTAACGTAGTATAATAGTCTTACTCTAAACTATATAAATGCATGTATTGTCGTCATGGCATACTTACAAATGAAATATCAAAATTTTACTTTTCCTATACAATTTGTTCAATTTATTAAAGTTAGACTAATACGAAAACATCTACATTTCGGTCCAAAAATTAATATATGTGGCTCAATTATTTTTTGCCACATCCAAAATTTTGATTTATTGTTCTTAATATGTTCATCTTATGAAAATATTAGCCAGTGATACAAAAATATTTTATTTTGTAGTTGGAGACTATTACCTAGATTATCTTATACTAATACATGTCTATTTTAGTTGCAAATTAATATTAGAAATATTTATGTACAATTTGGTAATATGTTGACTAATGTATAAATTTGAAAAGAAAAAGAAAAAAAGGTAAGTCATAAATTCATAATAACAAAATGCAATTTAAAAAATTAAGCCCCAGTTATATCATTAGTTGATAGAAATTGAAGTGACCTTGATATCATATCCCTTGCGAAAATTAAAGACATGCAAATTTCAGATTTATATATGTTTGGATTGTTCAACCGTCATATTCATTAAGGAAAAAAAAAAAAAAAAAGAAGGCTTGCAATTCCTCTGTAGGTTACCAAAAAAAAAAAAAAAAAATCTTCGCAATCACTTTTATAGCCATAGTCATATAGTATAGGAGACTAGTGTTGTGCTCTCCGCCCGTCTCGGGCCCCCGCCTGCGGCCGCCCATGCCCTTCGCCCGCCCTTGCCCGCCCGGGCCCACAATCTCGAAGGGCAATGGTCTGGATATTTGTTGTCGCCCTCCGAAACTCGCCCGCCCGTCATCGCCCTTCCCGCCCGTGCCCCACGCCCGCCCTTGCCCGCCCCCCGCGCCCGCCCGTGCCCACCCTCCCCACGCCCCCGCCCGTCTCGCCCATGCGACGGATCCTACTCCTGGACCCTACCCGGCTACCCCCTACTCCCCAGTCCCCACACCCGAGAACTCCGCCTATGTTATTTTATAATATAATAGCATAGCCGGTCCCAAGCCCGAAATAAAGGAGGGGGATAACTTTCTTGTTTTTAAAAAAATCTAATATTATTTTAATTACAACTTACAAGTTTCTTAGTTTCTAAAATTATATTTTACTTCATTTCTTTTAATATATAAAAATAGAGAAACATAAAACTTATTCAAACTTATAAAAGTTGATATAAAATTTACAAAGAAGCTGTGAATTTGTAGAAAAAAAAAGAAACTTATTCAAACTTATAAAATTTACGCCCGATGTCCGCCGGCAACACGTCCGAAGTCCGCCGGCAACACGCCCGAAGTCCGCCGGCAACACGCCCGAATTCCGCCGGCAACACGCGAACACGCCTGAACCAAACCCCTCGCCCGCCCGTTGCCCGCCCTTACCCGCCAAGCCCGACGGGCAAAGGGGCGGGCAAGGGCCTCCCTTCAGGACGAAACCCGCCGTCGCCTGTCGCCCGCCGGGCCCCGCCCGTTTGAGTATAACACTATAGTAGACTGTATGGTAAAGAGTCTAAAGATTAAAGATTAGAGGAAAAAAAATCATGTGCGCGCAATATCCGTAAAGGAACGAGACGAGAATGATAGTGGGACCCGGCCGCTTGTTTTTCCCCGTTATTGAGTCATCAGAAGATTACACACCGTTAAACCCAAATAATAGAATAGAAGGTCTGGCCACGTTTTAAGTGGCTATTGGCTAAAAACCAAGGTTGGCAGGAAAATCCTGCCCATCGGGGGGCAGGAGATTCCATTCCGAATTCATATCCTCTGTAGCGCTGCATTGTGTAGCGCAGGATGTGAACCGTTGGATCATGTCGAGATCTGTGCTAGCACGAATATTGAGGTGATCCAACGGTTCTCTACACAATGCAGCGCTACAGAGGATGAGCGTTGGGTATGAATATGATATATACTGTTAATTTGGCGGTGCGTTGCTACGGGTTCATTTGATAATGATATTTTTTTTTGTTTGCTAATTCTTGTAGTTAATTTTAATGATATGCTCTCATCGTTAAATGACATAATTCTAGTTGATCTCATAATTTAAGGAGGGAAAGGGATCCAATAACCACAAGATTATTTATATATAATTTGACTAATCTAAACTGTTAGATTGTTAGATGTATTTTAAATCATTTCAATAACATATACATAAAAAATGATGAAAATTTACGGTCATTTCGATAGCCATCAAGCAAAGAGAAAAAACCATGAAATTTAAACCGTTGATTTTTATTAATGCTTGATGTACATGTAAATAAAATCAAAATGTTATAATATTTTGTATCCTCATTAAACATGATATATACAAAATATTTCATCAATTAGTTTTTTTTTTTTAAGTGTTTAAAATATAGTTATTTGATATTTCATTTTGTGGTTACCGATGGATACCAATTTTTGTGGTCATTTGATCCCTTCTCATTTAATAAACAATTCCATCAATTCAATTAGCACAGTGGTGCTGAGATCAACAAAATATTTCTTTGTATAGTAGATAGTACTTAGTTTAATTATGATTCCCTTCATTGTTTTCTAGATATGATTGTAACTATTGTGCAAAAAAAAAAAAAAAAAAAAAAAGTGTTTTATCAAATTTTAAAATATTTTAAATTGCACCCATTTCACTTTCCAACTAAATATATAAGACATAATCAATCAAGTTTTGGAAAAGAACGCATATATCCCTAATTACCAAATAAAGGTACGGAAATCAATATCAATTTTGTTAGTTTTCATGTCATATAGACTAATATTCATATTATCTCATTAGGTATTCAAATTATTAGTATAATCAGTAATATGAATAATATCTCATTTAATATGAATATTAGTATAATCAGTATTAATATTGATATCACTTTTAATATCTTTATAACATTTTTCTATATGATATACCTTTCATATTACACACAACAAATAAATTGAAAAATACTTAATTAGACTGCCTTATTATAATATCCTATAAATAGAATCTCAATGTCACAAAATAAAATATTTGAACATCTCGCCTAATTTGCTTGTGTTACATTATATTCACAGATTGTATACGAAATAATGGAGAAAATATGTACTCAATAAAACAATTAAATATACAGTCAATTATATAAACAATGAGGAGGAATCCGGTGCCAACGCTCCAACGGTGCCAACGGTGCCAACGGTCAAATTTTCATATCCAAATTTTGATTTATATGGCTCAATAAACCCTTTATATCAAAATCTTATAGCATGCAAAAAATTTTCATTTTTGGAGATTTTTAAGTATTTATTTCAGATTTTTCAGAAGTTAATATATGAAACATTGATTATTTTATTAATATTGTATAGTTGCTATTAGAAAATCCGAAATAAATACTTAAAAATCTCCAAAAATGAAAATTTTTTGCATGCTATAAGATTTTGATATAAAGAATTTATTGAGCCAAATAAATCAAAATTTGGATATGAAAATCTGACCGTTAGCACCGTTGGAGCATTGGCACCGGATCCCTCATCATAAACAATTTCCATTTTGAGAGATACAAAATCAATGAAAAAAAGTTAATGCAATTAAATACTAATATCAATTATTATTACCATATAGGAGAAAGTATGAAGTGACCTCTTTAAGTGACTCTTCGTGTAGCGATTACAATAATAACTAATTGAAGACTTTTATGCCAAACAATGTCTAGAAAATCTCGTCTAAGATCCTACGGTTCATATCTGATTTGACATCTTAAAATTAAATCCTGATCGTTGGCGGATCAGGACATCCAACATGCATTATAAGGAGCAGAGATAAATGAGATTAGCATTGCATTATATAAAATGATGGGAGGTGACGCGGAGATACCACTATAATTCGCGTCGTTGATACGGATAGTTTGACCAATTAAGATTGTTTCGCAAGTTTGAATTATGTATATAAATTTGTTTGTTTGTTTATTTATCATGTTAAACCAATTCACCGAGCTATAAAAATAATGAACAACTTGCATACTAAACATTTTTGCCTGCATAATAAAATATATATGATAAAATGCATTCTACAATCAATACATTGCATGCTAAATAAATTTGTATGCATAATAAATATTTTTTACTTGTATGTAACATTTGTAACATGTATTTTACAACCAATACACTGAATATGAATTGAATCAGTGTGCACAATCATTGATAAACAAATTTACATGCATAATAAAAAATAAAATTTATTGATATGTAGTGTACAACTTTAACAAATTGCATAGTAAATAAACTGCATAAAAAAATACATTAGTTTGAACAATAAGTTATATAGTATGTATAATAAGCTATATAATATGCATAACAGAGTGTGACAATGAAAGAAAGAGGAAAAAAGAGAGATGCTACAAGCCCATAGTGAACCGAACGAATGGGTCATGAATTGGTTAAAATTTGTTGAACCGGATATTGAATTATGATTTGGTTATAAAAAAATAGATATAATATGAAGAGTTGAGTTTATATGCATAATTAACATATTTTGTTGCATAATAACCAACTTTCCTTAGAAACGCATGAAAAAAAAAAAAAAAAAAAAATTGATGCGTGTATCATTGACGGAAGCTACTAGCTTATCAACATACTATTTTCCTTAAAATGATTACTACATTCTATTATGTGTGATCGGATCGGACTTGATAACAGCAACTTTCTGATTGAAGTTACATTTTAAAATAACTTAAAAAATAGTAAATAAATTTAAAAAAAATATATAAAATTTGGTTTATAAGTAAAATTGTATGTGAAGATCATAATGAACAGTTTGGATCGAATATTAGTATTTTAAAATTAGAGATACGGATCAATATATAGTATGGGACAATCCGTACTATTAATAATGTCATAACCTCACTCTTCCTTCTTTATGTTTTTTTTTTCTTTTATGAGGTAATCTTTCTACGTTTGAATTGTATGAAAAAAATTAAACAATTTGAATAAGCAAAATCAATTTGTTTATATTATTCTAATAATTAATTTGGGGTGTCAGAAAATTATTTTTTATTTAATTTATATTTATTTAAATAATAGTTCAGGCAATTCATTGCCTTTAAAACTCCAACAGTGTCAACTGTCAAACAGTTCTTAACCGTCTCTTCCAACAAATTGTGGCTTGCTACAGTTTCTCAAGGTTCACCATCTCATTCGTTTTTTTCTCCTTTCAAAATTTACACATAAATGTTGGAATAAATAAATTCACTGCAGCAAGAAAGCGAAATTAATTGTAGCTTTGAATTTTTTTTTTTTTTTTGCAACTTGAATATTTCATTAAATCTATCAAATTAGTTGAAAATTAATGCGCACAAATAAAATATTACATGCATTTGATTATATGAAATTATGAACCTGACATGTACGACCAGAATCTGTTCAAACATCAAACCGAACCGTAGTATGTACTCCATATATATTGGTGGAGGAATATATAAATTCTCTCTTTAGTCAAATCAATTTTGTTGAAAAAGAAAAAATCTTTAATTGTATTCCACAAATGCATTATCTAGCTAATTATGCTATATATACGACAACAAGGAAATAACAATTTTGATAAGCATCCGCCGACAAAATAGTAGTCTATTGTATTTTTTTTTTTTTTTATAATTAGCTCGGGCCTACTTCCATAATCATAAATCATGAGTTAGATTAGACATGAGAAGAATTAGCTAGATATCATTGTAGACAATGATGTGCTATCAAGATAATTAATTCAAGGCAACTGTTTTAAAAATGATTAATTTTGACCGTTTGTCTAGAATTTAATTAGTGGACTATATATGATGTTGTCGGCTGGTTAGTTCAAGTTCCAATCTGAAGGAGTGGATATTATTCTGTTAATTAATTAAATTTGAACTCTAATTAGCTCTTTCAAATTTTTAAATCAGAACTGATTAATTGCAACACATCAAGCTCAACATATAAATGCAATTTTATGGTTTTCTTAAATTAATACTTTCGTCTTACTTTCAAGAAATGAAGCTGAAAATATATCCAGGTAGTTTATTCAATTTTAGGTGCAACATTTTTGCTTTTTAATATAACACTGAATTTATTATAATATTTTGATGGAGGATCTCAGTATCACAATTATCATTAATTGTTATCAATATTAATAATTTTACTATCAAATTCAAATTGAAACTGTTAATCAGTGCACATTAATTAAAATCGAGCTGTTTCCATGTTCAATTTGCACAGTATGAGATGGTAAAATAATATAATTTTGCCACTACACAAAAAACTGGTTCTCTTAACAAAAGCCATTAGTCAGAGTTTAACAGTTCACAAAAGAAAAGGAGGAAAAAAAAAAAAAAAGAATAAGACTGGCAAAAGTTTTATGGTATCCGATTCCAGTCGCAAGAAACAAATATATATATATTAAAAAAAAAAAACTGAATCTAAGAAAACCGAAAGAGAATGACAGGACAGAACGAGGCATTATTTGTCATGCGGCATAGATATATAATTATTATTACTGCTTAATGGTACAAGGGAGATACATATAAATCGGTACAGGAGCATTAACGAAGCATGAAGGAGGGAGTACTGTTAGGTCCATGCCTCTATGATTCTATCTGTCTATTAATTAGTTGCATCTGGATACATATCATATAATTGACCTGACCTGACCTGACAACCAACTGAACTGAACTAACTCATCCGATTTGACTCGTCCAGGAATAGCTAGAATTTTGCATTAATGTCCTGTTAAATCTAACATAATCCATCATTTAATTTGTCATCTCTAATGTTTCTTTAACAGTATGATCAGTATCCTCGATTCCATATCTGCTGCAATACAAATAGGATCTCAGCAGTTGATGCATGCACGCAGCTGATTTCAGCGCCAGTATCCTCGAGAAAATAACAAAAAAGTATGAGAATCCACTGCCAATCTATCAATTTACCAAATTAACAATCACAAGAGATCAATAAGTTCTTCTCAAAAAAAAAAAAAAAACAAAAAACAAAAAAAAAGAGGAAAGAAAAACTAGTTTTACACAAGTCCAAGGAAATATTCTTCTTTTTAATGCCATGTCTGTACTGGCCTGGGTCTAAAGAATCTTCTTTTTATCTGGATTCGCAGAGACTTGACTCAACCTCAACGAGCTTGTTGGATCGGGATCACCTGCTTTTCTAAAAAGAAAGGGTCTGGATATAGTGATACCATAGTTGATATCACAGTTGATACCAAGATAGTTGACCGGTCAAACATTCAAAACATCAATTAATAACTAACAAGGTCATACAAGCGTTCAACAAAAAAAGTAACAAAAACGAACAATTTAAATTCAACTAAAACTAAAAATTCAACTAAATTCGATCTAATTCAACTAAAACTAAAAATTAAACTAAATTTCATCTAAACTTCATATCTTGATCTCAGCAAACTTTCTGCACAGAAAAAACAAATAAAGTTTACAAGTTAGTAACAACAATATTGAATACTTCATGGTGTAATTTGAATATTTTCAGGTAAAACTTGAATACTTAAAATGATAATTTGAATACCGGCAAAAAACCTAATTATGAATAATGCAGCAACTTATTATCAGTAACACTGCAATACGTATAACTTGAATACCTATTGTTATAACTTGAACATTTAATAATAAAACTTGAATACTAACATATTTTTCAGCATGAACACTCACTGGTCTAACTTGAATACTGACATATTGACATATTTTTCAGCTTGAACACTCACTGGTATAACTTGAATACTGACAAAACTTGAATTTTCATTGGTATAACTTGAATACTTATTGGTATAACTTAAACATTTGCTCTAAAACTTAAATACTAACATATTTTTCAAATTAGTAATCACAATACTGAATACTGCAGAGTATAACTCGAATATTTTCCAATAAAACTTGCATATATTGAAACAGAGTGCAACTAATTATTATTAAACCTATTTTTTTGGTTTTCTTACCAGAAAATATATATCTTGAATACTACATGGTGTAACTTAAATATTTTCCTATAAAACTTGAATATTTTTCAGTAAAACTTGCTATTGACAAAGATTGCAACTAATTATCAGTAAACCCTCATTTTCTGGTTTTCTTACCAGAAAAACAGATATCTTGAATACTACATGGTGTAACTTAAATATTTTCAACTAAAACTTGCATACTAATACAGACTGCACCTAAAACCCTGATTTTCTAGTTTTCTTACTAAAATACAGATATCTTGAATACTACGTGATATAATTTGAATACCTTCAAGTAACAAGTCATACAAACTGTTCTTTACTTGCATACTGACACAGACTACAACTAAAATCTTGTTTTTCTGGTTTTCTTACTTGAATACAAATATATTGAATACTACACGATTAACTTGAACGCTTTCAACTAAAACTCGCATATTGATGACACAGACTGCACCTAAAAGCCTAATTTTTTGGTTTTCTTACCAAAATATAGATATCTTGAATACTACATAATATAACTTGAATACTTTCAACTAAAACTTGCATATGGACATAAGAAAACTTACAGAAAACCAGTTTGATGTCGTTATTCTTGTTTGTCAACAAGTTGAATGCAACAACCTTTCATTTTTAGTGTTATCCTATAAATATGAGAACCATACGAATGTTAGTCGTACATACATGTTTCATATGAATTCAAAAGACACATGTTTCATATAACTTGAATATTAAGTAAAACTTAAAAATTGACACAAAATACACCAAAATATCAGTGTACCCTGATTTTCTAGATATGTTGTATACTAAAACGTATAACTTGAATATTTTTAAGAAAAACTAGAATACTGACTCATACTGCACTTAAATTTTTATAAACTTGATTTTCTTACTAGAAAATAGCTATGTTGAATACTAAATTGTATAATTTGAATATTTCAAGTAAAACTTGAATACTGACTTATACTGTACCTAAATTACACAATATGATTCTAGAATGAACATATCGGATAAATCTTATGAAATAACTTAACATTAGAGAAAGAACTGTTGAAATCGTACGAAATAACTTAACACTAGAGGAAGAACTGTTGAAATCAAGTTATTATTAACTTGAATACAGTAAAGAACAGTTTGAATACACTGAACAATAACTTGAATGCAGTGAAAATTAGTCAGATCTGACATTTGAACATTACAAACATAAGTAATTTCATACAATTGAACAATATCATTCCAATTACTTGAATAATTCAAGAAGATTACTCAGATATGATCATTTGAAAACCTAGTGTTTAAGTTTCAAAGAGAAAAATTGTAAAATTCGACAAAATCAAGCCGAATACACAGAGCAATAACTTAAATACAGTGAAGAACAGTTTGAATACACTTAGCAATAACTTGAATACAGTGAATATTAGTCAGATCTGACATTTGAACATTACAAACACAAGTAATTTCAATCAATTGAACAATTTCATTGCAATTTCTTGAAATTTTGAAGTAGATTATTCAGATCTGATCATTTTGAAAACCTAGGGTTTAAGTACAAAAAAGAAATTGCAAAAATACACAAAATCAAACCGAATAAGTTGCAATTGCTAACTAGTAAGGAGAAATAAACTTGAAAACACAAAAAATTATTCAAATTAAACAACCTTTCTTCGCTCCAGATTCTTCTCTCGGTTTGATTGTGACGAATCTCCTTCATTCTTCTTCTTGTGAGGCATCGTCATTGTCTACTTTCCTTCAATCCGAGCGGATGAGTGCGAGAGGAGTGGGAGAAAGAGAAGCGAGAGATCGGGATTGAGAGGAGTGGGAGAAGAAAAGAGATATCTCAGCAAAAGGAAGAGTAGTCTGATGAAGAGAGAAAGAAATTGAGAAGGTGGGGAAAGGGGATCAGATCGATAGAGTGTGAAGTGGAGAGAAATAGAAGAGAATGATGAAATATAATGATTTGATAGAAGAGAGACACGATAGTATCTTTAAATAAACCAAAAACCGGTTTATTTATAATTCACCGTCCGCACGGTTTATTGGTATCGATATCGGTATCAACTACCGTATCGATATAGAATTTTCCAAAAAGAAAAGCACGCCATGTTTTTCTTGATCCGACAGTTGAGAAACACTGAAATACTTTAAGATCGGTGTAATAAATATTAAAGTACTTTAAAATCGGTGCTACAACTGATTCTGACCATCTGATCAAAAAAGCACACCCTGCTTTTTCAAGAAGAAAAGCAGCAGATTTTTATCCGAGCTTGTTAGATCAACTCCCATGAAAGAGGAAACACACAATTAAGTGTGGAGGAAAAGAAGAAAAAAGAGAGAACATGCGTGATGCGTCCATGACCAAAGATTTATTCATTCCTATCATTTGAGCTCGCAGCTCAAATGATAGCTAACTATGATGACTTACAAGAGGTTATGGGTTCAATTCTTTATGGACACAAAATAAAAAGTTTCAATAAAACAGATGGAGTATTCCACTTTCTTCAAAAAAAAAAATAAATAAATGAGAAGTGGAATTTTGACTAACAGTAACTTTCTAGTATCGCTATTTTTATATGTGACTTGCTATTTTAATTTCTTTTGTCCAACAACTGGGATAAATATATTTGTGTAGATGTCTTGATTACTACTATAATTTGAACTTGTGTAGTAGAGTGTCGTTCACTCCACACCACACTGTCAATATATAACGATATTATACTTTGTACATTAATTCATGACACTTTGGTTTCCGGGAAAAATTTTAACAGGGTTTCGTCATACTTTGGTTTTTGTTTAATGCATGCTCTGTAAAAAGTATAACGTTTGATCGGATAAAAATCTACTGTTTTTCTTCTTATAAAAGCAGGGTCTGCTTTTCCAATCGGATAGTCGGGATCGGTTGTCGCACCGATATCAAAGTACTTCGGTATTTACTGCACCGATCTCAAAATATTTCGGTGTATCTCAACCGTTGGATCGAGAACAGAGCCTAATTTTCTAAAAAGAAAAGCAGGTGATCCCGATCCCGATCCCGTTTGATCAGAAGTAAATTGATGAGTTATATTCTTATGATGTGCATTCAATTCTTACTGTACAAAAATCATAACATGGATGTAAAATTTTAGATATGATACATTAAGCTGAGTTTAGCTAGCTAGACGATTTGAAATTTTAACAAATGGCTTTAAGATACACGACCAAGAAGTCATAAGAATTTGTTGGCTTAAAGGAAAAGGAAAAAAAATATAAAATGTCAATCTTTTATGCAAAAAATAAAGAAAGAAAGAAAGAACACCTTATCTTTTGTCTTCTTACTATTATAAAACAAACAGGAATGATCAGACAACTAATTAAGGTAGGAACAAAACTTCTGCCTTTAAATTCTCATAGTGGGATTGCCCGTTGCTTCCACTCTAAATATTTCTAAATGTCAGTGTTTTGTACAGTATATGCAAAAATATCCTATATTCCAATTCGAACCGTTAGATCAAAATAGATAGATAGGATCAGATCAATTTAGAAAAATATTCTATATTCCACCCATAAAACTTTTTTCATTTTTAAGATTTTTTATGATTTTTTACAAATTTTTAAAGATGCCCATTATCAAGATTGTCAAAATATGTGTTGTCAAGGGATCCCTCCTTTTAGATAATAACAGATGCGAACTCATTGTTTGTGTAACTCAATAGAAATTTTCACATACAATTTGACAATAATAAAAATAAGAAGACTCAAAATAGTTTGTATTTTAATTAAAGTTATCATTAAACCCTAAACAACAAGTGAAGTAGATAGTTTATTTATGCCTACAAAAATGAAATTAAATTGTACTAGGAAAAAGAAATAGTTTTATTACGTAGTCTTGAGCATCTTCCATCTGTTATGCTTGTTGCATCAAAGA
The DNA here is from genome assembly GCA_030179965.1 of Cyperus esculentus. Lineage (NCBI taxonomy): Eukaryota > Viridiplantae > Streptophyta > Magnoliopsida > Poales > Cyperaceae > Cyperus > Cyperus esculentus. The sequence continues at coordinate 2,464,760 of JASGLE010000021.1, forward strand.
AAAATATTAAAAAATAATAATCCTTAACAAACATTTATCTTAAATGATTTTGCTACTAAAATTAATATTAATGTCATTACCACGCGCGGTCATATTTAAATGAGACTTTTTCACCAATAATGCATGCAAAATCTTCAGAGTCTTTTCTTAAGGGAAAAAAAAAATATAAATTATTAGTTTTCGTCTCATTATTTTCATTGAATAACTCATTTAAATAAAAAGTAAATCAAAATTTATCATCTTATATAACTTAAATAGTAAATTATCATGATAATATCAATTTATTATCATAAATTTAACTACAAAACAAATTTTGCATATTGTAATTTAAATCTAAATCAATTGAATATGTTTTTGAGAAAGTACGGCAACCTACTTAATTTTTTTTTTTTTTTTTTGAAACCTTGACAGCGGATGTCAAGTATATTTTCGTTAAATAAAATATAAATTACAACCACCACTCCACATAGACATCATCATCCTAACATAACATCAACATCTAAACCACAATTACATCTTCTAAACATCAACTACATCCACAATATCATCTAAACAACCAACAACATCATCTAAACATCAACTACATCCACAACATCATCTAAAACCAACTATATCAAACAATCAAAAATACATCAAACAACCAAAACACATCAAACAACAATTCTATGAAGGAGTGTGGACAACAACAACATCCAACCCCAAATTCTCTAGCATTTCTAATCTCTGATTTGAACTGTCGAGGTGACAAAAAATAGTTACTTGTCCCATTGTTAATCTTGGCAGCGACTGCCGAGTTCTACCTCTCTGTGAAGAGCAGGTTGGACAACACCTGGTAACTAATCTAAGTACCGGAAGACAACAAAACAGCATAGAAGCTAGATAATTTGTAGGGATTGTTTTTTTTTTTTTTGTGTGCCAAATCTGACAACAACGGCAGGGGGAGGCCGGCACTGATGACCTCCCCTACCTAAGGTCTACGAAGTCGAAGGTAGGAGGAGTGGTCGTGGGCTGCAGCAGGTCCGGCGAAGTTGCTTGGACAGATAAAGGTCGGACCGGAAGTTGAGTGGGAGAAAAAAGGGTCAAATAGGAGGAGGGAGGTTAGAGCAAAGAGGTGAGGTGAAGGGAGGCTGAGGCGGAGGGAGATCGGTGCAGTGGAGGGAGATTGGCGTAGCGAGAGAGAGATCGGAGGGAATACTGATGATGGCGGCTAGGGTTTTGTCTCTGTCGGCTGTCGCCCCTTGATATTCTCCCTACTTAATTTTTGTTGATAATAGAAAATAAATGTATTTACAAAGTGCTTATTACAACTAAAATTGAAGTACTCCTATGAAAGAAATGCTTCTATATCAAAAATCATTGCCTCAAAGTTGTATCAGTTCTCTTATGCAGCGTCTTCTTTTAATTGAATATGTTATTTAAGTGATTCTATCATACTTAAAGTAGTAACACAATCTGTTCAATTGATTTATATTTTATAAATTTTTTTTCAAAATATATTCTTAAGTTTTCTCCAACATCTTAAAAATAAGTTGTTCCTTGGACAACACTACTAAAATATATCTAATTTGCTAGTTGATATAGTAATAGAGACAAATATATTTAATAACTTGAATTAATTATTTGCTAGTTGAATAGCAAATTACTATATCTAATTTAATAACTAGACAAATCTAACGGTTTAGTTTTGAAAAATGAGTTTTAAATTTTGAATTATTTGAAATTTAAAATGTAGAGGCATGATGGAGGCACAAAAAATAGAGACATTGGAACCCTCCTCTTGTATAAATTAATGTTCATGTTTTTTATGGGAGAAGGGCCTTCATACTTTCCTTTGAACGAAAAATGAGAACTGTATGTTTGATCATTCAAAACCTATGTACAATAATTCACTCAATCTTTGATGTAAAGAGATCCCCAGTTGATCTCAATTTTCTTCGTAGAAAAATGCGTGATAATAATTAATACCATATAGTTTGACTTGGTAAAACAAACTAATTATTCAACGCAATATACTAATATTTCAACTTAATTAACATGCTAATTATAAGTTAATATTAAGTTAAACATTTAGCCTGTATTAAGTTGAATATTAAGTATTTTAAGCGCCAAATGTTTATCACAATAAATGTTTTTATGTAACCTCCCTACGAAATAATATTTGTCAGAGCTCTCAAATTCGGAATAGACCTGTCAAATAACATAACAGAAGCAAGGAACAAAGTTTGAACACAAAGTAAATTTATGAAGATCCTTTGATCCAAAAATCTCTAACACTCTCATACTCTCATGTCATGAACAGTAGCACATGCTCGACTTCTCTAAAGCACTTTTAATTTGAAGCCTGAAGCAGTCTGAACGGTTAACTACTTGTGTGTGTAGAAGTATAATACACACTTGAAATGCCATGCAAAATTGGGGCTGAATTAAATTCGGTGAGCAGAGGAGACCAAAAAGGACAATTGGGGGTCCATTGTAGACCCACATGTATGCTTCTTTTTCAAACAAAGCCAGCAGCTTTCTTTCCATCCCTCCCCCCCCTCTCTGTTTCAAATCTTCACTTTTCCCCTTTCTTCTCAATCACACTTCCAATTAATCCTCATTTCTCATCTCATCTGATTACTTCTACAGAAACCTACCATTGTACTACTACTAGTAGTGGTGGTGGTGGTGGTACCATTTCTTCATTCCCTCCTAACCCAATTCAAATCTCAAACCTTTCTTTCTTTCTTTCAGGTTTTAGCTCTTTACTCTAACCATAAGTACATGAAGAGTGTGGAGTAATTAAAAAAACTGCCACTGTAACAAGTTGAAAGAAAGTCACTTGCTTTCTTCTCTAGTTATGAAGATTAAGTCCATTTCTTCCAATTCATTTGAGTTCGGTTGCGTGTCGGCGATTCTGCGTCACTTGCGATGCCGACACAGGATCTCGATCAGTGAGGAATATGCTGAAGCAGTGGAATTGTGTGGCACGGAGGCGAAACCGCAGAGTCCCAACATCGTGGCAAGGTTGATGGGTCTGGATTCCATGCCGATTTTATCGAATTCGCTCAGCACGAGCCGGTCGAGGAATTCGGTTGAGAGCTGGCCAGGAGTTCTGACCGAGCGAACGAGTTCTTCACCAACGAATAGTTCGGCTTCGTTTCATGAGAAACCGATATATCTGAGGGAGGAGAGCGATGAGTTTCTGATACTCACCTTCAAACCGGAAGAAGACGAGGAACGAAATTCGGCGAATTGGGGTAGATGCAAATCGGTTACCGCCATACAGAGAAAGAGGAGAAGAATTCGGAGGAAACCGAGGAGAGAAAAGTGTACGAGCAACGCGTGCGAAGAGGAAAATTGTAGAAAGATTGGGAAGGTTAAGAGGAAAGAAGGATTTGTGAAATGTGACAACAACGAAGAATTGCCACTGATTTTAGATTTGGAGAGAATTAAACTGATGCAAAAAAAGGTGGAAGTCGAGTGCTCGTCTCAGAATTCAAGTCCTGTGTCGGTGTTCGAATTGCCGGAGCCGAGTGATGAGTGCCCGACTCAACCGAATTCACCAAATTCAGGTAACAATTTACAAATCATTGAACTTGATTTGTTTAGATATCAAATTGTGTATTAAAATTTTGTTTTGTTTTAATGTTGTATTTGCTCATATTGAAATTGAGAAATTCTGCTAATTTTTGAAAATTAAAAAGTTTTGAACAGTACCCAATTTTGTAACCACTACAGACATCCATCCCTGCAACTAAAATTAATGTCACTAATTAACAATTTAACTTTTCAAATGCAAGATTTAGAAGAAGCTAAACCAGAAGCAAAGCAGAGGAGCTCAAGAAGGAAGCTTTCGTCAAATTTCGGGAACTTGGAAGAATCCATTTCTGCCAGTAACTTTCAAGCCAACGAAGAGAGCAACAAAATTAACAATTGTCAAGTCACCGTACGGGACCAGACAGTTTTGAAACAATCTGTGGAGGAAGATTTCAAGAACTCGACTTGGGTCGAGAAGGAAATCAAGAAGCCAGTGTGTGCAGAGGAGATTGCAGCCGAGATCGGCTTCGAGATACTCGACATGCTTGTTTCGGAGCTGACATCCGAAATGTGTTTGAAATTCTAATTATATTTAGTATTTACTGATCATCAAATTGTACATTATTGAATATTGATCCATGTTCTTGTCATTCATAATCAACTGAACATAGTTGCCTACTTGCTATGCCATAGAGGTGTCTTTACTTTTTTTTAGGTAGTCCTTTTCACAAGGAATTTTCCGAGCATCCTCATTTTATCTGTCCATGTGTCTACACATACACAAAATTTGTAACTCTTACATCAAATTGTATAACACTTCACTCAAATTTTGTGACAATATAGATATGTGGACACTTGTTTTGAGGACACTAGATATGACCCTTTTCAGAACAGTACGTCAGTAATGTAGTTATATGTAACATTGGTCTTATTCAAAAAGTAGTCGAAGAAAATCTAATAAGAAATGCTACTTTTTTTTTTTTTTTTTTTTTTTTTTTTTTTTTTTTTTTTTTTGTGGTTAAGACGTCAGTGTAACTGTAACCCAACTATACACAAATGAGACCAAAAGTACAATGGAATGTTAAGATGAAAGCGAGAGCCATGGACCCAATTCCAAAATTTAATCTTATCATGTTTGAAAGGTATTTTCTTAGACACACTGTTTGTAGTAGGCTTTCTGGTCCAAAATTTGAGTTACTAGACAAGTAATGTAATTCAGAGTGTTTTAGCAAAATTGTTCTTAAGAAGTTAATTAAAATTACAGAACTGTGCAAGAAAAAAAAAAGGTGAAAATTCACTTTAGCTCTTTTTCTTCAAAAAAAATGCTTTCTCCTATATACCACATTATGTTTTATAGGGATCATGTTTCGGTTACTGCCCAAGATTCTGATAAAAAAAAAAAAAAAAAATAGAGAACATTGTTTCCTTGGAAGTGTTAAAACGTTGCTTAATAGAAAAGTTCATCTACTGCCAGGAAACAGGAAGTTCATACTGGTGGTGAAAAATTCTGTATTTCTATGATCAATCGTTTTATTACTAATAAATTACCAATACCATACAGTTTTGGCAAAATGCTCTGCAGTGAGATTCAATTTTTTTTTTTTTTTTTATCTTGCACCAAGTATCTGTGATTTCTTTTCGAACGATTCTCAGCCAAAATGTCTCAGTTAACTAAATAAAATTTCTCCAATGCACCTTTGTTTCTTATTAAACCTGAAACAATGTAGCTAAGTGAGAGCCAAATCTGAGTATCAGAGAAACCAGCAAGTGACAACAGCTTGTAATTCTTACTGCTGATACCCGATGTTTCTCGTAGAACTTGTTTCCGAGACATTACAACCGATTGTCGAATTGACAGTGTTGCACGAATCTTGAAGCTGGCACTTCTGAGTTGCTGTTACATTGCCTCACCATCTTGCGATCCCGGTTCATTGCAAGTGACATGTAAATAATTTCTTTTTCTGAAATAAATATAACTTTATATTCAATTTAGGAGTATGGTTCCTTCAATTTAAAAGTTTTATTCAAGTACCCATAAACGGATTCTTACAATGTTGAGAATAGGAAAAAGGAAAATAGAAAGGAAAACTGAAAAGGGAAAAAAAAAAAAGAAGAAAAGAAGAAAAGAAAAGAAAAGAAAATTTTATGTACCCAAAAGAATCAGTTTTCAGTTAGAAATGTGTCTTAAAAGTTTAAAACAATGGCAATCTGGGTCTGATTTGATGCTAAGGCATCTTGTCTGGTGACCATGAAATATACAATTGGACCTTCAAATTAGGAACTCATTTATTTCATATTTTTTGCGAGTTTTACGAACTTGCAAGGCCTGTATTTGTACCTATATATGTACATCAAACAATTCATTTCAAGGCCCATAAATTTCCTGTTTCTATGTACATCAGACAATTCCTTTGACGGCCCATATTTTTTCAACAGTTTACAAAGAATGGATTCTTTGCCATATTACCAGCTTTACCAACTAGTGCTTAAATTACAGATTTGAAATGTTAATTCTGCGGTTTCAATTTTTGTTTCTGATACCTGTTCAATACAGTAACAGATTATAGAACATTCAATTTTCATCTTCAGTTTTGTGTTTTTCTTTAGATAAAGAAGGAATCTTGGCAGCTCAAATTTTGTATGGATAATGCGACTTCCAACACAAAAAAAATACTGTATTTTCCACAACATCAAAACTAATTTCCCATTTTTGCTTTTTAGTATTCGCAATTGTGAAATATAATCAAATAGAGTGAAGATGTAACACTGTTATATATATTCTTTTTCCCATTATCTGAGCATGCCAAATACATATCAATGTATTTTTAAATTTTTTTGTTTTTGTTTCTGATTTATACACAGGTTTACTTCAATTTGCAAACAAGTAGGGGGCAGCCTATTTTCTCTAAATCAAATGGGTATCTCAACGTATGTCGTTGTTACCTGCAATGGAAATAAGATCCATTGATCAAGCCTCTCGTTAGCATCTTAATTCTTCCGAACACCTTCCTAAACCTCGTTAACTGTCTGGATTATGCTCTGGAATAAGCTTTCTTAACTCTTTAGTGCATATTAAAGCATGCATCCAAATGTAAACTTCTTAGTACACATCAAATTTTACTTCTAGTGTTTTTGGGGGCTACAGGATTTCACGCTTCAAGCTTACTCAACTTGGTTGACAATAAAGATTATGAAGAACAGTGACAGAGCTTGACCCGAAAGTTTGATTGGGGGCTGCTTGAAAATACAATATAAATTATATAAAAAGTCCTAACTTTTAATATAACAGCACTAGTTTTTAAAATTCTTGTAGAGTTACTTGCCTCCCGTGTCTCCACTAAGCTTCGTCCCTAAATCCCTGATGAAGAAGAAGAATAAAGGTAGAATTAAATCAAATAGCTAACTTAATAAGGCCATAAACGTCTATGTCTTGACTGGGCAGACTTTGAATTAGGATTCAAAGAACACATATAATTGCTTGAGATTTTAGCAAAAGACCAGGCGAGGCTCCTCTGTCTCTTTTGATGCATACAATTCAAATCTTCAAACTACAACTTGTCACGGCTTCGAGATTTAATTAGTAAAGCCCGGTTCTCCTGTGGCCTAATACAAGTTTTTAACAGCGTAAAAGTTTCTGAATCTTCATAGTATTAATTAGGTTAACTAATAACTAACTCTGTGTGTGATTTTGTTGTATGCAAAAACCGAAACTGCTCAAAATTCTGATATCCTTGCTGTATATAAAAGCATATTGGAAAAAATAACATGAAATGACTATCTTCCTCAGATAAGAAACCTGAGCCGTTAATCATTTTCTTGGATAGATCAGAATCGTTGATTTACGTTAATACCCGTTGACGTTCTCAGCCCATTAAAATTAAAGGCCCATATAAATTATCTCAATTTAAGATTCATTACATATTATCTTAAAAGTTTATTATAAGAAATAAAAATTTCAGCCGAAAGCAAGGTGTGGGCTTTTTACTAGTGTTTCTTGAATCCGAAAATGTGGATTTTTTTTTTTTTTTTTTTTTTTTTTGTAGTATACTTTGAACCACAAGTGCAAGTCAAAGCAAAAATGAAAGCACCTGTTGTTATCATCAGCTGAGAAATAAATGTGGGGAAATAATTCAACAAAATATTTCTCCTTTGTAGCGTTGAAGTTTCTTCTTTTTTTTATGTTTTTTTCTTGGGGGAACCATCAGTTAATGTTAAATGTTTTGATTCTTCAGATAATAGTGAATTCAGTATTGTACTGGAGATTTTAGTCATTCTATAATCTAGTTATGCATTCTATAATCTGGTACAGACATTTAAGCAGCAAGCAACTTATTACTATTACTATTTACTATTATTAGTATTACTATTACTATTACTATTGCTATTGCTATTACTATTACTATTACTGGTATTATTATTACTACTACTACTACTATTATTATTACTATTGTTATTATTATCGCTACTACTATTATTATTACTATTGTTATTACTATTATTATTACTATTATTTAGATAAGATTGGGACTTAAATTATCAAACTCTTGAATATTCATAATCCTCATTCGGATTTCAAATGGCAACCAACTTATATTAAAAATTGAAAAGAAGAAAACACAAAATGAATTGGGGATATAGTTTTTTTTTTATTAAAGATGAAAATTTTCTTACATTAATTACATGCTTAGATTCAACAAGATTAACATATCAGAACAGAATCCATGATAGCAAAGAAATATCAGCACATCTCTGTGTCTAATTACTTTTCCTCTGCCATTTTGTTGGATTATTTATCTATTTATTTTTTAGATAAGACTGTGACTCTTACATCTGATTATTTTTTCTCGGCCATTTCATTGGATTATTCTTTTTTTTTTTAAATAAGTTTGAGAATATAAACTTTCCAACTTTTATATTGTTGTATAAGTACCTCTTATCCGAGTTTCGAACCTGCAATCTCCAATACAAATGGCATTGTCTTTACCACTGAATGTCTGGATCAAAAGCAGGTTTTCATTGTTGCATTATCCTTACTTTTAATAAAAGGAGATTAAATTTTTTGACATGAAAGTTCTATTTTCTCCAAAGAAGAAACCTCAGCTGTTGATTGTTTACTTAGATTAATCACATCATTGATGTAATTAATGTCACGGCCCATTAAAATTTAAAACCCATATTAGTTTCTTCACAAAGATGAGCTTTCAGCCCTTTAGTTTTCTAAAAAATAAAATACACGGATTAACATATAATCAGAGCTATGTGTTGGAGCAATATATATAGTTGGATGAGTGAGGCTCTGGTACTATTAATAGTACAAAGTGCCTCATACTATGGCTCCATATTTATCAATTTTAAAGTTTAATTAACCGATCCAAACCGCTCAATTTGATCTACATATATAAATGTCATTGTAGACCAAATTTTATAATTTTTGGTGATTTTTTATTATTTTTTTAGATAATTAGAAAATGACTTAGGGCGTGTTCGGAGGTCGCAGGATTTCATGGGATGGGAATTTTTGGGAACGGGAATTCAAAAGTATTGATTTGGGAAATATTGGGATGGAAATGTGAACGGGAATGTATAAAAAGAAGTGTTCGGATGTTTGATGGGAATGGATATAGGAATGGAGATGTGAATAGTTAAAAGAAACTTTCATTTTATTTATATCACAAATTAATTTATAATTCCAACTAATGATAATGTTTATCTTGACAATTTTGACCAAAAAAACTTTTAACAAATTTGATAAATATTTAAAAATAGGAAAGAGTTTGTAAATGTATAATTTAATTTGTAGATTGATAGTGTTAATAGGTATAATATTTGTAGTAAGTATAGTCATTAATAATTAAAAAATATCACCTAAATATTAATTCTTAATGATTATTATTAAAATAAAAGGTAAATATGTAGAATAATTTAATAATTGGATTGACTATAATTTAATAATTGGATTGACAATAATACTACTCATTAATTATTATGCTGATAAATATTGGCCCATCACAAAAAATAATTTAAATTACATGTAATCTTATGATGAGCTAGACTAATATAGAAACGTTTGCATTTCGCTTTGAAATGCTAATGGTCTATATCATACTTTGTTAAACATATGAACAGGATAATTAAAAAATTAAATATATGAACAGGTTCTTTAAAAATATATGTTAAACATTTACATTGTTGTTGTATATGCTTTGAGAAGTTGGGGGCTCTTCAAATAATTGTACGATAAAATATAATAATAACTTAACTAATATATCACTTGCATCTGCAAGAGAGAGAGAGAGAGCCATCCATGGGAAATTGAAAATTGACTAGAACTCAATTTTTGTTTTCCCATGGGTTTATGCGGTTGGGTGAAAAAATTATTGAGCAGAAATACTCATTTGGGAAATTTCATCTGTCAACCGAACACTGGATGGGATGAAATACTCATTGGGCTCATTTGCCCTCATGTTCCCAAGGGAAATGAGGGAGCCGAACAGGTTCTTAATGTAAACATTATATACCATTCTAAAAAATATAAAATTTAGTTTAGAACTACATTAACATATGAATATCACATTGAGTGGTTTGGATTGATAAATTGAACTTCAAATATCATAATATAAATCCGTAGTACAACCCATTTTGTACTATTAATAGTACCATAGCTTCACTCTGTAGTTGGATTAGGAGTTTGACTATTATACTAACGTGATCCGAAATGCTAACACCTCAAAATTGTTGTTATCGTGTCTAAAATCACGATTTATGGTGCTCAATAAATTCTTTATATGAAAATATTGGGGAATACAAAAATTTTCCATTTTTAGAGTTTTCTAAGTATTTGTTTTGAATTTTAGAAAAGAGCTCATAAATATTAATAAAATATTGATGTTTGTACATGCTATTTTCAAAAATGTATAACAAATACTTAGAAAACTCTAAAAATGCAAAACTTTTGTATTCCTTAACATTTTTATATAAAGAATTTATTGAGCACCATAAATCGTGATTTCAGATACGATAACAATAATTTTGAGGCGTTAGCATTAGTATAATAGTCTAACTCGTTGGATTAGTTACTATCTAAAAAATACATTTTTTTCAGTCATGTCTGTCTCGGCTCTCTACCGTCCATTCAAACCGAGAAAGGAAATGAGTTAAAGGGAAGTTTCCGGAGAGCATCAATCCAATTCCAAGGTGAGGTCTCTGGTTCTTTGAAACACAACAAAATATCTCCCTCCCATTATTGTCATTATCAGGAGACATCCACTGATTCCTCTTTGCCACATTAAAATACAACTTTGAGAAGTACTACCTCTGTCCCATTTTAAATGGATTTTTTGTAGTTCAAATGAACTACAAAAAATCCATCTATTTTGGGACAGAGGTAGTATAATTTATGGTCTTGTACCATCATCATCAGAACCTTCATTCTTCACCAGTTTTTTTGGAAACTGGAGATGTCCATGCTTGATGTATACTTCTGTGTTGGAGGTGAATGGAGACTCCAGTTTTTGAAAATGGAGTGAAGTTAATAACTTGATATACTTTGTTAATCCTTCCGACCATAAAATTTAGTTATTGTTTCATGACTTTACTGATGGTGTTTCAGATAAGATTTGTGCCATCAGGCACTGTGGTATTATTCAATGGCATGTATTATTATTATTATTCAAATGCAAGGTCGCTGTAAGCCCATTTTATATAGGGTTTAAATTGGAATGCTTGTTGGAAAAGATTGGTAAGACAAATTTCTTGGCAATTCAGAATGATTAAATTAAGGAGAAATATATATTTTCCCTGCCTTTGCCCCCGGACAACATGTGATGCACTGGCAAAAATTTACAAAAATATCATTTTTTTAGAAAAATTTATAGAAATATACTTTATTTCTAAAAAATTAATAAAAAGGACTCTACCTTGAAAAATATTTATGAAATGTATCTTAAACATTGTACAAAAATATACCTCCAACCCAAAAAAATTTACAAAAATGACCCTCCAACCTATATGCTATCTCATCACAGGATCGTGGAGGTAAAGTTTGAGGCATAGTATCATTATCCTTAAATTAAGTACCACCCCCTTGCCTTGATGAACATCATTCGTCGAAAGTGTGCATAAATAAATATATATTTTCGGAAAACACCAAGAAACATTGCGGATAGATTTTGGAAATAAGCAGCTCAAGTCAATCTTGTGAAGCCCTAAAAAAAATACTGCCAAATATTTGAAAATTTAGTAGTCAATTCCATCTTTCTCATCTGTTGAAATTATTATATATATATAATAATAATGGTAGTACATGAGAATTGAGATTTCCCAAAATGTTTATCTATCTGCCCAAATTATTGAAAGGACCCCCTGTTAATAAAATATCTGACATAACAATCCAATCGTACAAGGTACTATTTTTAAACTGAAGGAAGAAAAAAAATACTAAAAATCTTTGAATATTTGGTATTTATTTTATTTTATTTATTGAGGAAGGGAAGGGGTCAAGCCTCTTCTTATCCTTTTTATTTCAAAAATAAATAAAACAAATTGATACAAAAATTCTAATTTTCCGGCATTCGTGTATACATATATATGTGTACACATATATATATAGAGGAGGGATCCATTGACAATGCATATTTTGACAATCTTGACAATGATTATCTTTAAAAATTTGTAAAAAATCATAAAAAATCTTAAAAATGAAAAAAGTTTTATGGATGCATTACTTAACTTATAAATCGATAGTGTTTCAAATTTCAATTAATTTGAATATCATTTGATGCCTTATCAAAATTTTGTACATTTTTTAACGGTTGTAATTAAAAGATCTTTAAAGAGCTATCAAATATCGCTTAAATTCAATATAATCGGAAACATAATCAATCTATAAGTTAAGCATAACTTCCATAAACTTTTTTTCATTTTTAAGATTTTTTATGATTTTTTATAAATTTTTAAAGATGACCATTGTCAAGATTGTCAAAATATGCATTGTCAATGGATCCCTCCTCATATATATATACACACACATATATATATGAGGAGGGATCCATTGATAATGGATAACTTGACAATCTTGACAATGCCTCTTTTAAAAAATTTATAAAAAATCATAAAAAACCTTAAAAATGAAAAATGATTTATAGATGTATTACTTGACTTATAGATTGATAGTGTTTTAAATTTCAATCAATTTGAACATCGTTTAATGACTTATCAAAATTTTGTGCACTTTTCAACGGTTATAATTTAACGGATCTTTAAAGAGCTATCAAACGTTGTTTAAATTGAATATAATCGGTTACATAATCAATCTATAAGTTAAGCAATACTTCCATGAACTTTTTTCTATTTTTAAGATTTTTTTATGATTTTTTATAAATTTTTAAAAAGTGGGATTGTCAAGTTATCCATTGTCAATAGATCCCTCCTCTCTATATGAGTAAAACTATGGTGTTCCTAGGAGCACGGAGGCCTCCCGTGCTCCTAACTCAAAAATCATACTAAACCATCTCGAAATTTCGATTTATGGGTCTCATTAAATTCTTTATATCAAAATATTATAGGATACAAAACTTTTCCATTTTTTGAGATTTTTAAGTATTTGTTTTGTATTTTTTAAGGATGACATAGTTTTATACATTATTTTATTATTATTTTGAGGTCATTCTAAAAAATTTCAAAACATATACTTAAGAAACTCAAAAAATGGAAAATTTTTGTATCCTAAGATATTTTTATATAAAGAATTTAATGAGAATGATAAATCAAAATTTCATGATGGTTTAGTATGATTTTTTAGTTAGGAGCACGGGAGGCCTCCGTGCTCCTAGGAGCAAGCTAGATTTACTCTATATATATGTGTGTGTATGTGTGTGTGTGTGTGTATGTATACATATAGTAAATCTAGCGTGTTCTTAAGCTCACGGGGGCCTCCCGTGAGCTTAACTTCAAAAACGTATCAAACCATATCCAAATTTTGATTTATATGGCTCAATAAATTCTTTATATCAAAATCTTATAGTATGCAAATTTTTTTTCATTTTTGGAGATTTTTAAGTATTTATTTCAGATTTTTTAATAGCAACTATAAAATATTAATAAAATAATCAATGTTTCATATATAACTTTTAAAAAATCTGAAATAAATGCTTAAAAATCTCTAAAAATGGAAAATTTTTGCAAGGGATATGATTTTGATATAAAGAATTTATTGAGCCATATAAATCAAAATTTGGATATGATTTGATATGTTTTTGGTGTTAAACTCACGGGAGGCCCCCGTGAGCTTAAGAGCACCATAGTTTTACTCTATATATATATATATATAGTAAATCTAGCGTGCTCCTAGGAGCACAGAGGCCTCCCGTGCTCCTAACTCAAAAATCATACTAAACCATCATGAAATTTTGATTTATCATTTTCATTAAATTCTTTATATCAAAATCTCTTAGGATACAAAAATTTTCCATTTTTTGAGTTTCTTAAGTATATGTTTTGAAATTTTTTAGAATGACATCAAAATAATAATAAAATAATGTATAAAACTATGTCATCCTTAAAAAATACAAAACAAATACTTAAAAATCTCAAAAAATGGAAAATTTTTGTATCCTATAATATTTCGATATAAAGAATTTAATGAGACCCATAAATCGAAATTTCGAGATGGTTTAGTATGATTTTTGGCCTCCCATGCTCCTAGGAGCACCATGGTTTTACTATATATATATATATCCTTGGACCGTTAGTATGTTCATATGATAAATTTAATGAGAATCATAATTCAAAATTTCGGATATGGCAAAATATATTTAGTCTGTTAGTATTTCGAAGCGAAATGCAAACGTTCATAATAGTTCTAAATATCAATATATACAAAGTTTGGCTATCTTCTTATAATAAAGATCCTAATAGAACAATGATGGTCTTGTTTCATATAATTCCATTTCAAAAAGGGCAAAAGTGATTGGTACATAAAGTGGAGCATTAACGCTTAAGGTGGGAATATTAATCCGCACTAGGTACTTAAACAATTATCCCAAAATCCAAATGGAGATCAATTCCACCGTATAAAATGCATATTCTTGATAATAAAGATGATGCACTAAAGCAGGGGCCATGAATCATGATGATCTTTGTTTATGGAATTAGTTCGTTCTCCACCATGCAATTGCAACCGGCTGAATAATAATATTTCTTGCCTTTTTGTTAGACAGCGTGCAGAGTTTGAAGCCCAAAATATGTACCAAAAGCATATTTTTAGATGGACGAGGGAAAGTGGCTTTTGAGGGAATATAGAAGAAAATTGAATCGACTTTTGATAAAGAGTCTAGGAAGATAATGTCAAAAATTGCACTGTTGTCCACACTAGGTTTTTTTTTTTTTTTTTTTTTTTTGAGAAAACCCGTAGGTATCCACACTAGGTTTCACCTTTCAAATATCCTATTCAGATTTTTTGGAAAAAAAAAATCCAATTCAGAATTTCATACGCATAAATTATCTATAATGAAAATTTGTAATTTCGTTTTCTTTTGAATTTTGTAGTTAACATTGCATAGTTAGTTAAAGCTCAATAATAGACACTAATTTTTGTAGGCAAGAGTTGGACACTAAAATTCAAATAGATGGTATTAAGATAAATAGGGAGTAATAGAGTTAAAACACTTGATATTTTAGACGACTAATTTTTCAGTTCAGAGTACACAAAACTTGCAAATAGGATTTTAGCCAACAGTAATAGTTTCAAATTCTCCAACTCAGAATTTCATATTTGATAAATTTATTGTATTATTCAGAACAAAGATTGCAAATTTGCAACTACCTTTCAAGACCATTTTTAACGATTTACAGTTTCATTTCACAAATTCAGTGCTTCACAAAAATTGTTCAAGGTTGGTACAACAAGTTCACAACACAGACAGGAAGACAGCTATATTACTCTAGAGTTATCAACTAAACCAACTCATTTAGACGATTCCTTAGTTCCGAATTAAACATAAACACCCCTTTTCCTAATCAGAACACATTATAAATTTGCCTTTCCATTTCCGGCTCTGCCAGGCGCCAGCCCTGCCATCCAGCATTTTTTTTGCATTTGTTAATTGCAAATCAAGCACAAAGAATCATTCAATAGGACAAACATAACATAACAATGAAAATTTATTGTTCTTTATTCCAAAGAATCTAAATTTAAACGTGCAAAATAACGCACGGATTAGGGAATTAGTGCCCAGAATAAAAATAAAATACACAACGCACGAAAACAGAATATTGGAAATAAACTAATAATAATAATGCAAGGAGAGAGAGGACATCAGAACACACAGCTAATAATAAAAGTAACAAAGACAATGATCAAATAAAATAATCTCTTATACAAGGATCTTACAGGAATAAAAATTTCCTCCACCGGTTATCAACTTATTCTCCTCTATGTTACATGCCATTCCCAATTTCCCATACCCACCACCAGAAAACTAAATCAAACAAACAAACAAACCCAACAACCATACCCTCCACCTCCTATATATTTATATATAATTATTAATTACTGTAATTAATTAATAAGTGATTAATACATGAAGAGATAAGAATTAAAAAAATATACTAAGGTTTTCAGAACAACAACAAAGGCGTTGCTCATCCGCTTCAAAGACTTCCCTTCGGGACTCTTTTTTATCTTTTTTTTCCAATCCTCTTGAGATGAGCCATGTACCCCCATACCATGATCAAATCAGCAGTTTTTAGCCTTTCTTTCCATCCAATCTTTGTTGGATCATCATAATAAATAATTGATTTTCCGTAAAATTAATTGATTAACGAAAAGAAAGAAAGAAAGAAAGAAAGAACACAAACAAATGAAGGAAAGAACCGGTTAGCTTATTAAGAACCAATTTGATGGCGCGATTCGCGCAACCGGCCCGGTCCGGCCCGGCAAGGGTTCAAGCCGCCATGGGCTCTTGCTCGGGCCAGGGGCCGAACAGGTCGGTGTTGTAAAGGCCCGACCCGTGCGTTCCCCACGCGAGGTCCTGCTCCTCGAGAGCCATCTGCTTAATGGGTGTGGTTTGATTGCTCCTGATCCCGAAAGACGCCGACTTTCTCAATTTATGGAGCTCCTCTCCCTGAATTCCCCAGTCAAGCTTGCCGCTTGGCGAACCCCAGTCAGAGAGGACTGACGGGGTAACAGCTGCTGAAGTAGCGGCCGAAGTCATGACGGAAAGGGTTGACGGGCGTGCAACCGGGCTTGACCGGCGGTCACAGAAGCTCTGACTCCGCTTCGCGAAGGCAGTTGCTCGGGAGTTCATGATGGCCTTCGCCATCGAGTGGTCCAGACCCGACCCGTTAAGTTGGCTTGTCAACGGAGAAGAGGGGAGGTTATTAGGTTCGTAACCCGAGAACAGTTGAGTCGGGTGCAAGTCGTTTTCGGGCACACTCTGCTTGAGAGAGATGGCTTGAAGCTGAGACAACAAGCCCCCATCCACGGAACCAAACGAGTCGAGCCCGGAGCTGAGGTTGCCAGCCGGCGCACCCCAGCTTGCACGTGGAGAAGGCGTGTTGGGCATTTTGTCAAACAGCTTCTGGGCATACTGATCTAAACTGAGCAATTCCATGTCAAGATCCAAATCCCTTGCCCCCATCGGAGTGTTTAGCCTACTGGGTAAAGGAGAAGAGGCAATTGGCGAACCAGGACCGTTCGGCTGCATCATTAGCAAAGCAGTGGCCATGTCGAGGCTGGAACCGGCACGCGGCGAACCTACCGACCCAACAGATATCGCTGAGGGGTTAACGGATCGGAGCTCCTCGGGTTTGTGGGCGAAGAAACAGATCCGGCGCTTGCAGCCGACCTCATCTTTACACAACCTGGTGCGGTACTGCGCCGGGTGGAGCCACGACTCGAACACCCCATGAGCGTACTCGCAGTTGTCGGCCTTACGGCAAGTGCCTTTACGGAAGTCGGGGCACGGCACGCAGCTGTAGAAGAACTTGCGCGGGTCTCGGCGGCGCGCGTTCTCCCCCGGGTGGACAAAGGGGCACTCGGTCCAGTCGTGGGAGTACGCACGGGAGCACGGCTTGATCTTGAAAGCGTACATACGGAACTCATCGGTGCTGTAGATGCCGGTCTTGATGTCGGGCAAGGTGAGATCGGGCGGGTATTCCTTCTTCGAATCTTCCCTCGTGAGCGATTTCTTCGGCGGGGTCGAAGGCGGTGACGCGGACGCGGCTTTAAGAAGTGTGCGGAGCGACTTGTCTAGGGTTTGAGGTAAATTTCTCGGGATCAAGTCACCGGGTCGGCGGCCAGAAGAATCAAGACACTCCACGTCTGCCCCAGCCGAGATCAACAGCGAAACAACATCACCTGCCGTGGCAGCGCCTCCGCACGCCGCGAGATGAAGCGCCGTGGAGCCATCGGAGGTAGACGCCCGAGCGGCCTCAGAAGGAAAGGACGCAAGAATAAAACTCACAACCGATGTACTCCCGTACAGAGACGCGATCATGAGGGGAGTGCGCTGCTCCATGGCGACGTGGCGAGTGGGAGAGGCGGCGGAGGGGCCGTACCAGAGGGAGGAGAAGGAGAGGGAGGGGAGATGGGAGTCGGCGGATCGGCGGAAGGACGGGAGGTCATCGGATGCGGCGAGCTCGAGGAGGAGAGAGGGGTCGGGGGACGGCGGCGCGTGGGGAGAGGCGTGCTTCCGAGGACCGCTACACATGGTGGAAGGGAGAGGAAGGGGAAAGGGAGTAAAGAGGGGAGTATGGTGGTGGGAGAGAGGTGAGGTGAGGAGAAGAAGGAAAGGGCGAGTGGAGGGCCTTTTGTAGGTGGGAAAAGGAGAGAGCGGGCTGCGGAATGTAAAATAATAATAATAATAATAATGGAGACTGTGCAATTGTGCATACAGAAAGAGAGTGTTCAACTGTTCATCCCCCGACTTACTGTACTGTTCAGTTCACAACGACAGCCGTTGCATTGTCTCGATATCCGCGCTAGCACGAATCGTGAGATTATCCAACGGATGACGCTGGGAACTGCGTAAAGCAGTACAGCAGGGGATATGAATTCACAGAAAGAGAGCGAGATGGAGATAAGGGAAGATGGAGAGAAGCTCGGACTCTGCTTACTTGTCCTGCTCTCTGAACGATGTAGTTTACGTGAAGCGGGTCGTTTTCATGGGTTAGAATGATTCATTGTAGGATGGTGAGGATAGTGGGGGACGGAATGTGGGAGTGAGTAGGTCGGTCCGGGTTGCTGTGCCTCTTCGGATCCGTATCCGATGTTACGGTACGCGTAACGGTCGGACTATGCTACTTTGTTTCGGACCGTTGGATTAATATGAACGGATCCGATCGAAACTATATGGAATCTAAGGTGCTTCATTGGATGAATCTGGTCCGTTCTTTTAAATCTGACGGATAAGATTAAAATAGCAGGTACTACTTATCCGTTGAGAAGAGTAGATGATCTTAGACCGCCACTCCTGGGCCCATGCTTCTTTTTTTCCCTGTTTCTAATCGCGTGGTCAAAAAGGTAACGCTGCTCGGATTGCCTTCTTCCTCCCTCCCTCCCTTCCTTTCTTTTACCCCATAATTATGCCTTTTTTTTTTCATTTACCCCATCCGGAAAAGGCTTAATTTATTCATGCCCTCGTTCTCCATAATACATTTCTTTTTTATTTTTCGGTATTGGTTGACGCCTTCTTTGCTTTGTTTGGTAACGCTTGGCCAGTTCAAAATTTTGTTGTTAATAATAATTAATAAACTCCGGGATACGTGATCATTTGTTAATTAATAGATTTAATATGTGGATTGCATGGTCTTTTATTATATTTTTACAGGAAAATAAAATCAGGTGACAATCTTCACAATAATAAAGTTGGCCCATTCACCAGGCCAACATTAAAATATCCCCAGTTCACAAAATTAAAATTCATTTTGATTTAGCCTACTTACTTACGCTCGTCCGTAACAACTACCAAAAAATTTCATAAAATTTGTCTATAAAACGACATCACAAAACAATAAAATATCAATTTCCGGAGGGGCATATGGGAAAAGAAACACTTGAAGAACAATTGGACGCCAAGTGGAACTCCAAAACGGAAACAAATTCCAAATTTCAAGTCCGGCGTTTATTGTGACGCTCCGCTCAGCTCGATTTCATATCCTCTGTACTAGCTCTGCATTGTGTAGCGCAGTATGTGAACCGTTAGATCATCTCGAGGTCCGTGCTGGCTCGAATCTTTAGATGATCTAACGGTTCGCATCCTGCGCTACACAATGCAGCGCTACAGAGGATGAGCACTCGCTCAGCCTTTTCTTCATTTTCTTGTCCCAACGTTACGTGGGGGTTCTATTTGACTGGTGGTGCGAATGGGACCCTGTCCTTCTGGGGACAAGGTGCTGTGGACCTTTTGCAGCCTGAATGGCGTACCGACACCTCACCCCGCATTACAGTACTGTTGACCGGCCACTCGGGTCATTATTAGGGCACGTGTCAGTTGCGACCCCCCTCCCCACCCGGATTTCATATCCTCTGTAGCGCTGCATTGTGTAGCGCAAGATGTGAACCGTTAGATCATATGACGATTTGCGCTGGCTCGAATCTCGAGATGATCCAACGGTTTATATCCTGCGCTACGCAATGTAGCGCTACAGAGGATAAGAACCCCCCCGACGACTTGGTTTGACTCGGAAATGGTTCTCTTTCAGTCTTTCTGATCTCGTTTTGGTCTAAAGCAGCCCACCTTATTTTACCGGATTACTTTAGTTTAGTTTATTTGTTTTACACTTTTAGTTTAGTTTGTGATGATGATGATTTTATGACTGAGAGTAATTTGTTTATGTATTTATATATGTGAGCGTTAAGTAGTGGATGATTGATTCATTCATCGGTATGGGTTTAGTAAACTATATGAAGTAGAATGATGATCAATGAATGGTTAACGACAAAATGGCAAGTTTGAATTGATTGAATTTTTTGTTACGGCGACCTATGATATGTAACCGTGGGATAATACACTAATACTCGTTGAAGATATTGTTCACCTAAAGCAGATGATCATTTTTATTTATTCGATTTCGTATTTATCCAAATGTTTTTTATAAATAAAATACTCAGGTCTACAAAACATGAATTGAGTATTAAAAATTTAAAAGTTTTGTACACAAACAAATTAAATGATAAAACAATTAATATAAATACAAATATTAGCTTTAACTTGAACGAAATAAATTTGTATAGCAGACAGACATTTTTTTTTAATTTTTCCAACGTAATTATTAACTACTAGTTAGAATGCGAGTTTACTACTAAAAGGAATTTCTCTAGTCTAATTGCACTGGAGAGGTGAAGTGGGAAAAAAAAAGAATTAGGGGAGTCACGCGCAACGCACTTGGCATTGCCACTGAGGCCTGACTGAGGGTGACGGACGCCACTGACGCGGTTGGTTGTTGCACAGTCAATCTTCCACTTCTCTTTCCCTCCGTTAAAACTAACGCCGTTAACTCACACGCCTCACTCGGACATAAAAATATCCGTGACGCTTTTACCAATCGCCCCTCAACAAATACTGTAATTAATACAACTATGAACGTGTGCCTGATTTTTGAGAGAGAAGAGAACCACAAGTCCACAACATAGTCTTCTTTTTTGTTGTTAAGTCGTATCTACCGTCCATATATGCAGGGGCGGAGCCAGACTCCGACACAGAGGGGTCCAACTTTTTCGATGAAACATAGTTTTGTACATATTAAAGAAATAAGGTATGTTTTTGTAAAATTTTTAAGGTACAATTATGCAAATACTTTCGAGGGTAGAGCAAAATTTGTAAATTTTTTTAGAAATTAAGTATATTATTGTAATTTTTTCTCATAAAAGAGATATTTCTATAAATTTTTAGGGGCATATTTTTGAATTTTTTTCAGTGCCCACCCCTATAATATACTAGCTCCGCCCCTGCATATATAGACAATCCATAGGCACAAAGTTATATGACAAATGGATCCATATAGGCTCTAACGTAATAACTTGTGTCACACATGTGATTCTTTGGACAGTTCAAAGACGGACGGAAGTTGTTCTCCTTTTGTTTTGATTTGTGTTTGTCACCGCCACCGGTGGCATAGCTGGAATTAAAGGAACCACGCGGTTTGGTGATTTAATCAAACCATCAAACAGATGGACGGTCCAGATTACCCCAGAAAGATTGTGAATTTGTGATGCTTGTTTTTATTTTAGTCTACTGGAGTTTCATGTTTTTTTTTGTGACTACTTAATTTTGGGTCTAATTGAGTCTTCATCAGAAAAAGATTGTTGGCTTGTGCTTGCTAGCTTGCATGGCATGAGAATTGAAAAGGAGCGGAATTTGGAAACAAATGGCAATGTTTGTTAAATCTAGTGTCAAAAAATTTGAACCGAAAGTCAAGTTTGTTGGTTTAATTTTAGTCTTTTCAATAGCTAGCTTACTGTCATTATCTTATTTAATTCCGGATTTGAAAATTCTAAACTAAACCGTTGATAATATGATAGTGATGATCAATGATTCAGTGATCATTCATTTTTAAAATATATAGATAGGAATCATATGTTAACATATACAACATATGCTATTGTACTTGGCATCAAACCTCAAATATATTTTTCATCAGGAGGTGATAAAAACCTTCATGAGGCAACACTTAGATAAACTCATAAAGCCACTGCATTGATTGATTATGTTCTATTTTTACAGAACATGGAGCACTGAACTGCAGACAACAGATAAGAAATTCTTATCACCTCCTGTTGACAAATATCTTTTCATGTCTCCACTTTACATATCCATATTTATCCTTACTGTATATAAAAGCATATTGAAAAAAATGATATGAAATGACTTTTCTAAATAAAAAATCTGAGTTGTTGATCATTTTCTTAGATAGATCAAAACCGTTGATTTACGTTAATGTCCGTTGACGTTAATGTCTCAATCCATTAAAATTTAAGGTCCATATCAATTTTCTCAATATAAGGTCCATACATATTATCTCAAAAATTTATTATTAAAAAATATTAATTTCAGCCCAAAACAACGCGTGAACTCTTTATGCAATGCAGAAATGTCTTTAGTACCTCCCATGTATTTGTATTTTATCTAAATGAAATCTGAAGGTTCTAATTAATTATATTATTACAAAGTTCTGACAAGGTTGTAAGGGTGATATAACTCAATCTAAAATATATATTATAAGCTTATAAACAAACCCTAAAATTTGCTGGAAGTATCTGGCATACACAGAGATATTACATTACACAAAACCCATTGTGTAATCCACCACACAGAAATGTCCCTCTGAATCACCATATAAAATAAACAAGATTCCCTGGAGAAATGGGGCAGATTAGATAACGACAGCCACAAAAACGTTCAGAGAAAAAGAAGGGAGATTAGATAATATCACAAGAGTAATTCCCAGCGTCCATAGAAAAGTTCTCTATAGCATATATATATTACATTTTAGAATATATTTGTTACATTCTGTACACATTTATAGATGTATAGGCAGTTTTTCAGTGAACACAAGATTATCATAACAAAACCCATAAATGCATTTCTTGCTACATTAAATCCGGTATTCAGTGGAGGCCTGTCACAAATCACAATCACAATCCATTTAATTTTATTTGGGCATTCCATTCCGTTTCATTTTTCCTGCTAAGCAGAATTTCCACTTGTGGGTCCTTTTGACATTCATGTCCATTTTTTTCCCCCTTTATTTGTGGAAAAAATGCTCTTGCCACAGATTATTTTCCTGTGCAGATTTAGATGTTTTCTTGATCAAACCGTCTCTGCTGCTGGCCAGTAATTTCATGTGGCTGTCGAATATATATATTTTATGCTTGTTCTTTTTTATTTTTGTGTGTTTAGTCTTTTTTATAGAGGCTTTGTGCTTTAATTTATGAGATGGTAATTTTTTTCTTACAATTTGTGGAAAAGATTGTTTTAGTGCATGTTTGTGGAGATTAAAAGAGATGCGCCCATCTAGAAGGATTTTTTTTTTTTTTTGGTGAATTCTTTTTTGGATCGGAAGAAATACATATCGTTCATTTTTTGAATCAGATGGTTACGGAATATTATTTACGCACAGTAAAGAGAAGAAGCGTGATCTACAAAAATTGAACCGCTTGATTGAATGGTTGTCTATAAAAATACACCTCTTTATTTCTTTTTTTTTTTTTTTTTTACCGTGTTTATGTAGAAGCAACCCAAAGAAATTTCAAGCGCTGAATTTTGTAAGCACATGTGAGAATTTTTTTTTGCTTAATTTAATAAATGATTCGTCTAACAGATTTTATTATACTAGTGATTATCTATTTAATATCAGATTATTTTAGATATTTGCCTTTTATCTTTTTTTTTTTAAGTGGATCTTTGCCTTTTATCTCAAGAAATATTGGAGATGATAGTGGTCCTAAATTTTGTGATCAAAGAACTGTTATTAAAGATGATTGCATTTTTGTATAACTGTATCCTCTTTGATAACAAACAAGTTTTTAATATGACTGGATGTGAATCTCATTCGATATTCTATATTAAAAAAAAGTTTAATCGATGTATATCCAAATAAAAAGTTTAAACTTTTTGTAGATAATTTCGGCCTTTCGGGCATATATGTGAAGATAAAAAGAGGATTCAAGCTTTTCAAGATTCCTTTTCTAATTTACACCATGTGTTAAAAGCAAATTGAAAAAAAAAAGAAGCAAATTGAAAGATACTTAAGCAAGATATGCACAAGAGGATAGATTTTCTGATCTTCATCGTCCACATTAATTTAATCACACATTTATAGAAAATTTGGAGGTGATATGCAATTGGTGGAAGGTCGGGTCTAAGGACAACAACCATATTACTTGGGACATCAAAATCTTTGAATTATATGGAAGGAAATCTAAGAAAATCATATTATAAATAGAAAAAATTTTGCTGTCCCAAATAATATTTTTGTTGTTCTTAGACCTGACCTTGGTGGAAAGGATTATCCGTTATACTATGCAACAATAGACATGGGGAGTTATCATTTTCTTTTATTTATAAAAGAGTCAGCTAGATATGAATGTTGATTTTATTATTATAAATAGAGTAAATATTAGTTTAACTGCATCAATAACCAGTTCTGGGTCTCAATATAGCATACTAATACAGAAACATAAATCTACAGATACATAATAAATTTATGGACACCTTTATCCTACAAACTACAAATTAATTGTGTTTCAAATTTATTTTATTTGAGTGTCATTCAATATTTAATAAAATGAATTGTTAAATCTATATAATTCTTGAATTGTCCAAATTAGCTAACCATTTTGTAATTGGTACGTGTCAACTAATCCCCTCTGGTGTTTAAAATATCGCCTAATAATCAAACAAATCCACAAAGTTCAAGGAAAAACAAGTGCAAAGTGCAGGTAGTACAGTGTACAGACAACATTTAAATATCTTAGTATAAATACAATCCATTAATCATTGATAAAGCATGCAAATAATTAATCCTGTGTTTCCAACACCCACTCATAATTCCGATTGTTTAATATAATAAACAGTACTATACAACCAAAAGCATTATGTGGGTGCATATATATATATATGAGGAGGGATCCATTGACAATGCTTATAATGACAATCTTGACAATCAAGATTTTGAAAAATTTATAATAATTCATAAAAAATCTTAAAAATGAAAAAACTTTTATGGATGCATTCTTTAACTTATAGATTAATAGTGTTTTAAATTTCAATCAATTTGAACATCGTTTGATAGTTTATCAAAATTTTATACATTTTTTAACGGTTGAAATTTAACGAGCTTTAAAGAGCTATCAAACGTCACTTAAATTGAATATAATTTGATACATAATCAATCTATAAGTTAAACAATATCTCTATAAACTTTTTTCTATTTTTAAGAATTTTTAACTATTTTTACAAATTTTTTAAAATCTTGATTGTCAAGATTATCATTTTAAGCATTGTCAGTGGATCCCTCCTCTATATATATATGATATATCTCTTCTGTTGTACCAGAAGCAATACAGTGGACGAACCACTGAACAGGAAAGCTCAAAGTAAGTATATTTATATTCTGAAATAATAATAAAAAAGTATTAAGTTTGAATGCAATCGTATAGATTAGGGGATCTAGTTTAGTTGTCTAATATATATATATAGGTCCCACACGGGTGCATTTAAGTCTCACCTACAATCCGGAAGGACATGAGTACCCTATATCCCTACTAAAAGCATATCGAAAAAAAAATGATACGGAAGGACTATCTTCTCCAAATAAGAAACCTGGGTCGTTGATCATTTTCTTGGATAGATCAGAACCGTTGATTTACGTTAATGCCCGTTGACGTTAATGTTTTAGCTCATTAAAATTTAAGGCTTATATCAGTTTTCTCAATTTTAAGGCCCATTATATTTTATCTTAAAAATTTATTACAAGAAATAACAATTTCAACCCAAGCAACGTGTGAGCTCTTTCCTAGCGTCCATAGAATATCAGTCCAAAGCGTCTATAGGTTACAAAATCAGATGTATTTGTTACATTCTGAGTGTGTCTATGGACGTATGGAAGTATTCAATGGACGCAAGATGTTTCTCTAATAATATATACAGTATACTGTATGTCGGACCTTGAAACTTTGTGTTAGGGGACCAAGGTTTTATTATATTTTGCTATAATTCACATTGTCATTTTCAACATATTGACTGTCTGCATGCGGAGAAATATTATAAGGTGTATACAGTAGCGGATCTGCATGAAGAGAATGGAGAACAATGTTCTCCATATTTTTCTTAAAATAAACAATTTTATTTAATGATATATAAGTATTTTTTTGAGAAAATGTATATTTAAACCCCATAAAATATGAGAATTATTGTACTATTGAACTCCATAATTATAATTGAGGATTGTTCCAATGCCTCCATTTTTTGTGCCTCCATCATGCCTCCACTTTTTAAATTTCAAATAACTCAAAATTTGAAACTCATTTTTCAAAACAAAACCGTTAGTTTTAATCTATATCCTTTCATTTATGTATATGTAAAAAATCATCAAATTTGAGTATTATTTTGTTTGACATCAAGGGCTTCAAAAAATGTACTAATTTGAGCAGTTTCTAGACGTTAGTTTTTATAACTCATTGATTTATATAAATAAAATAAAAAAGTGAAAAAAATCTGTTATGTGCACATAGAGAATATCATATTGGTCAAATCTAACGGTTTTGTTTTGAAGTATGAGTTTTAAATTTTGAGTTATTTGAAATTTAAAAAGTGGAGGCATGATAGAGGCACAAAAAATGGAGACATTGAAACCCTCCTCATTATAATTTATATATTTTATGTAACTATTATATCAATATTTACATTCGATATGACAATTTGAACCCCATTTAAAAATTTTCTAGCTCCACCACCACTGGGTATATCTCCATTTGAGATATCTTACTATGAAGTATGAAGTTTTTAGAAATGGAGTTTTAACTCCGTTTAAATCATTAAACTATTTTTTGGACCATCTTCTCACGCTACGTTAAGTATTTGTGAAAAAAAAAAAAGCCTGGATATATAGGCTTTGAACTTGTATAGACGTCCTATGCTAAGAGTAGTGCCTTAACCAGTAGACTGAATGTTAGTCCATAGAAATTGCAAGATATATTCTAAAGTATCTTGTATTTAATAAAGAGAAATTATTTTTGCCTCCCTTAACTATTCCCTTATCCATCTCCCAAATTAAATTGGTAATATTTTCTCTTTCTTTCTCATACTCTCATAAATTTTGAGTGAAAATTTTTTTTTATTCTTGACCTTTCTATTGTATATATATAAGTGTTTTGATCGATTGAGGATGTGAATTGCAACCGGTAAAAATGATTTGTTGTATTTGAAAAAGAATTTTTAATTAAAAATGTATTGGGGTCCGGTTAAGGGGATTTTTTTAAGGAGTGCGGTTATCAACTCCCTTTAATAAAATGTGAACTTAATGTTGTCTTAATTGATGGTCAGGGAGGAGAACAAATCATAATTAATTAATTTTGAAATGATGATTTTTATTTATACTTGATCCATACATAAATAAAACAGAAACACAAGTAAGTAAATTTTATTGCACAAATATAAACAAATATATATCCAGAATATTCTATCAATTAGTTTCGTTATTTAAAAGTTCGTAAAATTTATTATTTGAGATTTATTCACCGACGATATTTGATCCATCTTCATTTAGTCATTTACAATGTTTTTTACCACACTATATATAATATATCTCAGTCAAACAAGGAAAAAATAGTTAGTCAAGAGAGTGACTGTCGCATAAATTTAGAACATATTTTCCAAACCACTAATTTGGCATTGTCTACAAGATTAGATTATAAACTCAATAGCACAAATTTATTTAACAGATCGTGTATGTTTTGTCTATTGCTTTCAGGAAAAGTGGTTGGCTATTCAAATCTGACATCTTTACAATTCTACTGTCAATATTGACTGGATCACTTGGATAAGATTTGAGCTTCTCTGAGAACCAGCCTTTAGTCTAGTGGCTAAGGGCAACGCTCTTCATGTGGGAGGTCGCGGGTTCAAAACCCGGATAGGAGGTCTTTTATAGACATTTAAATTTGAGTGGCTTGACCCTCATCTCTATCTCAAAAAAAAGATTTGAGCTTCTTTAAGCACAAAAAGAAACAAAACTTTTCAACTATATAATTTGACAGTGCAGTTGGTCTGCGACTGAGCTGTATGTATTTTATGCTATATAAAAAGTAATATGATAATAATATGATAAGAACCAGCGTTTGTTTTAGTAGCTAAGGGTGACATTTTCTGTGTGGGAGGTCGTGGGTTCCAAAACCAGGATGGGGAGGTAGACATTTAAATTTGAGTAGCCTGACCCTTATCTTTATCACAAAAAAATAAAAAAAATAAAAAATATATGAAACCGTATAATTTTAGTTGTGTGCATGTGTTATCTAATTCTGTGACTAAGAGTAATCCAATCCAATTCTGTATAAACAATGCATAAATAAGAATATAATAATAAATCGAGGAAGATATCAAATATTGTATCGTAAAAGTTTAATTTATTTTTATGCGAGGAAGATCTTTGCCCTCCAAAATTTAATAATATCCTATATCCTATGTATATGCAAAAAAATAAAAAAAAAATCCATAATACTAAGTCATCAGATAATTTCAAAGATATATCGTTCCTATTTAGGGAAGCCAATTGGCAATTTTTATTTTCTTGTTCACATTTTTTTTTTGAAATGAATTATATGGAAATACCATAAAAAAAAAAACGTGAGATTGCTTGCTCAGATAAATTAAAAATGCTTTCGGCAACAAAACGACCTGGCATATATACTTTATGTTGACTCCGTTGTTGTTTTGCACATAATATTTTTGGTGATAAATTTGTGGAGTTATTATTTGTTGCTTTCGTTAGTACGTCTGCCCCATAAAATAACGAAAAGCAAGAAAAGTATATTAAACAAAACAAAAGTATATTAAACAAAAGGTAATAAATTAAAGAGGTATGCTAACTGTCCCCCAATAAAAATCAGCTTTAAATGTCCCCCATCAGTACACCATCTCGTACATAAGGTATGAACACCCCAGTATAATAGATATGAATACCCAACAATACATTGTATGAACACTCAAGTTAGGGCGGACGGTCATTCACCAGAACGTGGAATCTTAAATCAGTCCTACACTAAAATGCGGAGTCTTGGACGGCCCACACAAAATTATTGATGTGTAGGTATAAGCACCGATTACGTCGACTATGAACACCTCATCGTGGGAGGTATGAACACCCCGAAAGATACCTATAAACACCAGTTTTGTACAGACATTTATTTACCATAACGCTATGATGAAACAAATTTGGCTATTAAGTGGTGGGACCCGACTTTTAGGGTGTGCTCCAGAAGGGGGGAGAGGAGGGGAGGGGAGGGGAGGGCTAATCAAGTTTGGAGTTATCTGTCTAAGGCCATGTTAGTTGCTCCATAATTACAATTTGTGTCATGTTACTCTCCTTTCCTCTCTAGTAATTGTAGTTGTGGAGCAAGTAACATGACTTTGGACATGTAACTCCAAACTTGATTAGTTCCCCCTTCCCCTCCCCTCCCCTCCCCTCCCCTCCTCCCCCCTTCAGGAGCACACCCTTAGAGTCAAAATAAATGTGTAATCAGTGAGAATCTGAATCTTGAACTAGAATCTTAGTGGAGGTCATTTAAAGGGATCAAAGAAGGGGGACAAGAAGATTTTTTCTAAATTAAATAACTATATATACATTGCTTTAGCAGGAAGGATGGTCATTATAATAAAAAAAAAGTAGTACAAGTGTACACCGCAAAAACACAAAAATTAATTAATTACGTGACAAATCAACGGTTGACCGTTTCTTTCTCTATTGGCTTTCTTGACGGCTATTATTTCAATACATAATTTCAAGGATATATATATACTTTATGCATTTTTCTAAACTAAATTGTGCCGTATATTGATGACTTGATGTGGCGAAGGACGACCGTTGATTTGGACGTACCGGTTCCTCATCTGACCCATCATTAATATCCAAGAAATTCCTGTCAAAATTGGAAGTCGCACTTCATTTAAATTTTTGGACAATTTTGAATGCTGACCTTGTTGATATAATAGAGACATCCAATAGGAAACAAACAACAAGGCAATGATTGCTGATTTGTTTCGGATTATAAATGATGTGTAGTTTAATTAGTTTGCATGAACTTATTTATTTCGGTTTAATTATTTATTTTCTAATGAAAAGGGTTGGAATGGAAAGGGATTATTAGATGATGTTTTTGTTTTGAAGAATCTCAATGGCTTTTGTAATGCCAACAGATAGATGC
Source organism: Cyperus esculentus (assembly GCA_030179965.1). NCBI lineage: Eukaryota > Viridiplantae > Streptophyta > Magnoliopsida > Poales > Cyperaceae > Cyperus > Cyperus esculentus. The sequence goes on from JASGLE010000021.1 coordinate 2,495,196, forward strand.
TATTGTTGTTATGCAGTTGTGATACCAGTAAACAGCTCACTCACACCTTGTTTTGGGTTGAAATTATTATATCTTAGAATAAAGAGCCGAAAACTCATCCCTCGTGAAGAAACTAATACGAGCCTTAAATTTTAATGGACCGGAACATTAATGTACGTTAACGGTGGTGATCAATCAAAGTAACAATCAATGGCTGAGATTTCTTCTTTGGAGAAGATAGAACTTTCATATCAAAAAATCTAATATCCTTTTATTAGGAGTAAGTTTTGTGTGTGTGTGGGTGTGGGGGGGAGTATGATAAACATGTATAAATTAAAAATTTGGATTCATGTACACATTATTTGACGGATACATATACGTAAGGAACTTGTAATAAATGACTACGAATCAAAATTCAAAACTATGCGGACTGCAAACATAATAATAAAAGCAAATGTTTTGGGTATAACATTAACAAGAAACAAAATCTTTGACCTTTGACGGGTATGGATACACAGGTAAATATTTGCAAACATAAACAATATATTTTGGAGCAATCTGTCAATATGGATACGGCCAAAAATTCATGATATATACATTTTAATTTATCAACACCAAAAAATTGAGATTGACTCAGGAGTCAGGATAGCAGGCACTCAGGCAGCATCTGGTGTTGTTCCTCAGAAAGCACAGCAGAATTACCAAGTAAATACAATGCCATCACTAAGTCTTGTAAGGAAATTAATAAACTAATTATTATCGTATGAGAGGAAATTTCTTATCCTTTTGTTAATTAGTCGTTGGCTTATAGATTATAACGTTTCGCCGGACAAGTACATAAACTTAGAGGTGTTTTGATATGTTTTCGGAGCTGCACTCACAGAAGAACTCAGTGAATTTAAGTTCACGTCAGTTTTACTTGTAACAAGTAAAGAGATACACTGGGAAAAAAAATTAAGAGAAAAATTTCTTTTCCCCCTAAATGTTCTCCAGCAAGATTCCATTAAGATTATAGTTCAATATTTAGATTCTCACTAATTACACATTTATTTTGACTATAAAAGTCAGGTCCTACCACTTAATAGTCAAATTTGTAGTATCACAACGTTGTCGTAAATAACTGTTTGCACAAGTCTGGTGTTCATATCTATCCGTCAGGGTGTTTATACCTCCCACTATGAGGTGTTCATAATCGATGTAATTGGTGTTCATAACTACGCATCAAAGATTTTGCGCGGGCCATTCAAGATTCCATGTTCTGGTGAATGACCGATTGACCGTCCGTCTTAACTTGAATGTTCATACAATATATTATCGGGTGTTCATATCTATTACATTGGGATGTTAATACCTTATTATGTATAAGAGAATGTACTGATAGGGAGCATTTAAGAGGGATTTTTCTTAGAGGACAATTAGCATACCTCAAAAATAAAAAAGTGAAGCCATACACAGGACAAAGACTTGTAAATTTCGCAGTGACACAAATTGGGCTGGAAATCTAGTGGGCTGAAGTGTTAATGGGTCTGGTGAGAATAAAACGAGATAAACTAGGATATTGCCGTATGCATATATGTCATAAATTCATAATTAGTTCCTGCCCAAAGATAATTAGTTTCTCTGTATTTTACTAACATATTTTTATTTTATTTTATTGTGGTCTTTTTTCTAATTTAGAAATTTTGTAAACAACCTTAAAAAAAAATAAAAAATAAAACTTGTAAACCTGATATGGTTTTTCATATTCTTTTCTGAAATAAGTTGAAACGTCAAAATATTTTCGAATTAAATACGCCGCCCAAGTGGTATTCATTTTTCGAACAACACATTAATTTGTTAGTCTTATCATCCCACTATTTTTTTCAATCAAACTTTCTCCATAATAGACAAGAAAAAAAAGAACCAATAGTACGAAATGCACAGTAAGAAAAGGACCGATTTCAAAGAAATTCCACAGAAATTTGTAGCATGTGAGACGATTAATTCCACAAGATTAATCGTCGTGTTCTCGACATAAATCCAATGTTTACTTTTATTAGCATGCATGTGACTTGAGCATTTGATTAAATCAAAAAAAAAAAAAAATTGACCATTTGAGAACCCTACCAATCCAACAACAGGATTTATGTCCCAAATTCCACAAATTTTATACTGTTTGATGGTTGTCTAAGCATCATCACCACTGCACTTAAATTTAGATTATATTAATGAGTGGGCATCCTATAGACCAGTTAAGCAATCTCTCATTTTGAATCGAGCTGTTCTTATCAAACATGTCTGTTTAATTGTATCAAACTAAAAGATATATCGTGACCATTCGAGTATAAAAAATAAATGTCCCATATTTTATCCGATCCGTAGCAGAATTAGCCTGTATATTATTTGTGTTAAGAATCGACAGGCCTAATGTTATTTGCTTGTAGGAATTAGTAAGATTCTAAGGCCTGCTAATTTAGCTTGTATTCTAATTTCTGGGCCTGGGCTTCTGTTTCTGTATGTGACTCATTTAATTCTTTGTAGGCCTGAAAAGAAATTGGCATGAACAAAATGTATTTAAAACATCACAAATTAGGGCCTTTTTGTTCTTTTAGTTTCCTTGCTAATTTGCAACAGCATTTCAAACCAGCTCAAAAATAGCAATGTGGTAACACAAAATGATGGCCTAATTTTCAATTAATATAATCTTAGTACGGAGCAATTTCAAACTCTTCTAGAGAATGACAATTAATGCAAATTAAGCATATAATAATCGGTAAAATTTATAATTAAAGAGTACCTGCAAAAATGCACTTGTTATATATAAAACATGGCCCAATACTTCCACGTTATTTTTCTTCAAATAAACTCTCAAAAATAGTAATATTATTATACTGTGTTCAATATGAAATCACCCCCATGAAATGAGAAATGGAATTGTAGTTTTTCAAATTCCCTTGCTCAAAATGAAAAAAAAAAACAAGTGAGAATTGATTTCATTTGGATAATTTGGGAGGAAATTTTCCCTTAAAAATTTCCCATAAAAGTTGGAGGTATTTGGTATGATTTCATTTGGAGGGAGAAACTTCATTTGACTGTACCGAAATTTCGCCATTTATCCTTTATTTTGAACACAATCATTTCTTTTCATCTCATCACCATGAACTCCCTGTATGAAAGTATTTGGCCATATATTCACACTTAGGCACGCTGATCAAATGCTGTCAACACGTATACATGAGATATCATAGACACGAATCCAAAGAGAAAACCCTGTATTTAATAAGAAAAGTACTGTCTTTATTTTATTTATATCATTCACATTCCAGTATATATAGTTTGCACGTGTAAGTTGACGAGAGGTATAAAGTTCAAAAATCAGGTCATTAGTTTAGAAAAACTCTAAACTAATGAAGCATCGAATTAATCACGACATGTACTGTACGTTGATCATAAATTAAACCAAATTATATATTGTGATAGCTTGTACTTGATGTGCATAGTAGATAGCATGTTTCGCATGTAGATGTAGGTAGCCTTAGGTCAAAGCGGCTGAAAGATTTCCCATGCATTCTCTTTATAGATGAACTCATCTCCAGTGCATGCTCTACATTCGGACACCATTTTCACTATTTAATTAGGCACTCATTTAATTATATATTCAATAGTGCAATAAGACGGATATAGAATTGCATTACTTTACTTGGGAAATCAATAAACCGATGACATTATTTTTGTATTGAGCTATTTTTTTTTTTTTTGGGAAAAGTAAATTTGCATTTACCTCCTTCCTTTTTTTTCGAAAGGCATACAAAATACATTTTTGTATTGAGCTATATATTTCGGTTACCGTTAATTAATTTGCCGAGAATCAGTCTTTGGTCATAGTGACAAAAGCAATGCTTTCTGTCTGTGAGGTCGCATATTCGAAATCTGAATGAGGAGTCTTTAATTTATAAATATTTAAGAGTTGAGTAACTTAGACAACCTTATCTCAAAAAGAAAAAGAAAAGTGCCATTTTGATAAATAAATATGAGTCTCTGTCTGTATCCTGATTCCTGGCTTTGTGTGATATCACTGGAGATATTAGATATATGGGTTGTGACTTGTTTGAGAAGGTCATGCATTGATTTGGTCAAGCCAAACTTCCGCAAAGACGAAGAATATTCCTTTTTTTTTATTTATTTATTTTGTAGTATTGTGCTTGACCATCCTCCATCCATGGTGTAGCTGAAATCAGCTGAGATCCCAATCGGATCTCAGGATCCTAAGATCCTGATTTGACGGCTCTGATTATTTAAAGAACCCTCTTTAAAAACCACATCTATCGGATCCGGATCTCAGGACCCTGAGATCCGATTTGGATCGCAGCAGATACGGACTCATCCATGGTGGATCATCCTCTGCATGCAGATTTTAATATTATTTCAGACCTATTCTGATCTTTCTTTCTCAAGTTGTTTTTTCTCGAAACTGCATCGATCGCTACTTTTCTAATTTTATTATATAGTCAAACTTTCCCACGGTCTACTTAATTTATATATATGTATGTATGAACCAAAATTAAATTGAACACATTTGATGACGAATTATGTACGTATGAATTAATGAATATTCTTGATTATGAATTAATGTTTGGTCCGAATAGTTTGTCGATTTTTATAACAGCCGTTTCTGAAACTTAAAAAGTTACTAAACTCATGTCAATGACGATTATATAGTGATGACCAAATGATGAAGTCAATAAGTCGTTCAAATTAATATGTCCGAGATGCTTAACTAAAAGAAATAAATTAATCTCAAAACTGTTCGCTTTATATATATATCTACACCATAAATTGCAAACTCATAATTGATCGATATGATCATATATTCTTTTTTTATTAAATAATGAAAAAGGTTCAAGTCATTGATCTTATAAATAACTCGATCTGGATATATGGTTTTAAGAATTTAATTTGTCCTGAAACATATCATAATTTCGAATATTTACATGTAATATATCAAAACAGCATGTCATTATTTAAACAAAGATTTAAGTGTGATCATGTTGATAAACTCAGAATCGTTTAAATAAATAAATAAATAAATAAATAAATAAATAAATAAATAAATAAATAAATAAATAAATAAATAAATATATATATATATATATATATATAGAATTAGGCTACGGTAATATGCATATCACGGTTTTACCGTGCTATGCGGTCTATATTTGAGTTTTCGGTATCCAAATAGTCGATCCGAATCGTTCAACTTGATCTCTATATCAAAATATACTAGTAAACCAAATTTTACAATTTTTAGAATTATTTTTCTATTTTTAATGATGGTGAGAAAATTGTTATTTTGTATGAACCAGAATTCTTGAATCTAGCCATTTTCTCCCCATCACTAAAAATAGCAAAAAAATTTAAAAAATTGTAAAATTTGGTTTCCTAGTATATTTTGATATAGAGATCAAGTTGAACGGTTCGGATCGACTATTTGGACACCAAACACTCAGATATGGACCGCATAGCACGGTAAAACCGTGATATGCATATTATTGTAGCCGGACTCTATATATATGTATATATTGAAACTTCACTTGAAGAAAATAATTATTCTTAATGTCTCTTCATTATTTCTTTTAATTTTATTGAAATAGATTGGTGCTTTTCATTATTCTAAAATAAGAAAAAGAGATTTAAAAGCTATATATATTGGATAAGGTTTCAAATGTGCACAAGCTATAGGGTGGAGATTGAAACTGATATTACTTCTTTCTTAATCAAATAAAGATGATAAAAAAAATCCTTCCAGGATAAGGATATATAAGGTCCTTCTCAAATGAAAATTTTAGAATCAAGCCAATTTAGTCATTATTTCTTTGACTATTTATTAAGGATCCTCTATCTTGTTGGATTTGGAGTTCATGGTCATTTAGAAAAAAAAATGGTAATCAAATGACCTTATCCTTATAATTAGACCACTAGAAAAAAAAAAATGGTAATAAAAATTTTGAACTTGTCATAATGACCACCAAGCCAAACCATTTCTTAATTGGAGCAAAGCTGACATATATATGTAATACAGTTCCATTAGGAAATTAATAAGAACTTTATAAAACTATTAGTTTGCTTCTAATAATTTTGTTATTTTTTGAGTAGATTATCATTTTTTGTAAATGGAACCAGAAATATTCAGTACTAACTAATAAACAATACATATTTTGAAAATTCCATATATATATATGCAGTACAATTAAAATTAAAATTAATATAACTAAAAGTAATCCCTTCCATATCCACTCTTACAAAAATTGTTCCTTTGAGTGTCTTTACAAATTGGGACTTGAGCTTTTTTCTAGTAACAAAGGTACAACCAGCACCGAAATGAAACAAAAGTACATGCACATCACAAACAATTGGGAGATCTCTCATAATTTTAACTTTGAAATTATTACGGCTCCATGTCTGAAATCTCTATACCACCATAAGTGATTGAGCCATTTTCTGTCTGGTCCACTAGCAGATGTCTCACTAATGTACGTACACTGCTCTTTTTTTTTTCTTTTCTTTTTTTTTTTTACCTTGGAAATGTCTCAAGAGCTGTACTTGGAATGAATAAAGTCTACTCCATATGTTGGAGGAATAAATTATTAAGGAAGCACATAATATTAAACAAGATCAATTAAACAAAATTAAACATATTATTAGAACCAGAGAGAGATGCAGTTGACAAGATCACCATCAATATATATTAGCAAACTTATTTCAAAGAGAGCCTCCTAATTATTAGCACATATATACATATACTACATTTACAGATGAAGTGGCATACATAATCAAGTGAAGAAGTCCATTCTACATATCCTGTTATATATATAAGATGATTGAATAAAATGTACTTGCTTAATTTGAGCAAGCTAACTAGCTAGGTCGTGTAAAGACAAATTAATCCTGAATTAAATTTCTATATGTACAGAATGTGTGATAAGATCATAGATTTATAATAAATATTGTCTTTGAATTGAAAGAAATAACGGGAGATGCTACAGATTTTTCTAGAGAAAGAAGGGAAAAAAAAAGGAATTTTTCAGAATTCACTAGGTGGATTAACCGACAATATATAATGATATATATTTAGAATTTAAGGAGCTAGAGAATGATAAAATGAATGATGAGCCACTTGTGCAAATTGTGCTACATATGCATATGTCGTATAAATATTTTTTGGTACTTCACCTTTCATACCTGAATTAGAAATGAGAGCAAATATATAATATACGTGGCACATACAGAATATTACCTGACCAAAACTAGTTAGACCACCGACACAAATATAAAGTTTTGACAAAGTTTATTCATCATGCAATTAGTAGAAAATTAATTTGGAAATGTGGCCTGGTTCATATTTGTTCATACGAGTCTATCTATGATAACATTCTATATATATACATGAGTAAATATACCATGAGTTTAAGCTCACAGAGGGCTCCGTGAGTGCACATCCAAAAACCTATCAAATCATCTCCAAATTTCGATTTATATGGCCCAATAGATTCATTATATCAAAAACTTACAGGATACAAAAATTTTCTATTTTTAAAAAATTTTAAATATTTGTTTGAGATTTTTTTAAAAATAACTATACAATATTAATAAGCTGGTCTTTGAAGTTGAATTAGGTCACATTTCATGCAGTCTATTTATGGTCATAAGCTGGTCTTTGTTTTGTTTCAGCCAAAATTTTGGTGCTATTCAAAAACAGACAAGTTGCGTTTGAAAGTTTGATGCTTGTTCGTGTGGAATTGGTTTTGGGGCCTACCAGTATCCAGAAATTACAAGCAAAAAAAAAAAAAATCTTTGTATCCAAATTCCGTTATTGGAATGCTTCAACAAGAAAGAAAAATATATACATACATAATATTGGCAGGACAAAAAAAGAGGAAATCATTAAAAAATGCAAGTTATATATATACTAAGTCCTTTTAAATGTTAATAATATATATATAGTAGATATGGCTTCTACCTGCATTGGTCAGAAACCTTGCTTTCACAATATGCAAAGCATCTTTAAAGGCTGCTTAAATCCATAATCTTTAGCACTTTTGATAGACCAAAATCTCTTTATTATCTAAAAGAAAGATCTTACAATATTCTAATCAGAAAACAAATATATTAATTAAAGCAGAAATTAAATTAAACTAGCATAATAATAATAACTACAATTGAACTAAATAATCTACGGCTCGGATCGAACAAAGCACGAAACATTTCAACACATCGATCTTTCGATTGGTTTCGTTTCTCCGAGAGTTTCTCCTTGTATCGTTTGCAAAGTTGATATCAAACCCTAATCTATGATCAAAGGATTAAACAAACAAAACTACCTTTCATCCTCAGCAAGCTTTGTTAGGATATCGGCAATTAGCGTATACTGCCTCTCAGCTCGGGCCTCGGCACGTGCATTGCGCTCCTCCTCCCTCTCCCTCCATTGCTTCGTCAAAGCCAACCGCTCCTCGCACAAGCTCATCATGTTTCGCCGCCATTTCTCCTCTTTTTCCCTCCTCTCGGCCTCCCTAGCCTCCGACTCCTTGACCCATCTCGTCTGCATCTCCATTTGCTGCTTGATGATCGCGTGAAGTGCTAACTTGACCTCCAACTCGACGGTCCTCCTTTTGTCGGCCACCTTCCTCTTCTTCTTGTTTCGCTCCTCAAGCGTGCTTTCGTTCTCGTCATCTTCCTCCTCCTCTTCATCGTCGTCATCTCTCTCTTCATCGTCTTCGTTCATCCATTCCTTGCCTTCGCCTTGAACTCCTTTGCCCTTTTTCTTCTCCATCGCTAATGATCTATCGATCCGTTTAGAAAATATCAATCTCATCTCTTCATGAAATGGAAATTGTTTTCCGGCATCATCCATTGCCTCACTTCCCTAATTAACATAAAGTAACATGATTAAACAATGTGCACATTTTCACTAAAAGATCGAACAAATCCAATAACGATCGATGTATATACGGTATATATGTATTATAAACCGATTAAATTTTTGCCTAAATGACAATTAAATGGATCTATATTAATTTTCAAATGCATTAACATAGTAAAAATAAAAAAAAAGAAGCTTCTTATTTGAACATCTTTCTTTTAATTTGCAATGTGTATAATACAAATCATCCTGTCAGAACAAAGTATGTGAGAATTAAAATAAAAATAGTTGAAAAGCTACATAAATATATACGTAGAAATGCACCATCCCTTTTAGCTGCCTTATAATATTAAAATGCATCTCGGATCTATCTATCTATCTATCACCTTGTTGTGCAAGCATGCCATTCAAAAGACAAAGAAAGGAACCTTTTCTTATATTTTCAATGAAATATACACTAATTGAAGTTTTCTATCGGATATACAAATTCCTAATTTCTTATAAAGAAAAGATGCATACATATTTCCTATGTAAAAAATAACATAAAATATATAACCTTGTATATATGAAGTTATGAACATAATTTTTTTTACCTTGAATCGGGTGACAAGGTTCTTCCATTTGGACTTGCACTGATCGGGGGTGCGAGTGAACCCCTTCTGCAGGAGGCGTGCCGAGATGGCCTCCCAGAGGGGCTTGTTCCTCTTGGTGGACATAAAACTCGCATCCAGATCGGCCCGGACGGACAGGAACTCGGCGGTCTCGCTGTGCGTCCATTGCGGCAGCCTCTCCCGATCCCCCGGCGGCTGATGATCAGGTTGCACCACCGGAGGCGCAGGAGCAGGAGCAGGAGGAGGAGGCAGAATATTTGGCAGCTGAGGAGGAGGTATAGGAGGGATCTGAGGGGGGATGTTGAGGTAGGGGTTAGTGAAGTGGAAGTGGTGGAAGTGATCATCCATTATTAGGGAAGGGAAAGAAGGGGAAAGAAGGAAGGAAAGAGGGAAAGAATAGGGGGAGGAAAATGGAAAAAGAAAAGAAAAGAAAAAAGGGTGTGAAAGGTTGCGAGGGTTTTAGATGGAGAGAAAGAAAGAGAGAGAGGAGGAGAAGAGAAGTCAGGGTCGTAGGCAGCTCGTAGCAAGCGAAATCTGTCAACGCGGAAACTGCTTGCTTTCCCACTGCTTTAATTATTTACTACGTCGCTTTCCTCTCCAGTTCTGTTGTGTTGTGTTTTGGATGAATATTGGTTCCTGATCTTGTTTGTGGTTGGGGGTGGGGGAGGGAACTCCGCATCTCCTACCGCATTGCAAATAACCGTCAGATTTTTATCGCGATCCGTAAAAAGTAATGAGTTCGGATCCCGACGTAAGCTGCACCGTCGGATCTGTGTTGCTGAATTTGCAGTGCGTTAGACCATTCGGACTCGGGGGAGGGGGAGGGGGAATTGAAGTTCTTATAAAGTTTGTAATAGTATGATCGTGTATAACATTAGATTTTGCAGGAGTTAGACTACTGTGAAAACGTTTACATTTCACAAAAATGGGAAATATTTATATATTTTTATATGATAAATTTAATGGGAACTATAAATCAAAATTTTGGATATGACAAAGTACAATTTGGACCGTTAGTATTTTGGAGCGAAATGCAAATGTTTTCATAATAGTTCTACTCATTTTGCAGATATTAATGGATAGGATTCGCTTATTAATTAGGAACTATATATATCTTAGTTAGTGGAAAACACTGACCCTTTTAAATGTGTTCACATAACCGAATTATATATGTATATATGCAGAGTTAATTCTTTATAGGCAGATATGGGGGAAACTTTTTTTTTTTTTTTTTTTCTTTTTGCACAATAATATTCTTTTAGTTAATAGTTTCAGTTCACATTATAGGATAAGCATATGATCCTCTATGAACTATTGGTTTAATGCATTAACATTATTTGCATTATAGTAATTTAGGTTTAACATCATTATGCAATTGTTATTGAATAAAGTGAGCAAATTGTATGCCAATATTAATCTCATTTGAAATATAATTACATTTAAGAAATATATTGTATCTCCATGAGTAACGATAATTATCATGAGGAAAATAAATGGTTGGGTAATAACATAATAACCTATTCCTACTTAGAACTCATATATAGTACATTTTTAGTCATTTTCGAGCTGCTATGCATGCACATATATTTTTTTTTTATACCATAAAGTACGCTTATTTTACACCTCATAAATTATGCTTTTTGTCACTCTATGACTTTCGTATATTTAAGATATGCTTCATTAATCTATCTGTGAACAAGACAAAAGTCAGATACACCTTTAAATTTCAGTTCATTTTTTCTTGATTGCATAATGTTTGTCCTTTGAGAATAAGACTTTTGAATAATTTATTTTGACAAGATAACAGATGTCTCAATCAATACATTTATGGGTTGGACAAGCAAAAACAAACTCAATTAACATTTTTTGGGTCTAAAAGTTCAGTTAGACTGATCGACATACAAAAAGACACTAAATTAACGTAATTTGTTATAGGTGGTTTAGTTAATGTGCAACTTCGCATTTTATTATTATTTTTTTTTGAAAAACATGCATAATGATAAAACAAGAGAAGTCAAAATTAATTAATCAATTATGCGATGTCGGCACAACTTTACATCGATTTTAAGTTTTTAATTTGATGTTCATATGACAAAATTAGTTATCTCAATATATTAGTGATCAATATTACAATATTATTACAATATGATCTCCGTATATATCCAATCAAAAGTAAAAAAAAAAAAAACTATGGCCTATGAGACTATGACATACATGAACATATTTCTTAACCAAAAATGAAGCATATTTTGATATTCATACATTTCCATAAAAAAAACACAACATATATTAAAATTAAATCAACAACGACAAAATTAAAGGAGTACTAGATGTCGACAAAATCAAAGTCATGGTCATCATCATGCCCCCTTAAAATAGAATATTTATTTGAATGGCGGGAGGTGTCCGGTTGTAGTGGAGACTGGAGGGGGGGCAGATGTTATAGTTAGATGATCTTTTTTTGTGTGTATCGGAGAAGAGATACGGTGCATGCGTGTGAAGTGGCGTCAGGCTTACGAGTCCAGGTGAAGAATGTCTTCCTTGCTAAGTTTTTGTTGGGTCTCTGACTCTCCCCAAATTAATCATCTCTTTCCATTGATTTTCATATGGTCTTCTATGTACCAAATCAATGGGGACGACCTACGTACCGTCCACTCTATGAATATCCATAGAGTGCGACAAAATCACTGATAAATAGGATTAAATGGACTCTATTTGTAGCGAAAACAGTCATAAAAATGACTATAGACGTTCATAGTGTGGACGCAAGATGTTTTTCCAAATCAATTACTGCAGACCATTACAATCGTGATTTCATATCCTATCCTGAATTGCATGTTTGGATCTTGAGACAATCCAACGACTCACATGATGAATTGTAGAATATCGTACTTCAGGGGATAAGCACTCTACAATTATCAGTCCAACACTCTGGTGTAGAAGACCAACAACATCGGTATTGATTTTAGTATTTTATTTTTGGTATCTCTATAATAATATCGAGGAGCCATGTGTACATATATACTATAGTATGAAACTAAGGAGAGTTGAGACGGTTTAATCATCATTTAAGCGGCATCCATAATTCATACTTAGTATGAAATTAAGATTAAAAGACTAATGATAATATTTGAAAAGTTTGTGCTTAATTAGGAATGTATATTAAAATTATGATAGGATCAATTACTATATGTAATGGCTCGCTCACACTTGGCTACATATAATTACCGACTGAAGATCACTAAGGTATGACAAGATAATAGATCCAACGGTTGAAGACTTGTTCTTACAAGTTAATAGATCCAACGGCAAGATAAGAATCAGTTTTTTTTTTTTTTTTGAATATTCAAGGCCCGGAGGCAACTAATTTTATTTACTTAAAAGGTTACATCTACGAGAAAATAAAATAAAATTGTTTCTCAATCTAAATCCAAAAGACACAAAATAGCAACCATGACCTTCTACAATAATTATATAATTAATTTTGTCCCGATTAATTAACATAGAGAGACAAATTTTGAAGAAGCACGTGATTCATTTTGAAGTTACCGTCTTGGTTGTGATGAATTCATCGTCTCTAGAAGGACTGAAAAACTTGCTAAGCAATCCACAAATCTTCATTTCTTGAAACACCATTTCCTGTTTGTTGAAGCAGGCACCGAATCCATTCTCGAGTGATTCATGACATAACTCTCTGAAATGAAGATCAACGAAAGGCTCTTCTTAAAACAAAAATAGCGACGAAAAGACGGACGGAGAAACAGACAAAGCATTGACAACCAAGAAAGCTTGAAGAAAATCAATAAAGAAAGAAGTAAAATAGAAGAGATGTGGTAGGTGAGAGGCGGTATGCCTCTTCCCACCGAAAAATTACTATTAGAACAGTTAGGGCTTCAAAAAAAGAGAGACGGCTATAGATAATAATAAGTTAAATTTGCACTTTGCTTCATGTTGATTAATTGGACAAGAAATTTACTTCAACAAGTAATTAATTACACGAGTATTTTATTTGCTTGTCAAATAATTTTCCAAACAAAAAAATAAGCAGCCTAATAAGTTCAAATAGTTCCGGTTTGACTACCATAAATTCCTTGGTATGCAAAATTTGAGACAGCCGCTGGGTGATTTCTGGATTCATATTCTGACAACACGCTTTCGTAATTTCAATGTTTCATACTTCCATGTTTAGAGGTCAAAAACTAATAATACGGGAGAAATATGGGAGAAAATTAATATGTATACAGCTGCTGGCTAGTGATCTCCTACACACAGGATATTGAAATCTAAATATTTATATATTAGATATCATGTGAAATTTAAATAAAATATTTCATATGCATATTTATATATATATTAGATTGAAGTTTAAGGGTCATTTGACAATGGTTGCTTATTTTGTAAAAAAATAACAATGGAATGTCAAATAAATGTAATGTAAAAATTGATTGCACAATTTTTATGCAATTTAAATATCGTTTGATAATACCATTGAATTGCAACCATTGGAAATTGCACACAATTTTTGGTGACTTTGAAATTTGAATGGACTATATATTGAATGATATTCAAAATATTATTAGCTTATTACTTAGAAGTTGAAAAATATATATAATTTTTATATTCAATTATTTTCAATTTCTTGAAATTCCTTATTCAAGATGTTCCAAATCTATATATTACTCTATAGTTAGGTCATTCTTCTTCTTCTTCATTTATTTGTCTGTTAGCAAACGTTCACTGAGTTTTGTTAAAAAAATAATAATTGAATTAAACATACATATTTGAATGAAATCTTATTTAAAAATGGGATTTGAATATCTTGTTTCAATTTTTGCGTGCTTGCCAATTGGGCCTGATCACATAAAACACACTGGAATTTATTTGAAGCCCTTTTGAGTTTAGATATGTTTTCTGGAGGCCATCACTTGATTTTCAATAAAGACGCCTGCATGTTACGATCCTGACATTGAATGAGAAAGAAAATATAGCCCAAATGCAACTTTAATTCCCTGGACAAATATATGGGCTTCGATTGGGTATCTCATAAGGCCTTAATAAGCAAACAAATGTAGGCCTTATAATAAGCCCTTAAAAATTCTGCTAAACATATTCTGGCATTCTGCAACACTTTTTGTGCCACAACTTAATTAATTGCCATTGTGCAGCCTCATTCTCAGATTAATATCCTGTTACTACACTCTCCCAAAATGTGCCAAATTGTACATATACAAGTAGTACGTTTGCCATCTTATGAAATGCCGCTTGTGCTGATCGAGCCGATGCCAGGTATGTTCGCAATACTGTCTCTTCTGGTACAACCACCTGCATGCGGGCATCCCCGATTCTGCTGAAAGTTGCACTCAAGCAGTGGCGTGCTGTGCATCTTGCGTCCCACCTGAAAGGTAAAATTCCTCCTTTGCATAACCTCTTGTGCCAATACTTTGTTCCCGAACAGAGCAGTAGCACAACAAATTAACAGACCAATTGAATGATGGTAGCCTGCTGGTAACTGCATGCTAATTTTCCGACAGTGGTCATCAGGTTATATACTGATTCAATCGTGCATCGATCAGTTGTGTTTGTTTTCACAAATTTAGTCACGTGCCATGAATCATTGTAAGCAATCTCCTGAGCATTGTGTTAGATAGATTTTGGAATCTAAGATCTTCTATATATAATTTGATGCCTTCGACATCTGAAAAATGCCCTTAAATCTCTACGAGTACATTTGATTATGCAGGCCGAATAAAATCGAGATAATTGCGATGTTTCATGAGAACTATTATTATATATATGGTTCATGGAATGGAGCTAAACTATTGTGCTAACGTTAGCATTTCGATTCGAAATGCTAACACCTCAAAAATCGTGTTATCGTATTCGAAATTGTGATTTATGGTGTTCAATAAATTCTTCATATAAAAATACTCAGAAATACAAAATTTTTCCATTTTTGGAGTTTTTTAACTATTTATTTTGAATTTTTGAAATAGCTCATAAATAATAATAAAATATTGATGTTTGTTAATGCTTCTTTCAAAAATACAAAATAAATACTAAGAAAACTCTAAAAATAAAAAGTTTTTGTTTACCCGTATATTTTTATATGAAGAATTTATTGAGCACTATAAATCACGATTTTGGATACGATAACATAATTTTTAAGTCGTTAGCATTTCAGATTAAAATGCTAACGTTAGCACAGTAGTCTAACTCCATGAATGCGATAGTGCTAAAGGCCTAAATTCAGTTTTACAATGAAAGGCCTAG
The DNA here is from genome assembly GCA_030179965.1 of Cyperus esculentus. Taxonomy (NCBI): domain Eukaryota; kingdom Viridiplantae; phylum Streptophyta; class Magnoliopsida; order Poales; family Cyperaceae; genus Cyperus; species Cyperus esculentus. The sequence continues at coordinate 2,510,952 of JASGLE010000021.1, forward strand.
AACTGGGCTAGCTTGATGGGAGAGTTGAGTTGTTGTGTTGGCCTGTTAAGGTGATGATGATACTGTGTTATCCATGTTAAAGTTTGGTTACCAAATTATCACTATCAATTTGTTATCATTCTGATCCTTGTTAATTATCTAATTCATGTCAATGTTTGGTTTCATATATATACTCATTTCTTAATTAGTACTGGCACATTAGCTTAGGTATTTAGCTTATTAATCTTAATTAATATCTAAGGTTTAGCATGACGATCTCAAGTCTTATTATAGGTTAATAAACACTTCTATAAACATTACTAGTTAATTACAGCTAGGATAATCGGTCTTAGTACTCTGCTTCTCTAATCTAATCAATCGATAAGTTAAACAACACTTCCGTAAACTTCTGTTTGTGATTTTTTTATATTTTTTTTCAAAACAAGATCTCATTATTAAATATCAAGATACTCAAGTATTCTCAATGACGTCTCATCTAGTCATCTTATTTGTTAATTTAGTCATTATATGAGAAATTATCTTTGCCCCACTCAATTATCCCTTTATCCATCCCCCAAACTAAATTGGTAATATTTTCTCTTTCTTTCTCATACTCTCATAAATTTTGAGTGATTTTTTTTATTCTTGATCTTTCTGTTGTATACATATAAGTGTTTTGTTCGATTGAGGATATGAATTGCAACCGGTAAAAGTGATCCGTTTGTATTTGAAAAAAAATTTTAAACTAAAAATGTATTGGGTGCAGTTAAAAAGGTTTTTTAAGGGGTGCAGTTAAAAGGGTTTATCAATTGCCTTATTATATTCAGTGGTCAATTGGGTGCTGCCATTGGCTACGTACTCTTCCACAATGGGACCCATAAATAACAATAATTCGCTTAAATAAAAAAGAATCAAAGTGGCACATCATTGAATAAGCTTCACGTGTTAGAAAAAGATGGTCACAAGTCATAACATAACAAAATGGGATTGAGATCGATCGATCGAAGCGTAATGAAAAAAAATAAATGTGCCCATTAATTAATTTAATGATCAGTGATGACTGATGATCCCTCTGCCGGTGGTGGTAGGTGTTTAATGGATTCATATCACCTACTGCACAGTACCGTACTGCACAGCACATAAGTCATCCGATTGCTTTAAGATTTGTGCTAGCTTTAATCTCAAAAACCCTCTATTGATCTAAAGGTCATCGCTGAGCAGTACAGTGTACTGCGCAGTAGAGAACAATCACGCGTGTTTAATGGATCAGGATTAATTCTTCAGAAGGTGCAATTATGAGATGAGATGAGATGAGATGAAGTCGTGTTGCTTTCAAATTGACATGGTCGTTGTGCCCAATTGGAACCACATCCTAAGACCTTAATTATAATAAGTGCCGACATATATTAAGAAAAAATGTTATAGAGAAAGCAAAAGAGATACAAAAATTGATACTGACTATGTTAGTATTCATATTAAATAGGTGTGTATTTAAATTATTATTGGTATTACTGTGCAACTTTATACAGTGTACTAAGTTATATTATATAAATAAGTTGAATAATTTAATAAGTTAACTTAAATATCGACACATTTAACATGAATAATAACGCAGTCGGTATGGTATCTGTTAGGTATATTTTTTAAGCAAAATGCAATACAATTTAGGCCTTAATTGGTAACTTTTGGTAGACGCTCAATTACATGAGATATATAATGTGATTTCACCATTTATTTTAAAAACAAATCCAGAGGATAGCATATTAACCCGTATCATTATTCGTTGCCTAAAAGCCACAAAGTAAGTGATGACAATTCGTCGTTTCATATTTATCACTAGGAGTTGAATTTTGAGATACCATGTGAAAACAAATTAATCAAAAGCAAGCTCACAAAAAGTCATTAAGGGCATTTAAATATGTATCGATCGTCCATTAATGGATTGCCCTTGGCCATGTACAATTAAGTCCACCCACTTAATATGACAAAAATGGATTATTACATTATTAATTGGTACTGTTTCCAGGGTAATACGGCAGTCATTAATTAGCCCCACAACTCTTTACTGAATTTATTAATTATTTATATATTGAAAATGATTTATGTTCAATCATTTAAAAATTTTATTTTCCGGACGGCCGACGGTATATAAACAATAAACAATACAATTAGCTACTAAGTTTAGAATTATATTAAGAGAAATTATCTTTGCCCCCTAACTACACCCATTATCTCTATCCACAAACTAAATTAGTAATATTTTTTCTTTCTTTCTCATACTCTCATAAATTATGAGTAATTTTTTTTTTATTCTTGTTCTATTGTGTATATATATATAAGTGTTTTGTTCGATTGAGGATGTGAATTGCAACCGGTAAAAGTGATTTGTTGTATTTGAAATAGAATTTTTAACTAAAAATGTATTGGGGTGCGGTTAAAAGGGTTTTTTAAGGGGTGCAGTTATCAACTCCCTTATATTAATCATGTAATACAATTAGCTTGTTCTAAATTTGTATAAACTAGAGCTGTAACTCGGGCTTCGCCCGAAAAATAGTATCATATAAATAATTAAGAATTTTATAAATTTTAAATATTTATATTAAACAAAAATTAAAAAAAAATTTGGAATTTTTTTATGTAAATAATAATAATAATACATAATTTATAAATAAGAGCATATATAAATGTTGGACCATCGTAAGGGTTAAAATTTGTTTTAGACATGCCACATTCATCTTATTTAATAAGGAGATTAAAAAAATATAAGCCATTGGATCAAAGTAGATGAAGAGTTTCAAACAAAATCAATGTTTAATAAGAGGTGATGATGTGACATAGTTGAGATGCTTGAAAATCTACCCCTCTTTATGGAGTATAGATTTGGTCTCTTCTCATTTAATAATGACGTGTTAAGATACTTAAAGTGCCAAATAAATCCATAATTTTTTTTATATTTATTTAATCTGTGTGGACCGGACCGGTGGTCCTATATATTTTCTGGGTCCGGATACGGTAATACACTAGTTGATACCATATTTAATACCAAGATAGCTGACCGGTCAAACATTTAACAAGGAACATTGTTTCCACAAAAACATTAATTAATTCTACTAAAAAGCCATACAAGCATTCAACACAAAAAAAAAAACAAACAATTAAACTAAAAATTGAACTTTATTTAACTAAACTTCATATCCTCATCTCAGTAGATTTTCTGCACAACAAAAAAAAAAAGAAAGCTAGAAATTAGTAATAACAATATTAAATACTTCATGGTATAACTTGAATATTTTAAAGTAAAACTTGAATACTTCAAATAATAATTTGAATACTGACAAAAAAACTAATTATGAATAATGCTACAACTTATTAACAGTAACACCACAATACACATAACTTAAATACTTATTGGTATAACTCGAATAGTTACTATTAAAACTTGAATACTGACATATTTTTCAGCTTGAACACTCATTGCTATAACTTGAATACTGACATAACTTGAATTCTCATTGGTATAACTTGAATACTCAGTTGTATAACTTGAATAGTTACAACTAAAACTTGAATACTAACATATTTTTCAGCTTGAACACTCATTGTTATAACTTGAATACTGACATAACTTGAATTTCTATTGGTATAATTTGAATACATACTGACATATTTTTCAGCTTAAACACTCATTGCTACAACTAGAATATTGACATAACTTGATTTCTCATTGGCATAACTTGAATACTCAGTTGTATAACTTGAATAGTTACTACTAAAACTTGAATACTGACATATTTTTCAGCTTGAACACACATTGCTATAACTTGAAAACAGTGAAAAACAGTTTGAATACATATGACACTAACTTGAATAGAGTCAATATGACTCAGATCTGACACTCTACCATTACAAACACATCTTATTTCATACAATTCAACAAAAACATCTTAAGATGACTCAGATCTGACACTCAGATATTAAGATCTTATCACATCTAGCATAAAACTAGGGTTTAACTAGGTTTTCTACACTAATTCAATATAACTAGAGTTTAATTCAATATAAAATCATTCTAGCATGACTAGAAACAGAAATGCTTAGATTAAGTGAATATTAACTGGTATAACTGGAATACAACTAGTAGTAACTTGAATACTACTAGCAGTAACTTGAATACAATTAAGATAACACAGATTTGACACTTTAAACTTACAATCAAAACTCATTTCACGCAATTGAACAAATATTATCCCAAATAATTGATCATTTCAACATAATCAATCCGATTTGACCACGATAAAACCTAGGGTTTTAGATCAGGAAGGGGAAATACAAATTTCAACAAAATCGTCTCCAAAATTAACTTGAAACACAAAAATAAGATCAAATGAACTCAAAAACGCAAGAATATTCGAATCCCAATACCTTTGTTGCCTCCGGATGATTGTTCTTGATTTGCCTTTGATGTTGCTTCCTTGCTTCTCTTCTTTGGCGGTATGTTTCCTCCTTCGATCTGACTTGAGAAGTGCGAGTTTTGAAGTGGATTGGGAGTGGGAGAGGGAGAAGGAGAACTGGATTGGGAGTGAGAGTGAGAGAAGAAGAACTAACAGATCTGGATTGGAAGTGGGAGTGGGAGTGAGAGTGGGAGAACTGAGAGGAGAACAAATTTGAAGAGGAGGAGCAATTGATTGGAGATGGTGAGTATTTAATAAGCAATAGTGCAGACCGCTAATGAACTGAACAAAAAAAACCGGATGGTTCAATGGTATCAATTATAGTATCAACAATGGTATCAACATAGAATTTTCCATATTAGTATGCTAGATATTATTCTGGAAAATTATTAATTTCAATTCAATGAAAATTCCAAATGCTCTTAATTAATCTCTTAGCGACTTTATTTTTTAAGGATATTATTAAAGAAGAAAAAAAATTACCGGCTTTGATATTTTTTGAAGGGAAAATTAAAGGCAAGTAAAAGAAAAACGGATCGGAATCCGCTGCTGACTATGCTTTTTTTGATCCGACGATTGAGAAACATTGATACTTCGAAATTCATGTAGTAAAAACCGAAGTACTTTAAGATTTGTGCAAAAACTGATTGTAGCTATCTGATCGGAAAAGCAGGGTCTGCTTTTCTGAGAAAAAAAGCAGCAGATTCGGATGCAAGAAAAACACCAAAAATATAGGGTGGCTCCTGCGATTTCGAAAGGAAATAATAACAACAATCAATTAAGATGGATATATATTCCGATAACTAGCCCCTTAAATGAATTAGATGATGGCAGCATTATTCTAACCATCCTTATTACACGACGTCATTCTATGTTAATCATTGAAATAGGGAATTATTTAGACCTTCAATTAATTTTCAATGGATTCAAGGATCCTGATTCATACAAAAAAACAATTTTCTCCCCATCATTAAAAATAGCAAAAAAAATTCTAAAAATCATAAAATTTGGTTTCCTAACATATTTTGATATAGAGATCATATTGAGCGGTTCGGATCGCCTGTTTGGACACCAAAAATGGTGATACGAACCGCATAGCAAGGTAAAACCGTGATATGCATATTACCGTAGCCTAATTATATATATATATATATATATATATATATATAGAATTTTGCTAAAATGAGTCATGATGTTAGTGTTTATGTACTAGAGAAACATACATATTTATATTTATATATATATGGTATTCGCTTGTTCATGGTTATTCTTATTTGGATGTTTTATTCATTAGTTTCCTTGAATTGATGTTACGTTATGGCTTGTGTCGTTTACGACAAGAGCAAGTGATATGCCATGATGGGTATGACGTCAATTCTAAAACTGCCTTGATCTATGATAACTAGCATGGTACTCTAGTTGGTCGGATAGGATCAGCATATGAGTCTAGCAGATGGGTTTGTATCACGTCCCATTGATAGCGCGGCTATCAACTAGATCATATGGATGCATGTGCACATTCTCTGTGACATGGCATTGGACTGACCGCGACAAGAATATGACAAAAGGAATGTGTTATGTCATTCATATTCTTGTCAGTGTTGGATTCACGGTTGAGGTTGTCATGATCAAATATCATGACTGCACACTGTGACTAGTTTCCTATCCCAACCGTAACAGGTGGCATAAGGGATTCCAGTTCGGTGTGTAGAATTGGTAGCTTGGATCATGGATGATCAAGATACTGGAATGTCTCTCATCATAGATGAGTTATGATATCCACTGGGCCCCTTGACATTATGGATTACACACGCGCGCAATGATTAATCTTAGTCATGTGTTTAATCTATATGGACGTCAAGTAAATGATATATATTTTTGGGGATGACACAATCCTGCCTCAGACTTTATCTTGGATATTCATATGACATAGAATCAACACAAGTAAGGTACTCTTACTCAGGATCAAGATACTACGTGGACGTGCGTACTGTTTGTATCATTTGGGGATCGTCACGTGGATGGCTTGACACTGATGATGATCAGCATTGAACAGGTAGATGAGAATCACTGTTAATGCAACCCAACATGATCCAGATCCCTATAAGGTCACACCTACAAAGGCTCTCGACCATTAGTCCTGTTCAGGTTCGTGTCACGTCGGCGAACGTGTAACGAGTGATGGCAATAAGTCAAATCAGGCGCGGCCTGACTTGAGCTTGATTGGGCATCATGATAACCTGAATATCATCATGGCTATGATGTTTTGATCTTATGTCTCGAACATATGAGAGAATACTTGTCATTTGGTTCTGTCAGCAATCTGTGACAGAAATCTGGTTCTGTCAGGTGTTGCGTTATAACGCAATATTGGGTGCGTTATAACGCAACCTGACAGAAAGGCAGATTAGGGTATGTGATTAGGGTTTCCTTAATCACTCTTGACAAGTATAAAAGGGAAGGTTTCATGCACGAAAAAAGTAAGTTTTTTCCAGCCACCTTTCTTCCTCTCTCTCTCTCATGTGTTGAGAAATCTCCTCTATAAAACCTAGGGTTTAGGGTTGAGATTCGTGCGAGGAAAAGATCGAAGGACCCGCCGGCAATGTCTTCTCGCCTAGACGGACGGTGGTGGCCGACCCTTTGGTGGACAAGGGTGACGTGCGCGACGGGACAGCCGAGAGCAACCAATCACTCGTCAAAGGTATAATAACTACTGCCTCTCTATGCATGTTATTGTGTAGATCAGCGATAAGTCGTTCGTTTGGCAAGATCTGATTGAACTGCACATGCTTTGGTTAGAAAAATTTTTAATTTCCGCATCTCTAGCCATCGTGCTATTCCTTTCAGTGGTATCAGAGCCAGGTTGGCCAAACTTGAACTGATTTGTTGCTTTGAGGCGATATTATGCCTTGTAATTGAGATTAATCGATTTGATAAACACGTGAATAATTGTTAGAGTAGATAATTGATTGAATTGTGCCCTTAAGGCCTTAGATTAATTTTTAATAAATTTGAGGATGTCACAGTACTTGATTGACATGTTTTGTGATGTGTTTGGATCGTACAAAGTGACGGTTTTGATCGCGGATCGAAACGGTAAGGGGCAGGGTCTGAAAACAGAGAGGTTCCGTTATAACGCAACTCTCTGTTGCGTTATAACGCAACTGTCGGTTTTGCAGACTGATCCGGCGAGATCCGTTATAATGCAACATCTGTTGCGTTATAACGCAACCTGTGACAGAGGCTGAATTTAATTAGTTATTGCTTAATGATTATTACTTGTTTATAAATTGATTAGATCTGATTACTCTACTTGCAAAATGTCTTGTATGTGTGTATGAGAATGTTTGCAGGTGCGGGATATATGGCCAAAGATCAATGCCTTGTGTGATGTATTGATTGTTTGTGAATGTTTGTAATGCGGCCTCGGTGCCCCGTGGTATATTAATGTGTTAATTAATTAATTTGAGGCCTGCGTGCCCCAAGGGTTAATTGGGTAGCATTAATATATGTTTTTCATTTCATATCGCTTTAAGGAATAGTTTTATTTCTAGTTAGGATATGGGAATGGAAAAACAGGTACCAAGCTTAGAACTCGCGCGATCTCGGTGGATGGAGCTTGGAGCGGGGCCATATATCTCGCGGGGCTTGTATGCCCTAAATGCTTGTCAGTTGTTTGAGATTGTTGTGAATTTATTGCTATGGTTGAGTCGTAGAATAAATAAGTATGGTATTCGGTTTTATCATGCCCCACCAACTCGCAATTTGACCTGCATTAGTCCAACCAACCCAAGTGCAATTTCCCGTTGCCTTCCTTATCCACCTCCCTAAACGAGCTCTTGGAGACTTGACCGAATTAAGTAGGGAGTCGAATTGAGGGAGTGACGGGTCGTGGGGTACGCCGTGCGTGCCGAACCAAATAAGGAGAGGTTACGACTTGGCAAAGGCCATGCCGACGCTGGCTTTGGGGATAGCGTCGAGGTCGCGGACCTTGATGCGCCAAGAGTCGTGCGCGGCACGATTGACCCGGCGTGGTCTACCTAAAATATGTTAAATTGTAATACCTAGCCGCCGCTGGACAACTTAACTGAAAATATGGATCTTGGACCTACTATGGTAATTGGACGAACTTTACAAACTATAGTGGAAGTTGTTTTCTTAAAAACAAAATGAATTTCATGAACTTAACTGCGATTTTCTCTTGTGGTAATTTTTGTAGACATGGCTAACACGAACTCCCTGCGTCCAGTCTTGGACCGCAATCCTCTCCGTTCCGACGGTGCCAACTACTCTGATTGGCTCCGGAACCTCAGGAATGTTCTGAAGAGAGAGAGGAAGGAGTACGTCTTGACTACTCCCCTACCGGAGGGCGAGGAAATGCCTCCGGAGTTTATAGTGGAGAAGGCGGCCACGGATACTGACCCGGCCGTCATGGCTAAGAATCCGGCTTACGTCTCGGTGCAGACGCACCTGGCAGACGAGTTGGACGTTGGGACTCTCTTGATCGCGATCATGGATCCTGAGTTGCAGAGGCGGTTCGAGGACATGCCTACGCACAAGATTATGCAACAGCTCGCGGACTTGTTCGCTGAGCAGTTGCGAGTCGAGCGTTACAACGTGTTGACTTCTTTTGTCAACTGCCGAATGTCTGTGGGTCGGCTCACATGCTTAAGATGATGAGCTACGCTGAGCAGCTGGAAAGGCTCGGCACGCCTCTCCCTAGAGATCACACCGTGAATATCGTGCTCAATTCTCTCCCACACACCTTCAGCAGCTTTGTGACTCACTATCACATGAGTGGGATGGAGAAGACGTTGTGCGAACTCCATGGTCTCCTCAGATCGGCGGAGGTGGACTTCAAGAAGGCTGGGCCTTCCAATGTCCTCACCGTGTCTGAGCAGGGGAAGAAAGTTAAGAAGGGCAAGGGCCAGCGCAGGCCAAGGCCCAAGAAGAGCAACAAGGGCAAGGGCGTGGTCGTGGACCAGCCTAAGGCCGCAAAGGTAATCCCAGCTGACGCCGAGTGCTATGAGTGTCATGGCAAGGGTCATTGGAGGAGGGACTGCCCCCAGCTCAAGACTAAGAACCCGATCCAAGGACCAGGTATCTATGTCTTTGAGACACATCTCGCTACTATTTCCAAGAACTGGATTTTGGATTCAGGTTCGGGTGCTCATATTATTGGTAATGTGCAGGCACTAAGAAATAGAAGACGGTTGAGCAAAGGGGACATACAGCTACGTGTCGGCAATGGTGCGATTATATCGGCAACAGATGTTGGCGACGTAGATTTATCTTTGCCTACGGGCCTTATCTTACATTTATATGAAGTGTATTTTTGTCCTTGCATTACTAAGAACATAATATCTGTATCGCGTATGGATTCAGATGACTTTGAGTTTACTATTAAGAAAGGTTTGATGAATTTTTCTTTGAATGGTTTACATTATGGTTCTGGTATTAAAACAGATGGTCTGTATTTGCTCGACTTGGATACGCCTATTCTTAGTATACAAACCAAGAAACCAAGGATCTCAAATGGAAGCAAGGCTTTCATGTGGCATTGCCGCCTAGGTCATATAAATGAGAGTCGCATTAAAAGGTTGAAAGAAGCGGGGCTTCTTGGCCAGTTTGAGATGGACTCACTGGACACCTGCGACTCTTGCTTGCTTGGCAAGATGACTAAGGCGCCTTTCAAGAAGAAAGGTGAAAGAGCAAATGACTTGTTAGGACTAGTGCACAGCGATGTGTGTGGGCCCTTAAGCATTAATGCCAGAGGTGGATACTCGTACTTCGTCACGTTCACTGATGATTTCAGTCGATATGGTTATGTCTTCCTGATGAGACATAAGTCTGAAACCTTTGACAAGTTCAAAGAGTTTAAGAACGAAGTAGAGAATCAACTCAACAAGAAGATCAAGGTCCTGCGATCCGATCGCGGTGGTGAGTATTTAAGTGCTGAGTTCACCTCTTACCTGAGAGATTGTGGGATCGTTTCACAATTGACCCCACCGGGGACTCCTCAATGGAATGGTGTTTCCGAGAGGAGGAACAGGACATTGATGGACATGGTCCGATCAATGATGAGTGCTGCAATTCTCCCAGCGTCGTTCTGGGGCTATGCGCTGGAAACAGCCGCGTTCATGCTAAACCGTGTTCCATCTAAGTCCGTGGAGAAGACACCATACGAGTTATGGTTTGAGAGGGTCCCTCCCTTGTCTTTCCTTAAAATCTGGGGATGCGAGGCGTTCGTGAGGAAGGATAGGACCTCAGGAAAGCTCGATCCTAGATCGGACAAGTATTTCTTTGTAGGATACCCTAAAGAAACTATGGGCTACTACTTCTTCCACCAAGGTGAGAACAAGGTGATTGTTGCTCGCCATGGTGTGTTCTTGGAGAAATAATTTCTCGCAAGAAAGAGTAGTGGGAGCAGCGTCCAACTTGAAGAAATTCAAGTGGAGTTGCAAAATGGAAACTCGAGTTTTCCACCCAGGGTTGCAGGGGTTAGTGGGAGCTTCTTAAGCCCTGATCCATCGCGGATGGAAGAGGCCGAAGACATTCCTGCCGAGACTCAAGTGAACACACCCTCGGCTCCGGTTGAGGAAGTGCAAGCTCGAGTAGACGAGGAAGCGCCTTTGCAGGATGTGCCTGAGTCACAACCTGAAGAAGCATCACAACCGCCTTCGGGGGTTATTCCTAGAAGGTCACAACGTGTGGTTCGTCAACCTGAAAGATGGTTGGGTCTGCATGAGATCACCAGTTTGGATACTGATGATCCTGTGAGCTTCGATGATGCGATGAGCAGACCAGATTCCGACTCGTGGCTGGAAGCCATGAAAGCTGAAATTCAGTCTATGTACGACAATCAGGTTTGGGACCTGGTTGACCTTCCTCCAGGCTTTAGGCCAATTGAGAACAAATTTGACTACGTACAAGGCCAGATTAGTGGCGAAGGGATATCGACAGATCCAAGGGATCGATTTCGATGAGACCTTCTCACCTGTCGCCATGTTCAAGTCAATTCGGATCATTTTAGCCATTGCCGCATTTTATGACTATGAAATATGGCAGATGGATGTCAAAACCGCTTTTCTAAACGGCGATTTAGAAGAAGAGTTGTACATGGTGCAACCGTCGGGTTTTGAAGATTCATCAAGTGCTAAGAAGGTGTGCAAGCTTAAGAGATCCATTTATGGACTTAAGCAAGCATCTCGGAGTTGGAACCTGCGATTCGATCGTGAGATCAAGAAACTTGATTTCAAGAAATGCGAAGAGGAACCTTGTGTATACAAGAAGGTTAGTGGGAGCTCGGTCGTCTTCCTGGTCCTATACGTTGATGACATATTGCTCATAGGCAATGATGTGCCAATATTGAACGGGGTCAAGTCTTCATTGATGAAGATTTTCTCGATGAAGGACTTGGGCGAGGCCGTCTATGTGTTGGGAATCAGAATCTATAGGGATAGATCTGAGCGACTTATCGGACTAAGTCAAAGTACCTACATAGACAAAGTCTTGAAGAGATTCGGCATGGAAGATTCCAAGAAGGGATTTCTGCCTATGTCTCATGGCATTAAATTGAGCAAGAGTCAATGTCCTTCAGGGACTGATGAGCTTAAGAGGATGAGTCGGATTCCGTACGCGTCAGCGATCGGATCGATCATGTATGCCATGACTTGTACTCGCCCTGATGTTGCATATGCTTTGAGCATGACATGCAGATATCAGTCGAACCCCGGTTTCAAGCATTGGACAGCTGTCAAAAACATACTGAAGTATTTGAGGAATACTTCTGAGATGCTCCTGATCTATGGTGGTCAAACTGAGCTTGTAGCCCAGGGCTACACAGATGCTAGTTTCCAGACCGACCAAGATGATCTGCGTTCGCAATCAGGATACGTGTACACGTTGAACGGTGGCGCTGTGAGCTGGAGGAGCTCAAAGCAAGAGTGCGTGACAGACTCTACCACCGAATCCGAGTACGTAGCCGCAGCTGAAGCCGCCAAGGAAGGGGTTTGGTTGCGCAAGTTCTTGCAAGAACTTGAGGTTGTTCCGAGTTCACTTGAGGCGATTGAGCTCTATTGTGACAACAACGGAGCTATCGCTCAAGCCAAGGAGCCGAGATCGCACCAGAAAAGTAAGCATGTCGACCGCAAGTATCACCTGATTCGCGACTTTGTGAATCGAGGTGATGTGAGAATTAGCAGGGTGGATACGGACAGCAACACAGCTGACCCGCTAACAAAGCCACTGTCTTTGGATAAGACGAATCTTCATAGATCGGCCATGGGCATTCGACGCCGCGTAGGCTGGGTCTGATGATGTAGTGGTTGTACTTTACTTTTGTTTTAGGGTACACTTCACTGGACGTAGAGGATATGATGTCTCTAGTCCAAGTGGGAGATTGTTAGTGTTTATGTACTAGAGAAACATACATATTTATATTTATATATATATGGTATTCGCTTGTTCATGGTTATTCTTATTTGGATGTTTTATTCATTAGTTTCCTTGAATTGATGTTACGTTATGGCTTGTGTCGTTTACGACAAGAGCAAGTGATATGCCATGATGGGTATGACGTCAATTCTAAAACTGCCTTGATCTATGATAACTAGCATGGTACTCTAGTTGGTCGGATAGGATCAGCATATGAGTCTAGCAGATGGGTTTGTATCACGTCCCATTGATAGCGCGGCTATCAACTAGATCATATGGATGCATGTGCACATTCTCTGTGACATGGCATTGGACTGACCGCGACAAGAATATGACAAAAGGAATGTGTTATGTCATTCATATTCTTGTCAGTGTTGGATTCACGGTTGAGGTTGTCATGATCAAATATCATGACTGCACACTGTGACTAGTTTCCTATCCCAACCGTAACAGGTGGCATAAGGGATTCCAGTTCGGTGTGTAGAATTGGTAGCTTGGATCATGGATGATCAAGATACTGGAATGTCTCTCATCATAGATGAGTTATGATATCCACTGGGCCCCTTGACATTATGGATTACACACGCGCGCAATGATTAATCTTAGTCATGTGTTTAATCTATATGGACGTCAAGTAAATGATATATATTTTTGGGGATGACACAATCCTGCCTCAGACTTTATCTTGGATATTCATATGACATAGAATCAACACAAGTAAGGTACTCTTACTCAGGATCAAGATACTACGTGGACGTGCGTACTGTTTGTATCATTTGGGGATCGTCACGTGGATGGCTTGACACTGATGATGATCAGCATTGAACAGGTAGATGAGAATCACTGTTAATGCAACCCAACATGATCCAGATCCCTATAAGGTCACACCTACAAAGGCTCTCGACCATTAGTCCTGTTCAGGTTCGTGTTACGTCGGCGAACGTGTAACGAGTGATGGCAATAAGTCAAATCAGGCGCGGCCTGACTTGAGCTTGATTGGGCATCATGATAACCTGAATATCATCATGGCTATGATGTTTTGATCTTATGTCTCGAACATATGAGAGAATACTTGTCATTTGGTTCTGTCAGCAATCTGTGACAGAAATCTGGTTCTGTCAGGTGTTGCGTTATAACGCAATATTGGGTGCGTTATAACGCAACCTGATAGAAAGGCAGATTAGGGTATGTGATTAGGGTTTCCTTAATCACTCTTGACAAGTATAAAAGGGAATGTTTCATGCACGAAAAAAGTAAGTTTTTTCCAGCCACCTTTCTTCCTCTCTCTCTCTCATGTGTTGAGAAATCTCCTCTATAAAACCTAGGGTTTAGGGTTGAGATTCGTGCGAGGAAAAGATCGAAGGACCCGCCGGCAATGTCTTCTCGCCTAGACGGACGGTGGTGGCCGACCCTTTGGTGGACAAGGGTGACGTGCGCGACGGGACAGCCGAGAGCAACCAATCACGCGTCAAAGGTATAATAACTACTGCCTCTCTATGCATGTTATTGTGTAGATCAGCGATAAGTCGTTCGTTTGGCAAGATCTGATTGAACTGCACATGCTTTGGTTAGAAAAATTTTTAATTTCCGCATCTCTAGCCATCGTGCTATTCCTTTCACATGACTCACGGGCTGCTCCATGAGTCAAGATAAAAAAACATATTAAATCACCTCCAAATTTCGATTTATATGGCTCAATAAATTCTTCATATCAAAATCTTATAGCACGCAAAAATTTTTCATTTTTGGAGATTTTTAAGTATTTGTTTGAGAATTATTATGCATATCAAATCACTCCAGTTAACCATTTTTGGTCACCAAACTTCGATATTTATCCAAATTTGGTCGGTTTTTCCATCCAACTTAACGGAATAATTAGTATGACCCTAATTTTAAACTTTGAAAATCAATTTTTTTACATAAAAGTATACAAAATATGATAATGTAAGACCAATTAAAATATTTTTATTTAATTTTCTTTCATAAATTTATTTTTTTCATAATGATTATTTTTTATTTATTTTTTCATATAAGGTATATAATTTATAACATGTCTAAAAATTTGAAAGTTTTGTATTGTCATAACGAAAATAAATAAATAATTTTTTTCTTTATATTCTTAATTTTTTTACATGAAAAATATATATCCAAATCATAAAATTAATGTCATGTCAACTATTCTGTTAAGTTGGATGGAAAAACTAATGGAGTGACCAAATTTGGATAAATATCAAAGTTTAGTGACCAAAAACGGATAAATAGAAGTTCAGTGACCAATTATGGATTTGAGGTAAAGTTCAGTGACCTCCCAAAAAATTTACCCTTAATTAATGGAATCTGATATTGTCCAAAGCCATTTGGACGGTCTAAAGGGTTCTGAGAGTCGTACGATCTAATTGTTAGTAATTGATCAACCGTGATTTAATCATGTATATGCTAAAAATAACATGTTGGTTATATTTAGAATGATAAGGTCACATGCTATCACCGTTGATAAACATATAAATTGAATCGAACAATTTAGTCATGACTTTGAACGGAAACCGTCCTAATGGCTTTGGACAAAAAATTCTAGTCCTTAATTAATAACTAAAAAGTCATACAAGGATTCGATATAAGAAAAACAAACAACTTAAATTGTCAACTAAATTCAGCTAAACTACAAATAAATTTCAACTAAATTCAACTAAACTTCAATTTAATCCATGTCAACTTTCTGCAAAACAAGAATGAAAGTTTACAAATTAGTAATGATATTGAATACTACAGTGAATAACTTGAATATTTTATAATAAAACTTGCATGCTGACAAAAATACTGCAACTAATTATCTATAAACCTTGATTTTTTGGTTTTCCTACCAAAATACAGATATCTTCAATACTACATAGTATAACTTGAATACTGACTCCTATTACACCTAAAACCCTGATTTTTTTTTTTACCGAATACAGATATCTTGAATACTAAATAGTATAACTTGAATATTTTCAGGTTATAACTTGAATACTGACTCATACTGCACCTGAAACCTTGCGTATTAAATTTGCTATCAAACTTAACATATATAATTTCTATATGTTGGTATGTATATCAATCATGTACACATGGGCAATGTATACTTTAATGTGTCTTAATTAATTATATTTAGTTATGTACAATTAATATATTCTACTAATCATTTGAGAGCAAGTAAAATTCGACTGCAATTCTTGATTCCAATATGCCACATAAGCAGATATATATATATAGTCGCTAGCTGACTGCAATTTATTTTCTCAAAAACCTGGACTTCAAATTAATCAAAAGTCAAAGATGATAAATAAATTAATTAAAACAGAAACATCCACATCTTGACTTCTCAATCAATATAATCTGTGATTGTCAATTTGGAATAGTACACCCAACCTCCACCCCACCCCATCCAAAACCAAAATTCAAAAGCCAAAAAAAAGAGAGTTGTAGGTAGCGACTACTCTTTTTATCTATCCACCGGTCTACTAAATTTTTGATGAATTAATATCATTTTTTAGTAAACATTTATATCTTTCCGATCAACATATATTATTTTCTAATAAACAGATACACTACAGTTTTCAGTAAATATTTACTGTGACAAGCACATGAGTGTACGTGAGTGTGTCAGATTGTGAGAGAGATATAGATGAGTGACTTACTTTATAGGTGGACTCTACGTATTTTCCAAAAAAAAAAAAAAAATTAAAATTACATTTGTGAGTTTTATCCGGACACGAATTTCAACTGTGCCCATATATATCCTCTTATTTCCATCACGTTTTGGATTATTTGCACTACATAACAAGTGCAACACACCCATGTATCATATGCCTCTCAACCTCCAATTCTGCTCTGTTTAATAATGACCAAGAAACCCTACATGAACAATCACAACTAGCTAACTCATCATTCTAAAGCCAATATATGGATTGCAACCATGGCTGGCCCGAGCCGATCGTTCGGGTCCAATCGATATCTGAGTCCGGCACGAAGACTATACCCGAACGTTACATCAAGCCGCCCTCTGACCGGCCCTGTATTATGGAAGGCAACTCGTCTGCACTGAGCATACCGGTTATCGACTTAGGGGCAATGAGTAGGGAAGAAACCGCCCGTGCCGCCTCGGTTGCGTGCAAAGAATGGGGCTTTTTCCAGGTGGTGAATCACGGGGTGAGGCCGGACCTCATGCGGCGCGCACGGGACGTGTGGAGGGGGTTTTTTCATCTCCCGTTGGAGGAAAAACAGCGGTACGCGAACACACCGGTCACGTTCGAAGGGTACGGAAGCCGGTTAGGGTTGGAGAAAGGGGCTATTTTGGATTGGGGAGATTATTATTTTCTTCATGTGTTGCCTTCTTGTCTCAAAAACCATGAGAAATGGCCTTCTCTTCCTCCTTCTTTGAGGTACTCAATATTTTTTTTCCCTTCTTAATTTAATCAAATGGATTATTTCATATGTATATATATCTACTTTTGATGAGTACATTCAATATGTTTGTTTTAATTCTCTATAGGGATTACTTTTCAAAAAAAAAAAAAATTCTCTATAGGGATATATTTATTTGGTTATTTATTTTGCTCACGTGCATATTTATTTTTGTCACTATTAGTAGTCTCCTATACCCACAAAAAGTCGGCTACATGACACATCATACATAACATGCTGATGTTCTGAGAATTTTACAGTTACCACCCTATATTTTTTAGTAATATATCTCCTAAAAATCCAATGCAATTAAACACTTCTAAATTCCTGGATCTTTTTTTTTTTTGATGAAGTAGGCTTTGCAAAGAAAGAAATCTCTGTACCAATTTAGCATACCCAGGTTATCCGAAAGATGTTGCACATGTTAACATAAATTCATTTGAGAAATGATAAAATGTTTGTGCACCTACAACACATGTATATATATATATATATATATATATATATATAAACCTTCTCATGTAAATATAATAAAAGAAATATGTATATAATTATTTTGAGGTTACAAATTAATTGAGCAGGCCTACAACAGATGAGTACAGTAAAGAGTTGACAAACCTCTGTGAGAGGATACTGGAAGTGATGTCAATCGGGCTTGGGTTGGACCCGACCCGCTTACAGGGCTCGTTCGGCGGTGCTGATGCTAGCGCGTGCCTGAGAGTGAACTACTACCCGAAATGCCCTCAGCCAGAGTTGACGCTCGGCCTATCGTCTCACTCTGACCCTGGCGGCATGACGGTGCTGCTGGTGGATGACCATGTCAAGGGCTTGCAAGTCAAGAAAGACTCTGAATGGGTTACCGTCGAGCCGGTTCGTGACGCCTTCATCGTCAATGTTGGCGATCAGATACAGGTTAGTCATGTCCAGTTTGTTAATTATCTTATGTTAATCTATATTTAAGTACAGCCATCAAACTTTCATTTTATAATTAGGATGCACAAACTAAATATAAAAAAAAATGCTAGCTAGGTAGCTAGCAAAGTCTTATAAAAAAAAGAAATTAAAAATATATGATGTACTAATTAATCAATCGATTAGTTGTGAGGGATAAATTATATATAGGAGAATCTTGACTCAGAAGTCATAATAGTTTAGCTTAAATTTGTTTAATCTAGATTTATATTATATATGTACCTAACCTTTATATCAGGTTCACAGATTATAAATAGTTATGTTCTTAATATGTTCATTAAACAGTGCCAGAAAATCAAGTAAAATAAACTAAACTAAAATAAATTGAATTCGCTGTTTTTCCTTTTAATTTTCGGATTGCCGCAAATATATATGCAAGTACTGATCCATGGCTTAATTTGTGTCAGAAATATATATATATAACCTAATTGAAAAAGAGAGAAGTTGTTACTTATTTATTTAATGAAACGAAATATTTCTAGCTAAATCCAGGAAAAAAAAAAGAGTTTACAGACTGCCCTAATTAATCCATAATAGATGCCATTTATGGCATACCTGTCATTAGCAAATGGTCAGGGTCTCAATTAGTAAGTGTGGACCATATATTTCATTGTTATTTCTGTACGATTACAATTGAAATATCAACTGATGTTGTTATATACTTAGAATATATATCCTGACACCAGACCTATTAATTAGGTGGCAATTAATAAAACTATATATATCAGCCAATATATATTTGATTTGAAATTTAAGTCTAATTTATTATTACAATGTGTGTAACGGATGCCGATTTCCTCAAATTTAACTTGATACTGTATTTTGTACTGAAATATTGTAAATATTTCAAATTCATGATTTTTTTCATGATCAAGCAAGTTGTGTTTCATAATTCATATAGTAAAATGTTATAGACTGGAGAGTTATTTATCAACCATTAAAAATCATCTACGATCCAAATCAGATCGGAGGACCCTCCAACTCTCTAAATAAACAGCAGAGATTATTTTAAAAACCTCTTAAAAATCTATAATCGTCCGATCGAAAATTATTAGGTCCCTCCAATTCAATTTGAATCATATAGCCAATACAAGACTCCACTTGTAACAAAAGATCCCATTTGCACTTTCCATATATATATGACATGCCAAAGTAGTCAGGTCTTGTGGGCTCCTAAAAGGCTGAGATTGCTAAAATTAATTAAGAGGCATCCTTCTCTAGAAGATAACCTAGGTGTAAAATAAAGTGAATCAAGCACGAGCACAAATTAATACATACATTCAATAATAAGAATATGACAGGTAGCTCTGTTGTCTATTATTAAAAACCCCAAACTTCACTTTCAGGCTTTCAACTGTCTTGTACTCTCTATCTATATGTGGCACAGACTGCAGACTGACAGACACGAGTATTTGAAAGTTTCAAGAATTTTTTTTTTTTTTTTTTTTTTGTGGGTTGCTCATGGATTTTTTGTATGAAGAATTTATAAAGTTAGAATAAGAATTCATATCGGCTGTTATTCCAAATAGAATAACAGGACTCTATTATTCTAATTTGGGCCGTTGGATCAAAATGAATGGATAAGATCTATTTATAAAAGACCTCCTAAATCTAAAGTAAACCCATCAGATCCGTCCGTTTCGATCTAACGGCCCAAATTAGAATAACAGGGCCCAAGTTAGAATGATAGATAGAGTCGTATTTTATCAATAGATATTGTTATTCAGTTAATAAATATATCTTTTCGATTTATAAATATTATTTTCCAATTAACATATATATTTTCGTTTCGAGCTAATATTTATACAGCTGTGACAGACACACATGGGTGTGTCAAACCGTAAGAGATGAGTGTAATGGTGACTTACTTTTATAGGTGGACTATACATGTTTTTAATAAATAAAAATCTAAAGTTGAAGGTGATTTGAACTAAGACGACTACTCTATTTTGTAATATATATATAGATATTCCAAATTATGCTATGATGTTAGATTTATAATTTTAATATGAAATTTACTATAATTATCAAAATGTAAAGGAAAATATTATAAAAATAACCTTCGTCCGTAATTAATTAATCAAAACAAACCGCTCTGAACGGGTAATTTAACAATTTGTCCTCATCTCAAAATTTGTTAAACAAATTGTCATTCCCACAAAAAATTCAACAAAATGCCTTTGTATTACCACTTAATTCTCCTCCTTCCCCTTAACAAATGTTAATATCTTTTATCTTCCCTCAACAATGTCAATAAAAATATATTTAATATTTATTTATTCATTTTCATATACACTCTCAAATTTTCATATAAGAAAATTTTGTATAATATAAATCATAGGTATTATATCAAAATATTCTTCTTAAAATTTAGAACGACATGTCATATAAAATATTTTTTTAACATAATTCATTTAATTAATGATAATGATACTAAGGATATAAGATTTATAATATTGTGAATATAGTAAAGAAAAGATATAAAAATATTATATTCACTACATTTACAAGATTATCAATATTATTTTTTTATTAGTAGCAAATTAAAATTTTATAATAAGAAGTGAATTTTATTTATTATTATTTTTTTTAACAAAGCTAACCGAATATTGGCTGAAAATGAGGATTGTAAAATTCAGAATTTTAATGAAAATTTTATGTCATACATCATGAAAACTTTAATATGTAAATGAAAAGATTAAAAGAAAATAATAAAGAAAAATATATGTGCTATTTTTAAAAGAAGGTAAAAGAAAGTTGATATAAGAGAATGAGAATGAAGGGGAATGAATGGACGTAATACAAGAAAATTTTGTTAAATTTTTTTGAAGAAAGAGCAATTTATTTAACATATTTTAAAAGAGGGCAAATTGTTAAATTGCCCAGTCTGAACATATTGATTTCTTATATTTTACGGCGTGATAACACAAAAGAGTAGCAAAAAGGAGTACGCAAGCTGCACTGTCACGCTCAAGTCATAAAAGAATAATAATAGATCATCAAAGATACACCTATAAAAATTAGATCCTCCCAAGCATTATCTTTTCAAATTAAACTTCCAACTTGGATTCAATAATAAAGAGTTGTGTATACCCATCATGATAATTGACAACAACCTTACCTTATCAAGTTTTTCATAACCACCACCAAATCCGGATCATGTTTCTCGTTCTTCTGGAACTATTTTATTTGCCAAACTTTATGCACCATACCGGAATATTTTGCTATATATCTAAATTATTAGGATATTTTATATTTTATATTAGGTGAGGGATCAAAATCACCATGACTATGTTCAGAATCTTGATACTTGAATTCAAATAAAATCTGAAAAATAAAAAATTATAGATATATATTCTTGAACTTATTTACAATTTGATAGTGTTTTAAATTTTATTCAATTTGGAGGTCATTTTAGAGCTCAACTCTCAAAGTCTGTAGACATCCGTGTTGTAATATGCATTCTATGCAGCCACATATGCGAGTGCTGGCGCATATGCGTATGCACTACTAATCCGCATAGGATTTAGGTATACGGCCGCATATTAATTTCACGAAAGATATGTACTAAATAAGGTTGAAAATAGACAAAATTTGATAAAAAGATTGGATCGAAGTACGAACTTTCGCACTCCATAGCTTTTACACTGGGCTATGCGACTTTTTATTAAAAATTTGATAAATAAATTACATGTGGATTACCGCATCGAATTTCGCATGTGGCCGCATCCCCCATATGCAATATGAAGTACCTCTCTGCATGTATATTCAAATCTGCATTTTACAACACTGATACAAGTTCAACATTCTAATTTAAACAATCTTTGATGGACTATTCAATATGCCTCAAATCATTAGAAACTTTATACATATCAGTCTACAAATTTAACAAAATCTATGCAAAAGTTTTTCTAATTGTACAGTTTTTTATCAAAGCCCATTTTTAAAATTTTATATAACGTTTACATCAAAATAATATATATACATAACGTATTTCTCTTACGAATAAAATCTGTTCTGTATGTATATATCAATTCGTGAATTTCCGGTGAGCAATAAAATACAGATTGCAAGTATCTTTTTTGAAGAATACGGATTTGTTGATTGGCATAAATTGGCAGGGACAGCATTGCCATAGGTTACCATAGGAAAAGGACACGAGCTCAAAATGGTACCAGATGTGGACTTGTGATTTATGACGTGAAAGGATAATATTAATAACACGTGCGAAATTAATACTAATAGTGGCCACTTCAATTCGAGCCAGGAAAAATGAGAAATTTTGCATTATTAATTAGTTTGGTTCCACCCTCCAAGTTGCCATAGTGGAGAAACATTGCAATTCACGGCCTATATTGA
Organism: Cyperus esculentus; assembly: GCA_030179965.1. Classification (NCBI taxonomy): domain Eukaryota; kingdom Viridiplantae; phylum Streptophyta; class Magnoliopsida; order Poales; family Cyperaceae; genus Cyperus; species Cyperus esculentus. The sequence goes on from JASGLE010000021.1 coordinate 2,533,592, forward strand.
AAGTTATTTCTAGAGTAATACACTGTGCATTGAAGAACTATTCACAACGTCCATATGTTATATCTCGGTATGTATTTGTTATATTTTGAAATATATTTGTTACATCCGGACATATCTATATATATATATATAGACGGTTTTTCAATAGACGCAAGATGTTTCTCTTCTTTCTATAATTATGTTTTTCTTTCTTATGGCACTCTATTTTAAACAATAAAATTCTATTTAGGGCAAATATTTAATTAACAAAAGTTTAAAAATATTTTAAAGCGCAACTAATTAATGGCTAGCTCTGGTTGGGCCGGCAATGACTCAACCCAGGCCGAGACAGCTTAAAAATTGTACTGTTTCCAATCCATTTTCCCCAAAACCATTCTGCATTCCTGGTTGAAATGGAAGTTTGTTTAAAAGAAATTATTCAGAAAATCAAATTTATTCATGTTTACGTTAGTTTGATGTAGTCTGAAAATAAACCAGCCAACCATTATTCAATTCGGTTGTTGTTCAAATGATATAAGACACATCAATTTATATAGCTTAACTATATTTTTTTTTTTAAAAGAGTGGAATACTCCACCAGTTTTATTGAAACTGAATACGAATTACAACCTAAAAATGATATAGCTCAACTAATTGCATGTAATGAGAAACTCTCTCAGTAATTCTGTGCTTTCAGGTGCTGACTAATGCTGTATACAAGAGCCTGGAGCACCGGGTGATGGCGAATGCGACCGAGGAGCGGCTGTCAATGGCTTTCTTCTACAACCCGAAGGCCGACTTATTGCTAAGTCCGATCCAAGAACTGGTCACGCCCGAGCGACCGGCGCTGTACGCACCGATGACATTCAACCAGTACCGGCTGTACATCCGGCGAAAGGGGCCCCGCGGTAAGGCGCAGCTGGATTCGATGAAAGCTACTCAATAACACAGCTGTGGATTATGTGAATTAGTTATTAGTTCATAATTTCATATGTTTATATACATAATTAATTTTTTGTATAGATTTTTTAAGAATTCTTGGATTTATTTGGAGGGGTTTTGTAATAGAATTTGGAAATAAATTAAGAGGTAGATTATTATATTAAATTTGATTATTTAATACAGAATCCGAATTTTAAATATGGCTTCTTGATTGGTACATATTAACTAATAAAAATGATGAACACGTGGTTTTTTATCTTACGGGGACCGCAAAAAGTTGATTCGATTTGTATATTTTATCAGGCCATGATCAATCATATATCGTGTTGTACTATTTTTGTTTTGAAGTAATTAACATCGTGTTGTACTATATATATGAAGTACATTAAAAATATATTTTAGCAGTAAAATTATGAGTTTCTCTCTGCTGTTTAATCATACATATTTTTGTCGGAATATTTAATTATAGGTCGAGCATGAAATTCTAATATCTGAAGGTAGCTTAATAAAATCTTACAATAAGAAGATAGTACTATCAATTACCTAATAAGAATTTATTTCTCTAAAACACTTATTTTTACTGGAAAAATATAATTACTTCAGATAGGATTATTTTTTTTTCTACCAATAATGGGCTCTCCGTAGGTTTTCACCAAATGTAATTTGGATTCCTGTTCTTATCTATACTATTATAAAAAGTACGTAAGAACTGGATCTATCCATTTGGTCACGGTACAATTCATAAAATGGAGAAAATTTTCCTCTTAGTACTCGAATAGCCACTGCTTTGAACTACACGCTCTCATGATTGAATAGTCACTGTTCCGGATAAGATGAATACTCAAATATCAAGGGCAAGATAATTTTATTTTTCTCATTTTCCGATCCATCCGCATTTTTTGTATGATATGAACTTTTTTGGATCATTATATTGTTAGCTTGAATAAAAATTGAAATTTATCTGCCGCGATGCGCGAGTACGCTTCTAGTAAAAAAAAAATATCTGTAGTATCCGTGACTACCAAACAAGCCCTAAAAAAATTATAGATCAACAGATTTTACTAGTTTCTCCTTTGTTAGTGTACTATTAGATTATTTTTTTTCAAATAAAAAGGATTATATATTTTTTCTGGAAAAAAGTGAGTTGATTTTGTAAATTTGATGCTGATGGTATTTTCAGTTTCTTCACATAAAAGTGGCTGAACTTTGCAATCCATAAATTAAGAATATTGAAACTTATCCACTAGTTATGATAAGCTCAGGAGGAAACAACACCCCCATCAACCTAGGTCCATGAGGAAAGCTCAATTTTGGTGAATAATCCAATTACAAAAAGCCAATGAGAAAACTAAGTTTACATATTACAAGTATACAACTCAATAACAAAAAGAGAAAAATCTTGCGTCCAACAAAAATGTGTCCATATATCCATAGACACACTTAAAATGTAACAAATACATCCGATTTTGTAATAAATACATCTGATTTTTGTAACCTACAGACGCTATGGACAAATATATATTCTATGGACGCTAGGTATTACTCTAACGAAAACGACTTGTAGCTAGATAGCACTGTAAAGAAACTGATGGGGATGTAAAGTTGCCCCAAATTAATTAAATTGTACCTCTTCAGATCAAAAGAAAGACAGAAAGATTCCCTTCCCTTGATGATCAGCAGCAATGCTATCAGTATCAGTATCACTCACTGAGCTCCGTACCCCCTGGTAAATGGACATCACTGATGTATGATCTGGGCATTGATTGATTAATTTAAGTCCTTCATTTTTAAGCAACATAATATTGTATGGTTGATATCAGTTGTATTTATAACAGAAGAGAATGAGGTTGCTTTATGAATAATTACTTTTGTTGAGCTTATCTTTTTGGATATATATGTAAGAAAATCATTAACATTTTGCCATTGAACAACTTCTTAAAACTCATTTAACCTTTACCAGAATCAGCAGCTGAAGCTGCTACAATACAAAATCTGCTCTGAAAGGCTCATAAATAGTTAAGTATATCAAAGATCGAGTACTGATAAATCTTCATCTCGAAAAAAGTACTGCTAAATTGCATACATTCAGGTTTGTTCTGAACCATCGAAACATGTACAAGGATTCTTATCTTGTTGCGTGGCTGATAACAATTGTTTAAATCGCATTACATTGAAAAACATTGTTACCAGTCTTTTAGATCACAAAAAGTTGATCAAAACTAACCACTAATCATAATTTGTGTTACAAAGACTAGGTTGGAAGTTTCGAGAAGCCACCATCAGGCGTCATCTTTCCAATCAATGTCAAAGAAAATGCAACATTTGTCTCAGTATTATCAATTATATCAAACAACAAATGGAGAGAAAATTACAGTCGATATAATATAATCCACCCGCTTGACGAATTGTTTAGCCAAATCTTGGTTCATGCTCAAAATTGAGATTCTTCGTGTGGCCCACCTGGTCGGTTGGTGTGGCCAGAACGCACCAGAACTGTCGTGTCGGCAACGGGATCCAGTTCTTTGTTCTTGTGCTTCTTATGAAGGACATCGGGACCATATATAGTCATTTTATGTCTAAGCAAAAAAGAAATCTCAACTTCCCCATCAGTCAGATCAGATCAATGATAGCATGGCTGTTTTTATATTTTTGAAGAACAAATATTAATTTCGCCATCAGTCAGATCACAGTATCAGATGGATGGGAGCATGGCAATTTGATTTATTTTAAGCAAAAAAGCAATCATTTGGTGCGTCTTACAATCGGATCAGATCGATGAGAACACAGTCAATTACTCATTTCTATATATTTAAGCAGAAAATAAATATCAGGTGCCCCCATCAGTTGGACGATACCGATAAGAGCGTATTCATTTAATTTATGTTTAAAGAATAGAAGTACAGCTAGCAAAATTCAAGGGGAACACAAGAGCCTTTGTGCATCTTGTAAAGCAAGGATTGTTAGATGATACATTCTTGAGAATATCCAGTTAAAATTCAAAACTGACAAAGAAGTCACTTTTTTTTTTAGTAACATTCAAAACTGACAAAAGAAAGAACCAGCCTTTGGTCTAGTGGCTAAGGGCAATGTTCTCCGTGTGGAAGGTCGCGGATTCAAAACCCGGATTAGGGTCTTTTGTGGACATTTAAATTTAAGTGGCTTGACCTCATCTTTATCTCAAAAAAAAAAAAAAAAAAAAAAAAACTGACAAAGAAGTCACTTACTAGTTACTACCTCTGTGTACAACACCAGTATACAGTCAGGACTCAGGAGGTATACAACTGCTGCAAGATATTAAATATAGAGTCAGATTTGGGCTGGATTATGATCCAATGATCTCTCAATGAATATAGTTAACATATGTGTAACATGATGAGACAACAAAGCCCATGTTACACTTTGCAACACTATGCAACGATTGGGATTCACCCTGTTTCTCAAAACGAATAATATCTAGAGTCCATAGAATATCTGTCCATATATAGTGTCTATAGGTTACAAAATCAGATCTATCTGTTACAAAATCGGATGTATTTGTTACATTCTGAGTGTGTGTCCATGGACGTTCGTATGGATGCATTCTTAATGTTGATTGTTCTACAGAACGAATGAATGATACAACCAAAGAAAAGATAAGTATCTAAAATAAAAATCTTGAATATCATTACCAGAACTCCATGAATGAAACACTTCAAATATATATAACTTAATACATGCCCAGCAAATAAAAACATGCTTAAATTTAAACTAATTGATTGACAAAAGAAATTAACGGCTAGTAACAGACCACTCCGCCGATCAATCAGACAACCGCATTGGATTTCTCCAGTGTGCAGACCTGGCATGGCCGGCGGTCGAAGTACTTCTGCATCCGCCGGCTCTCTTTCTTTGCTCTTGAGGATGACTTCGCTTCTTCTGACAATTGTTTCTCTCCGGACGGTGTGCCAACAAACCGGTTTCTGACATTTTGCTTCGCCCCCTTCAGCATTCCAGATATGGATTTATTCCTCGACGCTTTGATCGTCTTGGTCGACTCTGAGCTTCCAAGCACCACATCAGTAAATGTGAAATCGGGTTCCTCAGATGTCGGTGCAGCATTGATTGTCTTGGTCGACCCTGAGTTTCCTGGCCCCTGATCGATAAGCGCCAACTTCAAAGTCGACATGGAAAAGTATCCAGCTTTGAGTTCAGCTATGGATATGAAAGGTATTTGTGAAGGGATTGGCTTGTGATAAACTCTCTTCAAGAATTTGGTCCGCCATAGCCAAGAGTTGGGCTTGTCCTTGTACAGATCCTCCATTAGTTCTTGTTCACCGGTTTCTAAAATGAACAAAAGTAAAAATTTAAGTTATGAGAAGAAACCGAAGAGGACCCCAATTTGAATATGCATATATAAATTGTCAAAACCAGAATTAATGAAGCTTTAACCTACTTTAATATGCGAAGTAGAATGTTCGATCGAGATGAAATGGTAAACTATTGAAGAATTAACAGAACAAAAGAAATTATCACAATTTTTTTAAAAACTTAACAGTACATTATTGCTTCATTCATCACAAAGCAGAGAAGTTGTGATAAAATGCATGTATCAGAATTCAGAAACAGACACTTGATACATCTACCACAAATGCAACAGAAATAACAATCCATGATATCTATGATAAAAAAAAAAAAAAAAATCTCAGAGAATGTGATCAGATTTGCCAAATGACAGAGATGAAAGTAATTAAACCTCACAGCCTTGTAACTTTGTAAAAAGAAAGAGCTCTCCTCTACTTGTTCTTTGAAGAGAAAAGAAAAGGGAAATTAAGGAGTGCTGCCGGTGTGCAAGAAGCAGAACGTATGTAATTCTCTCTTCTTTCTTGACAAACTATTAATCTCTCTATATATATGCACATATATCTTCCTCAAAAAAAATATATGCACATATTTATAAGCTTTCCAATCTTTCAAGGATCAAATAATTCCTTCGCTGATAGATTAGGTTCGAATCTTTTGTTTTTTTATTGCCCTGTTTAATTGATCTATCGCCACTGAATAGATATCTTGGCTATAATCCTATCTGAAAAATCTGAAAATCTGATTGTTTAATTTTATGTTAATTTATCCCTACTCCTTTACTAAGCATGCAGTGTCCTGATCCTGCAACGGTCAGGATTGAAGGATCTGATCTGTCAACGGCTCATATTTACTGATATCCTTTCGGAGCTATTTTGATCCATTGATTTACTTTGTCCCGATCCGGTAACGGTTGAGATTGATTCGCTTCTCCTTCAGAATCGCTGGCCACTGCCGAGGGTTTCGATCTCTCTCTCTCGCGCCGCATTCTTTCCAGTCAGTCCCTCAAACAGAAATGCTCCCGTCCCCCGCCCCCTCCCCCGCTTGCCCCATCTTTATTTCCGCCTTCAACTCTGGTCCCAAAGGCATCCCAATCTCCTGAAGCCTCTCTTCTGCCCTCTTCTAAAATCACTCTCTTACTCTCTCTCCCCACCACCCTGGAGAAAAACCCTCTATCGATCGAGTAAAGGTCGTCCCAAATCCAACCCCAAGACCCAATACCGCTCTCTTCCTCTCTCTCCTCCTTCATGACCGAGTCACTAAGCAGCTTTCGCATCGAGCCCCAACTCCCGCCTAGCAACAATTTCGATCCTTAAATAATGCCCTCCATTCCCATCTGGCACCAGACCCATCCCAACACCAGCGCCGACCTCGCACCAGCGCCGTGCTCCTATGGATGGAAGCACTCTCCTTTCGTGCATTGTATTCTGGTATGTCTCTCTTTTTTCTTTAATTTTGCTTGACATCGAGCTGTGTACATTTGCAAGTTCACTAAGCATAATCTAAAATCATTTTTACACGATTATTGTGGGAAGTAAAAACTGACCATTTGAATTGAGTTTTGACCTGATATCATATAAAATTTTGTATGCTGGTGAAGAAAAGAAAAAATTCAAGTTATTGCTTCTACCTATATTGTCGGAGATAACCATCTTCTGTTGTATAATTGCAGGTCATAACAGATAATGATACCTGAATGATGATATTTTTCTCTTGATAGGAGAAATGTGGCAATTTTATACATATGAGGTATCCTTCTCTCATGAGAAATCATTTCATTCCCCGTTTAGTTAGTTTCTCCAAAATTTAGTTTTTATCACTAATCGTTCATGATTGGACACATGTTTCAATAGGTTATCTTAAGAAGGGTTGGTTGCATACAATATATGAAAATTCTCTTTCTGTGATTTATTTTTCGTTTTTGGCATGGATATGAAATGCAAATTTGCTCATATCAGTAACGATACCTACCATAATTAAATTTGAACTTTTCTTTCCAAATACAATGATTTTATAGTCTTTCAAGGTTTATATCCATATCAGATTGCATCTGTTGTATCGGGTTTATTGTTTCTTTGTGATGAATTTGATTATATTGCTTCTTTTGTAATAAAACAAAAGCTAGCTTTACAGATGGCAATAATATAAATTTTAATGTGCCACAATCCTGCTGCCTTATTCCGAATAGTGGTAAATCTTCCTCTCACTATTTATTCTTATTTAATTTACAATTACAGTTTACTTCATTCTATATTTAATGATTAAATTGATCATGTTTTGAGCAAAGATTGTAGCCTTCCAGTTTCTGTTCCTCTTTAGTTATATGATTGTTCATCTCTATTTAGAATTTTCTTTCAATTTACCGATTTTCTGATTTTGTATGTCAGCAGCTCAGTGCAGTACAATCAAGAGCATTACAGTATCCTTCATCAGATTACCTACAATCAAGAGGTAATTTCCTGAGATACTTCATCAGATTACCTGCAATCAAGAGGTAATTTCCTGTTTATCTCAGTAATTGATTTAATCAATTTCATTTTAATCTTTTATTTATTTAACATATTATTCAGAATAATGCATTTTAGGGTAATCGTCTCATGATACAAAATTTTGCATTTATGGTAAATGCCAATTCAATATTAATCTGACATATGCAGTGGAAGCACTTTTGGTAACTTCCTGAATACAAAATATTGCATATTTGGTAAACATTCTTTAATAAAATTCTGTCATTCAAAATATGCATTGATGGTGAATTTTAGTGCGTATTCAATTTTCCATTAATTGGGTGCACTTCTGGTAAAATTTTGAATATGCATTTGTAGTTTGTCATTCAAAAATAAAAAATACACATTTATGGCAAATTTTAACGCATAATCAATTTATGAATGTACTTTTTGGTAACAGACTTTTTTCTTAGCTATTTTGAATTTGTCATTTTAAAAAAAGCATTTATGTTAAGTTTTAATGCAATATCTATCTGTCCACGATATTAATTAGTCTTTGAATCTTCAAAACAGTTGAGTGAGCATCATGAAAATTACTAATTTGTGTGCTTAAGCTTATGAGCTAAATTAACGATAAAAAATCATTAGACTATACAATTCAATACAATTTTTACTCGATTACTAGACAATGGGACAAATTGAGACATTATGTGCTCGACGTCTTAAACTAACTTTTTGTCTTTATTTTTTTCCCATCAGATTGAAATTGAGGATAGTTTGCATGTGTATATATGCTAGAGGTTTTTATGTGGATTGCATATTTGCCCATATGTTTTGGGGAACAATCCTGAAGTGGAGCTTACTGTTAAGTGGGTGTCATTACTTGAATCCATCATATTATCCGAAGGGTGAATGGGATCGAATGGTCTAGCTTGTTTGCTTTGCGAGAGGTTAAGATCTATTTCTTGTATCCATCTTCTTACAAGATCTGATATCATCATTCTTTTTACCATGGATCTGATCAACATATAAGCTTAGTTGTGTGAGCTGTTTGGCTATTAGCCTATCGCAGTAGTCAAAATCCTCTATTTTTTCCCCCAAAATAGTTGAGGTAGATGCTCAATTGCACTAGGAACAATCGTCCAATTACGTCTCTGATTAATCCTTCAATTATTCCATTCATTTGGATGTAGGCGATTGTATCCTTATCCTATCTCTTTTCACTTTATTTTTTTTATTTTATTACATGTGTTCAATACATTATAATCTTGTCTTCAATTTTATATTTTCTTATGTATTAATGTATGTAAGTCAATTATATTAGCCTCACGAGTTGATGAAGTTTCTATTTGGGATTTCACTCTCTGTTTTGATATTAGTCTCACGAGCAATGGTTGTCGTTTTGAATTGAAATTTTAAATGTTTACAATTTATGTAAAACAATTGTATATCAAGTAATGTGCATTGCAATAATTATTTCTTTACAATTTCTTATGTAAAGTCACCCGTTGCAACGCACGGGCATTTTACTAGTAATCTTCTATAAACTTGGTCAGGCTTGGTGTTATAAGAATGTTCAATCCAAGTCCTATTTTTCGGACACACTTCTCTTATAATTTATGACATAATTAACAAACTTTATAACATTAGACATTTCGGAAAGATTTTATATTATGTTTCATTATCAGCTTAACAGAGTGATTTTCCTGTATTTGGCGCCTATTTGCTAATTAACTTCTTTGCTTTTTTTTATTTTTTATTTTAAAAAAAAGCCTCAAGGAGTAGTCAATCAATTATTTTGACAGTAGATTTAGGAACAAATCCGAAACATTTCTTAAGGAAGGAAAAAAATGATAGACAAATATTTCATCCTTACAAAATGATATGTGTGTTTCAAATATACTCAACAAAGATCATTAGAAATTGTACAAAATTGGAAAGGCTTCTAGTGGACTACCTAATGGCAACCATCTGCACAACAAATATCACAAAAATATATCAATCAATCTAATTCTATATATGTATAATTCCAAAAATATATCGTTAACTTTTTTCCTCCCAAATTTCAGTGCCAAGACTGTCAAAATTGGTAGAAATTGTGATCAAGAAGCATTTGTGTTATCGAGTTGTATCATAATATGTATTAGGATATTTTGTTTTGAACAAGGAACACAAAAATAAATTAAAAACACCAATCTGCATTCACCTAAAGAAGCCCAAACAGAATGCAACAAATTCAATATGAGGTTTTTTTTTTTTTTAAATAAATAAGAAGCCCAAAAACTAACAAATTCAGATAAAATTTTGTTTATCATTATTCTCCTTTTGTCTACAGCATACAAAGGAACTGCAGCTACATGCTCATACTCAAGAGCACTATACAATACAATTTTGTAAATGAAGTTGTGAGATCGTTCTTTTTTTGAGATAAGTGGGTGAAATCGAAGTACTTTGATAGCTACAATTATATCTCAACCTCAAGAGTCCGTGCAAGTATAGTCTTGACTTCACAGTTTAATTTGCATCTTTCACAGGACTACATTAATCAAATGTTTCCAGAATCTTCATTAACTCAATAATCAAATGTTCATTCAAACATTAATAGAAAAACCAAACAAAAAAACAATAAGACGTCAGTAAACTAACATCTAAAATTTTATTATCAGAACTCCATGAAACACTTCAAACTTATAATGTAATACATGTCAGCAAAATATAAAATGTTCAAACTGAAACTAATTAACAAAAAGAATTCAAGCTGTCACAACTAAACTGCAAGCTATTGGTTATATCATATATGGTCCTACTAACAGCTTCCCTTGTTCTTCTCTTTGGATGGTGGGCCAACAAACCGCCTTCCGACATTTTTCTTCAACTCCTTCAGCATTCTTGATATAGACTTATTCTTAGATGTCGGTGCAGCTTTGATTGTGTTGGGCTCTGAGTTTCCTGGCACCATATCAGTAAACGTGACATCAGGTTTTCTAGATGCTGGTGCAGCGTGTATTGCCATGGACTCTGAACATGCTGGTACCGAATCAGTGCAACTGACATCAGGATTCGGTTTCAAAGTTGGCATGGAAGGGAGTCCAGCTTTGAGTTCGGCTATGGATATGACAGGTAATTGCGAAGGGAGCGGCTGGTCACAAACTTTCTTAGAGAAATTACTCCGCCATAGCCAAGAGTTGGGTTTGTCTGTGTATAGATCCTCCATTAAGTTCTTGTAATTCACTTGTTTCTGAAATCAATAAAAAAAAATTACAAAAAGATTAATATATAGTTATATACTTAATTAGGTCAAAAAATTACAAATAGATTATCAAATACTTAATAATTAGGTTATGACAAGGACATCAAATAGGTATCCGATTTGAATATACATGAATTTCCAAAATTAGAATGAACAAAGTTTCATCCACTTTGCCAAGAATATTGGAATGCTCAATTAAGTTGAAACAATATATATTGTTATGGATTTAAACTGAACAAGAATTATCATATACTGTTTTCAATTATACATGCATGGTTCTTTTATTCATAAAGCAGAAAAGCTATTACTTGTTAACATAAACAATTATCAAGAACAATTATCCTCTTTTTTTATAAAAAAAAAGAGAGATGAAGCAAGCCAAACCTTATGGCTGTCTGGCTAGGAGAAACTGCTCTCTTTCTGCTAGTGCCCTGAACAGAGAAGAGAAGAGAAGAGAAGAGAGAAGGGTAGAGCTGCGCTCCTGTGCTTCTAATTCTCTCTTTATTTCTGGACAAATACAGATCGATCTCTAAGCACATATTTATATACCAACAAATCCAAAGGGCAAATATTAATTAGTTTTTCGATGCTCCAAGAATAGGAGACGCTATATATAAAAAGTTTAATCGCCTTTCCTTATTTGTTGCCCTGTTTAATTAAAGGAGTTCGGTTCCTTCTTATAACGCAGCTATGTTCTAAAAATACTAATACTTTGCAGTATGCACACACGTTTCCATGGTGCATTCTAATTTTAAAGGCAGCTATTACTGTTACCATGTTACTCCAAGTTAGCTAATATAACTAATTAACCCCACTACTTCATTACACGTGCAGAATTAAGAAAATTATATATCTAAAAACAAATTTTGGGATAGATTCAATAAACAGATCAGAAAATTCGGAAAGATTCTATTTTTTTATGCATTTATCAGGAGTGTGTGTATAATTTGAAAGTGGAGATAGTGTTTAAAAACTTAGTCAGCATAAACAGAGTGTGCTAATGGAGGCATATTAAATTAATGGAGACATTTTAATTAATTTTATTTTTTTTGAAATATAAATTTTATATTGTCGACATAGGAATTGGATTTTGTCCAAAGCCATTTGGACGATCCAAATGATTTGGAGAGCCGTATAATATAATTGTTGGCAACTGATTGACCGTGATTTGTAAATGTAGATATTAAAAATATGAACAACATATAATGCATAGTATGCTGCCTATATTGAGAGTGAGGGAGCCACAAACTATCACAGTTGATAAACATATAAATTGAATCGAACAGTTTAGTCATAGCTTTGAACAATCTCCATCCAAATGTCTTTAGACAAAATTCCAATTGTCGACATAACCTTCGTCACGCTTATTTTAAAATATTATAGTACAAATTTCACTTATATATACTTGTGTAATGATATAAGCATGTGTATTTTTGGTTATCAATAACAAATTGCACACCTTCAATCTATATTCTTTTGTTATTTGTGATAATTTTCTCATAAGACATCGATAATCTTCTTCAGCTGAATTTACTAGTACAAAATGGCCACGTAATTAAAGAGCACTTGTCATTAAGTTTGTAACCTGAATTTCATCATAATATGTACAATTTTTTTTGAGTTAAAACAAATTACACCTGGATTATCCACTGCTTTAATTAATATTTTTTATATTTTGTTCTTCTTCGGGTGGTTGACCTCACTAATAGCATTTTACAATCCTTACTATATATAAAAGCATATTGAAAAAAATGACATGAAATGACTATCTTCCCAAAAAAATAAACCTAAGCTGTTGATTGTTACTTAGATTGATCACCACCGTTGATGTACGTATTGGACATTCTCAGCCCATTAAAATTAAAAGCCCATAAAATTATCTCAATTTAAGGCCCATGCATTACATATTATCTTAAAAGTTTATATAAGAAATAACAATTTCAGCTCAAAGCAAGGCGTGAGCTTTTTATACTAGTATCTTAAAATCGGGTTATAATTTGAACAACAGAGAAAAATATGTATTGAAATATAGAAACATCAAAGCATTTAACTAAAACTCTTCTAAGATAATTCATAAGTACTTTGATACCCACATTTGTGTCTCAATCTCAGACTCCTTACTAGTAGTATAATAGTCCCGATCACAAGCCAGTCTCAAAATTTTCAAATATAGGGGTACATTGATCATATGAAATTTTAGCCCTTTGTTATATCTAGCTTTAATTGTTTTCAGATTCTTTATTAATTCAAAATAATCAAATACTCAAGCAAACATTGATACAAAAAATTTAGAGTATTATCATTATCAGAATTCACTGAAAACACTTCCACATTTTACATGCCAGCAAATAAAACAAGCATGTGTCAACTCAAACTATTTAACAAAAGAAATTAAGCTGGCACAGCTAGACTACAAGCACTACGCCAATGATCAGGCAGCTGCATATGATTTCTCTAGTGCAGCTCTTTGGATGGTGGGGCAACAAACCGCCTTCCGACACTTTTCTTCAACTCCTTCAGAATTCTAGACATAGACCTATTCTTCGACGTTGGTGCAGCTTTGATTATCTTTGGCTCTGAGCTTTCTGGCACCACATCAGTAAACGCGACATCAGGTTTTCTAAATGCCATGGACTCTGAGCATACTGGTACCGAATCAGTATAACCGACATTAGGATTCGGTTTCAAAGTTGGCATGGAAGGGAGTCCAACTTTGAGTTCGGCTATGGATATGATAGGTAATTGCGAAGGGAGCGGCCGGTCACAAACTTTCTTATTGAAATTGGTCCGCCATAGCCAAGAGTTGGGTTTGTCTGTGTATAGATCCTCCATTTAGTTCTTTGCTTGTTTCTGAAATCAACAAAAAATTACAAACAGATTGTCAGATACTCAATTAGGATAAAAAAATTACAAATAGATTATCTTTTTTTGAATGATTGACAGTGGCTGCCAATCTTAATTACAAATAGATTATCAAGTACTTAATTAGGTTGTGACAAAGACATCAAATATAGGGATCCGATTTAAATATACATGAATTTCCAAAATTAGAATGAACAAAGTTTCATCCACTTTGCCAAGAATATTGGAATGCTCAATCAAGTTGACAGTACATATATTATCACAGAATATTAACAGAACAAGAATTATCATCTACTGTTTTCAATTATACAGGGTTTTTCTATTTCAAAAAGCAGAGAAGTTATTACTTATTTACATATACAATCATCAAAAACAATTATCTTATATGACAGATGCGACAGAAATGATTAATTGAAATGATTAATTGATAATCCATTACATATAAAAATAGAAATGAAGCAAGCCAAACCTTAGAGCTGTCTGGCTAGAAAAACTGCTCTCTTTCTGCTAGTGCCGTGAACAGAGAAGAGAAGAGGAGAGAAGGGAGAGCTGCGCTTGTGCAAGAAGCAAATCCTAATTCTCTCTTGTTTCTGGACAAACTAATGATCTCTAAGCACATATTATATCCCAACAAATCCAACGGTCCATTATATAATTAGTTTTTCGATTCTCCAAGAATAGGAGACGCCATATATAAAAAGTTCAATCACCTTTCCTAATTTGTTGCCCTGTTTAATTAATTAAATCTTAAAAGGGGTTATCTTCTAAAAATAACACATGCAAAATTAAGTAACCGTCTAATCTATTACAGAATTACTAATTAACTCCATTACTTCAGTACACGTACAGGATTAAGAATATTGAGCATATAAAAACAAGAGAAATTCTTCTTGTCCCCATTCTTTTGTCCCCCTTAAACGTCCCCCACCAAGATTCAATTAAGATTCTAGTTTAAGATTCAGATTCTCACTAATTACAGATTGATTTTGACTCTAAAAGTCGGGTCACACCACTTAACAGTCAAATTTGTTGTATCATAATGTTATGGTAAATAACTGTCTGTGCAAATATGGTGTTCATACTTATCCATCGGGGTGTTCATACCTCTCATGGTGAGGTGTTTATAGTCAACGTAATATGTGTTCATACCTACGCATCGAATATTCTGCGTGTGCCATACAAGATTCTACGTTCTAGTGAATGACCGTCCGTCTGAACTTGGGTGCTCATACAATGTATTGTCGGGTGTTCATATCTATTGCATTGGGGTGTTCATACCTTACGTACAAGAGGATGTATTGACGGGGCACATTTAACTACACCAGGATTGGGTTATAGAGAGACAAAAAAGTGTGGCAATATGTTCAAATAGCTCTTGCTAGCTTTTGTACCAGGACTCTTGAAAGTCTTGTTATATGTGGTGTAAACAAGGTGCTATGGCAAGACAAATTCTCAATCCTGGTACATGCCTTGGTTTCTCTTGCAAAATTAGCAAGACTTGTTTACCAACTATTCCAACACTAAATAGTCCTGCTAAGCAAATTGCTCTCAAGACAATAGAATGAAATATAGCAAGACATCATTTATTTCTCTTGGAACACTTTGCAACACATTATGATTAAATAGCAAGACATATTTGTGCATCTAATAAAACAATTTGCAAGTCAATAAGATGAAATATAGCAAGACATTTTTTTTTATCAATAATTACAATTAATTTTTTTTTGTTCCCTATTAGATAAAAAAAAATTTAAATATAAATGAAATTCAGAAATGGAACCCAAAATTTTATTTCATAATATAATCAAATGTTTTACAATACAAAATAATAATAATATCATGTCTGACAGATAAGCACCAAAAAAGACCATCTTATAGAATACAAGTATCAAAAGTTTTAACAAATAACAATAAGTCCCAAGTCCTCCAAAGATCCAACTTCTAAACCTCAACAATTGTTGCTTCAATGTCTCTTCAAATCCAATTTTGATCTATTAAAAGCTGAACAGTTCCAGGTTGAGGCAAATCTGCACGATAAATGAATAGATGAGACGAAATTACGAGGCAAATTAAGAGGTTTACAGTAAAAGAGATTGGAAAAAAAACAATAGCAATATGCAATGGGAGCCAAAATAATAGTTAACCTAACATAATGACAATTACACAATTAGGTTTGTCTTTTAAGTACTCAATTCACGAGAAGGCATGCCAGTAGAAAAGAAAAAGAAAAACATTTTGTAAAATGCAAGCAGAATCCACAAGTCAGATTATTTAATATTGTGCTCCCAGCAGATTAAAGATCATCGTCAAACTCAAAGATTGGCTAAGTAATGGCTGTACCTTTAGCTTAGTATGATCCATATGATAATCATTGGAGTAAATAGCAGTTACAAACGATCAGGTACCATTTATCATCTAAAATAAAACAAGCAAACACAAAACAGTACTATTCGCTGATTACTTATCAGCTGTCAAATCACCTAGTAAGATAATATTAAGTCCCTTAAAACATTGAATAGATAAAGAGAACTGACCTGGAATAAATCTGCATTAACTTTCAGTCAGTTATTTCACTTTTATATTTCATCTTTTCGTGTTGTTCATCATGTCATATGCCTAAGTTGTGAAAAATGTAAACAAAAAAGTAAGCATGAAAAGAAAGCAATTCAGAAAAGTACTTAATAGGTACAAAAAAAAAAATTGGATTAGTAAGTATGCTCACAAGTATTCGATGTAATACTTTCCTGCAGTATACAAATAACGACAACAAACAGGAAATTGGGTTAATAAGCAAAATGTCATTAATTACCAAAGAATGAGAAATGAAAAGAAGTAATTTCATTTGATCACCAGATACGAAGAAGAGTGAGAAATTATTTACTTGTTTTTGTAAGTCATATCAGGATTAGTGCATCTCAGATCAACTTTGCAGGTAATACATCAGCTACCTAACAATATTATTATAAAAGTTAGCATATTGCACTTAATGTGGAGGATTCAAACAAACACTAACTTCTGATACGCCAATAACAATTAGCTTAAAAGGACAAATATGAATACCAAAGTCCATAAAACTCAAACATTTAAATAATTGAAAGGTAAAGATCAAAGAATATATCAAGCGACCTGTCCAAGATAGCCGCATAACATAGTGTGACAAAAATCAAGACACAAATTAACATCACTGAGACCAAAATTGGTTATATTATTGTTAAGTTCTTATAGTGGTGACTACAGAGTTCAGTAAAAGAGTTGGGTCAGAGGATTGCAATTAGGATATATGTTAGCAGCATCACCGAGTCTTGATGGATCTCATCCTCGCTTCTTTCTTTTGTTGGCTTGTATGTGTTAGTAGTATATCTGTTGGCACCAAACAAGTTTCTGCTAGTTAGCATGTCTATTGATAGCAGTCATGTAATACTGCTATATGCCAATTACTGGTTCACAAGGAAGTCACAGTGGGGAGTAGCATGCTCACTTTACTGCTAATTGTGCCTGCTCTGTATTGTAGTGGTATAAATTACTATTAATAATGTATAGAACTCAATATAAGAGTGGTCCCTCCATGCAAAGTCCAACAACATATGACAATAAACACAATTGCAATATAAATCATCACTACTTATTGCCTATATATTTTTATTTCAGGTCTTAAATAGGTAGTTAAAAGAAGCATACTGGTATTTGGGTCTGTTTTAAGTGCAAAATGAACATACTCATTTGTCGTGGTTTATATTAACATGTGCTTTAACCAGAGAGGGTAATTTAAAATGCTTAATGTGAAATTTTCTTTTTATCTTGTTAATTTATATAGATAGTTGGTTCAGTTGTGGTTCAAATTTAAGAACAGACACCACCTCTGGCTCTCTCCTGCTCCTGCTCTGGATAACAAAGAACAAATATATTGCTAATCTTAATTGACACTCTTCACAGGTAAGTGACTCATCCCATTGATGCACTTGCTTTTATAGCAGAAACTGTGTATGGTGGTTTCACCTTGGCTAACCAAATTAAGGATACAGATGCAATCTCAAGAGATGTCATGGAGAAGAGGGGAAAGAGTACTTGCTGTTGGAGAGTTTTCGGTGCGAATAATTGGGGCCACTGGCCAGATCGCAGCCACCGCTGGTCAAAGAAGGGGGCTTCATTGGGGCCAGATGCACAACCATGCCCTCCCCTACCACCACAAGCCAGCGCACAGCCTGCTCATCTGCTCCAGCCGTACAGCGCTGATCGGCGATATACCCTGCGCACTAGGGTCAAGGGGCCGGTAACGCCGGCGCCAGTCACTTCGTCGACAAGGCCTCCAGGGCGGCGGCCGTGGCGGGAGTGTCCTCTCCACAGTAGATGTGGAGCGACTCCAGGACGACCGTGCATGCGGAGATGAAGTCCTCTTCTTCGACCGGCGGTGGCTGCGCATTAGTTTGCGAGAGGAGGAGAAACGGCTTAGTCGGAGATTTGAATTCACCAAAAATTTGAGAGAGCAAGGAAATTTTGGGGAAATTGTAGATTCTAGGCTCAGTTCAGAGGCGGCGGCTAATTTGATTTTTTTAATTTGGGGAAATTAGAATTTGGAAAATGAAATCAAGTAATAATTTGATTTTTTTAATTATTATATGATAAAATAATTAATCCATATATAAATGCTAAAGTGTATTATGTATATACGTACATTTATATGCTATATTTACAATTTTAATAATATGTATACAGGTTCGAATAGAATTCTATATATATAGATGCAAATTTAAACTTACTATATAAAATTTATGTGATGAACATTCAAACAAATTTTAAGCTTAAATTAAAATTTGTTTCTAGACTATAAACATTTTTTTAAGAAGAAAACGTTTAATAGCTCTTAACGGTGAGTTGACCAATTAAACAATGAGGAGGTATCCAATGCCCATGGTGACCATTTTTGTATTTATGTATAAATTGAAAAATCTAAACCGTTAGATGTATTTTATAATATCTCAATAACATATACATAAAAATGATAAAGTTTTAACATTGTTTTGATAGTTATCAAGAGAGAAAAAAAATCATAAAACTTGAACCGTTGAATTTTGTTAATGTTTGATGCATGTATAAATAAAATCAAAATGATATAATTTTTTGTATACACAAAAAATATGATATATACAACATATTCTATCAATTAGTTTTGTTATTCAGTAATTTATAATGTAGTTATTTAAGATTTAATTTCATAGTCACCGATTGGTCACCAAAAAATTGTTTCAATGTAATCTCTTAATTGAGTAAGATGATTTATGACTTAGATAAAATTGTTTCTCATTAATTAACCAAATTTTATTTTAATATGATGACGAAATGCATAACTAATGTCAAGTGTCCTATGTTAAAAAAGATGTGAATATTAAAGAGTCCGACTACGGTGCTTTCGTAAGCATTTCGGACTGGAACACTTACTGTCCGATTTCAAAAATCCGTCGTCCAAAATTTTAATCCAAATAGCTTATAATAATGTTGACATAATTAAATTGGATGATTCCAATTTTTACCATTTTAGAAATTTTATTACTATGTTTTATGATTTTTTGACATATGGCTCTTAAAATAATTAAAAATAAATCAATTTTGTATGTCAATCTTTGAAAAATCATTAAAATTGTTAAAATTATCTAAAGATGGAAAATTTTGAGATTCTACAAATGAATTATGTCAAGATTATTATAAATTATTTGAATTAAAATTTCGTAGGATGGATTTTCGAAATCGGACCATAAGCGTTTCAGTCCGAAATGCTTACGAAAATGCAGTAGCCAGACTCAATATTAAATATAAATTGTAAACTTTTAGCACATATGATGAAGTGGCTCACATAACTCCTGAGACAGTGAGACACATGTTTTATAGTTTTAGTCTAAAAGAGTATTAAAAACATGAGTTAGACTATTATACTAACGTTAGCATTTCAGTCCGAAATGCTAACGCCTCAAATTTAATGTTATCGTGTCCGAAATCATAATTTATGGTGCCCAATAAATTCATCATATGAAAATATTACGGAATACAAAAATTTCTTATTTTTAGAATTTTCTAAGTATTTATTTTGAATTTTAGAAAAAAAACTCATAAATATTAATAAAATATTGATGTTTGTACATGGTATTTTCAAAAATGCAAAACAAATACTTAGGAAACTCTAAAAATGAAAAATTTTTGTATTCCCCAATATTTTCATGTAAAGAATTTATTGAGCACCATAAATAATAATTTCGGATACGATAACATAAATTTTGAGTCGTTAGCATTTCAATCCGAAATGTTAACGTTAGTATGATAGTCTAACTCTTAAAAACATTATATGTTGGAATCAAAATGAATTTTGTTTAACAAAAGTATCAAACAATTAATATAATCTAAATATATTTGCATGATTTAAATAAACTGTGTATTGACATGAATTGATGTAAATGTCAATTTAAAACATTCACGGTCATGGATATAATAATCTTTATCAAATGATGAAAATATTATGGTCGGATAAAATTGCGGGAAATGGAAAATTTTAGCGGCAATGAGAACTTCTTTGTTTACGGCCAATGAAAACTTATTTGTTTACCGCCAATTGTTATATTTGGAAATAATATTGAGACAATCATTTGGAAACAATTTTATTAGGTAAGTATTAAGAGCATATAACGAAGGCAAATCACCATCCTAGTAAGAGAAGTCCATGTGTTGCCTAAAGGTGTTGCAAAAGGCAAAAATTAGCAAGACAAAGGGAAAGTCTGGCCATGAAGGTCTTGCTACATCCCAAACCTGGTGTAGTTAATTTAAGGGGATTTTTCTTGAGGGACAGTTAGCATCCCTCATCCAAGTAAATATCATGTGTACTTGGCAACCATATATTGTGCCTTTATTAGCAAACCTTGTTTGCTGGTTAATTAAGTTTCTAAACAGTCTCCATTTTCTAATTCTATCACTCAGAGACCTTATTAGCAAACCTTGTTCGCTGGTTAAGCATAAAAAAAAAGAACTTTCCGAATGTTCAGATATGTTAGATTTACTATTTTTAGAGATTATAATTAAGAGAAATGCGGACAAGTGAGATATGGATAAGAACATGGCTATTAATTTTCTGTCGAGATTTACTAAATAATCAACATCGTTGTTTCAGTGCATAGAGGTTAATTCAGTGGAGTTTTAAATTTAAATAAGATTTATTATCTAATTTTAAACACTGTCACCATTTTCCTAATTCTAAACACTCCTAAACACTGGACGCTTAAGGAATGAGGAATCTATTTTAGTGGAGATTTAATTAAGGAAAGGTTACTGAACTTATATATAATAGCATCTCCTATTCTGATTACATCATAAAAATAGTTTTTGACCCCTTCCCACGATTGTTGGGTATAAATATGTGCTTATAGATCAATAATTTGTTGAGAAAAGAAGAGATGGAGGAGAGGAAAGGGCATAAGAGTTCTAGGAAATCATCTCGTAGTGGCGGCCACCGGAAGGACCGCAGAGAGAGGAGCAGGAAGAGGGCGCACCGGAGAAGAGACGGTGATCAGTTGGATTGTTCTTTGGGTGAAGAGGATAATGCAAAGGGAAAGGTTTCGGAGCCGAAGGAAGTGGTGGAGTCGGTACTCGATGAGTTCCCGGCTGTTGCTTCTGAGCTTCATCAGATTCTCCAAATGATAGACAATGGCCAAGGTGTAGACCTGTCAGGGATTTCTGATAAGTCTCTGGTCAAGCTTCTGAAGAAGCTATTTTCCTCTTTGAACCTAAAGAAAGATCGAACTGGCCGTGTTTATGTGCTCCCTCCAAAAGCAGTCCCCACGCTAGAGATTATCGGTTCAATACTGGACCAGCACAGCAGTCCTATAGTTGGCGAGCAGCGACATGGTCCCAAGAAAAGGATAATTGGTCCGGCAATGCCATCTCGAGAGCTTCTGGAAGCTGCAGCTGAGTTGACGACTGAAGCTGCAGATTTGCTAAGGGGAGCTGACATAGGAGAAGAAAGTGACGTCGTGCTAATAGGACCTCCTCCACCAGCCTTGGTTTCTGAAGTTGAGTCTGCTAATGAAGCCGAGCGATTTGAGGAGGTGACTAGAATAATGGCTGCAGGTGCTAATTCTCCATACGATATACTCGGCATTAACTGGAAGTTGGCCTCTGAGAACATGAAAAAAAAGTACTGGAAATTGTCACTTCTGGTACATCCAGACAAGTGCTCCCATCCTCAAGCACAACAGGCATTTGTGATATTGAATAAAGCTTTCGAAGATTTGCAAGATCCAAATAAGAGAGGAGCAATAGATGATAAGCTCAAAGCCAAAGAAGTGCAAGAGAGATTTGAGGTTGAGCTCAAAGCAATGCGAGAAGCAGCACAGTGGAGAAAGATACAAGCTGGTATAACAATGGATGACCACTTTGCCCCCTGAAAGAAAACCCGGGATGCCTAGGCACTCAACCGCATCTTTTAGTAAGTCAGGGAACGAGGGAAGGGGAGACACACGTGCTTCCTTGGTCGACAAGTACAATGCATCCAAGCGGTCAATGTCTCTCGTAGAAAAGAACAGAGAGGAGATCAGGAAAAGAGAGAAGAAGATGAAGAAAGAGAGAGATGGCAAGGGGAAGGAGAAAGAGGAGTGGGCTGCAGGGAACCATCCTTGGAAGCCCTGGGACCGTGAAAAGGATTTGACTGCCGGGAGGAAAAGTGTCAATCTCGACCCGAAGAGCATGTCACAGGGTCTGACTTCTCATTTCTCAGGTGGAACTACACAAAGGAATTTCTTGTAATATATGTATTAGGATTTAATTAGGACATCCACGTATCATATTTTTTTTTTTTAAAGATTGACGGCGGCTGCCAATCGTATCATATTATATATATATATATAGAGTCCGGCTACAATAATATGCATATCACGGTTTTACCGTGCTATGCGGTCCGTATCTCAGTTTTCGGTGTCCAAATTGTCGATCCGAACCGCTCAATGTGATCTCTATATCAAAATATGCTAGCAAACCAAATTTTATAATTTTTAGAATTTTTTAGCTATTTTTAATGATGGGGAGAAAATGTCTACATCCAAGGGATCTGGTTTATACAAAATATTGATTTTCTCCCATCATTAAAAATAGCTAAAAAATTTTAAAAATTATAAAATTCGATTTGTTAGCATATTTTGATATAGAGATCACAATGAGCGGTTCGGATCGATTATTTGAACACCGAAAACGGAGATACAAACCGCATAGCACGGTAAAATCGTGATATGCATATTATTGTAGCATAACTCTCTCTCTCTCTCTCTCTCTATATATATATTTGTTTTGAACAAGGAACACAGAGTAAATTAAAACACCAATCTATACACCTAAAGAAGCCCAAACAGAATGCAACAAATTCAATATGAGGTTTTTTTTTTTCTTTTTTTTTTAATAAATGACTCTTTACGTACATACACCTGAAGAAGCCCAAAAATTAACAAATTCAGATAAAATTTTGTTTATCATTATTCTCCTTTTGTCTACAACATATATACAAAGGAACTGCAGCTGCTCATACTCAAGAGCACTAAACAATTTTATATATGAAGTTGTGACGAGATCGTTCTTTTTTTAAGGTAAGACGTAGGTGAAATCGAAGTACTTTGATACCTACAATAATATAGTCTTCCCTTAGTAGCTTTGTATCTTTTACAGGAGTACATTAATCAAATGTTTCCAGAATCTCCATTAACTCAATAATTAAATGTTCATTCAAACATTAATTAATAGACAAACCAAACAAAGGATTCCATAAGCCAGTAAACTAACATCTCAAATTTCATTTTCAGAACTCCATACAACTCTCCATAGTTATAGTTCGATCAATACATGTCTAGAAAAATAAAACATGTACAAACTGAAACTAATTAACAAAAGAATTCAAGCTGGCACAGCTAGACTACAAGCTATTGTTCCGTCACGGTTCTCCTACTAACGGCTTCCACTACAGCACTACTCCAATGATCAGGCAGCAAACCGCCTTCCGACTTTTTTCTTCAACTCCTTCAGCATTGTTAAATTAGACTTATTCTTAGATGTTGGTGCAGCTTTGATTGTCTTCGGCTCTGAGCTTTCTGGCACAACATCAGTAAACGTGACATCAGGTTTTCTAGACAAATTTCTGCAGCGGTTGTAAGTTAAAAACCGCTGTAGATATGTTTTTTAAAAAATAAAAGAAAAATTGGCATTTGTAAGGATTCGAACCAGGGTCATTCAATTGACAAGCAAGTGCCCAACCACTGAGGCTTCAAGCTTCTAAGTGATTATTAGTGATATATATATTTTGTATATTATTGTTAGTTTATTCTACATTTTAATACTATTATTTTATATATTTTTTTAATATTATTATTTTTATTTATATTACTTGTAAATATTATTTTAATATTATTATTTTTATTTATTTTATTTGTATATAATTTTGTGAGTGTCTCCAAACAGATACGGCATTTTGGGAGTGTCTCCAAACAGATGAGATATTCTTCATTGGTTGCGCTTGCACTCACAACGCAGCAATTTGGGTTCTTGGAGCAAACCATCACAGCAATTTGGGTTCTTGTTGCCTTGTGATCACAGCAATTTAGTTTTTTTGTTCTTGTTGCCTTGTGATCACAGCAATTTGCCGGTACGATGAGACATTCACAAGTGGTTTAGGGGCTGCATTACGTAGCGCTACACAATGCAGCGCCACAGAGGATCAAACCAACTCCCTTCCCTATACATAAATTTAATATATAATCAAAAAATAATCACAAAAGAACTGGAAACATCAGTGTTTTGCCCTTGGTTGTCAAGAGGATGACTTGGGTTCGAATCCTAGAAAAAACAATATTTTGCTTTGAGATTTCAAAATTTCTGCAGCGGTTTTTAACAACAACCGCTGCAGAAATCTACAGCGGTTTTTAACTTACAACCGCTGCAGAAATTTTGAAATCTCAAAGAAAAAAATTGTTTTTGCTAAGATTCGAACCCAAGTCATCCAGTTGACAACCAAGCGCACAACCACTAAGGCAAGTTACGATTTGTGATTATTAATGTTTTTAGATAAATATATTTATATAGTAGTGTGAATTGACACTGGTTCGTGTTATTTAAAAAAGGAATAAAAAGAGAAAATAAATAAATAAATCAACAAAATTGAAAAAAGGTAAAAGTGTTTAGAATAAATATTTCATTTAACTAAATATTGCAGTGAATCTAATCTGTAACTCAAAATAAATAAATAAACAAAATTTAAAAAAGGAAAAAATATTTAATTAAAACAAAATTAAATATTAATCTCAGTGTTTTTACATGCTATTTATTTTCCGAATGAACCTGCGTTTTAAAGTATAAAGAATCGATATTAGATTGTAAGGACAATTTATTAGGAGACCATAATAAAAATATTAATTTATTGAAAAAAATATATGTAAATCACTTACCGTTAGCTTGCTTTTCTCTTTCGTTTTCTTTTCGTGACCACCAATTCTTCTTGATGATCAGACCGTGCGTAGATTGGTTCTTGACCCTCGTCCACTGGCGCATGTGCGATACCGGTGGAAAATGCTGGCATGTCATCAAATTGATCGTATTCTTCTTCGTCCACAACATCTTCCACTCCGACAATGCGTCTTTTCCCCGATAGTACGACATGCCATTTTTTATCGGCCGGATCCAAAACATAAAACACTTGTTTTGCTTGCTTTGCCAGTATGAAAGGATCATGTTGATAACCCAATCGGTTAAAATTGACGGATGTGAACCCTTCTTTGTCACAACGGACTCCACGCCGATTCTCAATCCATTTGCACAAGAAAACGGGCATCCTGAACACCATATAATCCAATTCCCATATCTCTTCAATCCAACCATAGTATGATTCCGACGTGTTACCACTACTTGATAAAGCCTCCAATGTCACTCCACTATTTTGTACAGTGCTCTTGCCATCTTGTTTCCTTGTGTACCAAGTAAAACCGTTCATGTCGAACCCCTGCCAGGTCTGTACTTGCGCACTGGGTCCTCGCGCCAGAAATCTGATGGTTTCATTAATATTCTCTGTTCGTTGGGAATTAACTTTATTTCTAAACCATCTAACAAATGTCTTGTTGTGGGTGCTCTGGATCCACACTTCAGTTTCCGAAGGATTTAAATCTCGTAACTCAGCTAAATGCGCATCCACGTATGGAGAAACAACGGCAAGGTGTTGCAAGACTTTGAAATGTGCTTGTTCTCGCCTTTCAATCTCCACACACACAATTTTGGATCCGATTGTACCAACACCTTTGAGTCTACCCTCGTGGCGAGACTTGGGAAGACCAATGGATTCAACACTCTCTAGGTAATCGGTATAATACTCAATGACCTCTTCCGTAACTTTTCCTTCAACTATGCTTCCTTCCGGTCGAGATCGGCTCCGTACCATCCCTTTTAATTGACCCATAGCTCTCTCAAATGGATACATCCAGTGTAGAAACATGGGTCCACACAATTTTATCTCCCTAACCAAATGAATGGTTAGATGAACCATGATATCAAAAAAAGATGGTGGAAAGTACATCTCAAGCTCGCATAAAGTTTCCACAACATTAGTCTGCAGCTGGTCCAATGAATCCGGATGTGTCACTTTGGAGCAAATTGAGTTATAGAAGAAACACAACTTAGTGATAAAGTGTCTAACATTCTTAGGGAGAATCCCTCGAATTGCAACTGGGAGCAACTGGGTCAATACGACATGCCAGTCATGTGTCTTCATTCCAATCAATTTCATCTCTTTGGTTGACACCTTTCTAGAGATGTTGGAGGAATAACCAGAAGGAACCTTGATTGAACTCAGACACTCCAATAAACTAAGTTTTTCTTTCCTCGATAATGTATAGCACGCTGGAGGTAGATAAGTTTTGTTGCCTTCGACCCGGGGAGCTAACTCTGGCCGAATACCCATTTCAACCATGTCTTTTCTGGCGTTGATGCCATCTTTAGTTTTTCCCTTAATATTCAATAACAGACCGAACAAACTTTCGCAAATATTCTTTATTATGTGCATCCCATCCAGGCAATGCCTAACATCCAAATCTTTCCAATAAGGGAGATCCCAAAATATACATTTCTTCTTCCAAATTCCTTCGATGGGCACTTCTTTTTGCTTTTTACCAAACTCCACCACTATGTTATCCACTTTAGCATAAACTTCCTTCCCGGTCAATGGTATCGATGCTCTCCGATTGTCGACCTCGCCATTAAATTCCTTTGTCTTTCGCCGGTAGCGGTGACTCCGACATAGGAACCTGCGATGCCCAAGATAAACATTCTTCTTATAGTTGGGCAACCGTATCGAACAAGTTTCTTCCCCACATATGGGACAGGCCTTCTCTCCCTTCGTCTTTAGACCCGAGAAATTTCCTAAAGCTGGAAAATCATTAACTGTGAATATGACCATTACTTTAAGCACAAATTCCTCTTGTAGACATGCATCAAAAATCTTAACGCCGTCCTCCCACAACTTCATAAGATCCTCAAACAACGGAGCCAAGTACACATCTATATCATTACCGGGTTGTTTAGGACCTGAAATCAACAACGGCATCATCATGTACCTTCTTTTCATGCACAACCAGGGAGGAAGATTGTAAATACACAACAAAACTGGCCACGTACTGTGACGACTGCTCATGTTTCCATAAGGGTTCATCCCGTCCGTACATAATCCTATTCTCAAATTTCTAGGTTCACTTCCAAAATCGGGATACGTTCTGTCAATGTTCCTCACTCTGGACAATCGGCGGGGTGTCTAAGCATTCCATCATCTTTTCGACAATCGGCATGCCAACGTAATAGTTTAGCATCTCTTGGATTTGAGAAGAGACGTCAAAACCTCGGAATTATAGGCAAATACCAGGCCACTTTCGCTGCAGCACCCTTCGTACTTTCAATCTCATCACCTTTGGGCCTGTACCTTGACGCGTTACATTTTGGGCATTTATGCAAATCCTTGTACTTTCCACGAAATAACACACAATCACGTGGGCATGCTGGGATTCTCTCAAACTCCATACTTAAAGGGCACAATAGTTTTTTTGCTTTGTATGTCGAATCGGGTAACTCATTTTTTTCCGGAAGCATTTCTTTTAAAAGTTCTAGTAGAGATGTGAAACTTTTATCACTCCACCCATTTTTAGCTTTCAAGTTAAACAATTTAAAAACCGTTTTCATTTTTGTGTGCGAGGTGCAACCGGGATAAAGTGGCACATCTTTTTCTTTACCTAAACCCTCAAAAATTTCGGGAATATCAGCAAAATCTTGTTCGAGTTCATTCATCATTTCATCAACTTGATCCGTACACTCTGAAGTATTAAAATTTTCTACATTAATCTCAACATGTTGACCTCTTAATCCTACATTTTCTACATTAATTTCAACACCCTGGCCTCTCAATCCATCGTGGACAGGCTTGCTCGTCACTTCATCGTCTTCCACGAGCTCTCCGTGTTTTGTCCATCGGGTGTAGCGATCCACAAAGCCGCGACGAACCAAATGATCTCGCAGCATCTCAATGTTGCAGTGTCTTTGAATATTCTGGCAATCTCGACAAGGACACTCAATATTGATTAATCTCGTCACCCTCATGTGCTCTCTAGCACATTCTATGAATTGATCTAATCCGGTCAGATATTCAATTGTGTCCCGTCTTCCATACATCCAGCTTCTATTATCCATCTGAAATAATAAATATTCTTATGTCACATGCATGTAAATTAAAGGTATGAGGTCCATGTATGGTTTCGGGCTGGCCACCATCCTAACCCACTCTTTGAATACTCTGTCTCATTAGTGAACGTACGCTAATCAATCCGTTGCTTGAGAAAAATTCGGCAGCACTTCCCTTAAGTTCCCCGTGTATGCCAACGCACACTTCCATGTACGTGCATACACGTGGGAACATAAGGAGAAGTACTATACCAAATTTTTCTCAAGCAACAGATTGATCAACGTACATTCACTAATCCTAAATGAGACAGAGTATTCAAAGAGCAGTCCCAAACGGGGACTATTCGAGAGTAATCCATATTGGATTAATCTCGAACGGGTACCGACCTAAATTAGATTACGTTCCGATAAGTTGGTTCTATATGACAATACTTAATTATATACATGAAATGCATGCATGCATATGACTCAAATAAAAATTATTTGATCAAAGTTAGGTTAAAGATAATTAAAGAAATTTATACCTTAAGAAAGTGAGAAGAGTTCTTTTCGGATCTGCTGGCTGCTGAAGACGAAGGCAAATCAAACCGATTGCTGACGGCGGATGCCGATCTTTCAACTTAACAATTAATGGCTGAACACAGCTCGCTGCTGGAAATTAAGAGCAAGCTCTTGCTGCTGGCGGCTGCAATTACATTGAAGTGGAAGGAGACGATGGAGACAGTAGTAAATACCTAACTAATCTGCAACGGTTTTTTAATTAATAAGCGCTGCAGAATAATCTGCAGCGGTTGTTAATAGAAAACTGCTACAAAAAAATAATACAATTTACAGCGGTTTTTAATTAACAACCGCTGCAGAATAATCTGCAGCAGTTTTTAGGAAAAAACAGCTGCAGATTGTATTCTTTTCTGCAGCTGTTATTTATTAACAACCCCTGCAGATTAATCTGCAGCGCTTATTAATGAAAAACCGCTGCAAATTTTAATATTTTTTAATGCACATCATCCAATACGTATTTTTTTATTTCTTTTGCATCGTTTTTTAATTTAGAACCGCTGCAGTATAGTTCCATATATTAACGAAAATGCCACTGACCTATATTAGCAGTGGTTATCAAAGATAAACGCTGTTAATTGGGCGCTGTAGAATGCCAATTCTGTGGTAGTGTGTAGCGTTGATTGCCATGGACTCCGAGCATTCTGGTACCGAATCAGTATAACTGACATTAGGATTCGGTTTCAAAGTTGGCAAGGAAGGGAGTCCAGCTTTGAGTTCAGCTATGGATATGAAAGGTAATTGCGAAGGGTGCGGCCGGTCACAAACTTTCTTATTGAAATTTGTCCGCCATAACCAAGAGTTGGGTTTGTCTTTGTATAGATCCTCCATTAAGTTCTTGTTTCACTTGTTTCTGAAATCAACAAAAAATTACAAATAAATTATCAAAAACCTAATTAGGTTGTGACAAGGACATCAAATAGGAATCTGATTTGAATTTACATCAATTTCCAAAATTTGGATGAACAAAGTTTCTACCATTTTGCCAAGAATATTGGAATGTTCAATCAAGTTGATACAGTAAACTATCATAGAAATATTAACAGAACAAGAATTATCATATATTGTTTTCAATTATACAGGATTCTTCTATTTCACAAAGCAGAGAAGTTATTAACATATACAACTATCAAAAACAATTATCTTCTATGACAAATGCAACAGAACTGATTAATTCATAATCCATTATATTTAATGTTCTACAAGAATATATCCAATTTTTCCAAAAGATAGAGATGAAGCAAACCAAACCTTAGAACTGTCTTGCTAGGAGAAACTGAACTATTTCTGCTAGCTAATACCTTGAACAAATTAAGAAGAGAGAAGGGAGAGCTGCTCTCCTTCTGTGCAAGAAACAAAATCTAATTTCTCTCTTTTTTCTTGACAAACTACCGATCTCTAAGCACGTATTTATATTCCAACCAATCCAACGGTCAAATATATGATTATTTTTTCAATGCTCCAAGACTAGGAGACGCTATATATAAAAAGTTCAATCACCTTTCCTTATGTATTGCCCTGTTAATTAAATCATAAAAGGGGTTTCCATTTTCTGACGCGGTTATCTTCTAAAAATAAATTAACTAACCGTTTAATTTTAACCTATTAAAGAAGTACCTAAACTCACTACTATATTCTATATATATATGCACACACGTTTCCATGGTGCCTTTTTAATTTTAAGGCCAACTATTACTGTTACCATGCATATATGTTACTCCTAAATTAGCTAATATAACTAATTAAGTCAGTTACTCCATTACTTCAGTACACGTACAGCATTAAGAAATTCAAGCATCTAAAATCGAACTTTGGGTTACATTCAACAAACATTTCAGAAAATTCGTAAAAAATCTATTTTATACATGTTTTCATAAGATTAGGAGGTTTATAATTAGAAAGTGGAGATAAGTCAGCGTCTTAAAGCCTGAAAAGTGCGCCACTAAAGAAAAGACTTGGATTTTAAAATGATTTTTATGATCAGATCATATGAGATATCTAATAAAAACTGAAAATAAGATAGAAAATTGTTATAGAAAATGAGGAGGGATCCAATAACCAAATAACCACAAAATTATTTATTTATAAACGTAGACAGTTAAATTTATTGTAAATCATCTCAATAACATATACAAAAAATAAAAAAAAATTAACTTTTTTTAGATAGCTATCAAGGAGAAAAAATCGTAAAATTTCAACCGTTGATGAGTGATGTGCTTGATGCACATGTAAACAAAATCAAATTGATATGATTTTTGTTTACAAATAAAACATGATATGTACAAAATATTTTGTCAATTAGTTTTGTTATTGAAGATCTTAAAATATAAGTACATAATTATTTAAAACTTAATTCTGTGGCTACCGATGATGCCAAAACTTAAAATATAAGTACATAATTATTTAAAACTTAATTCTGTGGCTACCGATGATGCCAAAACTTGCGGTCATTTAATCCCTTCTAAGATGTTATATTGTTAATTTGTTATGTATCGCATTGTAAATCAATGTTATTTTCAATAGATACAATTCTTAAATTGCAAGAACTAAGGAGCAATTCTCACAATCGTATGAACTGGAAGCTGAAAAATAAGAAAGAAAAGTGCAGTATATAAGATGTGCTAAAGAAAATGGAATCATTCAATTATTTCTCTGACTGTCAAATACAATGTTTATTTCAACTTATTTTGTATAAATCAGGTAGATGAGTCGATCCAATACAGTGCTAGTGTGTTGTGCCAACTAGAGCCAGAGGCCTACGACTATAACGATCATTTTGATAAAATTTTGTTTATCATTATTCACCTTTTGTCTACAACAAACAAAGGAAGTGCAGCTGCATTGGATTTCAGAATCTCCATATATATATTAACTCAAATAATAAAATATGCATTCAAAATTACATGTCCAGCAAAAATAAAACATGTTCAAACTGAAAGTCTGAAACTAATTAACAAAAGAATTCAAGCTGGCACAGCTAGATACAAGCTATTGTTCCACTACAGCACTACTCCAATGATCAGGCAGAAAACCGCCTTCCGACATTTTTTTTCAACTCCTTCAGAATTCTAGATACAGACTTATTCTTAGACGTCGGTGCAGCTCTGAATGTCCTGGGCTCTGAGCTTTCTGGCACCACATCAGTAAACGCAACATCAGGTTTTCTAGATGCCGGTGCAGCATTGATAGCCTTTGAATCTGAGCATACTGGTACCGAATCAGTATAACCGACATCAGGTTTTGGTCTCAAAGTTGGCATGAAAGGGAGTCCAGCTTTGAGTTCGGCTATGGATATGAATGGTAGTTGCGAAGGGAGCGGCCGGTCACAAACTTTCTTATTGAAATTACTCCGCCATAGCCAAGAGTTGGGTTTGTCCGTGTATAGATCCTCCATTAAGTTCTTCTTCACTTGTTTCTGAAATCAACAAAAAATACAAATAGAAGAGAGAATATAATGGATAGCTGTTCTCCTTCTGTGCAAGAAACAAAATCTAATCTCTCTTTTTTTTTCTTGACAAAGTACCGATTGATATCTAAGTACGTATTTATATACCAACCAATCCAACTGTCAAATATATATATAATTATCTTTTGATGCTCTTAAAATAGGAGAAGCTATAAAAAGTTCAATAACCTTTCCTTATTTATTGCCCTGTTTAATTAGCATGTTAATTTTAGAACATAGCTGGAAAAGCATGGTTAGATGGTTAATTTTAGAACATAGCTGCGTTATAGAAAAAAAAAAAAAATCTTCCAACTTTTATTTTGGACGGATCAATAAAAAGAGTTGTTGCTTCACATAATTTTGAGATATAATTAAACAGGGCATGAATTTAGGAAAGGTGATAGAACTTTCTATAGCTTCTCCTATTCTAAGAACATCGAAAAAATAACTATATATATATTTGACCCTTGGATCGGTTGGAACATAAATATATGTCCAGAAAAAAAGAGAGATTTAGCTTTTGCTTCTTGCACAGAAGAAAGCGCAGCTCTCCCTTCTCTTCTCTGTTCACGGTACTAGCAGAAAGACAGCAGTTCAACATCTATAAGGTTTGCTTAGAGGTGGCAATTCGGGCGGACGGGTCGGGTTCGGGTTCGGGTCGGGCGGGTCGGGTCAGTTTGACCTTCTAGAATATCTCGGGTCAGGTCGGGTCGGGTGATGGGCGGGTCGGGTCGGGTCAATTTTAATATCTACTTTTTTTGGATCGTATGTTGATTTGAGTTGGATTGGATGCTATTTGGTCTCGGGTCGGGTCGGGTTCGGATCGGGTCGGGTTGAGTCGGGTCAGTTTGACTATCTGAAAAATTCCAGGTCAGGTCGGGTTCGAGTCGGGTCGGGTCGGGCGGGTTTCTCGGGTCGGGTCGGGTTCTGCCACCTCTAGGTTTGCTTCATCTCTTTATCTTCTTGGAAAAATTGATTATGATCCTTGAATGACATTAAATGTAATGGATTATCAATTCATCGTTTCTATAATTCTATTGCATTTGTCTTAGAAGATAATTATTCTTGATAATTGTATATGTTAGTAAGTAATTACTTCTCTGCTTTGTGAAATAGAATAATGCTGTATAGTTTGAAACAATTATATGATAATTCTTGTTCTGTTAATATTTCTGTGATAATATGCTGTATAAACTTGATTGAGCATTCCAATATTCGTGGCAAAATGGATGAAACTTAGTTCATTCTAATTTTGGAAATTTGAATCCCTATTTGATGTCTTTGTCACAAATTAGGTTATTCATAATTTATTTGTAAATTTTTGTTGATTTCAGAAACAAGTGAATTACAAGAACTTAATGGAGGATCTATACACGGACAAACCCAACTCTTGGCTATGGCGGAGTAATTTCTCTCAGAAAGTTTGTGACCGGCCTCTCCCTTCGCAAGTACCTGTCATATCCATAGCCGAACTCAAAGCTGGACTCCCTTCCATACCAACTGTAAAATCAAAACCTAATGTTGGTGATACTGATTCGGTGCCAGCATGTTCAGAGTCCATGGCAATAAACGCTGCACCGGCATCTACCAAACCTGATGTCACGTTTACTGATGTGGTGTCAGAAAGCTCAGAGCCGAAGACAATCAAAGCTGCACCGACGTCTAAGAACAAGTCGATATCAAGAATGCTGAAGGAGTTGAAGAAAAATGTCGGAAGGCGGTTTACTGCCTGATCATTGGAGTAGTAGACTAGTAGTGCTGTAGTGGATGCTGTTAGTAGGAGAACCATGACGGAACAATAGCTTGCAGTCTAGCTGTGCCAGCTTAATTTCTTTTGTTAATTAGTTTAAGTTTGCACTTGCTTTTATATGCTGGGCATGTAAAATGTGGAAGTGTTCTCAGTGAATTATGATAATTAAGGATATTATGTTGCCGTATTTTTTTATCATTGTTTGCTTGAGTATCTGATTATTTGAACTAATAAAGAATCTGAAAACAAGTGAAGTTATATGTAACACGGGATTAAGTTTCATTTGATCAACAAAAATAATATTTACAAGGATAAGTACATGGATATTTACATCGGGCTAAAACTAAAACTAGAAAAGAAAAGAAGAACAAAAGAGCTAGCTAGTCTAGCCGAAGAAATATAAAAAGAAGGAAAGCCAAATAACAGAATAATTAAGGCCAAGCGGCCACTGAAAGAATTGAAAACAATACAGAATGGTTAAAACTTAAAAGTGCTCCTAGTCAATCTGTTGGTATCAGTATCTCTGGTGCTGGTACCGTGCGTCTCAAATGACGCCATAGATCGATGTCAGTGATAATAGAGAAGATGAGGATATATATATGATATATCTGTTGGCCTCTCCACTCCTTGGAAGATCCTTCTGTACTCTTTCTTTCCATGCATTCCATAGTATGGCCGCTATGTTAAGCGATTCGTCAGGTGTTGAGTTGAGTATGATACAGAGGTCTTCCACTGTCAAAGGCAGTTGACGGTTTGAAGGCAGAGCATCATACCATAGTCGTCTAGCATAGGAGCAGGATAAGAAGATGTGTGATCTGCAGTTTCCAGCAAAGTTGCTCTGCACAGCATATAGGTCATGCCGCAAGGCCAATTACCAGGCAGTGCCCCTAGCTCTTCATTACCCGACCGGTATTAAGATATAGTTAAATGCTATTATATTATGAGGTCAACCACTGAAGAAGAACAAAAAAATAAAATATATTAATTAAAGCAGTGGATAATTGAAGTCTATATAATTCGTTTTAACTATGGAAAAAAAAATTTGTACATATCATGATGAAAATTCAGATTACATAATTAATGACAAGTGTTTTTGACGTGGTCATTTTGATACTAGTAAATTCAGCTAAAGAAGATTATTGATGTCTTAAGAAAAATATCAT
Organism: Cyperus esculentus; assembly: GCA_030179965.1. Taxonomy (NCBI): domain Eukaryota; kingdom Viridiplantae; phylum Streptophyta; class Magnoliopsida; order Poales; family Cyperaceae; genus Cyperus; species Cyperus esculentus. The sequence goes on from JASGLE010000021.1 coordinate 2,569,050, forward strand.
AAATATAAAAAGGATATAGATTGAAGGTGTGCAATTTATAATTGATAACCGAAAATACATACACGTGCATATATCATTGCACAAGTCTAACTAAAATTTGTACTAAAAATATTTTAAAATGAGCTTGACAAAGGTTATATCGACAATTTAAAAAGTTATATTTGATAAAATTAAAATTAAAATGTTTCTCAATTAATTTAATATATATGCCTCCATTACCAACCCTACTTATGCTGACAAAGTTTGTAAACACTATCTAATTATAAACACTCCTAATCTTTCCGAATTTTCTGATATGTTTGTGAATGTATACCAAAGCTTGTTTCTAGATGTTTAATTTTCTTAGTCTTGTACGTGTACTGAAGTAATGGGGTTACTGAGTTAATTAGTTAAATTAGCTTAGTTAGGAGGAGAGACATGGTAACAGCAATAGTTGGCTTTAAAATTAGAATGCACCATGGAAACGTGTGTGCATAGTAGTGAGTTTAGTTACTTCAACAATAGGTTAATTAGACGGTTAATTAATTTACCATGTTATTTTTAGAACATGGCTGCGTTATAAAAAGGATTCAACCGAACTCCTTTTAAGAATAAATTAGACAGGGCAACAAATAAGGAAAGGTGTTTAAACTTTTTATATATAGCGTCTCCTATTCTTGGAGCATCGAAAAAAATATATATTTTCCCCTTGGATGGGTTGCAATATAAATATGTGCTTAGAGATCTGTAGTTTGCACAGAACAAAGTGAGAATTAGAAGCACAGGAGCGCAGCTCTCCCTTCTCTCTTCTCTTCTCTGTTCACGGCACTAGCAGAAAGAGAGCAGTTTCTCCTAGCCAGACAGCTATAAGGTTTGGCTGGCTTCATCTCTATTTCTTTTTAGCTTTTCTGCTTTGTGAAATAGAAGAACCCTGTATAATTGAAAACAATATTATATGGTATAATTCTTGTTCTGTTTAATTCCATAACAATATTTTTTTTTTTTCAATTTGATTGAGCATTCCAATATTCTTGGCAAAGTGGATGAAACTTTGTTCATTCTAATTTTGGAAATTCATGTGTATTCAAATCGAATCCCTATTTGATGTCTTTGTCACAACCAAATTAGGTTATTCATAATTTATTTGTAATTTTTTGTTGATTTCAGAAACAAGTGAATTATAAGAACTTAATGGAGGATCTATACAAAGACAAACCCAACTCTTGGCTATGGCGGAGTAATTTCTCTAAGAAAGTTTGTGACCAGCCGTTTCCTTCGCAAGTACCTGTCATATCCATAGCTGAACTCAAAGCTGGACTCCCTTCCATACCAACTGTGAAATCAAAACCTAATGTTGGTGATACTGATTCGGTACCAGCATGTTCAGAGTCCATGGCAATAAACGCTGCACCGGCATCTACCAAACCTGATGTCATGTTTACTGATGTGGTGTCAGAAAGCTCAGAGCCGAAGACAATCAAAGCTGCGCCGACGTCTAAGAACAAGTCTATATCAAGAATGCTGAAGGAGTTGAAGAAAAATGTCGGAAGGCGGTTTGTTGGCCCAGCATCCAAAGAGAAGAACAAGGGAAGCTGTTAGTAGGAGGACCATGATATAACCAATAGCTTGCAGTCTAGATGTGCCAGCTTGAATTCTTTTTGTTAATTAGTTTAAGTTTGAACATGTTTCATTTTCCTGGACATGTATTAAAATATTTAAGTTTGAACATGTTTCATTTTCATGGAGTTCTAATAATGAAATTTAAGATGTTAGTTTACTGACTTATTTTATCCTTTGTTTGGTTTGTCTACTGTTTGAATGAACATTTGATTATTGAATTTTATGGAGATGCTGGAAACATTTGATTAATGTACTCCTATGAAAGATACAAAACTGATAAACATTTTATTCCAATTGTTGGATCGATCGACTCATCTACCTGATTTATAAGAAAGAAAGTTCAAATAAATATATAGGAATTGCCGCAGGGCCTTCTGATAGCGCCTGCAAAACATAGGAACTAAGCATTATACAGGATGACGATATAATCTCATCCACTATTAAGGAACTAAGCATTTGAGCAATTGAATGAAAAATGTGCATACTTCAAATGATGAGAAAAGGCCAAAATCCAACAACATTCGTTACGGCCCATTGTGTTCTACTTATATGATGAGAAAAGGCCCATGTCGTACAATGCAACGATTGAGATCCACCCAAATTGCATTCCCAATTTTCCCACGATAATTATTTTCCCACGATAATTAATTATGTTCATATATACTACTGGTCTGCAAGTCGGGTTGCACTTTCATCTTTTTACCTCTTTCCGTAAACTCTGATCCGGTACAAGGATTTCTAGTGACAGAAATGTTGATTTTTGAGAAAAAAAAAGGTAAACAATAAAAAATCATATGATAATATAATATAGATTGGAAAATTTCGGCGAATTGAACGTAACAGTCACTCCTCTCGCTGCAAAATGCGAAAAATTGATTTTCAACCAGTGGCAACGGAAGAGTGCATTTCTGTCAAAATTTTAGATGAAATCGTGTACCACAAGTAGAACAAACACCCAAGCAGATCTTACTGATGAGATGCTTCATTGTATATTATTCTCATCGTTTCTAATGTTGTATTTCATTTTCATGCATCAATGGATTTCTGGGGTTGAATGTAAGTAAAATGAAACCATCGGTTTTCTAGTGGCTTGCATGAAAACAGATACAGAACCACCAATACTGCTTTTCATCAAAGTAAAACTATATCAATTCAATTGAGCTAGCAGCCTTAGCTGACAACAAACCCTAATAATTTACTCATCCATATGACAGAACACAGACAAAAATCCAACAAAGAGCTAAATAACTGTTGTGCAAAACGCAATAGACAAAGTATCCGAAATCCAAATGCATAACCATCGAAACTCAAAACTGACTCAAAATGTCTTCAGATCCAGAGCCTAATAATAATAACAAACAACACAGATTCGCCTTTTCAGATTTAAGAGGTATCTTAGCAAAAACCTACGAAATGAAATCAAATATCTAGTACTTCAAAGGCTCAAGTATTTGGAGCTCAGATCCCAGCTTCTCATCGGCAACCTTCTCGGCCTGGGTCCTGAGCCTAGCGAGCTGCTTCCTCCTCTCATATGCAACCTTGGCTCTCTCCTTTCTCTTCTCTTCCAACATCTATAAACCAAACAATACCATGTTACTTATTGCATGGTTGCATCTCATTAATTAATTTCAATCAAACATTTCAAAGTCACTTTTTGTATGACTAACCAACCATACAATGTCACTTGATGTATAAAATCTTGGTATGTGTATAAAAGCTTAGATAAATACAACAGAAATGAACCTTGATGGTGTCGTAGTGGTTCCAGCCGACCTCCTTGGACAGCTGACCGAGCAAGCAGAACTTGTGACCTGGTTGCAGCCTTTGCACCCTGTTTCAAGACATCGAATTAAACTCAGGATGAATGCACACAAACAATAAACAACTACAAAAATTGCAATTCAAAAACTACATATATACATTACAAAACAAAAGAGAAAAGGTTCAGAGCATTACTTGGTAGCATCGGGGACAACCATCAGCTTTGTCTTGTCATACGGAGGCGGGACTCCCTCGTAAGCCTTCAAGTTGGCGAGAGCGGCGGCACCCCTCTTGGTCTTGTGTGGGATCATTCTGGTAACAAATCATAACTCACATTATTCAATTTCATCATAATAATTAATAAACAAACAATTTGCTTAATAACTAACACTACTACAATTCCACATTTCATTTGGCGATTAATACCTCGACCCGGTACTACAATTACTAGCCTCAAGAACTGTTATTTACTCACATAACCTCCCTATTATTATTACTACATCTACAATACAAAAACCTAACATCCCCAAATATAATCTTTCTTAATTAAACTAATCACAAATTTGACTGCCTACTACACAACCAGACAACCAAATAGATCCAACCTACAGCAACAGTTCTAAGCAAACCCTAACCATTTCAGCAACACACAGCAACATAAATCTATGAATGAATTAAAGAATGAAAGGAGGGAGGGATGGATGAAGATGATAGTCGTACCCACGGACGGTGCGCCAGAGGATCTTGGCGGGGGCGCGGAAGTGGATGGGGCCGTGGGAGGGCTTGGTGTTCATGCGCTTGCGGAGGAAGCGGAGGTACTTCATCTTCTGGCGGACGAGGCCCCCGGAGATGGCGATCTCCTCGCACCGCACGACGACGATGCGCTGGCCGTTGAGCAGCTCCTTGGCGATGATCGACGCCAGCCGCCCCAGCATGTGGTGCCGCGCGTCCACCACGATGCGCTTCTTGCAGAGCCCCGATCCGGACACCATGGCTGGTTGATTGGTTGGTTGGTTGTCGGCTGCGGCGGCGGCGGGAGGGTTCTTCTCTCTCTCTGTGAAGGGGGGGAAGGAAGGAAGAGAAGGGGTATATGAGGGCGAGGCGGCGCTAGGGTTTTAAGGGATTAGGTTTGGGAAGCCCGGAAGGGGTTACGTTGTGGGATGGGTTGGGCTGAGATTGTGAAGGTTGGATGGGCTTTTTTTTAATCTATTGGGTATGTTGGATTGGTTTGGTTTGGGCTGAGATGATGGTGAAGGTAGAATGGGCTTTTTTTATCTACTAAGGGCCTGTTCGGTAGTCACTGAACCTACAGAAAAATTTTTTCTATTAGAACAGTATTCCAGATTGCATTTGGTGAAATCCTACAAAGAGCTCATCATTGATAGAAAAAAATAATTCAATCCAACCTAATTAATATTTTCTTCTAAAAACAAGTATTTTAGAGGAATAAATTCCTATTAGGAATTGATAGTATAATCTGTCGAACAGTAAATAGAAATTATTTCCTATAGACTCTCAATTCCTATAGAAACCTATAGGATTTGTGTCTGCCGAACAGACCCTTAATATTTTTCTCTAAAAACAAGCATTTTAGAGGAAAAAATTCTTATTAGGAATTGATAGTATAGTATTATTGTCTGCCGAACAGTGAATAGAAATTATTTTCTATAGACTCTCAATTCCTAAAGAAACCTACATAATTTTTACCTGCCGAACAGGCCCTAAGTTTGTTGGATTGGATTGGATTGTATGGGTTTGGGCTGAGATGGTTAAGGTGGAATGGGCTTTTTTTTCTCTATTTGGTTTGTTGGATTGGATTGGGCTGAGATTGTTGTGTAGGTTAAATGGGCATTTTTGTGGGTTTATGGTTTAGGGTTTTAGTTAGCTGATGATGAGGTGAGGTCTACTCTGCTGTTGTACTTTTTGTTAGCAATTTCTGTTACGCCTGAAAACTACAGATATATTATAATTTTGATCAATCTTGATGGCTATCATTTATCACTTTTTTCTCTTTTGATTGATCAAAATTATAATGCATCTGTAGTTTTCAGGCGTAACAGAAATTGAAATATATAAAAAAGTTAGTATCACATTCACATCAACAGGATCGAATGATCATAAAAATATTTGTACGCGCTCTTTCGTCTTGTGATTACAAATTTCCGGCGTTGTCTTTTTTGTTGGCTGCACTTACAATGTTTGGTCAAATTAAGGCATTCATTCTATTGAAACTAAACAGTCTTATTTTACTTTTAATAATACTAAAACCTTGCTGTTAGTAGTTTGGACCGATGAACCATTATTTATTTTGGGAAAACACGTAGAGTCTATCTATAAAGTAAGTCACTCATCCACCCCTCTCTTACAATCTGGCACACCGACGTGCACCTATGTACTTATCACAGTTGCATATATGTTTACTGAAAACAGTAATGTATCTGTTTACTAGAAAATTATATATGTTGATCAGAAAGATATAAAAATGTTTACTGAAAAATGATATTTAATCATCAAAAATACAGTGAACCGGTGGATAAATAATAGGGTGGTCGCTATCTACGAGTCTTTATTTTGTTTATGTTAGGTTGACTAAAGAGGAGTGAAAATTAACTTCAACATTTCATATTTTCATTTTCCATTAGCTAGGAGGTCCCACTTCACTAATGCACTATTAATTGGTAAATGGTGTGACTATACGCGTTTGCATGTGTTTAATACGTATGGCTCATTTAAACAGAAAATGAGATAGAGAGAAGTTTGTTATTAATTTGTACCTATTGAATGTTGTTTTTGTGTGTTATCTCGGATAATTGATGGAACCTCTATTTAATATTGTGTTAAAATGTCATTAAATTTTCTAATACGCCATAATCCATGACAAATTTTGGGGTGATCATTGTGAGACGCACTATCTATACCAAATTTTTTTTTTTTTTTTACTCCGCATATCAAATATAATTTTTTTTTAAACTATTATGCACCTTGTAAATAATTGATCTATTTGTATCAAATAAACTACTATTGAAAAGAATATAACATTTCCAAAATATAATTATATTTCTGATTCAATTTGAAGGAATATAATGGTTAAACTTAAACAATTACGTTTAGGCCCTGTTCGGCTCCCATTGGAAATTTACTGTTTCCAAGGTAAATTATAAATTCACTCTACCGAATTTGTTTTTTCCCTTAAAAACAGTTACTTCCCAGAGAAATTCCTGTACCGCCGAACACAGCCTTAATGTAGGAGGTAAAACATTTGGTGTAGTCGTGTATAACAGAATGAAAAGACAGATTTGTCGTACACAAAAAATTTAGACAAATCCTCTTTATTTATCTGGACGTTTCGTTTATAGTTATTTTCTGTATTTGGGTAATTACATTGTCAAAATTCTTAGTTTATGGGTCCTTTCTAAAAATGAATTTAAGTTATAAATATACACGTTTGTGCCCTCAAAACGTTGATGCTTGCAACCATCAAAAGAGGATATAAAACACATAAAAGGAAATTTTTAGATATCAATGTATATATAGTCCTTAAATAGTTTTGAATTGTTCTTGAAGAAGTTGAAATATTAATTGGACATTGCACATTCAGCATCCATAAATGTTTAGATGTGTAATTCTTTCACCCAAAATTTAGATCACTAGCTCGGTATATATGATTTATAATGAAAAAAAAATGTCAAATCATGCAAGGTCCGTCGATAAAACTAGAAAAGAACAATGGCGAGGAAGAAGCTAGAAAAGAATCTATACTTTAAAAAGAGGGATAACTTTCCAAGCAACTCAACAATATCACATCATCAATATTATTAACCATTAATGATTTTGTTTAAATCTCTGTATCTACTTTGATCCAATGGTTTATATGTATGTATTCTCTATCCCCATTTAATAAGATGAATGTGATATGTCTAAGACAAAATTTATCTCATAAAATAGTCTAAGATTTACGTGATATTATTTATAAATTATTATTAAATTATTATTATTATTATTATTACTGGTCACCTTAAAAATTAAAAATTTTGTTCAATTATATTAACATAAATATTTTAAATTTATAAGTTTTATTACATATTTCATATCATATTTCGGGGCGAAGCCCGAGTTACAGCTCTAGTAAACACAGAGGATCGTTAATTATCTTGATTTGTAAGCAACAAGGGTAAGAATAACTGAACAAGAGTTGAAGACCTCTCATCAATTTTTATTTATTTTTGTATGAGCGAGATTAATTTAGATTTTAGACCCATACTCGTGATAAACATTCTCAATGGGGCAAATCCAAACCTTTGGTTACAAGTTGCAATCATCATGATGATGATGATATGAGAAATTCAATATTAATTTAAGAATAATACCAATAACGTACAATTGCAACAATTAATATAACAATGAAAATGAATAATAAAATTATTGAACAATTAAGATAATTAATAAATATTAAATATTGAATTACGGAAAAAGTATAACAATAATAACGAATAATAAAAGATTATTTATTGAACAATCAAGAGAATAGATGAATAAATAGTTGAATTATAGAAGCATTAATTCTCCGTTACGAATACGTCTTGTTTTATGACATCTTAAATAAGTACGGCTAGTCGTTGACCTTGTTTTATTGTTCATACTTCATACAAACTCGGAGCTAACCTGGCCGGTCCGAATCTGTTGTTTTTCTTTTAGAAAAGCAGAGTCTGTTTTTCTCGATTGTACGGTCAAGATTGATTCGGTGTTACAATATTAATGCACTTAGCGAATCTTAACTGTCCGATTGGGAATCTTATTCCAACCTGACCCGGCCCGAGCAATTCGTAGCTTCCGCATCATTCCTATGGTACGCAACTTAATTCTGATCAAAGATAAATATTTTTGTACATACTAGTGACGAGAAGAACTGACCTTTATTCTAGTGGTTAATGGCAATGATCTCCGTGTGGAAGGTCGTGGATTCAAAATCCAGATAGAGAGAATTTTATAGACATTTAAATGTGAATGGCTTGACCCTCGTTATCTCAAAAAAAAAAAAAAAAAAACATACTAGTGACGAGAGGGTTGGCTTACCAAAAATCCAATTCTAGTGAGGTGGAAGATTCAAGCAAAATTCAACTTTATTGATTGACAATTTACCATCCTTTAAATCAAGATTCACCTATAAAAGTTGAGGTATCTAGGGTTGGCTGAGGCTCACAAATAAAATTTTTAACAAAAGATCCGTACTTAGTACAAACAGTACAAAATTGCATACAATTGCTCTCTAATTACAGTGCCTTCAATTGAATTGAAATATTGAATACACCACCACCGATCCAATAATAAAGTCGCAATAAAGTTACCTGAACAAGTGTTTTGAGCAATCAGCTGGTGGCATCTAGCCTGTCTGCCTGTGCAATCAATTATCTTTTTTTTTTTTTTTTTTTGAGAATAGCAATCAATTATCACAAACAATACTAAAGTACAACCTATTCACATTAAAATTCCTTACGGCGGATCTTTCTTTTTTCTTTTTTCTTTTTTTTTTTTTCCTTTTTTCTCTTCCTTTTCCTTTATGTATATATTTTATTTTCCTCCAGTTGTGTGGATGCGGCTACTCTAAGATTTTTTTGTTATTTATTTTCTAATTGTTATCAAATGTCACTTATTCGGATAGCTAATAATATTTTAAACAAGTGGCATTTTAAAATATCTTAAAAAATAGTAAAAAATTTCTAAAATATGTAAAATTTGGTTTACAAGTAAAATTTTATATGAAGATCATAATGAGCTGTTTTGATCGACTATTAATATTTTGAAATTTGAGATATGAACCAATAGTACCACGCAATTTATACTATTAATATTACCATAGCTCAACTCTGTATCTTTCTTATTAATTAAAGGATGTTTATTTAAGACTATGTGGTGACATACTGACATTCCAGGATGTTACATTTTTGCATGGTGAACTGTATATAGATGTGCTGTTAGAATTCTCATTATGTTGATTGTTACATTATAAAAAAAAATATTAATGTAACATATTATATTTATATAATAAACACATGAAATTTGTGAATAGTTCCCTTTAATCATAAATTAGACCTTTCCAAAAATGAATCTCAATCAACTATGCACACTCTAAAATATATATTTTCCCACATAAAATAAAGCTCCATGTTTGGAAGCCTCTCTCTTTTTGAGCTGGTTAATTAATTAACAAGAACATTATTTTTCATGTCATTAATTAGCTAATAAAGAAATTGAGGAGGTATATAAAGAGAGACATACATGCTTGTAAAGTTCTCCTGAATTGCATGCTTAGATATAAAAATATTTCGTTTTTGGGGCGTAGCGGCTAGTGTAAAAAGATGTTTATATAAAAAATTAAAAAGTACAAATTAAGTTGCTTTCACTTAAGTAACAGGTGGATAACCGTATATAATTAATTGATTAGGCCCCCATATTAATATATTGTTATGTTATTATATTATTATGCATGTCCCATCCCTGTGATTATTCTCAATTTTTCATTGATCTAAAATATAGTTGGTTTGTGTTCATACTTCATATGTTGAAAAACCATTGTAATATATGCATTTTGCATATTGGTTTCTATTTTCAACGAGAAAGCATCACCTAAAAAAAATCAAAATAATAACAACAACAACAACAACAACAACAATAATAGTAATAATAATATTACTATTATTATTATAATTATTATTATTGTTATTATCATCATCATGCCTAACTTGCAAATATGTTCTCATTATATATATATATATATATATATATATATATATATATATATTTTTTTTTTTTTTTTTTTTTTTTGAGAAACCTCATTATATTGTCATAGATAATCATGATAAAACTGTAACTTTTTTTTTTTGAAATTAACATGCACAATAACATAGTATTCTCTCAAACATTGAAATCTATATATACAGATTGTTCAAAATTTTCAAATCTTCTGGATTACAAAATTTGAAATTTCAATTCTGAGCCTTCCACGCGATAAAAAATAACTAAAACTTTTTACAAGTTGTAACATATCAAGAACTCTGTTCTCATTCATTTTCAAAATCTGAAGACATAAAATACACCAAAAAGTTCAAGTCTCTATCTGCCTAGCAAGCCCAATTAATTCTTAATGCACCTTTCAGCATGATATGATTAATCCAGCCAAAATGTTTACAGGAGTATATTTATATATACTCCTTTTTGACCAATTATTCTGGTTGAAATTAATTAATTATACCCTATTCAAATGTTGGTTAGTACTAATTTGGCGCTTAAATACGTTGACGTGGCATCAAATTAACTGCTGAAGTGTTGATGATGATGTGCTTATATTATATAGGCGATATATATCTTGGTGTAAACATAGATTTTCTCAAATAATGCAATGTGGATGGCAATTAATTAATTAATGTTAATTAAACTGTCATGTTATTATCTCTAATTAAAAGTAGGGTCAAATTAGAGCATTAATTGGACTATTACTGATGGTTTGTACAGTTCATGCATGACTAAATTGAAAAATTCATAGACATTAAACCAACTAATTAAGCCAATTCAAATCCAACGGTACATATGGTAATTCTACGAAATATATAGACTTTTCATGAATATCCTAGATAAAGTTTTTATTATTGGAAAATATTAATTTGGGGGGGGGGGGGGGGGGGGGGGGGGGGGGGGGATGTGCGGGGAAATTAACTCGTGGTGGAGTTAGTTACCGTCAAATCAAAATCTACCTGCCTCTGACCCCATAAATAATTAAATATCTTTGGATATTTAATTTGTACTTCTTTGATATCATGATATATAAAATCTTAAAAACATATAAATAAAGTAAGGAAATAATAATAATAATAATAATTATTATTATGCATCTCCTGATTAATTTAACTCGTAAGATGTTGGCCAGAAAGGAAGACATGAAAAATCAGGTCAATACCTTTCTAAATTATCTAATTCACTTTCTAAATTTTATAGACATAACTATTTACTTGTAAATATCAATAATATAATATAATGAGATGTAAAGTAGAAGTTTTGTGAAAGAAATATTTGTATTTCGCTCCAAAGTACTAACGACTCATATTATATTTTGTCACGTTTAAAATTTTGATTTATAATTTCCATTGAATTCATCATATGAAAATACTTGGAATAAAAATATTCATGTACAAACAAGCACTATGTTATTAATATTTTAGAGAGATTTTGAATAATCCAAACACAAATACTTAAAAAAACCTCAGAATGGAAAATCTTTATATCCCGTAGTAATTTTCATATGATGAATTCAATAGAAACTATAATCAAAATTTTAAATGTGACAAAGTATAATTTAAGTCGTTTGTACGTTTTGATATTAGTCTAATTCGAGATTTAATGTAAAGTTTAGTAAAACAACAATAACAACGGTAAATTTTGACGACAAGACAATATTGAAACACTAAATACATGGGATAGAGGATAATTCAAATTAAAAAAAAGAAAAAAAAAATCTAGTCCGATCGGCACAATTTGGACTCACTCCATCACTGTTATGTTTTTAGGAAAAGAAAAAATCTAGTCCGAATAATCAATTAAATTTCTAATTTCTAACTAAGAACAGTCGTCAAAATTGGGAAACAAAACTCGATCAAGAGAAAAGAAAGAACCATAAAGTCACAATTAATGAAAGACGGAAGTCTTCTCTCCCAGAAGCCAACAGCAGCAACAAAGAAAGGTCAAGACTCAAGAGCAACTGATACGGTACATTGGTACCGGTATGCACTCTATTATAAGGAATTTCTTATATACGGGACCCACTTTCTTACGTTCCCTTTTTAGTTCTAATAATTTTAAATTTCATGACAGTTATATGCTACAAAATGTGGCGTTTCTGTACTAGCCACAGAGAATCAGTTTGTTGACTAAGACCTGTTCCAAGAATCTGAATTCTGAAATTCTCTGTTCTTCATTGGCGAATTCAAAAAAGGCGGTCTGGACTTTGGACTGCAATGCGCGACTCTTCTGATAGCCATCGCCTTCTTTAAATTTATTACTTTGTCAATTTTAACTGGAACAAATAAAGTGTGAAACATTTTGGGGTTCAAATAACGCGATTAGTTATATTCAGTTATAGATTTTAAGAGATGTAATTTTATTTTCTTGCCTCCTTATTTTATATTCTGACACAGCTCATGTGACAACAAAAAAAAAAAAAAATGTCACGACTCACGAGTTAAGCATGAACAACAAGCTTATGCAAGCAACGCATAATCTCCAATTTTATCCAAAAAAAAAAAAGAAGGATAATATCCAATTTAAATAAGTAAAATTTTGGACTAATGGTAAAATAGCACCAACAAAAAAAGGGGATAATCTTCAATTTAAATAAGTACAATTTGGGATTACTGGTAAAATAGGACCAACAAAATAAAAAATCAGTAAGTAAGAAATGTAACAATGTAAGAAATTTTTTTTTTTTTCAACAGTTTCTTTCTGATGTACTTACTATTAAAACAACAAATCATCCAATTGAAATGCATAATTATTAAATGTGGTCATCTTACAGATTAGACAAGACGAGAACAAATAAATTAGTTTGGTTCATTGCCCTCAGACTTTTCTTTCTGGTTCTTCTAGAATAAAACCAAGCAACCCCATAAAAAAAATGAGATGGCTTTCTCTTCACTTTCCACATGTAATAGGTTCATAATTGCAATTTTGAATATTAGTTTTCCACGTAATAGTCAACCACCTCTTTTGGAAAAATCTTCTGTAAGCTGAATTCATATATTCTGGTTGTACAGCCTATTTAATAGGATCAGTACCAGTACCAGTACCAGTATCAGAATATCAAATTAAGATTTGTATGTAAAAACTCATCCTAAATTTCACACCTAAAAGGCAGAAAACACATATATTAACCAAAAAAAAAAGAAAAAAATGGGTATTTGCAGAGCAAGAACTGTAGAAAAAAAAAATCACCTTTGCATATGAAAAATTCTATTCACAACGATTCCCATGAACTTACCTGAGAATCAAAAGAAGAAAATAAACAATAACTAGACCTACATTGAAAGAATTCTATTGTTTTTTTTTTTTTTTTTTTTACTTCCCTTTCCTCCACCCAGCAAAAAAAAAAAAAAAATTGAACAGATGATCATCAGTCATCAATCATCAGCCCCGTTCTTCGAGAGATCGAATCGAGCTACTGTTACTGGACCCGCTCCTGTAACTGCCTCCGAAAAGAACGAGCGCTGACTCGAGGTTGGCAGCGACATCGGAGATGGACGGGCGCTCCCTGCCTTCGAGCCTCACGCAATGCACTGCCACATTGGCCACCAGCTCCAACGCCTCGGCCTCCTGGGACGACGGGGACGCAACTCTGGTATCCAGGATAGACATCACCTCACCGGCCTCAATTCTCGGAACCGCGAAATCCACCACGCTTACCGGCTCGCCATCGCCCCCTTCGAATTTGAATATGGCCCTTTTACCGGTAAGAACCTCCAGCAGCACGACCCCGAACCCGTAGACGTCGCTCTTGACCGTCACCTGGTTCGAGCCGTAGTATTCCGGATCCATGTACCCAACTGTACCAGCAGCCTTTGTTTCGAGGTGTCCTTCCCGGGTCTCAGGACCCATCAAGGAAAGTCCGAAATCCGACACCCGCGCAACCCAATTGGCGTCCAGTAAGATGTTCGACGACTTGATATCTCGGTGTATGATAGGCGGTACCGCGTAATTGTGCAGGTATTCGATTCCCCTCGAGGCATCTGACAGAACCTTGATCCTCATCTTCCAGGACGAAAGAACCGGCGATACGAAGTCGGGGTTCTTCGGGTGTAAATGGTCGTGAAGTGCACCGTTTTTCATGTACTCGTAAACCAATAACCTCTCATTGTTTTCTACGCAGAATCCGACCAAACTGACCAGATGCTTGTGGTTGAGCCGCGATAAGAAACCTAGCTCTGAGTGGAACGCATCCTCCTTTTCCTGGAACCGTTTATTTTGCGGGTTCGATTCCCCGCGTTTGATCGCCACCTCGCGCCCGTCCGACAAGACACCCCGATAGACCGTGCCAAAGCTACCGGCGCCGATCTTCATGTCAAGAGAGAAGAATTTGGTGGCCTTCTCAAGATCCGCCAATGGGAACTCATCCGCTGGTTCTTTGAAGGAGGAAGGCCCGCTTCTATTACGCCGCAATGCACGTGACCCCTGTCTTCTGAACATGGCGGAATGTGTGCGTGTCAGGGTACGGGTGAACGAATCGCTCAGATCCAGCGTGTTCATCCTGTTTATATTTCTACTAGCACTGCCGGCTCCACGATCACCTGCCCCGCCTCTAGCGTTGTTGTTATTTCCACCCTGCCGGGCAATCGCTGGCTGAACCGAGTTGTGTACCTGCTTTCTTCGGCAAAGTACCACCAAGATGTATATAATCGCGCATAGGCCGACACCAAAACCAACTGTACCAGCTATAAAATATGCTTTCCACAGTCTCTTTGACGATCTTGAAGGTGCCGGGGGCAATGCCGGGGGCGGCACTGCGACCGGAGTTGGAAAATCACATTTCTGGCAAATGACACCAGTACCGGCACAGAGACTTCCCGAATCCGGGTACGTACCGCAGTTGCATCTTTCGTCACCACCCGCAACGCAAATCCCCGGCAAAATTTTTGGCAAGGGAAGCGTCCTAACCGATAAATTGCTCGAGTCCGAGCTCCAACATACAACCGAATAGTTGTTCGTCGTCAATCCACATGTAAGATTATCAGCCGCTACCAAGAACTCGAAAGAAGTACCGTTTAGAGGCGGATACACGGCGTTTCTGCCGGGACCGCCCCAGCACACCGCCGTGCCGTTCGGCTGCTTGATTGCACATGTATGGCTCCAACCTAACGCGAACCTGCTGTACTCATACGGCGCCCCCGCTGGCACGTCCGATTCGCCAGAGTCGTTGCTGCCAACACAGACGGGATACCCGGTACTGTTGAGTCCGCAGATATGATAATCGCCGGCGACGATACTGGTCATGTTATGACCGGCGAAATAGGACTGCATGGCACTGCCAAGAGGGCCCCAGCATGACACCGTGCCGTTGCCGTTTATGGCGCATGTGAAATCGTTTCCTGAAGTAAGGGAGCTGTAATTGCCGGGCACCGAGTACGCTGGGAACGCGTCGGCTCTTCTCCACCATCGGATCGAATTGTTAGAAAGCTCCAAGGCCGAGACTTGCGCCTCGCCGACATTAAGATCGGTGACGGCTGATGCACCATTATACACCCGTTTGATGCTGGAAGAATCACCGTTCCAGCAAAAGAACGCGTCGCCGCCCGACTTCAGGCCGCAGAGGAAGGCGTCGCCGGCCGAGAGAGAGTCGAAGGATATTGTAGGGAGGATCTGGTACTGCGACGACGGCACCGACCCGGATATGTTGGTGCAGTACACGGCACGGGGCGATGAGCCGGCAGAGATGCCGCATACCGTGCCGGTGCCCGCACTGATTGCCAGAGTGCCGGATGACCCCGTGGCATCGCAGCAGGGGAAGAAGAAGAGGATCAGCGGCAACACGGCGGCTACCGGCGCCAAGAACCGTGGTGCGAGTGACCTCATTGTGGAGATAAAGAATTGCTCAAGATGGGTGCTGGTGTTGGGGTCGCCGGTTGGTGGCGCTCCTTCATCGGAGAGAATTGCAGCAGAAAGAAAGAACAGGGGATTAGAGGAAAGTAGGAAAGAGAGTGAGAAATGGTGGTTGTAGTTTGTAGAAAAGAAACCCCCAACAAAACCAAGTACAAACTACAAATCAAAGCAAACTGTGAAGTTATCAAATTTTAAGAGAGATTATAGATAGGTAGGATTATAGATAGATAGGGAGCATTAAGCAAAGCGCGTTGTTGATTTTGATTTGATTCTGTTGGGAACTTGGAAGGAGAAACCGAGGAGAGAAAAGTAAGAAATTCAGAAAGATCGGAGCTTTGGACGGATGACACGTGGGGGAATGGACGGTAGGGATGGGGTAGGAGAGTGGGGTCCAGGAGTCAGTGAGTGGTAGGGGATCAGGGAATTCATATCCTCTACTGCGCAGTAAGTTGCTGCGCAGAGTTTCAACTGTTGGATCTGCTTTGAGAATCGTGCAACTCAATCTTAGGAAAACTCCATACGATCGTCATCGTTGATTTGCTGCGCAGTAAAATACTGCGCAGCAGAGGATAAGCACTCGGGATCAGGTAGAATTAGTCCAAAGGCAATTTATAACTCGGCGTTTTAAACGACTTTCTTGATTTCTTTTTTTAAATTCTCTAGCTTTTCTTGGGCGTTCTTGAGGGGGAAAGTGTGAGGTTGGGCCTGGTCTTCTCCCACCACCATGGACCGGTGGGGAAACATTTATGTGATTGGCTGATTTTTGCATTTTCATATTTACATACATGTCATGTCCCACTTGATATGAAAACAAGGAAAAGAGGGATTATGTTCTCACTGGAATTAAAATGGATGCTTCAAAAGAGAAAAAAAAAAAAAAAAAACGGGGTTAATGGTATTGGTAGTAGTGGTTCCAAATAGTGAATAGACAGGTTCGTTCAATTCAATTCAATACAAACCGTGTGATTTTGTTATGAATTTGTACGCATTTTGCAATTGCATTGACATAAAACCAGATATTAATTCGCCAGGACATACAATTTAGGTTTAGGAAGAACATTTAAGGCCTCTGCTGAGTTCATAGGCAAGTATATATTATATGAGGAGGGATCCAATAACCATTGGCATTAACCATTTTTTATTTATGCATAAATTGAAAAATCTAAACCGTTAGATGTATTATATATTATTTCAATAACATATATATAAAAAAATGATAAAGTTTTAACATTGTATCGGTAGTTATCAAGAGAGGAGAAAAAATCATAGAACTTAAACTGTTGATTTTTGTGAATGCTTGATGCACATGTAAATAAAATCAAAATGATATAATTTTTTGTATACACATAAAACATGATATATACAACACATTCTATCAATAAGTTTCGTTATTTAAGAATTTAAAATGTAGTTATTTAAGATTTAATTTTACAGTCACCGGTCGATCACAAAAAACATGGTTATTTGATCTCCTCGTATTATATACCATATACCTTGTTTGGTAGCCTAACATAGTATGAAGTATTATTATTTTTCTCCCAATATCAGTATTTCATTCATTCTTCTCTCTGTGTATATTAGCAGGTAGAAAAGAACACATGACTTTAATTGCAGCGTTAGGCCGCTAAGCTCACAACAAACAAACAACTTCACAAGAAGGAAGTGTGGTAAATAAAATGAGTTTCAAATACCTTGAGTTTTGGTAACTTGGTATACTATACATACAGCCAAAGTCTTATGTTTGAATGAATATTCAATTCTAGCATGCAACAAAAAACTCTATATTTTTTCCTTTCAATTATTCTTTTGCTGAGGTAAGGTATTTCATTTGGACTGCTGCTAAACCCTGGCCCCAGTTCATTTTTTTTTAAAATTTTCCCTCCTGTCCAGTGTTGTTTTAAATGGACTCTTATATTATATATGACATGATATGATATGATATATCATCATATTGTATGCTATTTAAGGATAGATAACAATAATTGTGTAAGAAGACTAGATGGTTCTTTTGTGCTATGTCGCAGCATGGTGAGTTTGATATTGCGAAAAGCAGTCAATTCCTGGCCATGAATTGTCAACAAAAATCTTGAAAAAGATAACGGGAACAAACCACAAAGAACATATCTATGGCACGGAAAGGGGAGAAGAGATGCTTATAGTTTAGTAATATATTGATATTGATTGGTGCATTGTAAATTATGAACCTACATTTTTATCTTCTTGTTTTTTTTCTATGTAAAAATTTAACTATCTTTGAATAAAATTTTAAAGTATCATATTGATTAATAACGGCTCTAGCAAATCTATAGATATCATTATATCAAGCATGTATTCATGTTTAATATTGTTTCTACACGCTGCAAAAAATAATAAACATATACGATTAACAGTTATTTGTATCTACTTTTAATTAATTAATATAATAAGAATATTAAGTACCATATGTCTCTGCAATCATTTGAGTTTTTTAGAAAAAAAATTAATTTTGGACACCCTGTAACGTGTACTCGGTTTCACAGCAACTTTGTTTTTTTTTTTTAATAAAGTATTTTACGGAAAATGAATATAAATTAATATGATCACTGCAACAAAAAGGAGTGTGTGTGTGTGTGTTAAAATATTAGGCACTAGTCCTGCCGATTTCATTGTATCTACGATTGATATTTTCACATAAATTTTAGTTTTGTATGACTATGAACTTTGTCAGTGTTCTATTTTCATAATAAGATATATGTAGATGAACCTTATATTCCATAATATAATTGATAGTTACAAAAATCAGAAAAAATATTAAGAATGGATTAAGCTATATGGCTCTAACAATCTCACATATATATCACTGAAAAACATTGTTTTATCTCAATTTTGATTATAATGGAGAGGAAACAAGTGTTTCATTTTGGGAATCAAATCCGTGCATCAATTTGGGTCACTTTAAAAGAAAAGGAAAAGATTTAGAAAGAGACTGAGGAAGAGTAGAAGACTGGAAAACCCATTAAAGCAGCCATGGACTGGTACAATAATTAATACCGTTTATCATCACAAATCCTTTTTACTTGTCTAGGTTTGACCAGCTCAAGTCTTCCAATTTTCAAATTTAACATTTTGTATTACTGGTAAAAAACCAAGTATTTTTTCTGGCATCTCATTGTCAATTTTGATGGTCAAGCTCTTTTTAATTCAAATTTTTAGTTATGTATAAGTTCCAAGTTATGCTGAAAAATCAAAAAAAATGAAAGATTGTTCTTATTTTGTTAACTAGTTACTGACAGTGTATAAAAGACTTTGAAATTTGAATTGGTCCCACCTTTCATTGAAATGTGACTTGATGTTGTATTTATGTTCCACTCAAATTTTAATAGAGAATCAAGACCAGTTCAACCAGGTTAAATAGAGAATTGAGACTAGTTCAACTGTTCAACCAAGTTCCATATAAATGTCATCAACAGGAAGAAATTCTCATCATGTCAGACTCCTAAATTTATTTTATGTCCATCAAAATGCATGTGCATCCTCTTTCTAATTTTATATACATGTCACACACTATCAACCATTAATATATATCCTAAATAAAAATTGTACTTTTCATCTAATATATATCAGCTTATATATCACACTTAAATGAAAATGTTACTTTCCTAGCTATCAACTGTTTTTGACCATCTAATGGCCATTTGTTGAAGATAGGCTAGTGATAAAGCAGTCATATATATAATGCTAATTTCAATTGTTCATGATAAACACATTTTATATTTCTATGTACTCTTACTTGATTTTTTTTTTTTTGAAGAAACAATAGCTCCATGACTTGTTTCAATAGCATAAATGAAAAAATAACAATTATCCACAAAATTTTGTTAAAAAAAAAACAGTAACAAGGATCAACCACGTCATTACAAATAAAAAAATCAATCTTCTGTTGTGTGACAGTCTACCAAATTAAAAATAACTTAAAAAAGACAAAAGTACAGAACAACTGATGCTACAATCACACCAGAATCTAACAGCAGCAATTATAATTTTTTAATCTGATTAACCAACTAATTATTTTTGTAAAAGAAAATTTTCTTTGTTGCTTATTATTCCTTCACTCTCGGTCTGGCAATATCAGCTCAATTGGGTACTGAGCTGAATTGGGCATTCATTCATCCATGTCAGTAACACCATGTGCAGCTAATTAACAATAAGATAATTGTTCAAGATTCTACAGCAGTAATGAAATCTTTACATGCACTGAATATTCCTAAAGGTTTATGAATTAGTATTGAACTAAAATTAATATCAATTAGGCAAGTAGTTCCCAATATTACCAGTTCAATTTCTTGCTGAAATATTCCCAATTGGAATGAATTCATTCTCAACTAATCACAAAATGATTTAGCCTTGGAGGTTCAACTTGAAATCAGTATACATACAATCCCATTATTTAACTCCTCATTATGATTAACAGTATGTGTCTCTTACTGTCTAGTCTCCAACTATGTTAATATATCTCAATCTAATAAAATAGGAGAGTACCAGAAAAAAATATCATCAGTACCAGGAATTGCATCATGCACTGTAGCATTTTGTATGTGGATTTCTGAGGCCAGACTATAGCATAAAAGTTGATTATTTGAATGATACATTTGAGCAGCTAACCTCACACTCTGAAAAGATTTCTTTATATGAAAATATCATTGTAGAATATTGCATTTAATCATATTAGTTAAGAATTAAGGAAATAACTATTTTGGGTTTAATTTTATTGACATTTATATAACACATATGATTATGGATATTGGTCCTTTTTCCCAAGTTAATATACTGATTCCACACAATACTACACACAAACACAGATAAAATGATCATGCAAAATCAAATTGCATCAACAGCCTAACTGACGGCAACAAATCGCCCTTCCGGTCACAAAGACGAACGGCTCGAATCCCACGGTGCAGCTCCCAAACTGGTAAGCATACCTGACCACCAAAGTCGTCTTTGTCAGACATGTCGTACTCGTGCACTTCTATTCGCAGTACTGCTAACTCGGGAACCCTGAGCTGAAACTCGAACTCTTTGTCCCACATTGGGATCCAATTGTCCTCTATTGCTTTTGTGTTCTCCATCTTTGTGTCAGCTGGTACCCCCGCAATCCCCACCTGCCAATAGAGCGGAAAAAAATGAAGAAAACATAACCCGAAAAATTTGAAAGTTTTTGATCTATCAAATTTACTCTTGTATAGAAGTCTGGAGGTGAAAAATTATCGAAATGAGTTTTCGAGTAGTCGAATCGCCATCCATCTCCCATAAACACCTTCACCTTCAAATAGCAAGATTTTCGGTTATTTCATGAAGTTATGCTGGATTTACATAGAAATTTCTTGTGTTTTTGTTCTTACTTTCAAGATTATCTTCACAGGCAAATCAGCTTTAGGGTCAAATATATGATCTTCATCTGTATCTAACAGAAAATTTGGTTTTTTAACATAACCACAACCTCCGTTTGCACGAAACATGCCGTGCATTACCCAGAGTGATCTGCCATAACCCTAAACAAAAAAGTTGCAAATTAATTATATTTACTCATAATTAATCATGAATATTATAAGTACTTGAGCTTGTAGAAGTAACATAGAGATAATCACTTGCCTGCATATTAAGTGCAACCATTTGGGCTCCATACATCCAACCGTGCATCGGATTGTAATTAGAAGATTGAAAGCGAGTCCCTCTCGGGTAAATTCTCAGCAGGTTCTTTTGAGTAAACCTAAAAACATCGATCACATACAAATATGTTGCACTGATAAATATTTGATGCTTCAAATTGGGCGCTAATTTTGAAAAAAAATACCTGATGATTTCACTTCCATGACGAATGGTGGCATTTTCGAACACTTGCTCGCTCAAGCTTAGGCGCCCGACTTTATCCGAGTCAGCCATCAATGTATTCGTTAATCCGCCTTTTTTCTTTCTCGCCTTAATGGATATGAGATGCCGGTAATCAGCTGCCTCACGGGGCCTTTGCTCAGCATCGTCATGCTCTCCTTCGTCAATGGTTATGAGAAGTCCATAATCAGCTGCCTCCTGGGGCCTTTGCTGTTCACCATCGTCGTGCTCCTCTTCGTCTGGATAACGCTCACTTGACTCATGCTCAAGAACCTAAAATTATGGCAAAGGTTAAACACATGTTCCTTAAATAGTAAGTAATTGCAATATTGCCTCACTTAAAAGTTAAGTAAAATTAGCAATATATATATACAGTAGTCTATAATTCATTAAAACACATGTTATCTTATTGTGTAGCAATTTTTTTTAATTGCCAATGCGCCAGTCTCAGAAAAGACAAGATTTATTCTTAAATGAGATAACAAAAGTATTAAACTTTTATTATGGTAAGATGTGTAAAATGAGACTTTTGATTATACTTTACTGGCTTCAGTCTCTTCTGGTTTTTGAGATGTGATCTCTTCTCCCCAAGCTTCATCTTCATTGCCTGCTACTTGAGGCTCTTTAATTTTAGGAGCCTTTTGCTCCTCAAGGTACTCGGTCGGTGGTTTCGTTGACACGAGTATTTTCATCTTCAAGTCTTCGGGAGAAGGGAAATTTTCGATATGGTCCGTGTTTGGAACGTATAGCAAATCTCCGAAAATCTCATTCATCATCTGCATTTCCAGAGTTAATTAATTATCTCTGCTTATTAGTAAAGATTAAATTTTGTACACTTTCAATGTGAAAATGTAATGAAAACATCGTCACGAACCAAAGTTAGCTTTGCACGGAGAGGGGTGTTGAGGTGGTCTTCAAGAGTGATGATGACGGGATATGGAGACGATTCAAAAGCATATTCCTTGATAGTTCTCAGGCAATCCCTTACTTTTATGGGTGTTGTCAATGTCCTATTCATACAAATTAGGCACAAATTTAGCTTGATTTATAACTTATAAGTGAATGTGATTTCAATCTGGAACAAAAGAAGCACAAAGAAAATGATGATTTAATTCCACATTTAGTAACATTTTAATTTGAGTACAGTTTATTGTTTAAGGGAAAAAAAAAAAAAATTGGTTCTCCGAAGTCTACTTCCAGGTTGTATGATGAATCAGAAACATACTGGTAAAGGTAATTCTGTACCTCCCATGAAGGACATTTATATCGTCGTTGTTGCTATTTGGCCAGATATCAAGTTCTATTACTCTCACTCCTCTTAGCAGAGCTTTTCTTATAGGTTCATCACTGCAGTCACTGGTAAGTTGATTTCCAGTGAGGTACGAGTTGTGACCGGTAAATATGAAGTAGTGTGATAATGGTGCCGTCATGTCTTGGTAAACCTGAATTAAAGTACCAAAATATCATATGTATTTAAAGCAATATATTTACAGTTCCTTCTTGTATATACAAAAATTCCTTTCGAACAAAATGCAAATTCATGAATATAAAGATGATATTTCCTACTTACTCTTGGAGTTAAAGGAGAGTTTTCATTACTTGACAGATAACGAAAGAAGGCGTCGAGTGATAGCCCCTTGGTTTTTAGTAATTTGAAATCCTTTGTTTTATCTAATACTGTTTTCGCGGCCTCCATGGCGTTTGCTTCCCCTTGCACTTCTGTCATAAACCTCTGCAATCCCTCCAACCGCATCACTCCATCATCGCCCGAGTATTTCTTGAACACTTTCTTTAAGTCCTCTGATGGCTCGTTTGAAGCTGGCCGGTACCGGAGCCTGAAGCAGCAAAGTATCCTATAAGTGTACATTGCTGCTCTGTTACTCTGTACCAAAGTTATGTTGAGCAAAGAAAATTGTTGCTTTACATGGCCATTTATATAAGGATTTGTGGAATCAGACAGTAGAGTAAGATGGGGTTTATTTTGAACTGATACTTTTCCTTAATTCCTTGTCTATAGTGGCATATTACAAAAGCCTGATAAGGAATGAGCATTTCTTTTTTTTTCCTTTAGCCTTTTTTGTGCTTGCAGCAAGGAACAAGTCATAATATTGTTCCTGGTACTTTTGGCAGTTGTCATGTGTGTATTGTACCTACTATTTTTTGGATGCTCAGATAGTCAATATATAACAATGTAAGTAGCTTATCTTGTTAATAAAGAGCGAAGTGAAGTTATCTACGAAGTAATAGTACCTTATATCACTTTTGTACAGAATGAAACATCTACAGTCACTTTTCTGTATTGTTAACAAAAAACGGCATACCAAATAGAACAGACTTTCTTTCATCTGAATGACAAAAGCTTATTATGTGACAAAAATAAAAATCTGAAAAATATATCAACAATCAAAGACAACATTTATCTACATTTGGCTACTGAAAAATAAATAAAATACTGATCCGTGCGCATAAAAAACACGAGATATAGATCAACGATATATAAACTATCCAAATCATCTAGTATTTCTTTTATTTGGGCCGATTGTGCCCTGGACCTGGAGGAGGAATAACTATCCAGATTAGCTAATGTTTTCATGTCCTTCTATGACTTAAAATTATGGGCCGTCCAAGCAAGAAACAATTACAGAAAAACCGGCCCAAAATATAAGATCCATCACGGCCCAAAAATAATATCCATCACGGCCCAAACAAAAAGATCCATCACGGCCCAAAACAATAATATCCATCACGGCCCAAAACAATAAGCTCCATCACGGCCCAAAAACAATAATATCCATCACGGCCCAAAACAAATATGATCCATAACGGCCCAAAATAAGAGAAATTATCTTTGTCCATCTAAACTACACCCCTTATCCATCCCCCAAACTAAATTGGTAATACTTTCTGTTTCTTTCTCATACTCCCATAAATTTTGAGTGTTTTTTTTATTCTTGATCTCTTTATTGTATATATATAAGTGTTTTGTTCAATTGAGGATGTGAATTGCAACCGGTAAAAGCGATTTTTTTTAAAAGAAAAAAATTTTTTAACTAAAAATGTATTGGGGTGCGGTTAAGAACGTTTTTTAAAAGGTGCAGTTATCAACTCACCCAAAACAATAAAATCCACCACCGCCCAAATTATAAAATCCACTACGGCCCAGAACTATGAGATCCATCACGGCCCAAAATTGAAACTGGTGTCGGTTCTTAATTCCACGAATATCCAATAGAAGTTAATAATAACAGAAAACCAGAAAGAACAAACTTCCTTTTTCACGAAGCATCACAAATTCAACAATTGCACGCTACTTCTCACCAACAACAAGTCTTCCATCGATCGATCGGCCTTGAAACGTTGCGAGGGAGACAGAGAGGGGAAGAGAGCGAAGATGGGTTCCCGTGCGGTTATGGTTTCGTGCTTGTTGGTGCTCAGCATGTCGGTCCTCGTCTCGAGCAGGGCGCTCGTGGGATACGGAGAGGTGGGAGGGGATTCGGCGGTGTTGGGTGGGTGGCGCAACTCGGGGAGCGGGAACGCGAACAGCGCCGAGGTCGAGGAACTCGCGCGGTTTGCTGTGCAGGAGCACAACAAGAAGGAGGTCAGTGGGTTTGATTTTTCCCCTTTCTTTGTTTCAAAGTCTGATGATTTATGTTATTTGGTTTGGTAATTAATCTGATTGTATTGTTTAATTGAGAGGTGCCATTGATTGTATTGTGATTGAAGAAATCTGAGTTCTGAGAAAGTAGAAAGGATGTTCAATTAGGGTTCTTGATGTAAAACTTAGAATCAGATTAAGTTGCTTTGAAAGATGGTTTATATGACAATTGGTACTGAAGTATTACCAGTTTGTGGCAGTTGGTTAAATTTAGGGTAAATAATATCAGTTCCTTATTACTTTTGCAATATGGATATAGCGCAGCCTGGACTGGATGTTTCTTTTCTGTTCTAATTCTACTGATTAATCTAATTGATACTTTTATGTTACTTTTTTTTTGACCAATTTAGTAAAAGTTTAATATATTTCCGGATCATCAGAATATGGAACATTACCTTAGAACCCAACTTTAGCTGACTATATTGATTCTGTTTACATTATGTTGAACTTATAGCATCATCCATCAATTAAAAACTTTTAGCTTACCAGATTCATTTTTAAATTTCCCAAATTTAGTTATTTTATTGAAGGTTTGTATCAAAGAATTGATGGGTTTCTCTATAATCATATTAATGGAACATTTTTCTCATGTCCTAGAATACACTTCTCAAGCTGGTGCGTGTGGTAAAGGCAAAGGAGCAAGTGGTTGCTGGTATTATGCATCAGTTTACACTGGAGGTGATTGAGGCAGGACAAAAGAAGCTTTACGAGGCCAAGGTGTGGGTCAAGCCATGGCTCCATTTTAAGCAGCTTCAAGAGTTTAAGCATGTGACGTCCCCCTCATTCACTTCTTCTTATCTTGGCACCAGGCATGGTAATATACTAATATGTTCATAAGATTGCACCCTGGATAAATTTGGGTGAACTGCTTTCTGTTCAGATTTTGGACAAATATGTTTATTAGACCTGTCTGGTTTTTGTCAGGTGTTATATATACTGAATTAATGTTTTAATATAACTGTAAAGGATACAAGAAGCCTCTTTTGTCGTGGTTAGATTTAACTTGCACATTTTTTGGAACATAATTGAATCATTAACATGTAGATTTTATCAAATCTACTAGAGAAAGTGACCACAAAAAAAAAGGAACATTTTCCAATGTTACAAGGGTAGCTTATGCCATTTGCATGATTTTAAATTTTTAATTATATTCTGTAGTAATTTTTCCATGGCCTGGAGCTGTTTACGATAACATAGAGTTGGGTGCAATTATCTTATAGACAAAATGAACATGTAGTTGTCCCTTTTTATCAATCCAAAATCAACTGTAGTGGTATAACAGTGAGTTGACATGGTTAAGTCTTCATCTAATCCATTCAGATCTTTGAAACACTATCCTGGAGTTGCTTTACCATACAGTTGCAAATTTCAGTTTAAATTTTGAATGATGTGTTCAATTCTGACATTATGTTTTTACTTCTTCTGTTTGCAGGTAACACCAGGCTTGCCTAAGTTTGATACTACACTTTCTGTTTGTAAATGCTTAGAAACATGGATTGACTATATAACTAGATACGAATTAGTGTATTAGAGCTTGAACCTACTGTGTTTGGATCCTTTGGAACCATATATGGATTTGTATGCCTATAAAATAGCACTAAGCCTATGTTTGCAGGCTTGTTCAATCCATCTGGGTGTATGTTGTGTATATAAAAGCTTATGTGGTTGTGAATTGATGTTGCTGGATGATTTGTTTCCTGTATGAAAGCTTAATACCTATTTTGAGGTAACAAGATGGTGTTAAAGGCATCCTAAATTATTTTTGTAGTTTCGACTATAGAAGTGAACAATAGAGATTACAGAATTGTGGTCCTACGGTTTTCTCGGATTGCGGCAGATGTGTTTAGTTCTGATGCACAACAATTAGATCAAATTAATACTTTTACTGTACGTAGTAAGTTTTACTCTACATAATGTCAAGTGTTTGTAGAAGAATTGCTTAAAAGAAACATGTTGAATTTACTTAATTGTATTCTTTGATGTGGGCTATCCAACGGTAGTAAATTATGTGAAATTTGAAACACTATCAAAAGTTTATGAATCAGTCATTATAGAATACATATCTTCATATTTTGATGATCTTCCAAACTTGTTTAATATTTTGACTCGACCGAGTTTTTTAGAAGAACTGTCATCTGTCTGTATGCTTAAATGACATGACACAAACTAGTACTTAAACTTTGCTTAAACTTAAGAGGGTTGGTTTACTCTCTTCTATAGCCCCGGCCCCCTATTGGTGATACCAGTATAACCAATTAATTCATAATAGGTATTTTATTTTCTTAGCAATACTATACAATTGGGATCCATGTTTAGGGAAACTGTTGGAGTTTGAGGTATAATTTGGATTCCTAAAATTTTGAGGAGCTCCCAATATGATCATATTGAGAATAAATTATTGGGCCTCTCTTAGAGATGCTCTAATTGTTCTCCCTGAATCCTGATCGTTCTTCCCAAGTCCCAACGTTACAATACCTCCTCTCTTTGTAATTAGGATTGTGAGGGAGAGTTGCCGAAGCTAGGGCGTGAGGCGGCATGCCACCGGCCATGGGCATTGTAAAGGGGAGGCGGCTAAAGGGCTGAGCGCACATGACGCGCGCTTTTGTAAATGCGGACCACCTTTTCCTTCCTTCCGTCTTCCATCCCGGCATCAAAGCCTTCTTCCAACACCTGAACAACAATGTGATCGAAATCACGTTTGAGTTTCTGCGGAAGACCAATATAAACCAGTCTATTCGAATTGTGGCAGCGATGTGGGACTAATCTAATCGAACGAACTGTTCCGGACACATTGCGCTTGCTATTTCTTTGGAGTTTGGAAGCAATCAAGCAAATCAATCGCTGCCTGAATCCTACTTATGGCTTCATTGTGCGCTATTTTTGGAAGGATATCAAATTATGGATGCCCCGGCGTCTGACCTTTCCAATATACCCTCTATACTTTCCTGTAGGTTGTGGCTTACAATGCAAGCGCTCAAAAGCCTGAGCACAATGTCTTGCTCAAGCTTTTAAAAAACGTTTAACAGCTCTTAACGGTGAGGTGACCATTTAACGGTTTGACGTTAAAATGGAATTACACGGCCGTTAAATTAAAAAACGGGTCCTCATTTTCTATATATTTTTTTATATTTAAAAAGGCTACACAATACACTCTCATACAATTATACTTAATAATTAAGTGCAAATAACAATTAGAAAACTAATTAAGTACATAAAAAGTTATAAATCTTATGAAACAGAAATCGTAACATTAAAAAATTATAATGAAAAAATTTAAGACAACATTAATAAAGAGTTTAAAATTTTTAATTGTTAATATGCATAGGATAAACATTATTGTGAACTTCTAAACCGTCAATAATATGCAAACATACTTTAACGGCGTTTAAACGCCTCTAAAACACGGATTTTAATGGATTTTAATGATTTTAACTTTGTTAAAACAGTTTTTTTCACAAATAACGGTTTTCTTACAAATATTTAACGTAAGAGGGTCCAACAAACGGTTTAACGGTTTAAACGAAGTTAAAACTAAGTTTTTTAAAAGCTTGGTCTTGCTTAAATTAGCTACCAATGCATCGCAAGCATTGTACTACTGGCTTATGCATTGTCTATTTGTATCTGATTCATCTAATGAGAATTTGAAAGCTTCAACCTTTTCCTCTTTAGCTTATTAATTTATTAGTTCCAGATATATAACAAATGACCATATTATTTGTTATGTCAAAAATCTAAATCTTAATGTTTATGAACACAACACTCCCCAAACCTCCCTCCCTTATCTTTATTTCAAACAAAAGAATATACTGGTACATTTACTGGTACGTTTTTTCTCTTTTTTCCTTAGTATCTCAACTGTAATAGAGACACCTCTCTTATAGCCTAGCCAACCATTACATGGAAACTATCCTAAGAATTGAAAGAAAAAAATAATACAGAAAAATCATTCTGCTTTTGGTGAATCACACAGATATCATCTTGATTAGTTTCCTTCATATGCCATCAGAGAATATACACGATTGTCCTTCCTCTTTTGCATTTGCTGGATTGGATACAACAGGTACTGAGTGCCTTCTCAACAGTATATTTCCCTGTGGCTACCTTTACTCGGATCTTACGGTAGCCGTCTGACCATAATGAAATGTTTACTTTTAGTGGAAGAAGAACTCGAGAACGGAAAACCCAATGCTCATAGACCTTAGCAACCCACAGCGCGGCTGGAGCTGGCTTGAGCAGTGGATGGCTGCATAGCCATGGGAGAACCGTGAACAGAAAAGGACCAGAAATAAACCAACTCTGTTAAGACTTAAGAGCAGTGCAACTGCCACTGTTGCCCCAATGCCAATCCTTGGTGAAGGTGAGATTACCAAATCATATGCGTGACGTGAAAGTACCAACAACAACAGCCCAAACAAACCTTCACCGACCACTCCGAAACCCCATCGTCCATCTCCCTTGAAGAACAACTAAGATTGGGCCCAGCCCAGGCACACAAGATGATGATTCGAACTTTCAAAGAGCATGATTAGTGTACGGTCAGAGCTTCCCAGGAGGCACAGTTTGGCTGGTTAAGTTGTGGTGAGGGATGATGAGAGTTTGCCGGGCTCTCCTACAGTTCCCAGTTACACATGGCACCGACCCAGTCGGCTAGAGCAAAGACCCGCTTCCGAATGCCATCTCCTGGAGATGATTAAGTGGAGACACCAGAGAAAGCTAGTTCGACAGGACCTGTCAAGAGGAGGCTCTCTTTTGCTACCAGTGATAAGGGTAGTGTTCCTTCGTCCCCTATGATACGAAGGCACTCAGGCCCACCTAAGGTGGAGATGACGGTGAGTGATGGGAAATTAAATCCAATTCGATGCTGCAGGTGAGGTGCAAAGGTGGTGGTTGATATTTGTTTATCTGTTGTATTGTTTATTTTGGGTGGAACATTCATTTGTGATATAGTATAAGTTTGACAGTTATGCCAGGGGTTCTTTCTTTCCTTTTTTTTTTTGATGGAAAAGGGCTTCTTTCTTTCTTTCTTTCTATCTTTCTTTCTTTCTTTTGTGTCCGATTGAAAAAGATCACTTGTTAGTTGTATATATGGTACAGATTGGCATTATCATTCATATATTCTCTGTATAAGGATATGGTAAACTTACTCTTGTTGTTGTTGTTCTTTTATTATTATATGTAACATTATTTGTAAATAGGCATATTAATATTGTTATTTTTAATTTTTGGTGTTATTATTGTTATCAATATTATTTTTATGCAATTATCATTGTTAATAGGGATATTAATAATATGGAATTCAATAAGAAGAATATTTTGGTCATTGTTGGTACTTTGGAGTTATAAACAGTATCTTCTTATTAGTGATTCTTTTCTTCTTCCTAAACATTTGATAGTTTGATACCAATAAAAAGTACAAATTTTGGAATAGAGTGAAAGCAAAGATATTAGAATACCAACTTCCAGTGTGTTTCTGAAGAATAGATACCAAACATGTCCATGAAGTAATATGTACAAAAACTTCATCATCTATGAAGCAACCAGGTGTATTTATGATTCTCCTAATTGCGTACATCAACTCAATATCAGATAACAACATTTTGAGGGAGCTAGTAAGAGAGTAATGGAGGCACTAATGATAGATTATGGGGGTGGTATTTTGAAAAGTAGCCTGGGGAAGTTGGGTTCCTTCCTACTGAGTGAAGCGTTGCTCGTTAGGAGTGTTCGTGAGGATATCCGGTTCATCAGGGATGAGTTACAGAGTATGGATGCAATATTGCATGACCTGATCCGTGCCAGGTTGCTGGATCAGCAGAACAAAGTGTGGATGCTACATGTGCTGCAGGTTGCCTGCGATGCTGAAATCTGTGTGGATGAGTTTGCTAAGCGTCTTGGCAAACATTCTGGGCCTGGAATCACTGGGGCTGTACGGCGTGCTGGCCAATTCGTTGGCACGGTCGTTCCATGATGCCGTATTGCCAAGATGATACAGGTACTGTCCCATGATACATTATCTACACATGTTTTGCATAATTCTTTATATAAGTTTTAAGTTATTTACACATTAAATAATGCTAATCTATGTATGCATACAAAAAGAAAGAAATGACAAAAATGTTTAGTGACCAGCACAATGCCATTGATCAATGATCATGGAAAATGCAAGTTTATGAGTACATGTATCCATCAAGCGCATGTATGTATGTATGTATGCATGTAGTTGTCATATACTCTAGGTTAACTTGTCAAGATTACCAATAGGAACTGAAGATCCGAGCCATGGAAGTGAGTCAAAGACACTCCAGGTACACCATCACAGTCCCAACAACACTGCCTGGTCCAAAAGAAATGACACGGAGAGCCCTCAAAGCACAACAAAATGAGATGCTCTACTCGCATTCAATATCAGAGGATGCACTCCTAGGAATTGAAAGGTCCTTCAAGCAGTTACTGGAGAATATGAAAGGTAATTCATTTAGAGTGACTGCAATTGTTGGGCCTGCTGGGTCTGGCAAAACTACTGTGGCAAAGATGGTGTATCGCCGGAGGAACGATCCTGACAAATCCATCCAGGCATATGTATGGGTAACTCTTTTAAAAGAACGTAACACAGAGTGGGTTCTGCAGGATATCCTAAGGCAAGTAAATGGTGGCAGTGAATCGGTAGAAAATTATGACAAACACGGGTTGCTAGAGGAAGTTAAAAAACAGTTGACTCAGAAAAGGTATATATACTAGCCTGTTTCTTTTTCTTCCCCTACATTATGGAACCATTATCATGCACCGGTTGTCTCTCTGCTCATTGCCCCTTATTTATTTATTTATTCTTGATACAAATGCTTCAGAGAAGAGAATGACAAGTTTCTTTTTCTTGAAGAAATGTCATTCTTTTTTGGAGAAATAAAATAAATTTGGGCATTTTCTTGGGGGGTATTTGGGACGTGTGGAGCATTCAAAAGCCAACCATGCTAAACTGCTAATTCTCTATATAGGAACGGGTTACGGTGCTTTGCGTATAGACCATAGAGGATTAAATTTTTGCTGCATTTTTGGAGTGCTTTACCATTTTAATTCTATACAAGTTATGTCATAAACGAATTGCAGTTGGTAAAATCTTCTCTTCAGACGAATCCATTAGTTTTTTTTTGAACATCAGGTAGACAATTTTTTTTACCCATTTGAAGAAGCCAACACTAATTGCATATTCATTTTGTTTGTTCAGGTTTCTCCTCATTTTGGATGCATTTTGGAGAAAAGAGGACTGGGATGAAATAAAAGACGCTTTACCTGTGAACCCGAATGGTTTCATAGTACTGACAACTCGGTATGAGAATCTGCTTCCAGATTGTTGTACTACAGATAATATCATAAAACCGAACTTTAGTACTACACGTTCAATAATGCTCATTCTGATGGTACTTAATCTGACAAGCAAGTGGGATACATTGATGATGATTATGGGGTGGTTTGGTTCTCTAAAAAGAGAAGTAGCTGAAAAGTGGTTATTTTTTAATGTTCCGATGGCAATTATTTCGGTGATTATTCGTGTCATTAAAATTGCCATTTTTTTAGTTCTGATAGTCTTGTTGTCCTTGACATGCTTGCCAGTCTACATTTTCACAGTGGTCTGGACGTCTATGCTCAGGTCTTTTCCGCTCAGTGAAAATGCCCAATCACGCCTGGTATCTTTTGAAAATACTGTTAGAAAGACATTCCAGCACCAGAAGCTCCGGATTTTCATTAACATTTCATTAACAATGCCGGAGCACTCCTCTCGGTCCTCCAGAATACTGTATTTTTTATGTTTGGACTGATATATGCATTTTTTTTGGTGGTCATGCTATCGGTTAGCTTTCTCGTCTGGAAGTTTTTCAAAATGTCAATCCCACTGGTTTTAATGATATTCCAACGAGGGTTCTATTTTCACCTGACCAGTGTAAAACAAGTTCCAATGTACAGGGCAAAAACCTTCATGAAATTGATTAGCCTAGGAAAACCTATATTTTTATCGGCGCCCTGGGCGCTGAAGTTCATTTGTGGGGCCTTGGTTGGTGAAAGCATGGATTTTCATACAACTGATGAGTTTTTTCAGGATTTAGGATCGTTATTTGAAAAGCTAAACGGTGCAGAAGCAGAACAGAAACTCAAAGAAGTATTAAAGTGCTGTCACCAAATTTTGAGCCCCACATTGAGGCGGTGTGCTGAAGATCTAAACATACTTCCAGATGGCTATGCCGTGAAAAGAAAAAGGTTAATGAGGCGATGGGTTGCTCTAGATCTCGTCAGCCCTGCACCAGGCTTGAGTAGAGAAGAAGTGGCTGAGAATTATTTTCATGAGCTCATGGTCAGAGGCTTCATCGAACCGGAAAGCGTAAATACATGTGGTAAGATACAATTCTGTAGAATTAATACCATGTTCAAGGAATTTCTTACTAAGAATAGAGAGAATGACCAGCAAACATTACCTCTTGATAATAATGCATCCTTCCAATTATATGATGTCCAGCCTTCTACTGCACTCGAGCGTGTCAAACATTTGAGTTCCCTTAACAATTATCCTGAATCCCTTACCGTTCTCGATTTGGAAGGATGCAAAGGCCTTAAGAAAAAACAATTAAGTTTCCTATATAGGTGCACCAAACTAAGGTATCTGAGTCTCAGGAATACAGATCTTACTGAGATACCTAAGAAAACGAGAAAACTTCATAATCTAGAAACACTAGATGTAAGCCAAACCGAAATTAAAAAGGTTCCGGAGGGTATTCTGCATCTCCGTCGTTTAAAGCACCTGCTTGCTGGTTGCATTCAGAAGCCAGAAAGTGCCGAAGGTGACTTAAAGCTGTCTACAAGCTGCATCAAAGTCCCGGCAGGGATAGAGCAAATGAGCAACCTTGAGACACTGGCGTATGTGGAAGCCACAAAAGCCTCAAACCTGCTGCTTTCTTTGCGAGAATTGAGTCAATTGAAAAGGTTGGGTCTTGTCATCCGTGACACGAAACTCAACTCCAAGCCTCTCTGCATCTCTCTCATGATGTTGAGTGCCTCACTTCTTTCTCTTTCCATCATTGATGAGCGTGAAGAGAATTCGCTCGAGTTTCTTGAGTACCTATTCTTTCCACCTCTAAAGCTCAAGAGTCTGACACTCAGAGGCTACCTAGAAAAGCTACCCCAATGGATCGGTGACCACAAGCATCTTGCCAAGCTCACACTTGCGGACACAAGGTTAAGGAGTGATGCTATCAGATTAATCGGGAAAATCCCGACCCTGCTTTGCCTCAAGCTCTACCGCAACTCCTTCGAAGAACATGACCTGACACTAGAAAGCAAAGAGTTCCCGGTTCTTCGGGTTTTGATCATACATTGTGATATCATTCAGAAGATAAGGTTGGAGAAAGGTACAACACCTAGGCTGGAAGTCTTTAGGTGGGTCTGTTCTAAAGCTTTACCAAAGGAAATTTATGGGATCAACTACCTCAGGATGCTCAGAGTGATCTCACTCATCGGTGATGTCCATGCTGAACTACAGGAAGACATCCATAATGCAGTTAAAAAACACCCCAATCATGAAACTCCATTGGTGTTTGAAAAAATCAAGAAAATTGAGCCAGAAAAAAGATGAGAAAAAGGAATTAAACCTGAAGTGGGCAGATACTGAATCAGATCAATGCCAGGATTAGAAGATCATATATATATGTTGCTTTGGAGAATGTTTATGCTCTTTCTATAATGCTGCTTTTTTATTTTCGTTTTTTTTTTCTTTAGTTACAAATTCTACGTGATGTTTAGGCCATAAATTCAGTTGTTATTTGATGTCATGTACAATTATTATGAGTGAAAATAAGATCAATAATAACATGGTTCACTAAACCGACCAAATGGGATTGAGAATGGCCAAAACGAGCCAGAGTTTCACCCAGTTACCCGGTCAAACAGTTTTCTTGCACAGATACCTCAATGAAGACTATCAAAAAGTAAAATGTCAGCATTACTAAGACTGAAAAAAAAAAAAACATTTTCTTCGAAATACATCTTGCAAAATTGAAAGGTACTCGATAAAATAGTACAATGCCATCATCCGCATTTAAAGGCTTAAGGCAAAAGTGCATATCTTTTCATAGAGCAAAATGTAGAATAACAAACAACGAGGTGCAAAAGGTGATATTCTGGTCACACAGATAACTAATCTATACGATCTGGTGGCTTAAGAAAACTTCTCACACATATATGTTACAAGTAATACAAACTAGTGCTGATCCCTTTCATGCCAGAATTTTAACAGCATGAATTGGAACAGTTCTTTACATAATAGCAGTTACTTTACAACAGCCCACCCTTCATAAACAAAAAGGCGAGATACAAATACTAATTAGTGGAATTAACAAAAATCATCCAACCTTTTGTTGGACATGAACCTGAACAATCTTGTCTTCTATCAGAAGCAAATCGAGCAAAATATATAAAACAAAAAGAATCAGATTAGTTAAGGGGATTTTTTATTAATAAAAAAATAAAAAATCAAAATTACCACTTTAAAAACTATTTTCAGAAAATTACAAAAAAAGTAAAACGGCACTCTGAAAGTGCGGCTTACCCCCTGCTAAGCCGCACTTTCAGAGTACCTTCAGTGCTAAGCCGCACTTTGAAAGTGCGGCTTAGTCTGTATTCTGCTATAGATTTATGAAGACATTTGAAGGGACAAACATTAGTTGTTTTTTATAAATGACCTACCATTTTAAAGGTCTTGAAGTCTACTTTCCAATGGTTCAAATTCCAAGCCGTTTGGAGTTCTCATCAGAGAGTTATTGCAGTTTTAGTGGGGAGGGGTCAGTTTTCTATATTCTCTCTTTAA
Source organism: Cyperus esculentus (assembly GCA_030179965.1). NCBI lineage: Eukaryota > Viridiplantae > Streptophyta > Magnoliopsida > Poales > Cyperaceae > Cyperus > Cyperus esculentus. The sequence continues at coordinate 2,605,415 of JASGLE010000021.1, forward strand.
TTACGAATCCTCAGGGACGGAGTTAACACCAGATTTTACTTTACTCTACCTCTAAACCCTAAGAGAATTTGGATTAAAGAGGGATTGTTGGGGGGGTTTTAACAGGGTTGGTTGACAAACAAGTAAAACATGACTAAAACAAGTAAATAACTGAAAAGACAATTAATTAAAGGCGTTCTCAGGGTTGGCAGAATCAAATTAATCTCGGATTGACTGCCTACGTTCCGCAAGATATCTTTTGCAGACCGCAGGAGGTGGTTATTTAGCAGTTATAGGACTGTCTGCGGATCACAAGTGTCCCTGTAACCATCAGGCGATCCACAACTACTATCTTACACTCCTGGTAACTAACTGCGGACCGCAAGATGACTCTTGCGGACCGCAAGATGAAGAACTGAGAGCAGTTTTGGTTCTGGTTGTGTTTCGACCGATGTCGTCGATTCCTTATCAATTCAGTTCTGGTACAATTACAACAATTCTCACTGTTGGTCCTAATAACAGTTCTAAACTGAATCAAAATCCGTAGAATACGATATAAACTACGATCATTTCACTATGGTTCTATGGTCCGGTTTAAGGTTAGTCAAACCGCAGTTTCGCCTAACGGGTACTTTCGGATACAATATCAACCAAGGATGTGCAAGCAATCAAATCTGGTCAAAAGATACTACATTAACCAACTAGGTCTGGCCACAACCTATAGGTTTATCAATCGAATCAAACAGAATACAAACACGTTAAAAAGCAAATCTCAAGTGATCATGAAAACGACATAAATCCAAACATACAGTCAATCTGTCGACACAATCATCATCATTCAAACCCTAAGAACAGATAGATCTACTCACTCATGACACAAGAAAACAAAGAAAACAAAGAACTGAAAGAAATCATGATGCAAAAGAACCAAAGAAGAACTCGAGTCGACACGATCTTCACTCCCGCGCGAGAATTCTCTCAAATCTGCTTCGAAGAATAATGAACGGCCTTCTCTCCTCTTTCCTCTGCCCTCTGGTTGTGAAAATGCAATGAAAGGGCGTGAAAATATGTGTGTCGATGTCTGGAACCGTCCCAATGACCGCCTTATATAGGCAGAGCGCCAGAAAATAGAAAACTGCAGTGTAGTAACCTCCCTGCGGACCGTAGGCACGGGCCTGCGAACCGCAGGAAGAAGGAAATGGTGGGTTTTTCTGCTCCACAGGAAGTTTTCAGCGCCAATTGGAAGGTTGAACGTGCTGTAACCTCTATCTGCTGGATGCAAGAAGGGTCCTGCGGACAGCAGGAGGTTCATTCCAGTTTCGACTTGTCGTCAAAGGCTCTGATTCGTGTCCAATTGGCTCCAAAAGCCCAATTGACCTGAAATTTGGACAAAAGTAAAGAAGTAACTGGAATCTAGACATCTTACTACCTAAATGCAATTAAACTTAGGAATTTTAGGCCAAAATACTAGTGCAAGTCTGGTAAAATGCATATATAAATGCGGTGCATCAAACCTCCCCAAGCTTAGAGCCTTGCTTGTCCTCAAGCAAAACCTAGAACCTAAGAAGCAGACCATACCTAGACCTAAACCTAAATTCCCAAGTCAATCTAAATGCAAGGAAAAACTTTGAGACAATGTGAAACCAAGAGTGCATGGGCAAGTTTGAATTTTTGAATTGTAAATAATTATGCATGATAATTCCACAAAACATGGGCTAAGGCACAAAAAATCAAGACGAGCGACTCTTGTTCTATGAAACGCAACCTAAATTGCAAGTATGACCATTGTACTTTTTCGGACCCTAGATCTTTCAATTGAACTACAAAGTTGGTATCCCGATTGTGTTAACCCCACAGTGAACAACCTTCTCAACCTTTCTATTTCCATTAACCTTGAATTGCCTTATCAAAAGAAAATTTAATTTATTTAATTTATTATTTATTCTATTTTTTTTTGTTTTTTTGTTTTTCTTTTTTTCTGTTTTTTTTTTTTTTTGAAAAATCAGACACCCAAAGCCCAAGTCAGTCGGATGACAAAATAAAAGGGGTACACTCGTCCTACCTGACTGCGACCTCGAAGTGTCATTTTTATTTTGAAGACAATCTAGGCTAAAACTTTCACTTCATCAGACCATGTTCACGTGGATACCACAAACCGGAAAATTACCCTTCGTCCTCAATCAGATTTTCGGTTTGCTACTTTTTCCAATTTGATCATACTTTATTCATGGGACTAATCACTACAGAACAAGATTCTCTGACCTTAACACAAATCTCATAAAGTTATCATGCGCAATTTTCCACAATGCAAACTTCAAAAATTCCCATATGCCTTGAGCTTAACAATTTCACAAAATTTTTCAAAAATGCAGACATGAAAATGAAAAAGAAAACCTAAAACTCAGATGTACTGTCCTCCCTCCCCAAGCTAATCCATGCACTGTCCTTAGTGCATTGACCCATATATGTAAAAATGAATGAGAGAGAGAAAAGATACAACCTGAGGGACTCATGGTGCGTCGGTGTCGTCTGGAGCGCCAACGGGGTGTCCGCCGGACTGAGCATATCGAATGGCAGATAGCAGCTCATATATCTCAGAAATGCGGCCACGCTCTCGAGTCTGCCCGATCTTCAGCTGGCGGACGATCGCTTGTGTGTCGGCCTGCATGGCGTGAATCTCCTGGACCTAGCTGCAAAGCTGCTTCCACTGGTGCTCTTGAATTTGAAACGGTACCTGCTGAGTAGGCGTGGCATCTCCTGCTGAAGCAGCTCCTGTACATGCTGTAGCAGCCCTCCTTCTTGCTGTAGCAGCTCCTACACCTGCTGGCAACTCTGTGTCGACGTCCTTCAAGCGAACGTCATCTGCTTGTTGTGCAGGTTGCTGCTGGGGCGGGGCTGCTAGCGGCTCCTCCAAACGCCATGTAGAACCTCATGTGAAGTCGATCGGCGGATACTGGAACGGGAGCCTGAAGTCGCCGAGCTCTGTCTTCCATTTGTAACTTGTAGGCCGGCCACGCTGGGCTGCTTGAGTGGAAAGCCATGACCAAGACGTGAAGGCATCCTTGTCGAGGAGCTTGCCCAGATGACATGCCGTACCAATGAGAACACCTCCGGGCTCACCACGTAGATCCACCTCCAACTTGGAAGCGATGAATGTGACATAGGAGCCTATGTTGACGATACCAGTAGGCTTGCCCGTGGTGAGGATCGAGAGCCAGTATCTAACCATAAGCAGCATCAGATGGGGCCGCTGCAACTGGTCATCTCGGCGAAGCATGGTGGCCATGAGCTGGAACTCGTCATGTCTGGGCCTAAGGGACGACTCCCCACATGAAAAGATCGAGAGCGCTAGGACATGGCCAATGAAACGGAGGACGGGATGGATGATCAAAGTAACCCATGGGTCCTGAGGACCGGTCCTCGGAAGACGCTGTCCGGTGATACGGAACCAAAATGAAGCACGGAGATCAACCTGAGAAGCATCTGAGTCGACCCTATCCTCCGGTACGTAACCGAGATAGTCTGTCTGGTGAGGGTCGAAGTGGAACCACTCCGCAAGTGTAACGAGACTCTTCCTGTAAGTGCGACCTTTTAAGCTAAAAGATATACCTTGAGTCCCGTCTGAGAGATCCTGAAGGGCCAATGATGCGAGGAATTCGAGCGTCGGCTCGATGTATGCAGGATGCTTCGAGGGTATCTCCCAAAACGCGCGAGTGAATCCCACCCGCTCAGTGAGGCGAGTAAACTCGCCGAGGATCCCTATCTCTTCAAGAAACCCAAAGTCGATGCGCGATGTGGAGTTTATGGTCTTGTTTCGAAGGGTTAGGCGGTTGTTTCTGATTCGCTTGTCCTCGGGAGTCAACTCTGGTGCCGGATGAGGAGCAATGTTACGAGGATGGTTGACCCCTAGAGCGGCCTGAATCCGCTTCCTCTTCTCCTCTAACTGCTCCTTTCTCGCTGGTTGCTTCATGGTCTGAGTCGTGGCACGGCGCTGCTGCACCAGAATCCTGCTGTCTGGATGGAGCCTGCGGATCGCAGGTAGGTTCCTGCGGACCGCAGTATGTTGGTTTCGGCTTGGCAGGGGTCTAGTGGCTGACAGCGCAGGGGACAGTTACAATTTTCGCTGATCCGAAGTCGGGTTCTCGTTTCACAAATCAACCAAATAGAAATTTGGAATTGAAAGTAGAGTTCTGAAATTGAACCTCAAAATTTGGAGAAGAAATCGGATTGGAGCGCGATGAGACGAAGCGGCTATGGCGCGAGATGCGTGGAGCAAAACACCAACGCGGAGGGGCAGCGGCGCTGTTGCACGTGTTGCTGCTGGTGCGTGGCCAAGGTGGCTGTGCTTCCAAGAGGAGAAGCGGGGTCCAGCGATGGTGGTTACTGCAACGTGAGGAGAGGAGGGGAAGATTGGATGAGTTGGTCGCTTAGAAGGAGATAGAAGAGAAGGAGTTCTGGTCTGATTTATAGAGTTTTAGGCGGTTGGAGTCGGCTTCAAAACCGACTTAAACCCCTAAATCGGCACTTCTAAATTTGTTCCTCATTCTGCCCAAAAATAGCAACTCCCTGCGTACCGCAAGCACGACCCTGCGGACCGCAGTATGCTATAACTTCCCTGTCCTGCCCGCGCACAGATTCGCTGCCCGTTTAAACTTCCTGCGGACCGCAATATCAACTTTGCCGACCGCAGGATGCTGACAGAGCCTTGTTTCTCCATGGTTTCGTGCCCCGATGATCGCCGTTCTTTCAAGTCTGCTCCTTAGCACTGTACAAACAAAACTAAAAATACCTAATGCAACATGAGAATGAACTAAAATGCTAAAAGAAATTATGCCAAAGAGAAAGTAGATCTGACAACACTATTTCTAGGGATTGATCGGATATCGTACGCTTGCGATTGATTATATTATTTGGGGTAAAAGCCTATACACTCCACGCGTATCAAGCTTTTTTGCGCCGTTGCCGGGGACGGCAACACTATTTCTAGACTTTTCTTTATTTTCTTTTCTATTTCTAACCCCCCTTTTCTAGTTTTCTTTTTCTTTTGTTACAGGTGACAGAAGCTGGACTGACTACCGCCGGTTGGTGACTACAAGCTGAGAAGTGGTGTTCAATATCCGATACTACAACCAGAAGACACCCCAACCTCAGTTCCGACCGACTTGACCACAACTTTCCAGCAGCTGTCGATCAGAGACTCTGCCTGCGGTCCGCACCCTCCTGTTCACGGTCCGCAAGATATGGCAGACAAAGCAGCAAGGCTCGCGTTGGAAGAGGCTGAAACCGAGAAGCAACAGCTTCAAGCAGAAGTCGAGCAACTAAGGCAAGTGATAGAAGAAGAACAGCGTAGACGAGAAGCTGAGGCTGAAGCTCGACGTCATGAACCACGAACTCTCAGAGATTTCCACATCCCCAAAACTGATGATGCACAAGGACCGATCATACTTCCTGACATCGTTGGGGATCCTCCCAACTTTGGCTCAGGGGTAGTCAACCTCATCCAACAGAGTTGCTTTCACGGATTGGAGTCGGAAAACCCACACGAACACATCAACAACTTCCTGCAATGTTGCCGAACCGTGAAGAACATCATGGCGAATCCAGACTACGTCCGACTGGCTCTGTTTCCGTTCTCCCTACGCGACAGAGAACGAACATGGTTTAATTCTCTTCCCACAGGCTCAATTGGTACTTGGGCCGAATTATCTACTCAATTTCTTGAAAAATACTACCCTGTTAGGAGAACTGCTAAAGTTAGAGCACAAATTTCAACTTTTAAACAAGGGTATGATGAACCATTGAGTGATGCTTGGGATAGATTTAACCACTTGAGACAGTCTTGTCCACACCACAATTTTTCTAACTGGATGTTAGTAGATGCATTTTATAATGGTCTGAACTCACAAAGTCGTGTTTTGGTTGATTATGGTGCAGGTGGATCTGTTATTGATCGCGAGCCACATGAAATATTGGAGATATTTGACAAGTTGGTACAACAGCAACAATGGTCCAGCTGTGAGTCTAGCAGAGGCACGAAAGGGCGCTATGAGGTAGATCAACTCGCTTTGATGCAAGCCAAAATAGAAGCCCTTCAATTACAAGTTGACAAGTAAAAGGCCACCACCAATGCGGTACAAGTCCAATCTTGTACTCTTTGTGGAGAATCTCATGACTACGAAAACTGCCCCTTGCGTCAACCAAAGGAAGAAGATCATATCAACTCCATCAACAATGAACCACCATTCTTCCCAAAGCCTCCGTTCGCACAGTCATACAACAACCCTCCTTCGAGATATCAGAACCAAGGGCAAGGAAGTAACGACCGTAACTTCTACAGTAACGCGTACTTCCAAAACCAAAATCAAAACCGTAATACCCCGCCGAATAACGCATACCGCCCACCTTACGTCCCTCCACACCAAGAATTGAAACCATCAGTTGTCAACAACTTTATGCATGAGCAAGGCAAGATGAATTATATGATCTTTGAACAGATGCAAGCCTTGAATGAGAAGTTGGCAAGGCTAACTGGAGGAGATGTAGGTGCGAGGTCAAGTTCGAAAGACACGAGCAAGCTTCCAAGTCAACCGATAAATCCAATTGGAGAAGCAAAGGCCATTCATATCTTGAGGAGCGGCACGCAATACACAGACCCTCCTCTTCCAGAGGAACCTGATATGACTGACAAGGGCCCAGCTGACGCCGAAACTGCGCACAAACCGACGAAAACTGCTTCAGACAAAGCAGACTGCGTTCCGCAGTCTCAGAAGTGCGATCCGCACTCCTCTCTGATGACTGAAACCAAGGCGTCTGCGATCCAACCGACATCGCAAACAAGTCAAACTAGAACAGACCGCGGACAGCAACCGACCAACCACGGTCCGCAGTCTGTACAAACAAAGAAGCAGACAGACCCGATGGCTAAAACTTTCGAGCACGCTGCACCAGCAAAGGACAAGGGCAAGTCTACACCGCCTTATCAGCCACCTATCCCGTTCCCTCAAAGGCTCGCCAAACACCGCTTGGACGAGCAATTCTCAAAGTTCATAGAGATACTTAAACAACTCACCATCTCAATTCCATTCATCGACGCTCTCATGCAAATGCCTTCCTAGGCCAAGTTCTTGAAGGACATCTTATCCAACAAGCGAAGTCTCAAAGATTGTAAGAAGGTGCAACTCAACCACGAATGTAGCGCGGTCATAAGCCGTGAGTTACCTCTTAAGCTTGGTGATCCGGGTAGATTCACCATTCCTTGCACCATTGGAAAAGCTCATATCGAGAAAGCATTATGTGATTTAGGTGCAAGCGCTAGTCTTATGCCCCATTCCGTATTTAAGAGAATAGGTGTCGGAGATCTCAAACCCACCAAGATGACGATCCAACTTGCCGATACCTCCACACGAAAACCATTGGGGATAGTTGAAGATGTACCCATATAGATAGGGAAGTTCTATGTCCCGGGAGATTTTGTGGTCATAGACATGAAAGAAGATAAGCATGTACCAATCATCCTCGGACGACCTTTCCTAAGAACCGCCCGAGCCGTATTCGACACATATGATGGTACGCTCACCATGAACATCGGTGGTGAGAAAGTTCAGTTTCAAATAGAAGAAGCAATGAAATATCCCGACTTTTCCGAAGACTGCTGCCAATTGGACAGGGTCGACGATAATGTTCATGAGGTGCGAGAAGCGAAGCATCCGAGTCCACCTTCTCTGCAGGATCAGTTGGATACCACTGCTTGCGGTTCGTAGTCACACCTTTGCGTTCCGCAGAAAGAAGAAACTGAGGCAAAAATGACAACACAGCTCAAGAAACCTCCGAGACCTGTGTCAGCCAACCTTAGAAAGCTTTTCGATAGGTACAGACATATCATTGACAAGTATAGCAACACACGCGATCACGAAGAGAAGTTTAATTTAGATCAGACAATTAAAGCACCAGATCAGCCAGATGCAACATCATAGATCACCCCCTGCGATCCGCAGGTCAGTGCTTGCGTTCCGTAGAAAGAAGATCCACCAGACGTAACACTGCTTACTCAGACACAACTAGAACCATCTGTCACGCACTCAATCACTGACGCTACTTGCGTTCCGCAGGCCACCAAGAACTATCCGCAGGAAGGTATGACCAAGTACGAGACAGACAGGTCCCCACCACGCATAGCTTGGCGTTTGTCCAAGTTTTCTTCTTAAATAAATCAGGTAACTTAGGGGTCGAGCTCGGGACCTGAAACGAGCGCTTCTTGGGAGGCAACCCAAGTACGAAATAAAGTAGTTTAGGTTAGTTTAGATATCAAGTATCAATTTGTCCATACAAATGAGTCTCATTCTAGTTCATCCTAATATTGCATAAGGTATTTTTAGTTTTGTTTATGTAGTCCCAGGAGTTAACCCGAGGAAACATCAAGAATCAGAGTTCAAAATCAACAGGAAATGAGGCGCTGGCAGCTGACTGCGATCCGCAGGGGACGCCTTACGGTCCGCAATCAATACCAACTGACCCCGTTCAGTCAGCAGAAAAGGCATAGTTCAAATCAGCTTGGGGAGTCTCCATGACGCCTACGGTGCATAGCTATTATGTCAGGTCGTATTCTTTGTCTTTCTCATTTATGTTCATATCTATGTTCTAAGCACTGAGGACAGTGCATGGATTAGCTTGGGGAGGGAGAATAGAATAAATCTGAGTTTTAGAGTAAATTTTTTCGAATTTTCATGCATTGCATTTTTGAAAAATTTTGAGTAGATGTTAAATTCAAGATTTTTGTGTGTTTTTGAATTTTGTTTTGTTAAAAATTGAGTATGATAACTTCATGAAATATTTGTTATAGTCGGTAATTCTGTTCTGAAGTGACTAGTCACATGAATTGAGTAGGTACTAATTGGAAAAAGTAGCAAACCAAAAATCTGATTGAGAATGAAAAAGGAAATTCTTTTAGTTTTGTTGATTTCACGTGAACATGGGTCTGGCAAAGTGGAATGTCATAGCATGAATGTCTTAAAATAAAAAGAAAAAAATAAAAAAAAAGAAAGAAAGAAAATAAAATTCCCGTAAATGTCCATAATGATGAGATAAATCTTGGGCAGCGGAGAATTTAAATTCAAGGTCGCGGTCAGTTCGGACGAGTGCACCCTTTATTTTTTGTGATCCGGACTGGTTCGGGCTTTGGGTTTATAAAAAAAAAGAGAAATAAAAGGCATTTCAAAGTCTATGGAGTTGAATAGAATGAGAAAGTTGTTCACGTGGAGTTAGCAGAATTGAAACAACAACTTCGTAGTTTGATTGAAAGGTCTAGGTCCGAAAAAGTACAATTGTCTTATTTGTTTCATGGAACAAGAGTCGCTCGTCTTGATTTACTTGTTATAACACATGTCTTATGAAGTAATTATACCCAATTGTTGATAAAGTAGAATTTAAACTTACCCATGAATCTTAAGTTAAACATTTTCACAAAATATTTCTTTGCATTTGTGTCCTACTTGGGAAATTAGGAATAAGTCTAGGTTCAGTCTGTTTCTTAGGTTTTAGGTTCTAGCTTGAGGACAAGCAAGACTTTAAGCTTGAGGAGATTTGATGCACCTATTTCATATATGCATATTAACCAGACTTGCACCTATATTTGCACCTAAAATCCTAAGTTCATTTGCATTTTAATAGAAGATTGTCTAGAATCAAGTTACTTCTGTGTTTTGGTCCTATTTTCAGGTAAACGGAGCTTTTGGAGCAATTTGGAGCAAAAGAGCAAACATAGGCAAAGGAGCATCTAATTACAAGATCAAAACCGCCTATTTCAGTGCGCAACCGCCATATCTAAATCAAGGAAACGCGCAGAGAGCCAATTTAAGCGAATACAGGCTATTTCGAGGCCAAGCTCTCTTTGGACTACTAAATGCGGACCGCACTCCTATAATTGCGGATCGCAGTCAGTTCAAAACAGAACAAAACTTCTATTTCCAGGGAGTGCTATTTTTGGCTGACTAACTGCGGACCGTACTTTACTAATTGTGGAACGCAGGAAGGCTAAAACTGATCAGAACACCTATTTTCCAGCGCGTGCTAATTTTGGTGGTCTCCTTTTGGAATTTTCCTTTAATTGCGCCCCAAGAAACCAGAAGTCAAATGCCTAAATTTGAGACATCTTCTACTATAAAAGAGACCCCTTGGGGTGCTCTCATGGTATCTCATAGTATCTTGATCTTGTCAAGTCATAGAGTTAGTTGTTAGGTCTCATGCATTGAGATTAGTCTAGTTCATAGTTTAGTTGAGAGTCGTGTCAAGAGAGGAGCTCAACGCCGTTGGAATCAAAGGAGAACCACCCACGATCTTCCTAAGCTTACTCGGTGCTTTCTTTTCTCTTACTTTTGTTTATTTGTTGTAGTCATGTTTCATAGTGAGTAGTCGCGTTTGTTCTGGGGTCTAGGATGATGTTTGTATGAATGGATTAATTGAATACTTGATTTTAACGTTTATGCATTAAAGTTATTCTCAATTTGCTTGGAGTTTTATTCATAACTGTGCTTGAATTGTTTCTTGTTTGATGGTAAGAACCTGTAGATTGTGTACGTATCTAGTTGGTCAACAATATCATCTTATCAAGAATTGTTGTTTGCATGAGAGTGCGTGTGTTCTATTTCTTGCTAGTTTGATAAACCTGTGGATTAGGCATAAATCTAGTTGGTTAGTAAAACGCCATTTGATCAAGAATTGATACTTGCACTATTTGGGTAGTCAACTTGTTGTCCAATTGTACCCAAGAGGAGAAATTGTGGTTTTAACGAGAGTTAAACCAACCCTAGATTGAGAGTAAATTGAGCTTAGAATTAGAGGACTTATTGATAATTCTTTGAATTGCTAATTGACTAAAAGAATTGTATAGGTTAGAAAAACTAAACTTAGGTTAGAAGATAATCCTTAGGATAAGAGGGAATCGATACTTAGGTTTTGTATAATCTTTGCAAGTGATTTGGTTAGTTAGGATTTGATAACTTTGATCGACAATTGAATTGAATAATAACTGCTCTCTGTCTATTCCTTGCGGACCGCAATAGTGACAGTTGCGGCCCGTAGTGGCAAGAAATAGCAGAGAATCTATCTCTCGGACAGTTACCTGCGGTTGGCAGCTAACCCTGACCTTAACCTTAAGCAGATAACCAGAAGAGAGGCGAATTTGTACACCCTGCGAACCGTAACTAAAAGGGTACGGTCCGCAGGCAATTAATCCAGACAGCAAACTGATTCCCAAAACCCTGGGAACGCTTGTTTAGCATCTGTTTAAGAGTCTTTATTTACTGTTATTTACTTTATTGCACCTGAAACTAATCTTGAAACAAACCCCCCCCACTTTATTTCCGTCCCTGTGGATTCGACCCCGACTATATTGCATAATATCGTACGCTTGCGATTGATTGTATTATTTAGGGTAAAAGCCTATACACTCCACGCGTATCAAGCTTTTTGAAAAACGCTTGACCGCGCGAACGGGTATAGGCTTTTAAACTTCTATCAATGACTCGATCGCAAGCGTACGATCTCGTTGAGTATTTGAGGGTCGAATCCTCAGGGACGGAGTTAACACCAGATTTTACTTTACTCTACCTCTAAACCCTAAGAGAATTTGGGGGGGTTTTAACAGGGTTGGTTGACAAACAAGTAAAACATGACTAAAACAAGTAAATAACTGAAAAGACAATTAATTAAAGGCGTTCTCAGGGTTGGCAGAATCAGATTAGTCTCGGATTGACTGCCTGCGTTCCGCAAGATATCTCTTGCAGACCGCAGGAGGTGGTTATTTAGCAGTTATAGGACTGTCTATGGATCACAAGTGTCCCTGTAACCATCAGGCGATCCACAACTACTGTCTTACACTCCTGGTAACTAACTGCGGACCGCAAGAAGAAGAACCGAGAGCAGTTTTGGTTCAGGTTGTGTTTCGACCGATGTCGTCGATTCCTTATCAATTCAGTTCTGGTACAATTACAACAATTCTCACTGTTGGTCCTAATAACAGTTCTAAACTGAATCAAAATCCGTAGAATACGATATAAACTACGATCATGTCACTATGGTTCTATGGTCCGGTTTAAGGTTAGTCAAACCGCAGTTTCGCCTAACGGGTACTTTCGGATACAATATCAACCAAGGATGTGCAAGCAATCAAATCTGGTCAAAAGATACTACATTAACCAACTAGGTCTGGCCACAACCTACAGGTTTATCAATCGAATCAAACAGAATGCAAACACGTTAAAAAGCAAATCTCAAGTGATCATGAAAACGACATAAATCCAAACATACAGTCAATCTGTCGACACAATCATCATCATTCAAACCCTAAGAACAGATAGATCTACTCACTCATGACACAAGAAAACAAAGAAAACAAAGAACTGAAAGAAATCATGATGCAAAAGAACCAAAGAAGAACTCGAGTTGACACGATCTTCACTCCCGCGCGAGAATTCTCTCAAATCCGCTTCGAAGAATAATGAACGGCCTTCTCTCCTCTTTCCTCTACCCTTGGTTGTGAAAATGCAATGAAAGGGCATGAAAATATGTGTGTCGATGTCTGGAACCGTCCCAATGACCGCCTTATATAGGCAGAGCGCCAGAAAATAGAAAACTGCAGTGCAGTAACCTCCCTGCGGACCGCAGGCACGAGCCTGCGAACCGCAGGAAGAAGGAAATGGTGGGTTTTTCTGCTCCACAGGAAGTTTTCAGCGCCGATTGGAAGGTTGAACTTGTTGTAACCTCTGTCTGCTGGATGCAGGAAGGGTCCTGCTGACAGCAGGAAGGGTCCTGCGAACAGAAAGAGGTTGATTCCTGTTCCGAATTATCGTCTAAGGCTCCGATTCGCGTCCAATTGGCTCCAAAAGCCCAATTGACATGAAATTTGGACAAAAGTAAAGAAGTAACTAGAATCTAGACATCTTACTACCTAAATGCAATTAAACTTAGGAATTTTAGGCCAAAATACTAGTGCAAGTCTGGTAAAATGCATATATAAATGTGGTGCATCAAAGACTACTGGGAGAGGAAAGCGCGGACTTGAACACATCTGTTATTTTCTTTTCAGCATCATTGAGATTAACAGCAACACGGATCACTTTCAATTCTTTTGCTACTCATTGTCATTGTTATTGCCTAGGGAAATGAGTTGCTGGATGATGGAAGGTATAGCAAAGCTATGTGGCCAAGGTCACACCTATCTATTTGAGTGCATCACCATAAGACGAGATCTTTCCGTCATAGTATTGCTCATCAATTACAGAAAATCCATGTAAAGATTGTGTCATTCCAAAGACGAGAGGGCGCTTTCTCCTGTTCGTCAGAAATCAATTTTGAGGCTTGTCAAAACCTGAAATGGTCTTCAACCACCTACCACAACGCATACTACTTGCAAATCTACTTGGCAAACTACTGTAATTCATCGTCAAGTGATTAACCCAATTGAGTAGTAAAAAGGCCTTCTTACATGTCAATTCGGCATTTAAAACGGCCAAATCAACATCAGGAGGCTGCAATAATGGGAGGTCAAGAACATTTCTATACTTGATAAGAAATTTTAAAACAGCATCTTTAGGAAAAATACGCTTGTTTACTTCTCAATAGAAATTCCAACACACTATCAAAATCTTCAGAATCAAGGAAACTGTGCAGGATGGACCACCCATCAATAGAGGCACCTTCCATAGACAAATCTTCTTCTGTTGCCTTATTTAGAAATTTCTGGGAGGCTGGTAGAAGCCTTACTGCATCAATAGGTTTGCGCAACTCTGTCTTGTCTCTCACACCATAGTTCTCATAAGTAAGAATAGCTTTCTCTTGTAACAGTTTCTTGATATCTTCTCTAACACCATTAAGTACAGGAAAAGATGACTCGTGAACCGGCACAAACTGGTAGAAACCTTCTTTTGTTGCCTTTTTTTAGGCTGATTGAACTAAATGAACTAATCTCATAATTTATCTAATACTACCTCATGCAAATCTGCAACTATACAGTTCCAAAAATAGGCTGATTGAACCCATACAGTACACTTCTGCCTTTAAGGCCCTAATTATCTCCACACTTTAAGACCTAATTTGAACTCAGACAGAGACTAAAATATTTTTATATCTCAATTTATACTTCAATTATGAAATTGAATAGCGAAAAGTGTAAACAAAGATGGCAATCAGTGTTAAAAGCACAAACAGTCATAGTGAAAGCTAGTTTTGCCACATTCAAGGGAGCAAACAATATATAGTGAAAGCTAGTTTTGCCACATTCAATGGAGCACAAACAGTCATAGAGATGGATTACAAGCTTTCTTTGTATTATAATCTTTTGTGTCTTTCTTACATCTCATAACAACAGGATACATATCCTTTTATAGCCTAAAACAACAGAAAACTCTAGAAATTCGTAATTAAAGGGAGAATACAGAACAACCCCTATTTCAACTGACCCCTCTCCACTAAAACTGCAATAACTCTCTGGAGAGAACTCCAAACGCCTTGGAAGTTTGAACCATTGGAAAGTAGACTTCAAGACCTTTAACACGGTAGGTCATTTATAAAAAACAACTAACAGAAAACTCTAGAAATTTGTAATTAAAAAGAGAATACAGAACAACCCTTGTTTCAACTGACCCCTCTCAACTAAAACAGCAATAACTCTCTGGAGAGAACTCCAAACGCCTTGGAAGTTGAACCATTGGAAAGTAGACTTCAAGAACTTTAAAACGGTAGGTCAAAAACTCTAGAAATTCGTAACTAAAGAGATAATACAGAAAACTGACCCCTCTCCACTAAAACTACAATAAATCTCTGGTGAGAACTCCAAACGCATTGGAAGTTGAACTATTGGAAAGTAGACTTCAAGATCTTTAAAACGGTAGGTCTTTTATAAAAAACAACCAACGTTTGTCTCTTCAAATTTCTTCATAAATCCGCAGCAGAATACAGACTAAGCCGCACTTTCAAAGTGCGGCTTACTCTCAGAGCTAAGCCGCACTCTGAAACTACGGCTTAGTAGGGGGTAAGCCGCACTTTCAGAGTGCGTTTTTGTTATTTTTGTAATTTTGAGAAAACAGTTTTTAAAGTGGTAATTTTTATTTTTTATTTTTTTATTAATAAAAAAATCCCTTAGTTAAGCCTTCTAATTATTGAGATGGGGTTCCAATCTGCTGCCATAAAAAACTATGGCACGGTGGCTACCATTGGATCCAACCCATCCATTTTATTTTTGACCGTCCGGATTTAGATGGAGGGGGCCTCCTTTTTTTGTGGGTCCCATTCACCATAGATGATAAAAACTATGGCACACCGTTGCCATAAAAAAAAAGGAAAAAGTTACTTTGCCCCCAACATTAAAGCCCCCCAATTGCCCCCACTTATATGAAAAATGGGGCCCTCTAAAAAGCCAAATTCGTGGGACTCACGTGTAATAGAAGTGGGGCAATTGGGGGGAAACATGTTGGGGGCAAAGTATCATTGTCCAAAAAAAAAAACTATGGCAGCTGATGTGAATCCTATTGAGATGTACTAGCTGAAACTGATGTCAGTGGGCAAACAGAAGTGAACTTGCAGTATTGGCACTCCCATGCCTCATCTTCAGCAACATAGTTAGGCTCTTTATTTCCTACCCAAAAATCCAAGCATTGTTTCATCTTTGCCCGGAACCAACTTACATCATATGAAAATATATATTCTTCAAGCAACGAGTTGTCTGCTTGTAATTCATACCTGCATATAAAAAAAAAAAAAAAAAATTCAAATAGTAGTATTCTGAATCTCATATTTGAGTGCCAAAAGATAGTCCCAGATGCAATAAAAATGTGTACCTCAAAAGAAGCTCGTTTTTGGATCGTGGGAGTAACGAGCAAGTGTTTTTATAGTACATCAAGACTTCTCCTAGTGTCTGTATAGATACAACACTAATTAAAAGACACTCAATAAGAACAATAGCAATCTGCTGCCATAGTTTTTTTATTTCATTTATAAGCCCCAGGATTAACTATAAAAGTTGCTGGTCCCACTTGCCATAGATAAAAATAATAATACAGATATGCCGTAGCAAAATATGCAGCAATGTGAATTCCATGCTGGAATACCGTTCCCAATCCTTCTAGTTTTGTTGGGTCAGAGAGATGTGATCTCCTGCCCACAAGGGCCTTCCAATTGTTAGAAATTTATCCGAATTGTCTTGTGGCCGTTGAGCTCGTAGCTTTGTTTCTTTTATGTTGTATTATATAATAGACAAATGTTAGAGATAATACAATTTGGGTGCGTTTGGATGGTATAAGAATTAGTACACGAGTAGTGATATTTGGGGTAGTGATTGAGAGTAGTGTGGAGTTAGTACTAGTTTGAGTAATATGATAGTAGTGCTAACTTTGTCCTATCCAGGTTAGTAAAAATGATGTTTGGATTGTATGTTTTGGAGTAGTAAGAAAAAAGAACAAATAAAATATGAGTAGCACACTACTAATCTGCTAAACCGACATTTCAATGGTTTAGCAAAGTAGCATTGTTCTCGAGCTACTCCAAATCGTTAAATCATGTTTGGATCCCATCTTAGATATGAGTAGTACACTACTCATGAGTTAGTGCTACTCATGAGGCATCCAAACACACCCTTTTGAGTTTAGTGGGAATTTAGTCTCCTCTTGGTCTTTCCTCCTTCATGCATGAAACTCTACATCGTCGGGGAGGTCAGTCGGCGGCCTCCCAGCCGTGTTCTCACCAATTTATGCTAACAAACTGATATCAGAGCTTTAATTCTGTCATCCCGTTGCTCCGCCGATCTTGTTCCACTGTTGTGTGCTTCCTCAACTTTCACTCGGCGATTGCTTTGGTGAGTGCGTAAACCAAATAGACAAGGCGATCTGGTGTGGCATTTCTTAAGTCCAGTGATTGTGGTCACATTTTTTATTAGTTTTTATTTTGATTAGTGAAGGACTGAAGGGACAGATAAGAATTGTCCAATTATTTTCATGATGAGAGGTGAATTTAGTCTAGTAATGAAATATCAGGTGTCTCACAAGAGTACAACTCTGCTGCCGCCTGCCAACCACAGTTTTACACCCTAGTCTATACGAGTGCTTATCCTTGCAGCGAATCAACGATGTGGATTATAGGAGGGGTTTTTGAGATTGAGTTGCACGAATCTTAAAGCAAATCCAACGGTCAGAGTACTACACAGTAATCTACTGTGCAGTAGAGGATATGAATTCAGTCTATATATACTATCTATAGTATATTATAAACCACGTAAAAATTGAACGTCTCCATTTTTTTTTCTTCAAATTTTTTAAATCCCCATTCTAACCCTTAATCAACGGTACATATCAAAATACCTTAATTTCAAAGGTATTGATGTTCTCCAATTAAACAATTTCCTCTCCATTTTAGTTTATACAAAAAATGAAAAGATATCAATCTTATGGAAGACACTAATGTTGATTAGAACTTGCATTAATTGAGGAACTAACTCTTTATATTCTGACATTCAATGAGTTGATTTAGTATAAAGACAGAATTTAAATGGTAATAATTAGCCAAAAACTGAAAGCATATCTGTATCTATTTTAGATATTTTAAGTGCATCTGCCATAACAAATGGTACGTATATTTAAAAAATTTCATTGTCAAGATAAGCATTGTTAATGGATCCCTCCTCATTATAAAATTACTATATTTCATACTATCGAACTAAAAAAGGCCGCTGCAGTGCGCGGGTACAATGCTAATTCTAGTATTTTAATTGACTAAAACACACACCATATTTCATCAAACTTGCACTCTCCACACATTTGCAATATGCACGGCAACAAATCCTAGGGTTTTCAGAATTAATTTGGTCTCTGGATCAACTGCTTGCGGCCCGCAGGATGTCTCTTTTGGGTCTCAGAGGGTTGGTTAGGGATTGCAACACTGTCTGCTGGCAGTAGGATGTCTCCAGCGGGTTACGAACGGTGTCATAACCTGTCTTACACTTTCTACAGGTGCTTGCGGGCTGCAGGATGTCTCTTGCAGTCCGCAGGCAACTGACAGAGAGCAGTTATGGTTCTGGTTCGCTGTTGGACTCACGTTATCAATTTCTATTCAAACCAGCGATGGTACAAATTCCTCAACTCTCATATTTTGGTCCTTCTAACAGTTCTAGTTCAACAGAAATTCATAGATCTATTTCTAAACCTACGTTCAAGTTACTTTTATATCTAGGATTCGGTTCAACTTTCGTAAAGACCGCAATTTTACCTTTCGATTACTCTTGGACAACAAGTTATCAATCCAAATAGTGTAAATAACAATTCTTGCAAATATGATACTCTATTAACCAACTAGATTTGCGCGTAATCTATAGGTCTACCATACAAATAAGTCAAGTCACAAACACATAGTCATGAAAATCACAAGTAACATGAAAATAACGTAAGTCTCACAACATAGAGTCAATCCATCAACACAAACTTCATCATCTACCCTAGGAACAACAGATCTACTCGCTCATGGCGAGGGAAAACAAAGAAAAGAAAGAAAGAAAAGAGTTCATGATGCAAAAGAACCGAAGAAGAACTAGCGTGGCTTCAATCTTCAACTTCTCCAAGGAACCCTCTCGAAATCTCCTCAAAAGATGATGGAAATCAAGCATAATCACGTCTCCTCTGGTCCCTGACGGCTAGGGCGGCGCCCCCAGGTCAGAAAGATCTCCAAACCGCTCAAAAAGACTGCCTTATATAGGCTAGGGCGTCAAAACAGGAAGCAGTCTGCGCAGTTACGGGCTTGCGGCCCGCAAGAGGTGTCCTGCGGCCCGCAGGGCCTCGACTGATGCCAGCAGACAGTGCGTTCCAGCGCCAAATCACGTCCAAATGGCTCCGAAAGCCCAATTTACCTGAAATATGGACAAAAGTGAACAAGTAACTGGAATCTAAACATCCTAACACTAAAATGCACATAAACTTAAGAATTTAGGCCAAAATAAAGGTGCGAATCTGGTAAAATGCAGATATGAAAGCGATGCATCATTTTATAAAATTTTTTAACTATATATTTTGATATATAGAAAAAAAAAAAAACACATCTTTGAATGGTCTATAATATTTATATTAAATTGTTAAGTCATTTTCTAATTATCTAAAAAAATAGTAAAAGAACACCAAAAACAATAAAATTTGGTCTAGAACTACATTAAGATATGGAGATCACATTGAGCGGTTTGGATCAATCATTTGAACTTTAAAAATCATAATATGAAGCCGTAGTACTGGCCATTATGTATTATTAATAATACCGTAGCCTCACTCTAGATATAATATCATCTTAAAAACCTTCATATTTGGCTGTTTTTTTAATATTTTTTTTGTAATTTTATAAATTTTAGCTTGTTTTCCTAAATACATTTTCAGATAAACTTTCATTAATCATCAAATTATATTTTTATAATAGGGAAGTCTGATTTATTAACATTTTAGTGTATGGCCATTGAGTTTTGACATTACAGGAAAAAAAAAAAAAACAGATGTATATATGTTTTTAAGATACCATTAAAAGATTATCTGAAAAAATGAACACAGTAACCATGAAATATATGTGTGTTCATTCCTTTTTATTTGTTCAATTTGTTAAAATAAATTAAATACAGATCAATTGATTTAAAGTTTATTCTAATACTCAATCAAATATATCTAACAGAACCGTATTTTATAGACTAATACCAAATAAGTTGATAAAAAAGTCTATATCGAGGTTCACCCAAAAAAAAAAATTTGTTCACTGTTCATTGCACTCTAGACTACAATGCTAAAGTCTGTTCGAAATTATAGGTATACCTATATAATCTATATAATAATGAGTATATATGTAAGAGAATAAAGAATTAATGGGTAAATATCAAAATTTAAAGTTTAATAGATAATATCTAATAAATAAAGTTTTGATGGGTTGGTACCCAATCAGACCATTTTTTAAGAGGTTCAGAATTGACCCGACACGCTAAACCCATCCAATCCGTTCGGGCCTGAACATCTGATCCGACCCAATTTTGTATAAAAGTCTAGTTGGTGTGAACCCAACTAAATTGACATGTGACTCGTAAAAATACTCAAAAATTGATTTGACACTTTCTAGCCGAACTCACTTGGCCCGGTCAAACCCATCTAGGGATAGCAATTTGGCCCAAAGGCCCATGAGCCTGCATAGGCCTGCCTGGCCTGAAGCCCAGGCCCAGTCGGCCTGATGTCGTAATGGGCCGGGCCAGGTCAGGCCCATTACCGGGCCAGGCCAGGCTCAGGGCTAGCCTTAGAGCCCACAGGCAGCCTGTAAGACTAATATGGACCATTAGATATCATGGGTTTAGATCACAACCGTTGATTATTAGGTTTAGCTATTTGTTCCAAGTGGCCAAGTCCCAACCCACTGCCAGTCCACACTCCACACTCGTATTCTCTTCCCTCTTCCTCTCCTCTCTCGTTGCGGCGCCTCTCACGATTTTGATCTGGCGAGTTAGGCGACGGTGCAATGCACGCCACCGCGAGGTCCGCGACGCCGCCCGTTCCGCACCCCTCCGCGACGCCGCTCGCGTCGCACGCCACCGTGATGCCGCCCCAGCCGCCCCTCTTCGCAGCGCAGCGCCACCTCGACACCGCACGCCCAGCCGCCGCAACAGCCCCCTTCGCAGCACAGCGCAGCGCCGCTGCCACCCGCACAGCGCCCGATATCGCAGCCGCCACCCGCCCGCGCTGCCTGCCGCCCGACTTTGCAGCCACCCGACTTCGCAGCCGCCTGACCGTGCGCACACCGCCCACAGCCACAATGTTTGCTTACCTTTTACTTGCCTTTTCTGAATCTGTCGTTGTTGTTGTTGGTATGTTATATGATATGATCATTTGGTTAGTATTGTATTGTATGATTAATTAATCATAGATGATATATTGCTTCTGTTGAATAAATTGTGGTGTTGTTGTATAAATTGTACTGTTCGAAAAAATCAGATATTGTGCTGAAATTATTTGTAAACCGGTATGAATATATGCAACCAAAAAATGACAATTGTGACCGTTATAAAAAGAAAATTAACATAACACATGAACAAATGAACAACTATGTTTAATTTCCCTATTTGAAGCAAACCCCAATTGTTCTACTCTTGAAGCAGATCCAGGGCTTGAAGCAGGGAAGGCTTAAACCTTGTCAGATTCACTCTCACATCTTGCTTCATGATGATCTCTGCCAATTGCTTCAAACAAACAACTATATTCATATGTTGCCGTCTCTTTGATGCATCAACGACATGGCGATGGAGTAATTGAAGAAGAGAAATAAGAGAAATCAGAGCTGTTCTTTTTTTTTTTTCCTTTCCTTTTTTTTCTTTTTTGTTTTTTTTTTTTTGTGGATAACCTAGTATTTTTCAAGTTTATTATTATTATTATTATTATTATTATTATTATTATTATTATTATTATTATTGTAATTATTATTTTTTTTTATTTTTTTTTTTTGCGCCGAGACACCTCTCAATTAATGCTCTTCCAATGATCAGCTTGAAACCTCTAGGTGAACTTACAGCTTGAAGCTTTGAACTTAACTTGTAAGGGGGGAACTTCGATTTTCATAATTTGGAAAACATTCATGACAAATTTTCTATCTATGGTTAATATTTTTCCCAAGTTAAGCTAAACTGAATTTTCCAAATATTTCTTAGCTCAAAGTCTCCGTTTATGGTTAATAATGTAGTATCATCCTCTTGTTCTAACCAGTGGCACTCCTCTTCCCCAATTCTTCAAGCATAGTCACATCGATGAATCTTTTAGGTTGAGGTTTGTTGTCCTGAAAGTAAAAACTCTGCAGGAAATGTTGGCTAATATGGATGCCGAGAAGAGAAAGTGCAATATTTTGAAACGATGGCAACAATCGAAGGAGAAAAGCGTCGATCGATTGTCACACATGTCCGACGATCTTCTGGTCAACATCCTGTCCTTGCTGCCGACACATTATGCGGCTCGCACCTCGCTCATCTCACGTCGTTTTCGCCACCTCTCGAAGGCCTGCCCCATCATCAGTTTCACCACTAGAGACCAAAACAATCTCGTTCCAATTGAATATGACACCAAGTTCATTCCCATGCTTGATGCGGCCATCCACAACCGCGATCCTTCCATTCCTCTCTTAGAGCTTCACATTGAATGTTACTCATCTGATTGTTGGTACAACAATATTGTTATTTCATCATTGCTTGTGCAGGCCAAATTCCTTGGTCTCCGCCATCTCACCATTTACCGCCATAGTATTATGTTTAAAACCTTGTCTTCCATCATTAAACCCTTGGATCTTTCGAGTCCTTATCGATTACTTCCTTACTAGTATATCCAGTGTGCCCTCAGACATCTTTTCTTCCAGTAGTCTCTTTACCCCGAATTAGAAGTCTTTCGATGAGTTATATTAACATTGAGAATACTGAACTCAATCAACTAATATCGAAATTAAGAGTTCTGGAGAATTTAGACCTAACGATGAATGATATGTATGAATCATTTAGCCTATCTTCCCAGACCATCAAGTATTTGAGGCTTAATATAATTGCTGAAGTCGGTCTAAATTTAAACCTTCCAGCATTGCAGTCGCTTCGACTTGAAAGCAGGTGGTGCTACGATTCAGTACCACACTTTGAAATGGAGCTACCTTTGCTTAAAAAAGCTAATTTGTCTTTGTATGATCTTGATGAGAAAGATGTTAGTGCTGTCACAGTCCTGCTACATTGTCTCTCACATATTGAAGAGTTGCATCTACTACTGGCTGAGCGTCGCGTAAGGACTTCCCTCATAATCTAAATTTGGTCGATCATTCTGAGATGCCTTGTCCTATTATCATACTAATTTTGGTTGCTTAACTTTTTGTCTGACTCCTGCAGATTGAAAAAATGCCATACCATGTCTTGTTGGATCCAGACAAAGATGTCCCAGTATTTCCGAATCTTAAGTATTTGGAAGTTACGACTTGTTTCCATAAACTAAACTGCAAAGATATTGTTAATCTAGTCAGCAATTCGCCTGTTCTGAAATCTTTGAAGTTGTATCATAAGGTATACAATGTGTCTGTTTTTTTATCTTTCATTAACTGCTTTTCATCACTAAATGAAACCTTCTATTGCAATGACCAATCTACAGGCACTACCACATTGGTATTCTATTGTTGTTTTGTAACTGATTATGTTTTTTTTTTTTTTCAATATCCAAATCAATGTGATTTTGTATCTACATTATACTTGGTCGACTAAAAAAATGCTTATGTAAGCTTTAAAATTTGATTAAAAAAAGTTACCTTTTTTTTTATGAGGAAAAAATGTTGTCTACCTTAACTTTCAATTTTGTCTTGTAGATTACAAAGTTCTTGACTGAGGACAAGAAAGTGAGGAAATGGTGGAAATCAAAATTGCTGCGCAATCACGATGGAAAGTATTGCTACGGTTACTTCACAAATCTTCATTTTGATAATAACAAAAAAGTTTTCTTGAAGTTGTTCAATAAGAAACTCAGTGCTAAGAGACCGATCATGTCTTGCATCAGAAACGTCATGTTTGAATAAATTATTCTCTCCCTTCAATTTTATTATTTTTTTCATTTTATTTTGCTGCTGAGGCTTGAGAGTGTTATTCAACAATGAATATTTTTTGTATTTCATTTTTAAATTGTAGGGCTAAAAAAAAGTTTGTAGCTCGTAACTTGCTCGTATTCAGTTCGGTCTGGACTCAAGTTGGATTTAGCTCGTCTCAATTATTTTATTTGTATTATTATTATTATTTTTTGTTTGATTCATGTGGAATTGTGGGTTGATTAATTGGTTGATTCTTTCGATCTCCCTATACTGCAGTATGCATTTCACAGTGTTAGTCGTTTGACTGTCTCAAGATTCGTCCCAATGAGGATCTCGAGACAATCCAATGGCTGACGCTGTGAACTGCACAATGCTGTAAGTTAGGGCATGAACACTCTGTTGTCGGCCCACCCAATTCATTCCCGTTCTTTTCCCTCCCCAAACAAAAACACAAAACCCCCCAAATCCAATTCTTCTCCTCTCCTTCCCTCCTCATCCCTGGCCATGGCCACCCACATTACCCCATTCCTCTCCGCCTTCTTCCCCTTCTCCATTCCACTCCGCCTTCTCCTCCTCCTCCTCCTCAGTTTCACTCCGCCATAGCCATGGCCACGACCATGCCTACATTTGTGTGTGGCACTAGCACCGCCTATTTGGGGCCCTAACTCTCTCTATTCTGGCCTCAATCGAGCAATTCAGCATCGATCAATAATTGATTGTGTATCAATCGAAAGCAGATACTTATATTTATGTAAACAAAACAAGGCACGTTAGATAAACCATCTGCTAGTTTGATTTGGAAAATAAATAGAACAAGCTTGGGTACCCTATTTTGAAAGTTGGTTATAAATAAACAATTAGAATGCCTACAAATAGTTTGAAATTGAGCTAGCGGCTTGAAGCCTTGAACTAAAATTGTAAGGATAAATAAAAACTTGGATTTTCGTACTTTTGGAAAACATAGATGGGAATTTTCTATCTGTGGTTAACATCATCTCCAAATACCTTTCTTAAAAAAAAAAAAAAAAAAAAAAAAAAAAAAAAAAAAACATCATCTCCAAATAAAGCTAAATTGAGCATATATGACTGCTCTTACACAATTCCTCATATATAGCACAGTCACATCAATTAATCTTTTCGGTATCTTGGAAGGTTTGTTGATTGGACTAAGATGCCGAATTGAGTTTTTTACTTTTTTTTAAATATGAAACATCAATTCATATGAAAAGTTTTTTTTTCCATTGAAAGTAAGTACTTTGTAGCAAATGGTAGCTAATATGGATGCCATCAATAGGAAGTCTAATCTCTCAAAGCAACAACAACAATTTGGACGAGGAAGGTGCCGATCGATTGTCACATATGTCCGATGATCTTTTGATCAGCATCCCGTCCTTGCTGCCGACATATGATGCGGCTCGCACCTCGCTCCTCTCACATCGTTTCTGCCACCTTTGGAAGGCCTGCTCCATCATCAGTTTCACCAGAAGAGACGAATGTGATCTTATGCTGGTTGAATCAAACACCAAGTTTGTTCCCATGCTTCTTGGAGCCATCAACAATCGCGACCCTTGCATTCCTGTCTTGGAACTTCACATTGAAGACCAAACAGGCTCAGGCCGCAGGTACCATGACAACATTGATGATATTATATCATTGCTTGACAAGGCCGGCTCCCTCGGTCTCCGCCACCTCACCCTTTGCGGCCCTTGTGACGAGCTACCAATTATGTTAACCACCATATTTACCTGTGGTTCTCTGGAGTCCTTATCGATTACTTTCATGACTATGTACCGAGTGTGTTTTGCAAAATTTTTCTTTCCAGGAATCACTTTACCCCGACTAAGAAGTCTTTCTTTGAGTTATAGTTACATTAAAAACACTGCACTCAATCTACTGATTTCGAAATTAAGTGTCCTGGAGAATTTAGACCTAACAACGAAAGATTGGTATAAATCATTTAGCCTATCTTCCCAGACCATCAAGTATTTGCGGCTTAATATTTATATTATACCCAGAGCCAGTATAAATTTAAACCTTCCAGCATTGCAGTCGCTTCGACTTGAAAGCAGGTGGTGGTTTAATTCAGCACCTCACTTTGAAATGGAGCTGCCTTTGCTTAAAAAAGCTAATTTGTCTCTGTATGATCTCGATGAGAAAGATGTTAGTGCTGTCACGGTCCTGCTACATTGTCTCTCACATATTGAAGAGTTGCATCTACTATTGACTGAGCGTTGCGTATGTTTGTGATAACCCAAGAAAACATAACAGACACGTGTACAACAATTAAAATAATAATGTCCTAAGATGTGATTTCCTCAAAGACTAGGAGCTGCAGTGCGAATGTTTCAAGCTTTCCTTGTGTCTAGTCTAGAAAATTCCATCACCGCTTAACCCTTTCTTCTTTCCAGCACCTCATATACCATTGCACTTGTTAATTGAACGGTACTATCCATTGAAATAAAACTCAAAGCAGATCTCTCATTTTCAGCAAGTGACGCAAACGCGGCAGCAGCCCAACTTCGCTCGGCCAGTTGCTGCCATTGTTGAAACCAGAATCCTTTGTCTTCCTTGCATCCTGGTAAGCGTTTTTGGTTGGATTAGAGTCCTAAATTCGTGGGTTGTAGCTAATAAGAAAGGACACTTTTAATTAATGTTGTTTTCCTCTAAGTTTAGCTCTAAATGAAGTTGATTGACAAAAAATCTGACTCTCGTGTGTTAGTTAGAGAAGAGAATAGTCAAATTATTAAAGAGGGAAACTAAGGAGCCAAATTCTCAATAATTCAGTTGCTAATTTTGGAAAGAAGAATTTCAGAAATTGTAATTAAAGTGGCTGATTTTAGTGTTCTTACTAGCTTTAATCTTTGTGTATACATATAATTCTCATGCCTTGCTTGTACAGGAGTTGACACATGACCAACTTGGCCATTGGTTGTGTGTACAATTTCTCACCGTTAATGAGCTAATCTTTCTTCTTTAGTAGGCCAACTAAAGAAGTAAAGATTGGGATCATTAGTGTTGTATAAGCTGAAGGTTAATAGAAGATACGAAATTGAATAATTAATTCCCTGACACTTTAGTCCATCTCAGTTTCTACGTGTGCACTGCAGCCACTCAAACTAATTATCGGTGTCAATTGAAGTTATTAAGTATGTTAAATATATCTAACTGTAGGTGATCAGAGTAAAGAGTAGGTGCGGGATTTCGACTAAATCAGTTCGCTTATCGTTAAGTAAGTATTTTGAGTTCCTTCTACCTATGCTTGATAAGATATGTCATTGATTTGGTAATTTGGTAAAATCTGAATGTATGCATGAGTAATTTACTGGCAGCCATAGTTTTGTGAGATTGCTTACTGTGTGATTTCAAATGTGGCTTTAATAAATAAGATGCATGATTAATGAGTTGTCAATTTGCTAATTGTTTCATGTCTTGGCTATTTCTTAAAACCAAGTAAGCTCGTTCTATTGGAATTGTGAAATTATTATATCAGCTTGCAAGAAAAGTGATCATGGAAAATTAAATAAATTAGAACTTGCATAGTTGTATACTAGTGTGGAAGTAATCATACAGCCTCCTATGAAAATTGTGGATTTGTGTGGATGGACTAGCAGCTGCGGTTGCTAGTATGATTTCTGAGATGGAAATTGCCATGTTGTGGCAGATTCTTTGTGTGGATGGACTAGCAGCTGCGGTTGCTAGTATGATTTAAATGGGGACTAGTCGCCCGTTGTGAATTTGGCCATTGCCGAGAGAGCAATGGATGTGTTATTATGAGATGTTGTTTGTGTTGGAATGAATTTTTGGGTGTCTTGCGCAAGGTACTGCGAAGGCACAGATTTAATGGCTTGGAACTTCATAGGAGGGCAAACTTGGAAATTTGTCTTTAATGTTTGGAATTATAATGTTACAAATAGTAATAAATGTCTAACAGTTATGCATTATTATATTAAGAAAGGCTAATTGTGTCATTAGTTGGAAATTAAAGGATCTTAGTAGATGAGGCATTTGAGTATTATTTAAGTTATTTGCATTGTCATGGTCTTGCCAGCATCATATGTAAGCTGCTGAAAATATATGCATTTTTCCTTGCATTTTCCTGGTTGAATTCTCAGTGAGAAAAGTACCAATTAAATGGCATATTGTATCTAGAATAAGTATACGGATCTCAAGGTACTTACTGAGCAATAGCTCATGAAGAGTTGTTTCATTTTTTTTTCAGCTAGGTACAAGACCTTTTGGACTGTCGTAGGACTGAAATCAAAGCGTCATGGAAGGTATAACTAGGGGCAGGGGCGGAGCCAGGATTTGAAATTAGGGGGGGTCGAGACGTCGAGAGACAAAATTTATAGGGGAGGTGAAATGAGAACTCTCAACAAAATACACTGCATATTAACGTTTTTTTATACAAATTCGAAATCATGGGGGGGGGGGGGGGGGGTTAAACTCGCTACAGCTAATTAGTGAATTTTGAGGATCATGTAACGTAATTTAGGGATTGATAATATTTTTGGGGCGCCTATTGTTTGGGCACCAACTTGTATGTATGGTACTTGTAAATATTGAGCTGAAGGAGGGTTATGGTAGCTGTTTAGAAGTAGGGGTGGTTAAGTAAACTTTGTAATATAATGTGGCTGTTAAATACATGAAAGTTTTATATATGTTCTTTGACTCTTGTCGGCTTCCATTACAGAAATTGTGTTATAAGTATTAATTATTAGCTACCAACTTATGTGAAAATATAGTTAAAAAGATTAAATTGCTTTCTCTTATTATGACTTCACTGGTTCTCAAAAGAATAATTGAAGATAAATGATAACAGCTAAACAATATAAGAACAGTACGCATATCAGCTTTAATTAATCAGATCTTTAACAAATTTCCAAAACAACCATTTAGTAATTAATGTATTTTATTTAAATATAATATAAGCATGGCAGGGATAATTCACCAAGAAGCCTTGCATAACTGAAGACTTTTCTGAGGTTATGCGGCGTCTGTTTCAGCCGGGTTCGGGGCGTTACATGTCTTGTCGTATTATCATACTAAATTTGGTTGCTTAACTTTTTGTCTGGCTCCTGCAGATTGAAAAAATGTCGTACCATGTCTTGTTGGATCCGAACAAAGATGTCCCAATATTTCCAAATCTTAAGTATTTGGAAGTTATGGCTTGTTTCCATAAACTGAACTGCAAAGATATCGTTAAACTAGTCAGCAGTTCACCTGTTTTGAAATCCTTGAAGTTGTATCATCAGGTATACAAGTAACTGTATTTTTGTTCTTTCATTAATTGCTTTTCATCATTGGATGGAACCTTCTACTGCAATAACCAATCTATAGGCACTACCGCACTGGTATTCAATTGTTTTTTTGTAATTGATTATGTTTTTCTTTTTCAATATGCCCAAATCAATGTGCTTTTGTATCTCCATTATACTTTGTCGACTGAAAAAATGCTTATATATGCTTTAAAATTTGATTAAAAGAAGTTACTTTTTTTTATGAGGAAAAAAAATTACCTACCTTAACTTTCAATTTTGTATTTTAGATTACAGAGCTCTTGAATGAGAACAAGAAAGAGAAGAAATGCTGGAGATCAAAACTGCCGCGCAATCATGATGGAAATTATTGCTACGGTTACTTCACAAATCTTCATTTAGATAATAACAGAAAAGCTTTTTTGAAGTTGTTCAATAAGAAACTCAGTGCTAAGAGACTGATCATGTCTTGCATTAGAAACTTCGTGTTTAAATAAATTATTTTCTCCCTTCAATCTTTTTATTTTTTTCATTTTTATTTTGCTGCTGAAACTTGAGAGTGTTATTCAACAATGAATATTTCTGTACTTCATTTTTAACTTGTAGAGCTAAAAAAAAAGGTTTATAGCTCGTAACTCACTCGTATTCGGTTTGGTCGGCTCAAGTTGGATTTAGCTCGGCCCAATTACTTGTTTTTGTTTTGTTTGATTCATGTGGAATTGTGGATTGATTAATTGGTTGATTCTTTGGATCTCTGATCTGTTCCCTTCCCTTCACGTTAGTTCCTCCCCAAACAAAAACACAACCCCCAAATCGAATTCACCTCTTCATCTCCTCTGCTTCCCTCCTCATCCCTGGCCAGATGATGTTAGTTACATCTGGCCCAAATCCGAGCAAGCTATATATGTATGCAATTCATATCCTCTTCTGCGCAGGAAATTACTGCTTAGCGCTTCAACCATTGGATATGCTTTGAGATCGTGCAACTCAATCTCAAAAAACTCCTCTCTAATCGGCATCGTTGATTTGCTGTACAGTAAAATACTGCGCAGCAGAGGATAAGCACTCGCATGTACATATGGCATATGAATGCCCATGACCAACCGGGCTTTCAATTTATTGTTTGAGATTTCTGTGTTTGTGTTGGACTTTGAGGCTTTCAGCAGACCTATAAAACATACAAAATCAGAAAAGATTTATTTAACCACAAATAGGTAGCATGTATGAAATAATTTCATAATTCACCATGTACATTAATCTACATCTATCATCTCTTTTTTCTCAGAATTTGCACGACTATTAATTCTCGATTTTGATTTTTTTTTTTCCGATCCTCTGTATCGCGTGTCTTACTATAAAATTATGGGACGGATATAGATTGTCTATCTTTGTTACCCGGTCCTATGTTTCGTGCACAAGATGAGCTTCAGAAACTATTATTCGGGATTTTCTGTGACTGTGTTTTGCGTGAGGAAGTCCAAAATTAGTTGTTTCTGCGTTTGCTATACGGATGGTAGCACGGAAGAATCATACTTTGATAAGCGGAAAAATTGATATTTATTTATTTTTTTTGTTATAATAGCAGAGGAGATTTCTAATAACCATGAACTTTGATAAATTGACAAATCTAAACTCTCAGATGTATTTTAAAAGTGTTGGATCATACTCTCTCCCAAATCTTACAAAGCTATGTATGGTATTGGTATACACATGCCGATATATGACCAATCGGGAGTCCAATATATTTCTCCTAGTTTTCTGTGTTTGAGGCTTTCAGCAGGCCAGACTGGCATTTATATATCTATCATAGTAATGTTGCATCTGGACTTGAATCAACTCTCAAAAATGCAAATTTTCATTTAATTGTGTCGTTCTAGATGCCAGAAGTGGTCAGGTTTAATGGTGCATTATAATTAGATTAGCATTTACTTACTTGATAAATTAGTTAAAAAAATCAAGTTTGCTCAGCTCTGAAGTTATTTGGTATTGAAATTGTTCCTTTAGAAAAGATGAACTTTTTTTTTTTTTTACAAACTAGAATTAACTTTTGCGAAACCTGACCTCAGGTCCTCAACTCAAACAGATAAAAAGGTGATAAACTATAGCATTAGGGTACAAAAGGTGCTTGCACTTTTCTACTGCCTAGAGATCGATCCTTTTCTCAAACAAGTTCTATTCTAATCTGAATAGTTAATTAAGTTCCAGCAAGAACATAACTTTTTTCTGGTTCCTTAAGGAAATTGACCGTGCGTACAGAATTGTATGATGTGCAGGTAATCGACAGCGGAGACAGCCAAATCTCTATTCTTAAATTGCTCGGTGGCATGAGTACAACTCTGCTTAAGCCTCACACCATGACAGGAGGCAGATGCGTATGTTTTCTGGTACATATCAGATGAAGCTTACCAGAAAACACACGCACAGCGAAGGACCGAACTGACACTGCATGACAATGTGTTGGAATATCAGAAAAGAAAGATGTAGTAGTATTTTCCAACGCCACTGCTAGATAGGGGATGATTCTATTTTTACATGATGGGAATCACTGGCACAAAATAATGAAATATGGCAGAACCGCAGAAGCGCTTGGTAACCTGCTTTGCTATTTTGCTATC
Source organism: Cyperus esculentus (assembly GCA_030179965.1). Taxonomy (NCBI): domain Eukaryota; kingdom Viridiplantae; phylum Streptophyta; class Magnoliopsida; order Poales; family Cyperaceae; genus Cyperus; species Cyperus esculentus. The sequence goes on from JASGLE010000021.1 coordinate 2,636,844, forward strand.
GTACTTTTCTGAATCACTAGTAAAAAGCACACGCCTTGCTTTGGGCTGAAATTGTTATTTCTTATAATAAACTTTTAAGATAATATGTAATGGGCCTTAAATTGAGATAATTTATATGGGCCTTTAATTTTAATGGGCTGAGAACGTCAACGAGCATTAACGTACATCAACGGTTCTGATCTATCCAAGAAAATAATCAACGGCTCAGGTTTCTTATTTGGGAAGATAGCCCTTTCATGTTATTTTTTCCAATATGCTTTTATATATAGTAGGGATAGTAAAAATTTCAAATTTCAATTCAATCATCTACTATGGTAATTGGTTGAAAATTTTGATTATATTTTTTTATAAAATAATTCTACTAATAAATATTACAAATACTAATTGCAAGTACTAATAAATATGTGTGGGACTATACATTATTTATTATTAACTAGTAAAGGGTTGAAATTATTATATCTTATAATAAAGGGCCGAAACCTTATCCCTTATGAAGAAACTAATATGGGTCTTAAATTTTAATGGGCCGGGACATTAATATACGTCAACGGTGGTGATCAATCTAAGTAAACAATCAACGGCTAAGGTTTCTTCTTTAGGGAAGATAGAACTTTCATGTCAAAAAATCTAACCTCATTTTATTAGAAGTAAAGATTAAATTTCTTAATTCTTAGGAAAATAATCTTTGCTGACGTAAATTAAATTGATGGGAAACCTTAATTATGAAAGCTTCAACAAACAACTGCAAAGAATCAAGATCCATGTACTTCTGTATGCATTCACCTGTTGTCTTCTCCTTGATGCATCTACGGCATGACGATTGAGTAATTAAAGGAAAAAAAATAATAATAAATAGAAGCTGTTCCGATGATCAGCTTGAAACCTCTAGTGAACTTATGGCCTGAAACTTTGAACTTAACTTGTAAGGGGCAAAACTTCGATTTTCATAATTTGGAAAATATTCATGACAAATTTTCTATCTATGGTTAATATTTTCCCCAAATTAAGTGAAATTGAATTTTCCAAATATCTCTTACCTCAAAGTCTCCATTTATGGTTAATAATGTAGTATCATCCTCTTGTTCTTAGGTCTTACCGGTGGCACTCCTCTGCCCCAATTCTTCTAGGATAGTCACATCAATTAATCGTTTCGGTTGAGGTTTGTTGTCCTGAAAGTAAGTACTCTGCTGGAAATGTTGGCTAATATGGATGCTGACAAGAGGAAGTGCAATATCTTGAAACAATGGCAACAATCAAAGGAGAAAAGTGTCGATCGATTGTCGCACATGTCTGACGATCTTCTGGTTAAAATTCTTTCGTTGGTGCCGACACATTATGCGGCTCGCACCTCGCTCCTCTCGCATCGTTTTCGCCACCTCTGGAAGGCCTGCTCCATCATCAGTTTCACCGATAGAGACGGAAACAATCTTGTTCCAATTGAATATAACAGAAAGTTCATTTCCATGCTTCTTGCGGCCATCCACAACCGCGATCCTTCCATTCCTCTCTCAGAGCTTCACATCGATTGTAACTTATTTGATCATTGTTACAACAATTTTGTTATTTCATCATTGCTTGTGCAGGCCAGATTCCTTGGTCTCCGCCATCTCACCATTTACCGCCATAGTTTTATGTTTGAAACCATGTCTTCCATCATATTTACCCTTGGATCTTTGGAGTCCTTATCAGTTGCTTCCTTACTGGTATATCCAGTGTGCCCTCAAAAATCTTTCTTTCCAGTAGTCTCTTTACCCCGACTTAGAAGTCTTTCGATGAGTTCTATTTACATTGAGAATACTGAACTCAATCAACTAATTTCGAAATTAAGTGTTCTGGAGAATTTAGACTTAACGATGAACGATGTGTATGAATCATTTAGCCTAGCTTCCCATACCATCAAGTATTTGAGGCTTAATATAATGGCTAAAGTCGGTCTAAATTTAAACCTTCCAGCATTGCAATTGCTTCGACTTGAAAGCAGGTGGAAGACATACACGTCGACACCACACTTCGAAATTGAGCTGTCTTTGCTTAAAAAATGTACATTGTCTCTGCATGATCTTGATGAGAAAGATGTCGGCATTGTGACTGTTCTGTTACATCGTCTCTCACATATTGAAGAGTTGCATCTACTGCTGACTGAGTGTAGCGTAAGAGCCTCCCTCACAATCTAAATTTAGTCTGTAATTCTGACATGTCTTCTCCTATTACCATATCAAATTGGGTTGCTGAACTTTTTGTTTGGTTCCTGCAGATTGAAAAAATGCCGTACCATGTCTTGTTGGATCCAGATAAAGATGTCCCAGTATTTCCGAATCTTAAGTATTTGGAGGTTACGACTTGTTTCCATAAACTAACTTGCAAAGACATCGTTAGTCTAGTCATCGATTCGCCTGTTCTGAAATCTTTGAAGTTGTATCATCAGGTATACAAGTAACTGTGCTTTATTTTTTTCTTTCATTGGTTGCTTTTCATCACTGGATGGAGCCTTCTACTGCAATAACCTATGTTCAGGCACTACCACACTTACATTCTTGTGCTTCTTTGCTAATGATTATGTTATTTTTATTATCGAAATCAATGTGCTTTCGTATCGCCATTATACTCGGTCAACGACAAAAAAAGTGTTTATGTATGCTTTAAATTTGATTTTAAGAAAGTTACCTGCTTTAACTTCCAGTCTTATCAATCTTTTAAATTACAGAGTTCTTAACTGAGGACAAGAAAGTGAGGAAATGTTGGAGATCAAAACTGCCGCGCAATCATGATGGAAATTATCGCTACGGCTACTTCACAAATCTTCATTTGAGTGAAAACAAAAGATTTCTTGAAGTTGTTCAATAAAAAACTCTTTGCTAAGAGAGAGATCATGTCTCGCATTAGGGATTTTGTGTTTCAATAAATTATTTTCTCCCTTCATTTCTATTAATATTTTTTGTTTTATTTTGTTGCTGAAACTTTGAGTGTTTTTCAACAATAAATATTTCTGTATTTTATTTCTAACCTTTAGGGCTTCAAGAAAAATTCATAGCTCCAATATTTTCATTTTTGCCAAGTTTTTCATAAATATTGTTTATTTTATAGAGAAATGACATATTTTAAGTTTTATAAATGTTGTTTATTTTAGAGAGAATGACAGTGTTTTAAGTTTCAAGCTGTTATTCCGAAAAGAAAAGCAGGACCCTGTTTTTCCACACATCTCACCGTCCAATTGAAACTGATGGCTTAGATCATTGGAATAATTATTTGCACCTGCCCTCACTGCCCTTAGTCAGCTGGACACAGGGCTCATGTGCTTACCACGTGACTATTTTTATTACTGATTTGATTTTGGACATTGGAAAATAGAGGTAGCAGGCAGATTGTCTAGTCAGGTCGGGTCAGTTTGACCAAATGAAAATGTCGGGTCGGACTGACGTCTGCCGGCATTTTTCGGGTCGGGCTGACGTCTGCCGGCATTTTTTTAGGTCAGGTCGGGCAGGTTTTTCGGGACCTGGTCAAATTTTACACCTCTATTCCCGGGTTATCTCGGGTTTCGAGTCGTTCAGGTCGGGTCGGGTTCGGGTATTACTTCATTTCACCTTGTCTCAAGTAAGCCTTTCCAATAGTAATAGAGGTGACAAAACCTGACCCGACTTGAAACCGACCCGAACCGAACTGTGTTTAAAAGAAAGTCAGACTGACCCAAACCCAACCTAAACGACCCAAAACCCAAGATAACCTAAGAATAGAGGTGTAAAATCTGACCAGACCCGAAAAATCCGTCCGACCCGAACCCGACCCGACCCGAAAAAATGTCGGCAGTCGTCAATCCGACCCCGACCCGACAATCTGCCACCTCTACTTTCCAATGTCCAAAATCAAATCGATAATAAAAAGAGTACATGAGCCTTATGTCCAGTTGACTAAGGGCAGTGAGGGCAGGTGCAAATAATTATTCCAATGATCTAAGCCATCAGTTTCAATTGGACGGTGAGATGCGGAAAAACAGGGTCCTGCTTTTATTTTCGGAATAACAGCATATTCAGACGCGATAAACTACAACCTTTGTCCATGAATAAATGAATTTTTAGGAAAAGTCAAAGGAATTAGTGGAAAAGTGAAATTACTTTTATACCCTCAATTTGTAATTATTACATAATAATTGTTCCAATTAAATAATATAGATAAAAGGGTAATCATAACATTGGATAAACAAGTTGATTCAAATAACTTTAATAGACAACTAAGAGACGAATAGGAAAATAATATTGAATCGGTAAAGTTCATTTAACTGGAACAAGTTGTAAAGGATATAAATTAATTTAATTGTGGACGGAGATTATAGTAGTTGATTCCAAATAAGAGAGGAGAGAAGCTTACGTCACAAAGCCACTAACTCCAGCTTGCCTATGCTCCGGTGTCCCCCATCTAACCGTCAGAAATTGGAAGCTGTACACTCACATGTCGCGCATCAGAGCACTTATCTCCGTCCATTTGCTTTCTTTCTGTGGACTGACTGACTGATCTCTCAGTCTCTCTCTCTCTCTGAGTCTGTCGAATTCATATCCCCTGCTGTACTGTATTGTGCAGTTCACAACGTCAACCGTTGAATTGTCTCAAGCCAATGCGGATCTCGAGATGATCCAACTGCTGACGTTGTGAACTGCACAATGCAGTAAGTTAGGGGATGAGCACTAGACTCCCCATCTTCACTTAACTCACTTCACTTCAGTTCCCAAGCAAAACACAAAAACCCCCAAATTCAATTCACCTGGGAGGTCCTCGATCGTCTCCTTCTGCCCTTCTCATCAATGGCCATGGCCACCCACACTACCCCATTCCCTCTCCACCTCCTCCTCCTCAATTCCACTCCGCCTTCAACGTCCCACACATATATGTGCCTGCATGCCTCTGCCTGCATTTGTGTGTGGCACCAGCATCGCCAATTCGGGTCCCTCTTCGGTTCTGCCCCAATCCAGCAATGCGCGCAGCATCAGCCGAAGATCGATTTACTGCTTCTTAATTGATGCACCGCATTTATATATGCATTTTACCAGACTTGCACTAGTATTTTGGCCTAAAATTCCTAAGTTTAATTGCATTTAGGTAGTAAGATGTCTAGATTCCAGTTACTTCTTTACTTTTGTCCAAATTTCAGGTCAATTGGGCTTTTGGAACCAATTGGACGCGAATCGGAGCCTTAGACGACAAGTCGGAACTGGAATGAACCTCCTGCTGTCCGCAGGACCCTTCTTGCGTCCAGCAGACAGAGGTTACAGCACGTTCAACCTTCCAATCGGCGCTGAAAACTTCCTGTGGAGCAGAAAAACCCGCCATTTCCTTCTTCCTGCGGTCCGCAGGGAGGTTACTGCACTGCAGTTTTCTATTTTCTGGCGCTCTGCCTATATAAGGGGGTCATTGGGACAGTTCCAGACATCGACACACATATTTTCACACCCTTTCATTGCATTTTCACAACCAGAGGGCAGAGGAAAGAGGAGAGAAGGCCGTTCATTATTCTTCGAAGCGGATTTGAGAGAATTCTCACGCGGGAGTGAAGATCGTGTCGACTCGAGTTCTTCTTTGGTTCTTTTGCATCATGATTTCTTTCAGTTCTTTGTTTTCTTTGTTTTCTTGTGTCATGAGTGAGTAGATCTATCTGTTCTTAGGGTTTGAATGATGTTGATTGTGTCGACAGATTGACTGTATGTTTGGATTTATGTCGTTTTCATGATCACTCGAGATTTTTATGCATGACTTTTCTGTGGTTGGGACTTTATTTGATGAGTGCTTAGTGAATTTGTGCAAGATCTTGCAGAGGTGCGAGGAGACCAACTTGGTCCTCAACTGGGAGAAGTGCCATTTCATGGTGCAGGAGGGCATCGTGCTTGGCCACCGCGTCACAAGCAGGGGCATCGAGGTTGACAAGGTGAAGATCGAGGTGATCGAGCAGATGTGCACGCCTACCACCGTCAAAGACGTGCGCAGTCTCCTCGGTCACTGTGGTTTCTACCGCAGATTCATCAAGGACTTCGCCCAGATCACCAAGTCGCTGACCAACCTGCTAGTAAAAGACTCTAATTTCAATTTTACTGATGAGTGTGTTCAGTCTTTTAACAGGTTGAAGGAGGCCCTCGTCTCAGCACCGATCCTGCAGCCCCCCGACTGGTCTCAGACTTTCGAGATCATGTGCGATGCCAGCGACTATGCCGTAGGGGCGGTTCTCGGACAGCGAAAGGACAAGAAACCCGTGGCCATCTGCTACGCAAGCAAGGTCCTTGACTCTGCGCAGATCAACTATACCACAACAGAGAAAGAGCTGCTAGCCGTGGTGTACGCGTTGGAGAAGTTCCGCTCTTACCTAGTCGGCTCTCAGACCATTATCTACACCGACCATGCAGCGATCCGGTATCTGCTCAACAAGAAAGATGTCAAGCCCCGTCTCCTCCGCTGGATTTTGCTCCTGCAAGAGTTTGATGTCGAGATCCGAGACAAGAAAGGATCCAAGAACTCTGTAGCAGACCATATGTCTCGCCTGCATTGGAAGGGAGAGGAGCGGAACATCATTCCGATCGATGATTCGATCCCGGGGGAACAGCTCTATTCCCGTGGCTCTCGCCCGTACCGCTGCCCCCAGCCCGCGCAGAACAGCATCATGGCAGCATCCTGTGGTCCGCAGGGATATCCCTTGCGATCCGCAGGAGGCTCATCCGAGCTGCCATGGTACGCAGACTTCGTCAACTTTCTCGTCACGGGTGTTCTTCCTGCTGACATGACCTTCCAGCAGAAGAAGAAATTCAGGGCTGATGTCAAGTACTACTATTGGGAGGAGCCCTTTCTCTTCAAGGTAGGTATTGACGGTATTTACTGGCGTTGCGTGCCGCATGAGGAGGTACATTCTATACTCTCTCATTGTCATTCTTCTGCTTACAGAGGCCATGCCTCCTCATCTAAGACCGCTGCCAAGATTTTTCAAGCAGGTTTCTATTGGCCAACCATCTTCAAAGACGCACATGCTCTTGTGCAGTCGTGCGATCAGTGCCAGCGGACCGGCAACATCTCGCGGAGGAGTGAGATGCCCCAGCAGCCCATTCAAGAAGTCGAGATCTTTGACGTTTGGGGCATCGATTTTATGGGACCGTTCCCTTCTTCGAAGGGGTATGAGTATATTTTGGTGGCAGTGGACTACGTGTCCAAATGGGTGGAGGCGCTAGTTTGCGCCAAGGCGGATGCTAACTCCGTCAAGCGCCTCTTCAATGATGTGATCTTCCCTCGTTTTGGTATTCCTCGTGCCGTGATCAGCGATGGAGGCAAGCACTTCATCAACCGTCAGTTTGAGTTACTCCTGAGCAGACATGGTGTGCACCACAAAGTCTCAACCGCTTACCACCCTCAGACCAACGGGCATACAGAGGTTTCCAACAGGGAGATCAAGGCCATTCTGGAGAAGACCGTGGCGAGATCGAGGAAGGATTGGGCTTTCAAGCTCAATGACGCGCTCTGGGCCTACCACACGGCCTTCAAGACTCCGATCGGCATGAGCCCATTCAAGTTGATCTATGGCAAGCCATGCCATCTGCCGGTCGAACTCGAGCACAAGGCGTATTGGGCCACGCGCATCCTCAACTTCGACCTGCAAGCAGCAGGTGAGAAGCGCATCCTCGACTTGCATGAGTTAGAGAAGATTCGGCTCCACGCCTACGACAATGCCCGGATGTACAAGGAGCGCACCAGGAGGGTGCATGACAACCGGATCATGCGACGCGACTTCAAGGAGGGCGACCTTGTCCTTCTCTTCAACTCGCGTCTGCGTCTCTTCCCGGGCAAGCTCAAGTCACGGTGGTCCGGCCCTTTCGAGGTCAAGAAGGTCTACCCATTTGGAGCGGTGGACATTGCAGGCAAGGACGGCGTCGCTTTCAAGGTGAATGGTCAGCGTCTCAAGGTGTACATGGCTGACCAGTACAAGGAGGATCGTCTCGCCTTGCATCTGTCTCACCCACCACCAGCAGAGATTTAGATGGTAGTATGGTCAAGCTCGCGACCTAAAATAAGCGCTTCTTGGGAGGCAACCCAAGGTTTTAGGTTTATGTTTTCTTTTCTTTTGTCAGATCTACTTTCTCTTTGGCATAATTTCTTTTAGCATTTTAGTTCATTCTCATGTTGCATTACGTGTTCTTAGTTTTGTTTGTACAGTGCTAAGGAGTAGACTCGAAAGAACGGCAATCATTGGGGCACGAAACCATGGAGAAACTAGGCTCTGTCAGCATCCTGCAGTCGGCAGAGTCGATATTGCGGACCGCAGGAAGTTTAAACGGGCAGCGAATCTGTGCACGGGCAGGACAGGGAAGTTATAGCGTACTGCGGTCCGCAGGGTCGTGCCTGCGGTCCGCAGGGAGTTGCTATTTTTGGGCAGAATGAGGAGCAAATTTAGAACTGCCGATTTAGGGGTTTAAGTCGGTTTTGAAGCCGACTCCAACCGCCTAAAACTCTATAAAACAGACCAGAACTCCTTCTCTTCTATCTCCTTCTTCCCCCATTAAGCAGCCAACTCATCCAATCTTCCCCTCCTCTCTTCACGCTGCCGTAACCACCATCGCTGCACCCTGCTTCTCCTCTTGGAAGCACAGCCACCTTGGCCACGCACCAGCAGCAGCACGTGCAACAGCGCCGCTGCCCCGCCGCGTTGGTGTTTTGCTCCACGCATCTCGCGCCATAGCCGCTTCGTGTCATCGCGCTCCAATCCGATTTCTTCTCCAAATTTTGAGGTTTAATTTCACAACTCTACTTTCAATTCCAAATTTCTATTTGGTTGATTTGTGAAACGAGAACCCGACTTCGGATCAGCGAAAACCGTAACTGCCCCCTGCGCTGTCAGGCACTAGAACCCTGCCAAGCCGAAACCAACATACTGCGGTCCGTAGGAACCTACCTGCGATCCGCAGGCTCCATTCAGACAGCAGGATTCTGGTGCAGCAGCGCGGTGCCACGACTCAGACCATGAAGCAACCAGCGAGCAAGGAGCAGTTAGAGGAGAAGAGGACGTGGATTTAGGTCGCTCTAGGGGTCAACCATCCTCGTAACATTGCTCCTCGTCCGGCACCAGAGTTGACTCCTGAGGACAAGCGAATCAGAAACAACCGCCTAACCCTTCGAAACAAGACCGTAAACTCCACGCCGCGCATCGATTTTGGATTTCTTGAGAAGATAGGGATCCTTGGCGAGTTTATCGCCTCACTGAGCGGGTGGGATTCACTCGCGCGTTTTGGGAGATACCCTCGAAGCATCGTACATACATCGAGCCGACGCTCGAATTCCTCGCATCATTGGCCCTTCAGGATCTCTCAGACGGGACTCAAGGTATATCTTTTAGCTTAAAAGGTCGCACTTACAGGAAGAGTCTCGTTACACTTGCGGAGTGGTTCCACTTCGACCCTCACCAGACAGACTATCTCGGTTATGTACCGGAGGATAGGGTCAACTCAGATGATTCTCAGGCTGATCTTCGTGCTTCATTTTGGTTCCGTATCACTGGACAGCGTCTTCCGAGGACCGGTCCTTAGGACCCACGGGTTACTTCGATCATCAATCCCGTCATCCGTTTCATTGGCCGTATCCTAGCGCTCTCGATCTTTTCACGTGGGGAGTCGTCCCTTAGGCCCAGACATGACGAGTTCTAGCTCATGGCCACCATGCTTCGCCGAGATGACCAGATGCAGCGGCCCCATCTGATGCTGTTTATGGTTAGATACTGGCTCTCGATCCTCACCACGGGCAAGCCTACTGGTATCGTCAACATAGGCTCCTATGTCACATTCATCGCTTCCAAGTTGGAGGTAGATCTACGAGGTGAGTCCGGAGGTGTTCTCATTGGTACGGTATGTCATTCGGGCAAGCTCCTCGACAAGGATGCCTTCACATCTTGGTCTGGGCTTTCCACTCAAGCAGCCCAGCGTGGCCAGCCTACAAGTTACAAATGGAAGACAGAGCTCGGCGACTTCAGGCTCCCGCTCCAGTATCCGCCGATCGACTTCACACGAGGTTCTACATGGCGTTTGGAGGAGCCGCTAGCAGCCCCGCCCCAGCAGCAACCCGCACAGCAAGCATATGACGTTCGCTTGAAGGACATCGACACAGAGTTGCCAGCAGGTGCAGGAGCTGCTACAGCAAGAAGGAGGGCTGCTACAGCAGGTGCAGGAGCTGCTTCAGCAGGAGATGCCACGCCTACTCAGCAGGTACCATTTCAAATTCAAGAGCACCAGTGGAAGCAGCTTTGCAGCCAAGTCCAGGAGATTCACGTCATGCAGGCCGACACACAGGCGATCGTCCGCCAGCTGAAGATCGGGCAGACTCGAGAGCATGGCCGCATTTCTGAGATATATGAGCTGCTATCTGCCATTCGATATGCTCAGTCCGGTGGACACCCCGTTGGCGCTCCAGACGACACCGACGCACCCTGAGTCCCTCAGGTTGTATCTTTTCTCTCTCTCATTCATTTTTACATATATGGGTCAATGCACTGAGGACAGTGCATGGATTAGCTTGGGGAGGGAGGACAGTACGTCTGAGTTTTAGGTTTTCTTTTTTTCATTTTTAGGTTTTCTTTTTCATTTTCATGTCTGCATTTTTGAAAAATTTTGTGAAATTGTTAAACTCAAGGGCATATGGGAATTTTTGAAGTTTGCATTGTGAAAAATTGCACATGATAACTTTATGAGATTTGTGTTAAGGTCAGAGAATCTTGTTCTGTAGTGATTAGTCCTATGAATAAAGTATGATCAAATTGGAAAAAGTAGCAAACCGAAAATATGATTGAGGACGAAGGATAATTTTCCGGTTTGTGGTATCCACGTGAACATGGTCTGATGAAGTGAAAGTTTTAGCCTAGATTGTCTTAAAAATAAAAATGACACTTCGAGGTCGCAGTCAGGTAGGACAAGTGTACCCCTTTTATTTTGTCATCCGACTGACTTGGGCTTTGGGTGTCTGATTTTTCAAAAAAAAAAAAACAGAAAGAAAAAAAAAGAAAAACAGAAAAAAAAAACAGAAAAAAAGAAAAAAAGAAAAACAAAAAAACAAAAAAAAATAGAATAAATAATAAATTAAATAAATTAAATTTTCTTTTGATAAGGCAATTCAAGGTTAATGGAAATAGAAAGGTTGAGAAGGTTGTTCACTGTGGGGTTAACACAATCGGGATACCAACTTTGTAGTTCAATTGAAAGATCTAGGGTCCGAAAAAGTACAATGGTCATACTTGCAATTTAGGTTGCGTTTCATAGAACAAGAGTCGCTCGTCTTGATTTTTTGTGCCTTAGCCCATGTTTTGTGGAATTATCATGCATAATTATTTACAATTCAAAAATTCAAACTTGCCCATGCACTCTTGGTTTCACATTCTCTCAAAGTTTTTCCTTGCATTTAGATTGACTTGGGAATTTAGGTTTAGGTCTAGGTATGGTCTGCTTCTTAGGTTCTAGGTTTTGCTTGAGGACAAGCAAGGCTCTAAGCTTGGGAAGGTTTGATGCACCGCATTTATATATGCATTTTACCAGACTTGCACTAGTATTTTGGCCTAAAATTCCTAAGTTTAATTGCATTTAGGTAGTAAGATGTCTAGATTCCAGTTACTTCTTTACTTTTGTCCAAATTTCAGGTCAATTGGGCTTTTGGAGCCAATTGGACACGAATCGGAGCCTTTGACGACAAGTCGAAACTGGAATGAACCTCCTGCTGTCCGCAGGACCCTTCTTGCATCCAGCAGACAGAGGTTACAGCACGTTCAACCTTCCAATCGGCGCTGAAAACTTCCTGTGGAGCAGAAAAACCCGCCATTTCCTTCTTCCTGCGATCCGCAGGCCCGTGCCTGCGGTCCGCAGGGAGGTTACTGCACTGCAGTTTTCTATTTTCTGGCGCTCTGCCTATATAAGGGGGTCATTGGGACGGTTCCAGACATCGACACACATATTTTCACACCCTTTCATTGCATTTTCACAACCAGAGGGCAGAGGAAAGAGGAGAGAAGGCCGTTCATTATTCTTCGAAGCGGATTTGAGAGAATTCTCGCGCGGGAGTGAAGATCGTGTCGACTCGAGTTCTTCTTTGGTTCTTTTGCATCATGATTTCTTTCAGTTCTTTGTTTTCTTTGTTTTCTTGTGTCATGAGTGAGTAGATCTATCTGTTCTTAGGGTTTGAATGATGTTGATTGTGTCAACAGATTGACTGTATGTTTGGATTTATGTCGTTTTCATGATCACTTGAGATTTGCTTTTTAACGTGTTTGCATTCTGTTTGATTCGATTGATAAACCTGTAGGTTGTGGCTAGACCTAGTTGGTTAATGTAGTATCTTTTGACCAGATTTGATTGCTTGCACATCCTTGGTTGATATTGTATTCGAAAGTACCCGTTAGGCGAAACTGCGGTTTGACTAACCTTAAACCGGACCATAGAACCATAGTGACATGTTCGTAGTTTATATCGTATTCTACGGATTTTGATTCAGTTTAGAACTGTTATTAGGACCAACAGTGAGAATTGTTGTAATTGTACCAGAACTGAATTGATAAGGAATCGACGACATCGGTCGAAACACAACCAGAACCAAAACTGCTCTCGGTTCTTCTTCTTGCGGTCCGTAAGAGTCATCTTACGGTCCGCAATTAGTTACCAGGAGTGTAAGACAGTAGTTGTGGATTGCCTGATGGTTACAGGGACACTTGTGATCCGCAGACAGTTCTATAACTGCTAAATAACCACCTCCTGCGGTCCGCAAGAGATATCTTGCAGAACGCAGGCAGTCAATCCGAGACCAATCTGATTCTGCCAACCCTGAGAACGCCTTTAATTATTTGTCTTTTCAGTTATTTACTTGTTCTAGTCATGTTTTACTTGTTTGTCAACCAACCATGTTAAAACCCCCCAACAATTCCCTTTTTAATCCAAATTCTCTTAGGGTTTAGAGGTAGAGTAAAGTAAAATCTGGTGTTAACTCCGTCCCTGAGGATTCGACCCTCAAATACTCAACGAGATCGTACGCTTGCGATCGAGTCGTTTATAGAGGTTTAAAAGCCTATACCCGTTCGCGCGGTCATTAATCCATCCGTAAGTTCTTAATACTCCCTCCATGTAGTCTCCGTTAGTTAGTTAAACTGTTAAAGTAAACGAAGTACTGATCGCCCTCTTCTCTAATTAATAATTGTTTAGTAGTTACTAACAATTATCACTCACTGGTTTAATTAATTAGCTCGTAACGAACTAAACTACCTGATACCGTACACCGGGTCCATACAACACTCGTGCAGCATCCCAGCGCCGTTCATTTGAAATTAAGAAAACCAAGATTGCGCCTTTCTCTGTAATAGCATATTTTCAGATACACCCGGCCTACTACGAAAACCAGCCTAATTCACCTTTCCACTTGCTCTTTTGTTTGCCTCCTGCCATGTATATATAATTGTATACCCATAATCAAATTAAAGAACCATCAAGATACCATTCATTCATCCCTGCTCTTCCATTGTTTATTTCCTAGAGAACACTCATTTTTATAGTTTCTTTCTTATTAGTTTTGTGGGTAAATTGGTTTAGCACCAAAGGAGATCGGGGTTTGCGAGAGACTCTGCATCATGAATTGCTTCAGTTGCTTTTCTGCCAAAGAGGCCAAAAAGGCGAAAGAGGCTGAAGGTTGCATTCTCCTCTTTCTTCTCTATTCTTACATTGTATAACTCTTTTCTTTCTTACAGCTTCTATTCTGAGCATTAGTTACTTTGAACAAATGAATTGAAATAAGAACCAAGAGAGGATTTTAGACAGATATTCTTCTTTTTTGTTATGAAATTCTAGTACCATTTTGTAATATTGCAAATGGAACCTTGCACCAAAACTTTAAACAAAATTCCATCTTTTTCTTTTTCTTTTCCTTTTCTTTTGTTATTATATACCATTCTTGAAAATGTGCAAGATGGAACTTAAGCCTCCCAAAATGTTACATTCTTTTGCAGAACAAACAGACTTGCTCTCGTTTACATACCGAGAGCTAGCTACCGCCACTAATGAATTCAGTTCTAATAATTATTTGGGCGAAGGCGGCTTTGGCAAAGTTTACAGAGGGACAATATTTGATCAGGTACTAATTAAGAACATGTACATGTCCGTAATACCGACTTTTTACTTCACAGTTCATATTGAACATCTATGCCATTAGTTATATACCAAGTATCTTTACTGTAGTGATTTTAGTTGCCCATATGGATTGTATGATAAATCTAGAAAAGAGAAAATAGGGTGCAAATCATGGGAGGAAAAATGCTATACAACTGCAATTAAGTCAGCCAGTCAACTATTTCTTAAATAATGAATCATTGAATCAAATCACTACTACAGTTTAAAAAGTGCCTTGTCTATCAACTAGTACACAACTTACAGAATATATATCATGTTCCTTAATTGTCAGATGTGGCTGTGAAACAACTGGATCAAAATGGGTTACAAGGAGAGAGAATTTCTTGTGGAGATTATCGTATTAAGCAATCTCAACCATCCAAACTTGGTGCACCTAAAGGGTTACTGTTGCGATGAAAACCAGAGGCTATTGGTGTATGAATACATGCCATTGGGTGCTCTTGCTGAACATTTAATTGGTACTTTTTTAACATAAAAATAAACAATTTAGCAAACATGAAGGAGAACCATATATAGGGAAGAAAAATAATACCAACTCTTCTGCTGTTACAGATCCTGATAAGGAACCGCTAAGCTGGAAATGCCGAATGAAGATAGCCTTGGATGTGGCCGTGGGACTAGAATATCTCCATGAAAAGATAAATCTACCAATCATATATCGGGATCTCAAGAGCGCCAACATACTACTGGATGACCAGTACAAAGCTAAGCTCTCTGACTTCGGGCTAGCCCAGCTTAACCCAAAAGGAGACAAAGCGAATGCCTCTCCTCCAGTCATGGGAACAACTGGCTATGTTGCACCTGAGTACAGACGCAATGGCATACTTGATCCCAAAATAGATGTGTACAGTTATGGAGTTTTGATGCTTGAGTTGATCACAGGACGAATGGCTGTTGATGACAGCAGGCCTGCAGAGGAACTAGATCTAGTTATGTGGGTACGTATTATTCATTGCAATTAAATGTATAAGCTGCATATTTGTCATTCGTATATTGTGAAGCTGTCAATCAACTTTGACTGGTGAAGTGAAATTATAATTTAAACCAATCTGTCCCCATTCTGGTATCATTTTGTAGTATTGCAAATGGAGTCTTGCACCAAAACTTTAGACAAGATTCCATCTTCTTCTTTTTCTTTTCCTTTTCTTTAGTTATTGTATGTCATTCTTGAAAACTGTGCAAGATGAGACTTAAGCCTCCCAGAATGTTACATTCTTTTGCATAACAAAGAGACTTGCACTCATTTACATACCGAGAGCTAGTTGCTGCCACTAGGGAATTCAGTTCTGATAATTATTTAGGCGAAGGCAGCTTTGGAAAAGCTTACAGAGGAACAATATCTGATCAGGTATTAATTAAGAACATGTACCTGTCTGTAATACCGACTTTGTACTTCACAGTTCATATTGAGCATCTATGCCATTAGTTATACCAAGCATCTTTACTGTAGTGATTTAAGTTTCACAGATGGATTGAATGCTAAATCTTGAAAAGAGAAAATAGGGTAGAAATCATGGGAGGAAAAATGCTATACAACTGCAATTAAGTCAGCCAGTCAACAATTTCATAAATAATGAATATAATGAGTACAGTTTCAACAGTGCATGTCGATCAACTAGTTCACAACTTACAGAATATATATTATGTTCCTTAATTGTCAGATTGTGGCTGTGAAACAACTGGATCAGCAAGGGTTACAAGGACAGAGATTTTCTTGTGGAGATTATGGTGTTAAGCAATCTCAACCATCCAAACTTGGTGCACCTAACAGGAGATAAATCCATCAATCATATATCGCGATCTCAAGAGCTCCAACATACTGCTGGATGACCAGTACAAAGCTAAGCTCTCTGACATCGGGCTAGCCCAGCTTTACCCAATAGGAGACAAAGTGGATGCCTCTCCTCCGGTCATGGGCACAACTGGCTATGTTGCACCTGAGCACAGATGCAATGGCATACTTGATCCCAAAATAGATGTGTACAGTTTTGGAGTTTTGATACTTGAGTTGATCACACGACGACAAGCTGTTGATGAAAGTAGGCCTGCAGGGGAAGAACATCTAGTTATTTGGGTACGTAATTATACATTGCAATTAAATGTATAAGCTACATATTTGTCATCCGTATAACGTGAAGCCGTTGAATGTCAAATGAATACTTCACTTAGATCAATCTGTATCCATTACTACAGATTTATTAAGCTTAAACAGACATGGTTCTGCATTTAGCGCCAAAAAATGACCAACTAATATCAGGCTTATCAGTTGCTTTTTGAAATTATGACAAAGGCGTACCAGTTACCAAATACAGAAGCAAGACTACCAACTTTAACATAACTTCTCAGGAAGCATCTGTATGTACCATTGGTTCAAAGTTCGATACTATCTTACTCTAACCTACTCCAGGCGCGCCCAATGTTAAAAGATACGCAAAGATATAAGGAATTTGTGGATCCACATCTCAAAGCACAGTACTCCGAAAAAACATGATCAAGGCTGTAGCCATAGCTATTATTTGCTTACAAGAGGAACCGAAAGAGTGACCATGCATGTCAGTAGTTGTCCTGGCTTTGAAAGATCTCGCCGCTCCTAATGAAGAAACTGATACTTTAAAGCAGGAGACTTTTTTGATCGAGGAAACTAGATCAGGAGAACAACACTTGGTGGGGGCTCAATCAATAGGAGCGACCCGGTTTACATTCGAAGACCTAACTAATGTCACTGAGAATTTCAGTAAGGGAAATCTGCTAGGACATGGTAGATTCGGCAAGGTCTACAAGGGGACATTCCCAGATTCTGGTCAGGTACGAGTTGAGGCGATGTACCTGTCTGTAGTACCCACTTCACTTCACTTCACAATTTATAATTTTATATACTGAGGATCTGTACTGTAGTGATTTTAGTTGCATGGATAGTATATAAATCTGGAAAAGAGAAAAAAAAAGGTCAGAAACCTTTTAGGATGAAATTATACCTATCAGTGCACTGTGCATGTATGTTTCAACTGACTTAAAGACAACTGCAAGTCAAACTGTTTTCTTGAGCAATGAATCAAACCAGTACAACGTAAACAGTCTTGTTGATCAACTAGGTTACAACTAACGGTATATATTTTATGTTCCAACTGTCAGATTGTGGCCGTAAAAAAACTGAATCCAAGTGGTAGTCAGGGACAGAAAGAATATTTAGCAGAGCTTACAGTGTTAGGCACTCTCAACCACCCAAATGTGGTGCACCTGATAGGTTACTCTTCGCATGAAGACCAGAGGCTATTGGTGTATGAACACATGCATGCCGTTGGGATCTCTCGATACACACTTATTTGGTAATTCTCTTTTAACATAGAAACAAACAGTTTAGTACAACATGGAGGAGAACCATATATAGGAAGAAAAATAATATCAACTCTTCCGCTGTTACATGTCGTGTTACTCAGGAACCGCTAAGCTGGATGCGTCGAACTAAGATAGCCTTGGATGTGGCTGTGGGGCTAGAATATCTACATGATAAGATAGATCCACCGATCATATATCGGGACCTCAAGAGCTCCAACATATTGCTAGATGACCATTACAACGCTAAGATCTCTGACTTCGGGTTAGCCACAACTGGCCCAAGTGTCTATTGTTTAACATTTGGTGGTACGCACGGTTACATGCCACCTGAATACACCAAAACGGGTTTCCTCGGCTTAAAATTTGATGTCTATGCATTTTTGGGGTGTTGACTCTTGAGCTTCTAACTGGGAGAAGGGGCATGGACAAAAAAAGGCCGGAAGAGGAACGGTCCCTAGCTTTTTGGGAACGTCATACTTTACTAGAATCAAATTTATAAGCCGCATATTATATCATTCGTGTATTGTGAACCTGATTAGTTGCTGTTAAGGACCAAGACAACAAAATGAGTCCAGAACATTTTGTGCATTATTTTTTTTTTTGTCATCAATCACTCTGACTTGTGAAATGAAAACTCATTTTAAACCACCCTGTATCTACTATAACCGATATATTTAAGCTTTAACCGAAATTGTTCTGCATTTGGCACCAAAAGCCACCAACTAATATCAGGTATATGAAAGTTATTAGGACCAAATACAGAAGCAATAATCTAAACCAACATTAAACATTAGTTCTTAGGGCCATCTGTATGCAACTTTTGTTTAAAGTTTGTTACTAACTTACACTGGTCTCTCTCCAGGCGAAGCCAATTTTAGAAGCGCAGCAAAGATGGAAGGAACTGGTGGACCCACGCCTTCGAGAGCAGTGCAGCGACGAAAGCCTGAAGCAGGCTGTTTCCATAGCTAAGATGTGCTTACAAGAGAACCCAGATTCCCGGCCCCTCATGTCAGTTGT
Source organism: Cyperus esculentus (assembly GCA_030179965.1). Classification (NCBI taxonomy): domain Eukaryota; kingdom Viridiplantae; phylum Streptophyta; class Magnoliopsida; order Poales; family Cyperaceae; genus Cyperus; species Cyperus esculentus. Next base: position 2,655,359 of record JASGLE010000021.1, read on the forward strand.
GGTCAAGTCTTTGCATCAACTAGTCCATCTTGCTAAAGGACCTGGCATCTCTAGGAAAGAGAAGCCACTGTCGATCAGGGAACCCAGATCAGACGAACCGCTAAGTGATGATGTAAAAGATAAAGCTATGGTCGCGCAATCTGATGTAAAAGGTAAAGGAAAAGCTGTGGATGGGTAATGAGATGGGGTCGAAACTAGAGGCGTGAGTGTATGATCAAGCATGAAATACATTTTTTCTTGAGGTGTAAATTTGTGAGAAACGTTGCAATGCAACAATGAGTTTTGTCACTTGACTCTTAAAAGAGTAGGCTCAATTTTTGGATCTGAATTGGTAATGCATAAGTTCGTGACATGGCCGAAGTTTGAAACAATGAGTGTTGAAATTGGCATTGTATAGAGTCAAATGCTGATCGGTACACTTTTTTTCCATTTTCATCTGTGACTGTGAGTATGAAAACCAAAATTTGTTCCTTACATATGATGTTATGGAAAATTATACTGGCAGATAAATGGGACATAAATTTGAAAGCTGATACTTGTATTTATTTAAACAAAACAAGACATGTTATATAAAACATCTACTAGTTTGGATTGATAAATAAATAGAACAAGCTCGTAAAACAACCAGAAAATTTTTTCTGAGATTGGTAAAATCTGCAGTCGTGTGCTTAGATCTTTAATGCTGTTTTTTTAGTTTGGTTTTTTTTTCTTTAGTTTCGAATTCAACTTGATGTTTAGGCCATAAATTCAGTTGTTATTTGATGTCATGTACAATTATCATGAGTGAACATAATATCAATAATAAGTTAATAACATGGTTCACTAAGTCTACCAAATGGGATTGAGACTGGCCAAAACGAGGCAGAGTTTCACCCCAGTTGTTACTTGGTCAAACAGTTTTCTTGCACAATACCTCAATGAAGACGATTGAAAAGTAATATGTTAGCATCATTAAAACTGAAAAGAAATACATTTTCTTCGAAATACATCTTGTAAAATTGAAGCTACTCGACAAAATAGTACGATGCCATCATCCATAGTTCGAAAGCTGATACTTATATTTATGTAAACAAAACAAGGCACGTTAGATAAACCATCTGCTAGTTTGGTTTGGTAAATAAATAGAACAAGCTTGGGTACCCCATTTTGAAAGTTGGTTATAAATAAACAATTGTAATGCCTACAAATAGTTTGAAATCTCTAGTGAGCTAGCAGCTTGAAGCCTTGAACTAAAATTGTAAGGATATATAAAAACTGGGATTTTTTTACTTTTGGAAAACGTGGATGGGAATTTTCTTTCTGTGGTTAACATCATCTCCAAATACCTTTCTTATAAAAAAAAATAATAAAATAAAATAAAATAAAATAAAATAAAATAATCTCCAAATAAGGCTAAATTGAGCTTTCTGAATGTTTCTTATCTTGATGTCCCATTTATAGTTAATTATATAGTATCATCCTCCTCGTGTTTCAACCTATGAGTATATATATGACTCTGCTCTTATACAATTCCTCATATATAGTATAGTCACATCAATTAATCTTTTCGGTATCTTGGAAGGTTTGTTGATTTGATTAAGATGTTGAATTGAGTTTTTACTTTTTTTTTTTAAAAAATATGAAACATCAATTCTTATGAAAAGTTTATTTTTTTCCCTTGAAAGTAAGTACTTTGTAGCAAATGGTGGCTAATATGGATGCCATCAAGAGGAAGTCTAATCTGTCAAAGCAACAGCAACAATTGGAGGAGGAAGTTGCCGATCGATTGTCACATATGCCTAATGATCTTCTGGTCAGCATCCTGTCCTTGCTTTCGACATATGATGCGGCTCGCACCTCGCTCCTCTCACATCGTTTCCGCCACCTTTGGAAGGCCTGCTCCATCATCAGTTTCACCACAAGAGACAAATGTGATCTTGTGCCGGTCGCATCAAACACCAAGTTTGTTCCTATGCTTCTTGGAGCCATCAACAATCGCAACCCTTGCATTCCTGTCTTGGAACTTCACATTGAAGACCAAACATGCTCATGCCGTAGCTACGATAACAACATTGATGATATTATATCATTGCTTATCAAGGCCGACTCCCTCGGTCTCCATCACCTCACCCTTTACAGCCCTTGTTACGAGCTACCAATTATGTTACCCACCATATTTACCTGTGGTTCTCTGGAGTCCTTATCGATTACTTCCATGATTGCGTGAGTGAGTCTTGCAAAATTTTTTATCCAGGAGTCACTTTACCCCAACTAAGAAGTCTTTCTTTGAGTTATAGGTACATTGAAAACACTGAACTCAATCTACTGATTTCGAAATTAAGTGTCCTGGAGAATTTAGACCTAACAACGAAAGATTGGTATAAATCATTTAGCCTATCTTCCCAGACCATCAAGTATTTGCGGCTTAATATTTATATTATACCCAGAGCCAGTATAAATTTAAACCTTCCAGCATTGCAGTCGCTTCGACTTGAAAGCAAGTGGTGGTTTAATTCAGCACCTCACTTTGAAATGGAGCTGCCTTTGCTTAAAAAAGCTAATTTGTCTCTGTATGATCTCGATGAGAAAGATGTTAGTGCTGTCACGGTCCTGCTACATCGTCTCTCACATATTGAAGAGTTGCATCTACTATTGACTGAGCGTTGCGTAAGGACCCCCCTCACAATCAAAATTCAGTCCATCATTTTACATGTCTTGTCGTATTATCATACTAAATTTGGTTGTTTAACTTTGCCTGGCTCCTACAGATTCAAAAAATGCCATACAGTGTCTTGTTGGATCCTAACAAAGATGTCCCGATATTTCCGAATCTTAAGTATTTGGAAGTTACGACTTGTTTCCACAAACTTAACTGCAAAGAAATCGTTAATCTAGTCAGCAGTTTGCCTGTTCTGAAATCTTTGAAGCTGTGTCATCAGGTATACGAGTAATAGTGCTTTTTTTTCATTAATTGCTTTTCATCACTAGATGGAACCTTCTACTGCAATAACCAATCTATAGGCACTACCGCATTGGTATTCTATTGTTGTTTTGTAATTGGTTATGTTTTTTCTTTTTTCAATATCCAAATCAATGTGCTTTTGTGTCTCCATTATACTTGGTCGACTGAAAAAATACTTATGTATGCTTTAAAATTTGATTAAAAAAAGTTACCTTTTTTTATGAGGAAAAAAGGTTGTCTACCTTAACTTTCAATTTTATCTTTTAGATTACAAAGTTCTTGACTGAGGACAAGAAAGTGAGGAAATGCTGGAAATCAAAATTGCCGCGCAATCACGATGGAAAGTATTGCTACGGTTACTTCACAAATCTTCATTTAGATAATAACAGAAAAGCTTTTTTGAAGTTGTTCAATAAGAAACTCAGTGCTAAGAGACCGATCATGTCTTGCATTAGGGATTTCGTGTTTGAATAAATTATTTTCTCCCTTCAATCTTGTTATATTTTTTTTTTTCATTTTATTTTGTTGCTAAGGCTTGATAGTGTTATTCAACAATGAATATTTCTTTACTTCATTTTTAACTTGTAGGCTAAAAAAAGTTTGTAGCTCAGTAACACGCTCGTATTTGGTTCGGTCTGCACTTACGTTGGATTTAGCTAGGCTCATTAATTTAATTTATTTTTTTGTTTTGTTTGACTGATGTGGAATTGTGGATTGATTCTTTTGATCTCTCTGTCATGAATTCATACCCTGTACTGCATTATGCATTTCACAGCGTCAGCCATTTGATTGTCTCAAGATTCGTCCCAGCACAGATCTCGAGACAATCCAATGCTGTGAACTGCACAATGCAGTAAGTCAGGGATGAACACGTTGAGCACCCACTTCACTTCACTTCAGTTCAGTTCTATTCCCTCCCCAAGCAGCAACACAAAACCCCCAAATCCAATTCACCTCTCCATGTCCTCTCTTTCCCTCCTCAATCCTCATCCCTGGCCATGGCCACCCACATTACCCCATTCCTCTCCGCCTTCTTCCCCTTCTCCATTCCCCTCCGCCTTCTCCTCCTCCTCAGTTTCACTCCGCCATTGCCATGGCCATGGCCACGGCCATGCCTGCATTTGTGCGTGGCACCAGCACCGCCTATTCTGGCCCCAATCGAGCAATCCAGCATCAATCAACAATTGACTGCTTCTTAATCCATCCGTGAGTCTATACGTTCCCTTCTTTAACTTTTAAGCTGTTAAAACTAAACTAAGTGGCACAATTGACTGCTTTCTAATAATTATTATCACTCACTGGTTTAATTAATTAGCTCGTAACTAACTAACTAAATTACCTGACCGTACACTAGGTTCATGCAACATCCCAGTGCCATTCATTTGAAATTAAGAAAACCAAGATTGCTCCTTCGTTCTCTATTTGCAAATTTTCAGATACACCCGGTCTACACCAGCTTAATTCACCATGCATTTCGCTTGCTCTTTTGTTTGCCTCCTGCCATGTTATATATATATATATATATACCCATAATGATCAAATGAAAAAACTATCAAGATACCATTCATCCCTGCTAGCCCTGCTCTATCTTTCATTGTTTCCTTCCTAGAGAACACTCATTTTTATAATTTCTTTCTTCCTAGGTGATTGGAGGTTTATGAGAGAGACTGCATCATGAGTTTCTTCACTTGCTTTTCTCCCAAAGAGGCCAAACAGGAGAAAGAGGCTGAAGATGCCGCGGCATCATCGTCGACGCCAAGAGCCAGGGAAGGTTGCATTCTCCTCTTTGTTCTCTATTCTTACATTGTATAATTCTTTTCTTTCTTACAGCTTCTCTGGGTTTAGTGAATTGATTAGGTTAATTCTGAGCATTAGTTAAATTGAAATAAATCAAGAGAGGAATTTAGACAAAATACTCTTCTTTTTCTTTTATGAAATTCTAGTACCATTTTCTAATATTGCAAATGGAGTCTTGCACCAAAACTTTAAACAAGATTCCATTTTCTTTCTCTTTTTTTCCTTTCCTTTCCTTTTCTTTTGTAATTGTATTTCTTTATTGGAACTAGGCAAGGTGACTCTCGGAATGCTACTCCGAGATGATACTAAAAAAAATAGACTTGCACTCGTTTACATACCGAGAACTAGTTGCTGCCACTGGGGAATTCAGTTCTGATAATTATTTAGGCGAAGGCCGCTTTGGAAAAGCTTACAGTGGGACAATATATGATCAGGTACTAATTAAGAACATGTACCTGTCCGTAATACCTACTTTTTACTTCACAGTTCATGTTGAATATCTATGCCATTTGTTATACCATTACCAAGAATCTTTACTGTAGTGATTTAAGTTGCACAGGTGGATTGTATGTTAAATCTTGAAAAGAGAAAATAGGGTAGAAATTATGGGAGGAAAAATGCTATACAACTGCAATTAAGTCAGCCAGTCAACTATTTCTTAAATAATGAATATAATGAGTACAGTATAAACAGTGCCTGTCAATGAACTAGTTCACAACTTACAGAATATATATTATGTTCCTTAATTGTCAGATTGTGGCTGTGAAACAACTGGATCAGCAAGGGTTACAAGGGCAGCGAGAATTTCTTGTGGAGATTATGGTGTTAAGCAATCTCAACCATCCAAACTTGGTGCACCTAAAGGGTTACTGTTGCAATGAAAACCAGAGGCTATTAGTGTATGAATACATGCCATTGGGTGCTCTTGATGAACACTTAATTGGTAATTCTCTCTTTTAACATAGAAACAAGCAGTTTACTAAAACATGAAAGAGAACTATATATAGAAAGAAAAATAATACCAACTCTTCTGCTGTTATAGGTCCTGATCGGGAATTACTAAGCTGGACATGGTGAATGAACATAGCCTTGGATGTGGCCATGGGGCTAGAATATCTCCATGAAATGATAAATCCATCAATCATATATCGCGATCTCAAGAGCTCCAACATACTGCTGGATGACTAGTACAAAGCTAAGCTCTCTGACGTCGGGCTAGCCCAGCTTTACCCAATAGGAGACAAAGCGGATGCCTCTCCTCCAGTCATGGGCACAACTGGCTATGTTGCACCTGAGTACAGATGCAATGGCATACTTGATTCCAAAATAGATGTGTACAGTTTTGGAGTTTTGATGCTTGAGTTGATCACAGGACAACAGGCTGTTGATGACAACAGGCCGGCGGATGAAGAACATCTAGTTATTTGGGTATGTAATTATACATTGCAATTAAATATATAAACTGCATATTTGTCATCCATATAATGTGAAGCCGTTAAATGTCAAATGAATACTTCATTTAAATCAATCTGTATCCATTACTACAGATTTATTAAGCTTAAACAGACATGGTTCTGCATTTAGCGCCAAAAAATGACCAACTAATATCAGGCTTATCAGTTGCTTTTTGAAATTATGACAAAGGCGTACCAGTTACCAAATATAGAAGCAAGAGTGAAAGACTGCCAACTTTAACACAACTTCTCAGGAAGCATCCGTATGTACCATTGATTCAAAGTTCGATACTATCTTACTCTAAACTACTCCAGGCACACCCAATGTTAAAAGATACACGAAGATATAAGGAATTTGTGGATCCATGTCTTGGAGCACAGTATACCGAAAAAAACCTGATTAAGGTTGTGGCCATAGCTATTATGTGCTTAGAAGAGGAACCGAAATGCCGACCACGCATGTCAGATGTTGTCCTGGCTTTGAAAGATCTCGCCGTTCCTGATGAAGAACTACACTTGGCAGGGGATCAATCAAGAGAAAATGCTAAACAAGCAAAATTGACCCGGTTTACATTCCAAGACCTAACTAATGTCATTGAGAACTTCAATGAGGGAAATCTGTTAGGACAAGGTGGATTCGGTGAGGTCTACCAAGGGGACATTACCGGATTCTAGTCTGGTACGAATTGAGGCCATGTACCTGTCTGTAGTACCCACTTCACTTCACTTCACAATTTATATACTGAGGATCTGTACTGTAGTGATTTTAGTTGCATGGATAGTATATAAATCTGGAAAAGAGAAAAAAAGGTCAGAAACCTTTTAGAATGAAATTATACCTGTCTGTGCATGTATGTTTCAACTGACTTAAAGACAACTGCAAGTCAAACTGTTTTCTTGAGCAATGAATCAAACCAGTACAACGTAAACAGTCCCTGTTGATCAACTAGTTTACAACTAATGGTATATATTTTATGTTCCAACTGTCAGATTGTGGCTGTAAAAAAACTGAATCCAAGTGGTAGTCAGGGATAGAAGAATATTTAGCAGAGCTTACAGTGTTAGGCACTCTCAACCACCCAAATGTGGTGCACCTGATAGGTAACTCTTCGCATGAAGACCAGAGGCTATTGGTGTATGAATACATGCCGTTGGGATCTCTTGATACACACTTATTTGGTAATTCTCTTTTAACACAGTTTAGTACAACATGGAGGAGAACCATATATAGGAAGAAAAATAATTATTAAATTGGTTGCTCTATAGCTGCCATGATATCCTTGGATTCTAGTAATCTTGGGTAATTAGATTTGATTCATTCCCGTTTATATCTTTCTCATATGGGAACTAATGATTGGGAATTTTGTAATTGATATAATTTTCTGTATCACTAGGTAATTGCTTTCCTTTTATGTTCTTTCTGTAAATTGTATAAGAAGACCTTGTAGTGGTGTTTTGTATTATGCAAAAATAATAAAAAGCAAATTTTCCATTAGAAAATTGTCATGGTATCAGAGCTATTTTCCACAAATTTCCATCATCTCTCAAAATTTTACCAGTAATATTTTCTCTTCTCAATCCCTTATCCACGCTATAAACTAATTCATCCAATGAGTGATATTAAGGTTGACAAGAAGGATTCTGGTTCTACATCTATTGATGCATTGGATGCGTCTCATCCCTTGTATCTACACCACTCTGATAATCCTGGTAGCATCTTAGTAACCAAACCTTTAACAGGTGACAACTATGCTACTTGGAGCCGTGCTATGGTTATGGCACTTAGTGCCAAGAACAAAATTGGTTTCATCGATGGTACTGTATCACAGCCACTCGAGGGTTCCGCTGAATTTCCGCATTGGAAGCGTTGCAACCACTTGGTCCTTTCATGGCTGTTGAACTCCATAGATGGTGATCTTGCGAGTAATGTGATCTACGCTGAAACTGCTTCTGAAGTTTGGGCTAATCTCAAGGAGCAATTTTCACAGAGCAACGCTCCTAGAATTTTTCAGATTAGAAGGTTGATTTCTAATCATACGCAAGAGCAAGCTTCTGTAGTTGTTTATTTCAACAAGCTTAAAGCATATTGGGATGAACTTTCTTCATATCTCCCTGTTCCTTCCTGCTCTTGTGGTGCCATCAAAGATCTCCTTGAGCGTGAACAACAAGAGAAGGTCATGCAATTCCTAATGGGCTTGAATGAGATCTACACAGCAATCCGTGGGCAAATATTGTTGATGAATCCATTGCCAACTGTTAACAAGGCATACTCTTTAGTTCTCCAAGAAGAGAAACAGAGAGAGATTACAGCATCTCCAGTTCAACCAGAAGCAACTGCCCTTCTCACACATGGTGCCGTGTCTCAGTCAGACAATATGGCGTTTGCTACACGAATTGGTGATAATTTCCATTCAGCTCGAGGACGAGGTCGGGGCCGAGGCCGTGGCCGTCTTTCTTGCAGCCATTGTGGTAGGGCGAATCACTCAATTGAAACTTGTTATGTGTTACATGGCTACCCACCAGGCCACAAGTATCATAAATCGGGCAAGAGTGATCCAGCCGGAAATGCACCCGACACCTCAACACACAAGGCAATGCAAGCAGCTGCACCTTCGATAACTCCCGAGCAGTATCGACAACTCATGGCCTTGCTTAAAGAGGTTAATTTACAGCCTATGGTAAATGTTGCAGGTACATCTCTTTGTTGTTCTGTCTCTTCTACCTCATGGATCATAGACACAGGGGCCACCGATCACATGGCATCTAATAAATGCTTACTTCAAAACACAAATACTGAAATAGTTCCCAATCCTGTCAAACTTCCAAATGGATCCACTGCTGAGGTGTCAGCTGTTGGAGCAATCTCATTTGGCCATGACATTTCTATTGATAACGTGTTATGTGTCCCCTCTTTCAATTTCAATCTCCTCTCAGTTAGCCAATTGACTCGAAAACTTAATTGTTCTGCCACTTTCTTTCATGACCGATGTGTCTTTCAGGACCTTGTCTCGAAGAAGACGATTGGAGCGGGTAGGCAGCAAGGTGGATTATATTATTTTGAAGCTCAATCTCCTCAAGTTTTTGCCACAAACACAGATCCAGACCTTTGGCATAAGAGATTAGGACACCCTTCTCTAGTACCAACAAAGATATTATCAGATGCAACTCCAGAAATTTCCTTTCAAATTTCAAAAGTCTGTGATGTGTGTCCATTAGCAAAACAAACAAGATTGCCTTTTGTTCTCAGTAAAATTTCATCAAGTGAACCTTTTGCTTTAATACATTGTGATATTTGGGGTCCTTTTCCAGTATCTACACATTTTGGTGCTCAATACTTTTTAACAATTGTTGATGACTTTTCTCGCTGCACGTGGATTTATTTAATGCGATTCAAGTCTGAAGCAAAACAGTTTTTAAAAACGTTTTTGCACTTGTCAAAACTCAATTCAAGTGTGCCATAAAGCAAGTCCGTACAGACAATGGAACTGAGTTTCTTTCTAATGATGTGCAATCATTTTTTCAAGAAAATGGTATCATTCACCAACGGACTTGTGTTTACACTCCGCAACAAAATGGAGTTGTTGAGCGTAAGCATCGACATATTCTCAATGTTGCACGAGCACTAAGATTTCAAGCACATTTGCCATTAAAATTTTGGGGTGAAAGTGTATTAACTGCTGTTTATTTAATTAACAGAATTCCAACTAAGTTATTGTCAGGAAAAACACCATATGAGATTCTTTTTGGCAAACCACCTTCTTATACTCATCTCAGAGTATTTGGTAGTCTCTGCTATGCAAAAATTCATAATCCTGAAAATAAATTTGATTCAAGAGCTCACAAATGTATTTTTATTGGCTACCCATTTGGAACAAAAGGCTATCGAGTTTATGATCTAATGTCAAAACAGACTTATACCAGTAGGGATGTCATTTTTCATGAAACAACTTTTCCTTATATGAGTCAGCAACCCAAGAGAGACCACGATCCAGTTTTACCAATTGTTCCTACTGACAACAATCCTCCATACTTTGCCAATAAAGAAACAATACCAACTGAAATCCATTCCCCATTAACTAGTGACGAAAATGAACCATTTGTCCAAGTTGATGTATCCCCTCAAGATCTTGACTCCATACCAAATACTGATACTGATACAACTCCAACTCCACTTAACCCAGTTCGACGATCTGACAGAACCAAGCGCCCGTCCACATGGCTTCGTGATTACCATTGTAATCAATCTTTGCTGCTTGCTCCTCCAATGTCATCTTCAAGTTCTGAAATTCAAAAAGGTACACGATTTCCACTCTCCCAGTCTCTCTCATATAATCACCTGTCCTCTAAATATCGGTCCTTTGTTGCAACTATTTCCACAAAAGTTGAACCTGCAACCTTTACTGAGGCAGTGAAAGATCCGAATTGGCGAGATGCCATGGCTGTTGAAATTGCTGCTTTGGAGCAAAATAACACTTGGACAGTGACTAATCTTCCTATTGGTAAGCATGCTATTGGTGTGTAAATGGGTATACAAAATAAAATATCACTCTAATGGAAACATAGAGCGGTACAAAGCATGCTTGGTTGCTAAAGGGTACAATCAGCTAGAAGGTCTCGATTACCATGAAACTTTTGCACCTGTTGCAAAACTTGTTACTGTTCGAACTTTGTTATCTGTAGCGGCAGTACAGGGCTGGTCCTTATACCAACTCGATGTTCAAAATGCCTTTTTACATGGTGACCTTGAGGAAGAAGTTTACATGAAGCTTCCACCTGGTTATTCCACTCAGGGGGAGACAAAATATTGTCGCCTCAATAAGTCCTTGTATGGATTAAAGCAATCGTCTCGAAATTGGTTTGCAAAGTTCTCAGCAGTAATCCAAGATGCTGGATTCACACAATCTCGGGCTGACTACTCTCTCTTTACACAAAGAAGTGGTGATTCTTTCACAGCTCTCTTAGTTTATGTGGATGATATCCTTGTGGCTGGGAATGACGAGCAGGCTATCTCAAATCTAAAATGCTTTCTTCAAGCTAAATTCCGTCTCAAAGATCTCGGATTACTCAAGTACTTCTTGGGAATTGAAGTTGCTCGGTCTACAAAAGGCATTTCAATTTCACAACGCAAGTATACGTTAGATATCCTTGATGATATGGGGATGCTTGGGGCAAGACCAGCAGCAACTCCAATGGAGCAGAATTTTCGACTGGATAGTGATGAAGGTGAATTGTTAAAGGAACCTGCTATCTACCGTCGCTTGGTTGGTCGTCTCATATACCTTACAATCACACGGCCTGACATTACATATGTTGTGAATTGTCTTAGCCGGTATATGCATCAGCCAAGGAAGCCTCATCTTGCAGCAGCTTTAAGGGTCCTTCATTACCTTAAAGGTTCACCGGGGCAAGGCATCTTGTTCTCCTCTGCAAGTTCTCTGCGTTTGAGATGCTTCTGTGATTCTGATTGGGCCAGTTGTTCTGAAACACGCCGATCAACAACTGGATATTGTGTTATGTTGGGAAGCTCCCTCATTTCTTGGAAGACAAAGCGACAGTCAACTGTCTCTCGCTCCTCTGCTGAAGCAGAATATCGATCCATGGCAGCAGCTAGCTGTGAAGTTTCATGGCTGTTGTATCTCTTGAATGATATTGGTGTGCTCCATAATTACCCAGCTCTACTCTATTGTGACAATCAAGCAGCACTTCACATTGCTGCCAATCCAGTTTATCATGAGCGCACTAAGCACATTGAACTTGATTGTCATCTCATCCGTGAGAAAATACAAAGGGGTCTGTTAAGAACAGCTTATATTCCCACAAAACAGCAGCCTGCTGATTTATTCACAAAGGCGCTCGGTTCAGTTCAACATGGACATCTACTTGGCAAGTTGTCAGTTTGCAATATCCACTCTCCAACTTGAGGGGGAGTATTAAATTGGTTGCTCTATAGCTGCCATGATATCCTTGGATTCTAGTAATCTTGGGTAATTAGATTTGATTCATTCCCGTTTATATCTTTCTCATATGGGAACTAATGATTGGGAATTTTGTAATTGATATAATTTTCTGTATCACTAGGTAATTGCTTTCCTTTTATGTTCTTTCTGTAAATTGTATAAGAAGACCTTGTAGTGGTGTTTTGTATTATGCAAAAATAATAAAAAGCAAATTTTCCATTAGAAAATTGTCAATAATATCAACTCTTCCGCTGTTACAGGTCGTGTTACTCAGGAACCGCTAAGCTGGGTGCGCCGAACTAAGATAGCCTTGGATGTGGCTGTGGGGCTAGAATATCTCCATGATAAGATAGATCCACCGATCATATATCGGGACCTCAAGAGCTCCAACATATTGCTGGATGACCATTACAACGCTAAGATCCCTGACTTCGGGTTAGCCACAACTGTCCCAACTGACATTTGCTGAACATTATTTGGTAGTCGTGGTCACAATGGCACCTGAGTACACCTCAGAGGGTTTACTCAGCTTAAAATATGATGTCTATGCATTTGGAGTGTTGATTCTCGAGCTTCTAACTGGAAGAAGGGGCATGAACAAAAAATTGCCAAAAGAGGAACGGTGTCTAGTTATTTGGGTACGTCATATTTTACTAGAATCAAATTTATAAGCCGCATATATCATTTGTGTATTGTGAACCAGGTTAGTTGCTATTAAGGACCAAGACAACAAAACGAGTCCATAACATTTTGTGCATTAATTTTTTTTTTTTTTGAAATAATGATCGAGTACAAAATATAGAAGCAATAATATATACCAACCAGGTTAGTTGCTGTATGCAGCATTTGCTTAAAGTTTGTTACTATCTTATGTTTGTCTCTCTCCAGGCAAAGCCAATTTTAGAAGAACAGCAAAGATGGAAGGAACTGGTGGACCCACACCTTGGAAAACAGTGCATTGACGAAAGCCTGAACCAGGCTGTTTCCATAGCTAAGATGTGCTTACAAGAGGACCCAGATTCCCGACCCGTCATGTCAGTTGTGGTCAAGTCTTTGAATCAACCGGTCCATCTTGCTGAAGGACCTGGCATCTCTAGGAAAGAGCAGCCATTGTCGATCAGGGAACCAAGATCAGACGAACCACTAAGTGATGATGTAAAAGGTAAAGTTGTGGACATGCAATCTGATGTAAAAGGCAAAGGTAAAGCTGCGGATGGGTAGTGAGATGGGGTCGAAACTTGAGGCGTGAGTGTATGGTCAAGCATGAAATACATTTTTCTGGAGGTAAATTTGTGAGGAATGTTTGCAAATGCAACAATGAGTTTTGACACTTAACTCTTAGGGTGCGTTAAACTTTGGATGGTGGAAGGAGTACTGCAAGATTAGTGATATTTTGGTTAGTGATTGAGAGTAGTGTGAGGTTAGTGCTAACTCGGGAAATGTATGAGTAAAACTAATTTCGTACTATTCCGGTTAGTAAAATGTTATTTGGATGATAACTTTAAAGTAGTGATGGAAATAATAAATAAAATAATGAATTGTTTATCTTCCAACTTATCATATTTATTTCTTATTGATTTATTAATGCATTACATATTAAGTCAGAATGTATTTTAGCTCATGCACATTTTTTTGTCCATGTTCTATTTTATTTTTATTTTTTTCAACTTTATTACACCCGTACATGTTTCAAGTACCTTTGCCATACTCCAGTGTAAAAAAATTGGAACAGCAGCAAATTAATTAATTTCAATTGAAAAAAAAATGTGTGTTCATTACATTGTACCAAGCAAAGCAATAAGAAAATTGATAAAAAAAAATGCGTGTTCATCTCTTCACTTACATCCTCTCTCAGACTTGTTCTACAGTGCAAATATCCCAGCTTCAACGCATAATATTATATTGGGGAGAAAGGGAAGGTGGTCAGAGATAAAGCAATAAAGTTGGATTTTTAAATTTTTTTTTGGGTTGATGGGTGCACTGATCAGCTAACTCGCCTTCCCTTCGAGTTAGCAGAGTAGTACTAACCCAACGCTACCCAAAATTTCTGTTTTGTGTTTGGCTCGCACTGCGATCTGGGTTAGCGCCGCTACTCAGAGAGTAGCGCTAATCTGAACCATCCAAACGCACCCTTAAAGAGGAGGCTGCATTTTTGGATCTGAATTGGTAATGCATAAATTCGTGACATGGCCAAGTTTGAAACAATTGCACTGTGGAAACGAGAAACGTTAGCTACTAATTTCATTTGTTTTAGATACAATTGCACTGTGTTGAAATTGGCATTGTATAGAGTCATATGCTGATCGGTACACCTTTTTCCTTGTTCATCTGTGACTGTGAGTATGAATATCAAAATTTGGTCCTTATATATGATGTTATGCAAAATTATATTGGCAGATAAATGGGACATAAATTTGAAAGCTGATACTTATTTGTACTTAAACAAAACAACATAAAACAACCAGAAAATTTTTTTTTATTGGTAAAATCTGCAGTCATGTGCTTAGCTCTTGAAGCTGTTTAAAATGGAGCCATGGTTTGAACCACACCTTGGCCTTGTAAAGCTTCCTATCACACTCCAGCTTGAGAAGTGATGCATAGTACCAGTAACCATTGCTCCTTTGCCTCTACACACACTCCAGCTTAAGATATGTATTCTAGCCTAGGACATGACAAAAGGCTCCATTAATATGATTATAGAGAAACCAGTCATTACTAATACAGACCTTTTAATATAATATAATCAGCTACATTCAGGTTCTAAGGTAACTTCCAGATTTTGATGATCGAGAAATATATCATGAGTAGAATTAGAACAGAAAAGAAACATCCAGGCAAGTGATATGAAATTGAAAATGTAACTGCTACCAACTGATAGCTTGCTTCAGTAACAATTGCCATACGCACCATCTTAATTTCATGCAACTTAATCTAAGGTAACTCAAAACTTTCTTTGCCAAATTGTAAACGGCCCTATTTAAACATCCTTCTCACTTTTTTCAGAGACTAAATATGCCAACAATATATATCTTAAAAGTTCTCATCAATCAGAACATCTTGTAAACATATAACAGTATAAGAATCCACTGACCCTAATTATTAATTCAAGCATTTGAACAAACTGTTATTAGTAAATGTTGATTCGATCGTTCATTCAAGCATTTGAAAAAACCATTAAATTGGTTAGGATTGGCGAGTTTGGTGTTGCTCTTATGATCCATAATTATTTATAAGTATAAAACAATACAATTGAGTTAAAATTTGCATATTTCTTAACCCAGTAGCACAATACTTGTGAATTGTGATGCATTATGCTGAATTGACACCGTATTTAGGCTTTCTAAAGTGAAGTACCTGAATATAGAGCAACCGCTATGTATCCGGAACAGTTCGTTCGGTAAGATTAGTCCCACAGCAACGCGACAATTCGGCTAGGCTGGTTTATATATGCATCCGCAGGAGAGGGAAAACGAATATAATCAGCTAGAATAGTTTTTTATGCATACACAAAAAAAAATATATAATTTTGATTTTTATTTACATGTGCATCAAACATTAACGAAAATCGACGGTTCAAATTTTATAATTTTTTCTCCTATCTTGATGACTATCAAAACGAATTTAATTTTTAATATTTTTGTATATTTGTTATTTAGATGATTTAGAATACATTTAACAGTTTACACTTTACATTTATCAATTTATATATTAATAATCTCGTGGTTAAACTTTTTTGGTCGTTGGATCCCTCCTCTTTATATTATATCTGGCTGTTTATTCAATGAAGTTATGAAGCACACAAAAGCACGTTTGGTTTGCATGATTATTAAGGGGTCTGTCCACTGTCCTACTTCCAAAAACGTTGGTATAATATAATGGACATGCGGCCCATCACTTCAAAAATCATTGACTCATCTTATATCTATCCAATTCTCTTATGTTATACAAAAATAAATTATTAACTTAGGATCTGTTTGGCGCCCCTATTCCAAAATATATAATTATTAGATTAGACTATTCCGATATTCTAACACTTTGGTGGAATACCAGATTAGCTATCTCATGTGGCATGTAAAATAGTTTCGAGTTTTGCCAAACAACATTTTTACTTTTCCGAATAATTCAAAATATCACTATTTTTCTACTTTCCAACAACCACTCTTCCATTTTTACTAATCCAATAATACTATTCTAACACTATTCCCTAATTTGCCAAATGAACCCTTATTTGTAAGGTGAATGCAACCCTTTCATCATAATAAAAAAGAAATCTTCACATTTATCAATTAAGTTCAACCTTTTCTAAAATTTTTTATATAAAAATTAAAAAAAAAAAAAACATTCGACATCAATATTCAATAACATATAAAAATATCAGCAAAAAGTCAAAAGGATAAATAGCACAAAAGTAAGGTGAATCGTATATGTACGTGTAGTTTGTATACATATCCGTACCGTATGCTGCTTGGTAGTTGGTACGGTGATCTAATAAATGTAAGATTAAGATGAGTTAAATTCTGAGCCAGCCAGTCTAGCCAGAGCCGCTGTTGGCATCAACCCTCCGGCTTCCCTGCGGCCTCCACCCAAAAGCATCACAATGCATCTGCACACCCGACAACAGGACCCCACTACAACCACTCAGTCAAACAAAGTGGGCCCCACATTCAGTACCTCCATCACACCGCTCTACGTCACTCCCCGTCACATGAAACCCGAGCAGTAAATAAACAAAGAGAGAAAGAAAAATCTACCATTCCGTCTGGCCTTGTCCGGTGCCTTCCCTTCCCTTCCCTTCCCTTTTATGACACACACAACACAAGATCCCCAATTCAATTCGATTCAATCTAATTCCATCCGATCCAATTCAATTACCCTTCTTTCTTCCTTCCTTCAAGCCCTTCTCTTTCTCTCGTAGCCTCTCTGTATGAGCGCGATTCTCTCCGCCTCCACCCCCGCCCGTCTCTGATCCGACCGGCTCCGTCTCCTCCGCCAGATCGGTCCCGCCGCAGCCAGATCTGGTTTGATTGCTCAATCCGCTGTTTCCGCGATCCGTGAAGGTAGTTTGTTTGCCTCTACCCGCTCGGCTTAACTCCCTTTCGTGCGAATTCTGCGTCTTTTGTTGTCTCCGTTGTTGTTGTCCGGTGCCGGAATTGTGTGTAGGTAGGTTCTGTGATTCAAGAACGGATCTTGAGGTGGATAGTTTTTACGATCTGCGCAGCGCAGATGAGTTTGTTGTTTTTGGATTTGGATTTGGAGAGGTTAAGTTGCGTTGTGCAGTGAAAGGTTTGATAATTGGAGTTGATCGTCTGTTGATGGGATTGGGATTATGAAAGGATCGGTTCCAGATCGATGATCTGATGATAGGTGATGCTTTGGTCGGGTAATTATGCCGGGATTGAAAGATCCGTCTGGTTGGTAGATGCGTCGATTCGTGTCTCGAACCTTTTTTTCTATTAGAAAAATGGTTGGAAGCTTGATTAAAAAAATGGTTACAATAATGGATCAGAAAGAATCTATTTTGTGTTGTTTTCTTATGCCGTTCGTCTTCCCGGGTGTTTCTTTTCATTAGCTAATGATAAATTGTTTAAAAATTTACGATCCTAGGACATGCATGGTATATTGTTAATGCTGTGATTGTGCAATTTATACACAAAATAGTGCAAAATAGAAACCAATTTAAAAACTTTTCAAGAATTAGCATGTCTGTCTGAGATGCTCAGAAATATGCATTTCTGATAGGTTGGAAATATGCATTTCTGATAGGTTGTACAAACGTGCTCCCTTTTCTTTTTCCTATCCTGATCTGTGTCAATTGATATGTGTAGGCGTGTAGCATTTCAGTCAACTAGAGTGGATTTGATTTGTCCAATGACACTGTACATAGTGATGTATATGTATATAGCTTCAACTCTTTGTTGTCAAGATTGTTTCAAAGTCTATGTCAAAGAATCACAATTTTACATGTCGATACCATATCGGTGATCCATTCTAAATTTTTCATTGTAAATTGGTATAAAACCGAGACTTGCATGTATACTTATAGTTCATGCTTATATATATGTCAGTTAATTGCAATGTTTTATGTCAATACCATATTGGTCCTGTATTAGATAAGTGCTGACATCAGTCAATGGTTATACTATTCAAGGATTGCAACTGAATGCATTTATCTTATATGTTCAATGTACTAGGAATGTAATAACTGAGTGTATTTTAGTGTACTAAACATTTCGCTCCATCTATAATATGATGGCAGTTGTAATTACAATTCAATTATTGAAAAGTAAGACTTATTCTTTCTAGTCTCCTTTTACTCTATTCATGGTATCAGAGAGCCCATGATCTGCTCCTCTTTCTATCTCCAACCCATCTTCTTCTTCCTCCATTCTCCTCAAATTTTCCCAAATTCTTCTCATTCTTTCCAAATTACTTTAATGACCACAACCGCTGCACTCAACTCTACATCTTCGTCTGCTCTAAACTCTGCCTCTTCATCAGAAACTATAGTACATATTAATCTTTATATTTTATATCTCCAATTTCAGGATATTATGGGTATGGAGATTGAGGTCACCAAGGCTGCTCAAGGGGAGGAAACCCTATCATCTAACAAGGAGAACAAAGCTACTACTGCCAGTATCCCAGTGAAGGACAACTCAGACCCAATTGTACACACTGCTGAGACGGAGACTGCCAAACAAGAAGGTAGCACTGAAGTGCCCAAGAGCTCTTTGCTACCCAAAGATGCAACTGACGAGTGGGGTGCCCCTAAACAGACTCACACTTTCTATTTGCCCAGAGTCAGGATGATGGAGGATCCTAAAGTTAAGACAAAATTGGACCAGTTGCATAAAACCATTAACAATAATAAGGCACAGAAGGGTAACTTGTTGTCTCAGTTGGCAGACAAGCGGGTTAGTTCTTTGTCAACTCTCTTTCTTTTGTTTGTCCATTTGTTGTGTATTTTGTTATTCATCTGTTAATCCATAAATACTATAATATGCTTGGCAGAAAGAAAGAAATGAGATTATACAGCAGTTGAAGCCACTGACAGAGAAAGTGAGGGAGTTCAACAGAGTACTGAATGAGAAGAGGACAGCAATGGAACCTCTGAGGGATGAGCTAGGCAAGATAAGAAATGAAACCAATGCAATCAGGGAGAAGGGAGCTGGCTTGTGCTCTTCTGTTAAGGAGCTTGACAGTCTGGTTTGTTCCACTTCACTTATTTACATTTTGAAGACCCTTTTTAATATTGTACTTTTTGACAATTCAGATCTACTTCTAATTATGTGCTTTACAAACATTTCCCTAGCAAACTTGTTTTGTTGCAAGTTTGAATTTGTCTCTTCTCCTTCTTTGTATTATTCTTCTTTTGTGTCTTATTTATTTAATTTTGTATATAAATTTTGTTCGGAACAGCTGAAAAGCCTGGAGTATAGGATGAGCCATGAGAGCATGTCACTGGATGAGGAGAAGAGGCTGATGAAAGAGATAAAACAGCTGGAAGGAACAAGGGCCCGAGTTGTAGCTAATGAGGCCTCCCGAGCTAAGCTTGATCTTGACACTGAGAAAGATACCCTTCATGGCAAAGTCAAGGTATGTCCTTTTTACTTCCTGCCTTTTCTTTTACATGTCTCATACCCACCAACTTTTGCATGTTTTCCCTGCCAAGTTAGATCTGTCGTATATTGTTCAACAGAACATTGAAAGTTTTAGTGCGTTACATTGTTATGCTTGCTCAAAAATTTTGAATTATTGTGATTTATGTAATAAAATTATACAATATTGAAAACAAACAGCTGATAGGAGCGGATATGGATGAAGTCAGGAAGGAGAGGGAGGCAATAAGGGCAAAGATAAAGCCCCTCGAGGATAAAAAGATCCCCATTGATGCTGCCATCAAGCTCCTAGAAGATCAACTCACCGACATTAATGAGAGGAACAATAAGGCTTACAACTCCATTATTGAGCTCAATAGTGGCAAAGAAACTCTTGTGAGTTGTTCATCATACAGTACATTTCATTTATTTGTAGTTAATTATACCATGGGAAAGAAGTGGTACTTGTATATTAACAGTTGATGTTGAGTGTGTGTTTCTCTTTTTGTTCCTCCAGAATACCATCTTCACAGAGAACCGCAAGATGCTAACTCAAGCCAAAGTTCTTGCTTCAAAGAAGGATATCGTGGCATTGGAAACTTTTGCTAGCACTGAGGTTTCTCTCTCTCTCTCTCTGCAATTGAACATTCTAATCATGAAATAAATAGAATGAATGATCCAATGTGATTTTCCATGCTGATTGTGTTCAATATCCTATAGATGGAGAAGTTCATGGCACAGTGGGCAAAGAAATCATTCCGTGATGACTATGAGAAGCGCATCCTCCCATCCCTGGACCAGCGTTTTCTCAGCCGCGATGGGCGCATTAGAAACCCTGATGAGAAACCTATCCTTGCTCCTGAGCCTGTTAAAGCGGCCGAACCTGAACCCTCTCCCGTTCCAACTCCCCTTCCCAAACCTGCTCAGACTAAGCACTCCAAGGAGAAGGAAGCTATAGCCAAAACAGAGGAGGATGTGAAAGTCAAGGGTGGGTCTAGCCAGGAGGTTGACAGTGTGAAAGCGAAGGAGAAGGAGAAGATGGAGAAGGTTGATCTGGAGAAATTGAAGAAGTTGAAGAGAGAAGAGGAGATTGCGAAGAACAAGATGGCACTTGAGAGAAAGAAGAAGCAGGCTGAAAAGAAGCTTGCCAAAGCTGAAGCCAAGGCTCTCAAGGAGGCTGAAGAAAAGCTCAAGGTATTTTTTCCTATTTCTTGTCAGTCTGTTTTCTCTGAACTTGATCACATTTAGAAATTGTCTTGGCGTCTTGTCAGTGTGTGCATGCTTTATATAATCAATCATAAGAAAATGTCTGTGCTGTTGTTTATCAGTCACGTGCCATTCTGCTATATATAATTCCACAAAAGCTATGTTTTATGAATTATATGGTCTGATCCTGCTTTATGTAAATTATGCTATGATTTATTAAGTAAGACACACAATCACCTGCTATTAGCTGAGCAAAATATTATATTACAATGTTCAGAAGAAGGAGAAAAAGGCAAAGAAGAAGAGTGCGCCTGAAGGATCCGAGGACGCAGCTGAGACTGAACCAACTGCCGAGGAGGCAGTTGAGCCTGAAGAGGATTCAAAGGATGAAAGCATCCCGGTTCCTGCCAAAACCAAGCCCCAGAAGGAGAACGTCAGTACTGTTGTTCGGCAGAGGGGAGGTGGGAAGAAAGGTCAGAATCAGCTTCCCAGGGCCATACTCAGGAAGAAGAAGTCACAATCCATGTGGCCGTCATGGACTTCGCTGTCAGCTGTGGCACTGGTTGTTCTTGCAGTTCTGCTGGGAGGATTTGCCTTCTATTACAAGTACTACCACCTCGCCAGCGAGAAAATTGAGGCATGATCAAAGTTGATGAGCTTTTGTTGTAATATGTCAGACTAGGGCCAAATTTTGTTGCTCTTGTAAACTTTAATTTTTATAGTATGGTCCTGTTTTTCCATATCATAGGATTTTAACTCCCCCCTCCTCTCCTCTTTCTTTGAATTTGGTCTTTGTGGACAGCATAAAAGTTGTTGTAACAGTGGTGGATAATTTATGCAAAAACTGTTAGCTTTGTAGTGTAGGAGACAAAAATGTGGCGGCAAAAAATAAAATTATTTTAAGTTTTGACTCAAGTTGGCTTTTTGGTGATGGATGGCTGATAGCCTGGTAACTGGTAACTCATCTAATCTTTATTGTTTTTTACTTTAACAGGTAAGTAAAAAAATTTACAATTGCACTGTTAAGGAATGCATGCACCAAAGTAGCAAAACATAATTTGATTTTGTTGCGTGCTAATTCCAAATATTGAGTTGTTGGCTCGTCAAATACTTGAGAATATGTGAATGACACCTTGAACATGTAAACAAATAAAATAAAGAATCTCGTCAAATTGATTAGAAAGAATTTTGATTGAACGGATACACGAAGATAAATTCATCTTTTATTCGTTAATTAGACGCTCAAATACAACAAACGAACATAAAGTATATAAACTATGGAAGTTCAAGTTTATGAAATTGGACATGTTTAGGAACCAATTATTTTGCCAGCTTTCAGTTCCATTTCTTTCAATATGGTGGATGAAGCAGACCACAACTTCTCAGCTATCTCGGTATCGTATGACAGCCAAGAGGAACCAACTGTGCAGCATTTACCACCGAAAAAGAATTGCCCTGATGCTTCCTGTAAGCACAAACAAAAGCAAATTTCAAAAGCATTCAATTTCCTACTTTAAACCATAAGAGCATTGGAAATCATAGCATACATGATACATGGGCAATTTAAGGTACATGTAGAGACTTGTAATATCACAGTGGGATGGAATATGGTGATTTCTGAAATCAAACTTATGTGATATCTGTGATAACGGCTTTAATGCTTACCAAATTTCCCCAAATAAAAAATAACATTCAACATGAATATGATTCAGATACGTTGTATATCACATACAAATTTGATTTGAGAATAATTGCTCAAGTACCCATCAAATTAAACTGTTACTTTCTTAAATTATGCGACGAAATGATGAATGGGTACTAGGTCTCTAGCTTGCACCAGACATAATACAATATTAACTCATGAAGAACATATTGCAAAATTTCAAATCTAAATTTCTTTCAATCTCATAAGCAATGGTTGGTTGCTATCGTTATCCATCATACTTCTTGTCAATTATAAACTTTGTATAATCAAACATAATTCAGATCTTATCTATTCAAGTTGAACATTTTTAACGTCTCAAATTTTCCCTTTAGTTTCATAAGCAATGAGCTGGTTGTTGCAGGTTTCAATCAAGCCTATTTTCAAGCATATATTCTATCAACAAAAATAATTTGACATTTAATGTGTGTATTCTCAAGGCAATGCATTTGCTAGATCACAGCAAAATCGTGAGTGACACTTACTGGATGAGCCAAAGCCGCATCAATAATTGAGCTAACCCCAATTTCAGGGGCTTGGCAAAGACCCAGAATTCTGAGAACAAAAATCGAGAATCTTGAAATCAAAGGGGGAAGTTCTCGCATTATGTTTGTCTCAACCACTCCAGGATCAGCAGCCCTAAATAAATGTAAATATTTTAGTATACAAAATACTTCATCAATGCTATCTGTGCATTTCTAAAGTTCTCCTATTTGGACCAAGTCAAACCAACAATCAAACTGACCCGATCTAAAGGTTCCAATTGGTTTTATAGTAGATTACAAATTCAGAGAAAACAAAGATGATATTTATAGATAGTAGATTACAAATTCAGATAAAAGAAAGATGATTTAGAAACAGCAGCACTTACATGACAGAGACATGACAAGAAGGCTCCAGATGTAACCGCCGATGCAGCTCATAGGTAAATAGCAATAGACATACTATAAATTAAACAGAACATACAGATTAACAAGCAAAACAAGTGGCAAAGAAGTAAAGAAAGCTCAAATTTCACAATGTCAAAGCATAAAATGTCTTTCTTATTCTTACTGTATTGTTTTACTAAATTGCCCTTTACAAAAAAAGTATTGGATGGTTTATGGAAAAGAAAAATACCTACATTTGGAATGCTCATAAGTCGAGGCACAAGGATAGTTCTGTCCTTCTTTCCGTGCATACAATGCCTCATACACATCAAAATCAAACACTAGGGACAGATGAAAAAAAAATACATATAAATGTCTGCATTTTCCTCTTCTCTAACAAACAGCATTCATTTTACCAAGCACCACCACATGGTAAATGCATGAAAAAACAAAATAAATGTACACTAACCACATCTGTGAGTGAAAGATGTAACATTCACGACCCGAGAGGGAACGGGGCTACTCTTAAGCAGCGGCATTAGAAGACTTGTTAAGACAAATGCACTGATGTAGTTTGTCTCCATCATCCTTTCATTGAATTAAAACTATAACAGCTTAATTTTTAAATTATGCAACTACACCATTTTAGTTGCTATCTGTATTACAGAGATCCATTTAGCAAATGATTGTATATAATTTTCAAACCAGTGGAAAAATTAGAAGTGAATTACTCATCAAATCCATCCAGGGTTTCTCGGCAAGACTTGGCCAAAATGCCCGCACAGTTTACCAAAAGCTGTAGTGACTCATGATTTCCCAAGTCAGAAAGCCTTTTCTTCAAAGAAACTTCGAACTTCTTAATTGAAACATATGAGGACAAATCCAGTTGAATTGCCTCCACACATTTATCCCCTAGCTCTTTAATTTCATTAACCGTCTGCATTTACACCAAGATACAAAACTTCAAGATCTTATGATAATTTCATAATACCATCTCAAAGAACAGATGGCAACCAAATGTCTATGTACAGGTATAGTGGTATGTCTCCTAGGTCAATACTGGTACGAAAGGTCCTCCATAATAGCTAAAAGATCAAATTCCCAGCTTATATTATAGCAGATTTAAACATAGAATAGATGAAAATGAATGTGGGTGTTTTTGCATGTACCTTGACAAGCAATTCCGGATTCCGTCCAGCTGCCAATCAGTTACCACAAAATTAAAAAAAAAAAAAAAAAGCCTCAATCTTCAGTCCAAAAGAAATATGAATTACAAGTTTACAACAGAAACCCAACATATGAATCAATGAAAAAGGCCTCACCAATAATTACATGATAACCTTCCCGAGCCAGTTTGATTGCAGCCGCCTTCCCCAATCCAGAGGTACCCTAAACATGCACAATATCAACCATACATGAATTTCACAGATAACCCAACAAAAGTTCATAACTTCATCAATTATCATCATCACACACTGTTAAAAGAAAGGGTGGGGATCCGCTGACAACTAAATTTGGTGACAACTGCGACAAATCTCTAAATAGAAAATATTTTTGTACAAACATACTGTGAAGCTCATAAATCATAAATCGATTGTTTCAAATTTCGACCAGTTTGAAAGTCGTTTGATCCTGTATCAGAACTCATTATATTTTGAACCGTCGGAAATATTGAGAAATCTTGATGAACCCAACAAAAGTTCATAACTTTATCAATATCAATTATCAATTTCTCATAATCTCACACTGATTCTACTTTTTTTTAAAAAAAAAAAGATAAGTTATTATTCAATAGAAGCAAAGAACCAATCAATCACTGAATTAATTAACCAAAGAGGGGCAGAGAAAGAGCAAAAGCAACTTACTCCAGTAACAACACAGACGGGCCGGGTGATCTGGGAGTGAGGTGCAGTAGAGAGGCGGGGGAACCGGCGGCGGGAAGAGGAGGGAGTGAAGAAGAGGTGGAGGAAGTGGGAGAAGAGAATGGCCCCCGTCCAGAGGAACGCCATGCGCCAGAACTGCCCCGAGAATACCATCCGCACCACCTCCCAATCCACACCCACACCCACACCCACACCCACTCCCGCCATGTTTCGATTTGCTTCAACGGCTCAACAACGCACTTTTTCTCACTGAGTTGTTTTTTATTCTTTTATTTGCTTTGCGCGCTTTCTGTGTGTGTCCGTCTAGTCATGTCAACTGAATGAAGTAGGGGAGTGACTTTGGACAGTGGACACCCTCAACGTCCTAATCGGATCTCAGTCTGAGATTTCGATCCGACGGTTATCAGAGACCTCGAGATTCGGACTCAGCAGATACGGGTCCTGAGAACCGTCGGATCGGAATCTTGAGATCCGATTTGGATGTCAGCCGATTTCAGCGCGACACGCTCAAGATTGCTTGAAAGTTGAAACCCCAATGACAATTTTATTCTTGATTAATTATCTAAGATTTAAAATTATTTGGTGGTTTTAACTTAAATATTTTGTAGAAATAATATCTGTAACGTTGACTTTCAAAAAAAAAAATATATCTGTAACGTTGGTTTTGGGAAAATATTGAAAATTATTTTGTAAATATGTAAACATATATAATTTAAAGAAAGAGGAGGGATCATTGACGATGCTTAATTTGATAATCTTGATAATGAGAATTTTTAAAAATTTGTAAAAATTTACAAAAACTCTTAGAAATGAAAAAGGACTTACGGATATATTATTTAACTTATAGATTGGTAGTGTTTCAAATTTCAATCAATTTGAACATTGTTTAATGGCTTATCAAAATTTTGTGCACTTTTCAACGGTTGTAAATTAACATATCTTTGAAGAGCTATCAAATGTCGCTTAAATTGAATATAAATGGAAACATAGTCAATCTATAAATTAAATAATACATCCATAAACCATTATTTTTAAGAGATTTTGTGAATTTTTACAAATTTTTGAAAATTCTTATTGTCAAGATTGTCAAATTAAGCATTGTAGATGGATCCCTCTAATTTAAATATGCATCACCCAGGAAGTAGATTCTCTCTTCTTTTTTTTTTTTATTTCGGAACATTGGCCCTTGGCAGTGGCTGCCAAATTGGCAATTAATTAATTAATTAATGAAGTAGATTCTCAGCAGTTTCAGCTTCGATGTTCGAGTGTTTTTGTTCTTTGATCGATTAAGTTTGGGCCGGCCCAATATTGGATCCATAAAAGCCCAATCAGTCTGTTTCTCTGCTTTCTTTCTTTAATTTCCATCCTATGGGAGGACAATAGCAAATGCTACAACAACGCATAGCTTCTGCACGTGCTACCTAACAATAACCACCAGCTGCTCTGCTCTGCATGCTTCCAAGCTGAATCAAAACATCCCCGTACTTTTTTGTTTGAAAGAATAGGAATTGTTACTCAAAAAAAAAAAAAGAAAAAGAAAAAAAAAGAATAGGAATTTAATCGTTCGAGAAAAATTATCTGGGATTGTTTGGTAAGGTGATTGGCTTAAATATTTAAGCCTCACTAAATCACACTCATTTAGAAAAAAAAAAATAGCTTAAGAAAACTTAAGTGTTAAGCCATGGATATTGCTTCATTAGGAATCGGGGTAAGGCTTAAGCCCCGGTTAAAAGGAGGCTTAAAGAGAAACTTTTAATCCGTGCTAAGGAGTTTGTGTTCGGAAGGATTAAGAGACTAAGGAAGCTAAAGGAAGTCTAAGGAGGGGTTGCCGAACGGCCCCCTAAATTTTGCCCAGGACATAGTTAATTTTTTCTTTTTTTTTTTTGGCTCCGTAAATTTAAACCTTGACACATGGACAAGTAACACTTCATTTATTTTATACAATGAAAGGAAAAAAAAGAAGAAGAAATCTTTACTGGTTGGTAACAAGAACAACGTTGAAATGAAATTATTTGTCAGGAAATTGGAATTGATTTTGATCTTCAAATCTAAGAAAAGAAATGATTCTAGCACTTGTCTTTTGAGTTGATATATAGCACTGGTACTGACTACTGAGCAGTCATGCTATGCTTCATTGTCAAATATCAAGTCTTGCATAAAACCAAGCTTATACACCGGGAATGGCATGAAATCATGAAATGTGGAAGGCAGAGTCATAAGTTTCACCTTTCCTTTTTTATGAACAACTCTGTGGCCTGTGATGCCAATGGAATTCAATTCCGCTGTTATCCTTCCCTCATATAACAGGTCCTGCTTTTCCGATCGGCACCGTCGGATTAAAATGGACGGATGAGATCTGTTCGGTAAAACTCTTTTTTACTTCAAAAACCGAACTTTACACTGAATCTGAACCGTTCGGTGTTGATCCGACGGTCACCGTCGGGATAACAGGGTCCTGTTATCGCCGAAGAATAACAGCAGAATCGGACGCGATGGCAATGGCATGTGACTTCCTGCCCTGTGCAGTGCGAACTGTGAAGAGAGAAGACGTATTCGAGTTCGATTTCTCTAACAAATCTTATTTGTTTATTAAGTCAAGAATGCTTAATTTTGTTAATGATGGCTAAGCTGGACCCATGGGAATATATTCATACGTGCCCAAACTACTGATCTTATCTCCACCAATACCGAAACAGTCCAAATTATTTTCACCAATGCCCAAACTTAATTAAGGGCGTGAATCCAACTTCATCCTTTAACCTCTTCTTGTGCTGCCTAAACAGCCAAGTTACACGGGCAATGGACAGAGGTGGGCAAGTAAATATGAGTCTAAATGCGCTATTTGATTTGGACATCTGTGAAATTAATTTAACTGCTTAGGCAATTATGCAGTTAGGATAGAAAGTTTGGGCATCCATAAAATTTTTCCGACCCATGCATGCTTCAGTGAAATTTTAGCAGGAAGTTTTGTTTTATAGTACTTTGAGACATTTTTTTTTTCTCCCAGCTCTGTTGGAATCTCTTTCACGCATGTTTGTTAATTAATTACATCTTCAAAAACTGTTAAAATTGTTAAAATTGAAAATTGGAGTGAATAAAATTAGTACAAATTAAATCTAACTCAATTGATTTAGAACTCTGTTTCAAGTGCGTAGTTGGCAACATGCTTAATTACTCCAAAAAAAAAAAAAACTATTTATGTCACTAAACTAAAACCATGTTAATTAATATATACAGCGCAACTGAACACATTGTATAGATATTTTTAGCATGACAATAACAATAAATAAAAGACGAAACACTGAAAATGAGACCATTGAGCTGGACCGGACTACAGCATATATAGGGGTCGCAATGGAACGGAATTTTCAGTTGTTCCATTTCGTTCCGTTATAATAGAACGGAAACGGAACAGATTTTAGTTCCGTCCGTTATAACGGAACGGAAACGGAACATAATTTGGTTCCGTCCGTTATAACGGAACGCTTAACGGAACAGATTTTGGTTCCGTCCGTTATAACGGAACAGAAACGGAACACACCATTTCCGTTCCGTTCCGTTCCATTGCCACCCCTAAGCATATGTCCTACACAGTAGGCAAGCACTGTGCTTGCTTGCTTCTAAGAGGTACGGCGTGTGCCTTCATTTCCTATGCAGCCTCACCAAAATGTAATATTCTTCTTCAAATGGGCATTTCAGAAATTAAAGAAAAAAAAAAAAAGCCATATTGCAATAAGCATAGCATAGCATTGATTATCGGTGGAATTATGCATTTATGCGCCAGCATCATTCCATTTCCCTCTGTGTTGTGTTGTGTAATGTAAGTTTGGAATATACGAACTATAATGCTACATGAAATATTGTATATGGTTAACAAAAATAAACCCCAAAAATTATGGTTGTTTTGTTAATACCAGTAAATCTTAACCATAAATTTCAAAAGACTAAAATCTCAACCGTAAATCTCAATCATCATGTATTCATATCGAATGATTGAGATGTAGTGGCATCGGATACTACTAAAATCTAGCCGCATCGGATCTCTTTCATAATAATAATAATAATCATGATTAACAAAAATTCTTCGACGGCTGGTTTTTTAGAACCCCACCTGCAAAATAACCCAGATTAAGCCCAAATTTTCGGTTTAAGAAGGAACCAGAAAGCCCATAATGGTCTGAGTAGCGTGTGGATTTGGTTAATCCTAGTCATGATCCACGAGCTCTATTTAATTATACCATTTTTACAATATTAATTAAAGAGAAAAAATAGTTAAGAAGTAATCCCAGTCTTTGCTGTCCCTTTCAGTCGTATCTGGTGATCTTCCTTTTTTTTTCTTTTTCTTTTATATAAAGACGAGTATATCAGATTAAAGCCGATCAAAATTAAATATCAATATAATCTCATCCGAACTTCAGTTGAATATGGTGATCAATAATTACTCATAAAATTGAGAACTTCGATTTCTAAAGTTTAATTATATTTCTAAACTGCAGAGGTACGGTTTGCGGAAAATGGAGAGGAGAAATTGACATTGTGCTTCTTTTGCCTTTTTGAAATCTTCGGTACTATCCGAATCCGATAGAAAAGAAAACCCGACCCGTTAACAAGCCTACCGAACCAGTCAAATCAAATGGTACAAGCACGCAGCACGCTTCCTCATCTTAACCGTCCATACATGCACGAAGCAAACAAAACTCATGACCAAGATACTTTCCTTCTTACCCCCTCCAAAAAACAATATATAATTAATCCATCACGATTAGTTAAGAGGAGGGATCCATTGACAATGGTTAACTTGACAATCTTGACAATACTACTTTTCAGAAATTTATAAAAAATCATAAAAAATCTTAAAAATGAAAAATGGTTTATGGATGTATTACTTGACTTGTAGATTGATCATGTTTCAAATTTCAATCAATTTGAACATCGTTTAATGACTTATCAGAATTTTGTGCACTTTTCGACGGTTGTAATTTAACGGATCTTTAAAGAGCTACCAAACGTCGGTTAAATTAAATATAATCAGAAACATAATCAATCTATAAGTTAAGCAATACTTCCATAAACTTTTTTCTATTTTTAAGATTTTTTATAATTTTTTATAAATTTTTAAAATGTGTCATTGTCAAAATTGTTAAGTTAACCATTGTCGATGGATCCCTAACCCTCCTCATTAGTTAATTCGTCAAACCATGATTTCCAGCTATTCAACAATATACAGACTTAAAAAGGATGAAACTGAAAAACATAGTCAGAGGCTGCACAGTGGCACACGGAACATCAACGGCGCATGCTGACATGCTCAAACCAACAACTAGGGAGGAAAGCAATGGAAAGATGAATAAGTTAGTAAAGAACCAACCAAACGGAGGAAAAGGTGGAGAAGGTGAAAAGCAGTAGATTACACAGAGAAGCGTAAGCGTAAGGAGGAGGCGTAGTAACGTAACACGAAGTCCGAAAAGGCAATGGACGTACAACGGAAGAAACCATCCGTCCTTGTGTACTTCCTCCGCTAATCATTTCCGTTATCATTCGTTCGTTCCTGCCTAAACACTCTCTGACATCCAGGGCCCACCTGTCAGTCATTGAATGGGGAACGAGGGTCGTTATTTTCTGAACCAGGAAGGCGTTCCAGAATGAATCGGAGAGATGGAGACTGGACTGGGAGTTGTTGATTGGATGGTTAGGATGTTTTGTGGACCGGGTTCAGAATAGAGAGTGCACAGGGAAAATAACTCCATTCGGATGAATTTCATGAATGAATTGATAAGCACTTGACAAGAATTGAGTAGCTGTATGGCTGATAGGGCTGTCAACGAATCGAATCGAATTTTATCTAAACCGAATCGAACAAAAATCAAATCGAGCCGAAATCGAATCGAGCTCCGAGCTCCATACGAGCTCAATTATTATAATAAATTATGATTACCGTAGATAATTAAAGCTAAAATAAGTATATTATTTTGTCATTTTTTTATAATATAAACAAATTATCGTTATTTTTATTAATTTTATAATAAATTATGATTAAAAAATTATATTTTATTAATTTAACAATAAAATAAATATATTTTGTTAATTAAATAATAAAATAGGTATATTATTACAAACAATTTTGACAAAATAGTTCAAAAAATGTGCAAATTACTATATATCGAGCTATTATGAATCGAATCCGAATCGAATCAAGAAAAAATCGAGCCGAGCTAAATCGAACTTGAGCTGACAAAAAATTGAATCGAGCTCAGACTGAATCGAACTCGAGCGAATTACGAGCTACGAACTTTTTTGCCAGCCCTAGTATGGCACTGTACGCTTATCAAATATAAAATTAAGTCTTCATATAGTGAGGCTAATATTACTAATAATAGTACAAAAAATTTTCTTATTATAGACCTATATCTCTAACTTCAAAAACATTAAGTAATGCTTGATGCAAAGTCCAAACCGTTCATTATGATATTATTTAATGTTTGATTCTAAAAATTTCATATTTTAGAATTTTTTTTAAGTATTCATGAAATATTTTAAAATGTCACTTGATTCAAATATTATAAACCATCTAAATAAGTGAAATTTCAAAGTACCTAAGAAAAATAGTAAACAAGTTTTAAAAAAAATTCAAATTTTCTAAATAAATAAAAATGTATATGAAAAATAGAGAGAAATTTTGTTTGGCTCAATTTGTATAATTTATCCTGTATGCTACATAAAAATAGGCAATTATTTGTATTCATATGTGATTTTTAGAAAGTAAAAATTGACAAGATATGTCAATTACGAAGAAAAGCATACATATATAAATATATATTATTTTAACGCTATATTTATCTATAATTTATAGAGTATTAATAGAAAACTTTTGAACACCCATGACTTCTTTTTTTTTTTTTTTGATAAAATCTATGACTTCTTATAAACATGTCAACATTTTTTTCTATATATATCTAAGTTCTTATAAGTAATATATAGTAGTTTATTAACTAAACATACA
Source organism: Cyperus esculentus (assembly GCA_030179965.1). Classification (NCBI taxonomy): domain Eukaryota; kingdom Viridiplantae; phylum Streptophyta; class Magnoliopsida; order Poales; family Cyperaceae; genus Cyperus; species Cyperus esculentus. Next base: position 2,687,766 of record JASGLE010000021.1, read on the forward strand.
ATTAAATTAAACATCTAATTTCAAATTATCCAGATTTCAGCATACGTATATGAACAAATAAATGATATCAACTTCTCTGTTTTTTTTTTCCATAAAGAAATGACAGGAGGTGAAAAATTCACTTAGTCAAAAAAAATAAAAAATAAAAAATAAAATTGGTGTCGTGTGGACGTGTGGTTGGGTCATGGGTGACTTTTGGAAATTGGGGACGACAGTGCAGCGTGCACCGGGCGCAGGAAGGCGGTCCGCGTCGTGAGCTGATGGCGCGGACTTAAGGTGGATAATTAAACCCGATTTGAATAACCGTGATACGTCCGCCGCGGTTCCTCAATAGTAGTAGAGAGAAGGAAAGAAAAGAAAAGAAAAAAAAACAGAAATCGAAACAGGAGAAAGAAAAGAGAGAGAGAAAGAAAGAAAGAAAGAAGAAAGGCAATTCAATTCAATTCAATTGAGGACAAGTTAAGATCTCCGATTCATTCATTCATTCAGTCCTCCGATTTACTCAATCAATCAATTCCTCCCCTCCTCAATCGATTGCTCTACAATCGATCGATCTGCAATCAGCTGGATTCCGTCTGAAGTTGAACTGTTTTATCTTGTTGTTGTTGTCGAGGAGGTGGTGGAAGGAGGTTTGATTGATTGATTGTTTGATTGGTTGATAGGGGTGCGTGCGTTGGAACCCTAGCGAGGTTAGAAGCGGTCAGGTGTGGTGTGGTGCTGTGTTGCTTCTGGAGAGTGCGATTTTACTGGATTTGAATCGGCAATTGCACGGCGGTTCAGTATGGTTTGTACTGGCAAGGGTTGATCGGGATTCGGTGTGGGGTTGCCAGTTGCCGGAACTGTAAACCGAAGCCATGGATTTGGTTGCGAGTTGCAGGGTATATGATTCCTTTACTTCCTCTTCTTCTTCTTCTTCCCTTTCTGATGTGGTGTGCTGGTAATTTGCTGTGGGGACTTGTATGTGGCTGGTTCCGGGACAAACATCCCGTAATTGATTAATGCAGATGAAGTTGTACTCGGAATAATACTCTGCAGATGGAGTTTCAGCTGATGCATGGGGCTCTCATGCCCTGTGCTTGTTTCTGAATTGCAAACCAATTGCCCGATCTGAATTTTGTGAAAGTTAAATCTTTTTTTCTTTTATAATACAACAAAGAACTGAGTTGCTAAAATGGTAAAGTTAGAGTAATGCATCTCCTGAAACTTATCTGTTATTTGCATTGAGGACCTCTACCCTGCTGATTTGGGTAGACAAGCATAGATTGTTGTTGAAATGTCACCTGAGCATACGTTGGTAAGGTTCTCGGGGTCTAATTTATGTTTGCGAGGTTCAACTAAAGGGGAGTGGTTAGTATGATGCAGTTATTTACTGGGTATGTTTGCAAGTTACTGGTGCATTCAGAAAAGTTTGCTTCTCCTGTGAAACTATGTTTTGGTCCAGTGTATATCTTTTTTTTATCACTTGGTGTTGCAGTTGAAGTACATTTTTTTTATTGTTATTTTGTTGTTGCAGGAGAAACTACAATATTTTAGGATAAAGGAGCTTAAAGATGTGTTAACTCAACTTAATTTAGCTAAACAAGGGAAAAAACAGGTACTTTTAAGTCTAATTCTTTTTCTTGATTTGTTTACCTTTTTACAATTTTACTCTATATGGTTTAGCCTATTCTAATGTCAGATGCTTTTATGTCCACTTAAAACCATAGCACATGACGTTAGAATACTACTTGTACTTGTGTGATGATCTTTTAACAGAATTCTTACATTACGCTACTTTATTTGGTTTGCATCTCTTGACCACTTCAGTATATTTTTATAAGAAAAAAGAAAATTAATTGCAAGTTTTGTCTGTGTGTTGTGTGTGTGTGAGAGAGAGAGAGAGAGTTGAGGATAGTCTAAAAAACATACAGAACATAGGAGTCTTACCTGCTCTTTCACATATTATTTGCTGATCTCTTGGGCTTTATTTTAGAAGTTTGTGTTACTATTTATCTTTTAATTTGAGCTCTCCACTTCTTTTGTAGGACCTTGTCGACAGGATATTAATGTATGTCTCAGATGACCAAGGTAATATGTCTTTCTTATGATGTCCTGATTAACTTGTATTCATATTTACATTTGTATATGTATTCTTTATATCTCTTTTTTCAGTAACTTGTTCATGGTAACTTTTCTGATACACATTTGTGCATCTATTTTGTGTAGGAGCACACAGGTGGGGAAGGAGAAATCCTTTAGGGAAAGAAACAGTGGCAAAGATAATAGATGATACCTATCGGTATAATTTCTTTGTATTTAACCGTTACAACCAACCCTCCTAGTGCGACGTAATGAAATAAAAGGATGTCCTCTTTATATTCACTTTTTATAGAAAGTTGCAAGTGCATGGAGCTCCTGAATTTGCCACAAGGAGCCACAGCTCATCAGATTTTACTAACCATCATATCAGACCGAAAGAGGAGGTTGAAGGACCTCCCCCCCCTGTGATGAAAGTGCGGTGCCTTTGTGGCAATACCTATGGAACAGAGTCAATGATTCAGGTACTGTCATTTATATGAAACCAGTTAACTGCCCTAATCGATGTTGCATGTAATGGCATAATCTGACAAAAATTGTATCTTTCTATGGTAGTGTGAAGATGTTAAATGCCAAACTTGGCAACATTTTAATTGTGTAATTATACCTGAGAAACCCATGGAAATTGTGCGGCCTGAGAACGTGCCTACCTTTTATTGTGAATTATGCAGACTCAACAGAGCAGATCCGTATGTTTCCTTTACTCTCTCAAAAATTATTTTGTAATCGTCTCCTTTTAGTTCTGTTCTGTTGTTCACTGATCGAAATGATGCTAACAAACAGATTCTGGATCACTAAGTCGCATCCATTGCCCGCATGCAAGTTTGCATCTTCTGGTCAGGCACTTGACGGGTATAGGCATACATATTTCTTTCTTTGAGTTTTTCTTGTGTGTGAATTGTGTTGATGTTTATTTCTCCTGATCATTGTATAGATTTTGATGGAAGTTTTATATCTCATCTTCATTCTATGCTAGTAATATAAAATGCACAGTATTGGCAATTATAGTAATCATTATCCTTGTTAAATGTGATACTTCATTTAGGGACTTTGTTGTTGTATGGGAATCCACCTTTGCAAAGCAACTGAATTAACTTATTACAGTAGATTGCATGCAAATCTATTTCTATTGTTGTCATTTTCATTTTTAAATGTTGATGTTGTGAAATGCAGATCTAACACGATGCAAACCATTGAGAAAACATTTCAATTGTCTAGATATGATAGAGAATTGCTTCAGCGAGCTGAGTTTGACCTCCAGGTTTGACACTTTCTAAATTTATTGGTCTAATTGCTCAATACACGGACATCTGTGGGAGTTCTTAAGGTTTAAACTTTTAACTAGCCTGGTATTGTGCTTTGATGCAGGTATGGTGCATGCTCCTTAATGATAAAGTTCAATTCAGAATGCACTGGCCACAACACGCAGAACTGCAAGTCAATGGTATATTAAATACTCATTTATTTCCTTGCCCATATTTGAAATTCTTAATATCTAATAAAATATCTAGTGCCTTTACTCTCCCTTTCTTTTGCTGCTGTGCATTTTTTATGGGACTGGTCAGAAGTAATGCTTATGTCTTAAATATACTTTGTTTTAATAGGTATTAGTGTGAGAGTAATTCCCAGACCTGGACAACAGCTTCTTGGGATCAACGGTAGGGATGATGGTCCTGTGGTAAGTACACTCACTCTCAGTCCAAATTTGTGTTTTAATTTAGTGGAAGCAGTATGAGGCAAACAACATCTACCTTTTTTCCTAGATCACCACATTAAGCAAGGAGGGACACAACAAAATATGCTTAACAAGATGCGATGCACGCACATTCTGTTTTGGCATCAGAATTGCAAGGAAAAGGACTGTTTTACAGGTCAACTATCTTTTTAACTCTCTAATTTTTTTTCCCTTTTCTTTTTAGAGGGGAGAATGTTCTGAGAAAGAAAAAGTAACTTCCATCAGAAGTTCTTTTTTAAATGACAAATAGTTGGATTTAAGTTTCAGAGAATGCTCAACCAGTTTTGATCTCTTGCTTTATTATTACTGATTTTGTATATATTTTTTTTTTCTGATGGCCATGTTTTCACATTTACATCAACTACATAACAGCACACATGTGCCATGCGCACACTACTATATAATTTGGCTTTTCCTACATCATGTTCATGTGTTATTTCTTATATGTATTGATCATTTTTGTCAAATATAGGTCCTGGACATAATTCCTAAGGAAGCTGTGGGAGAGCCTTTTGAAGATGCTCTTTCTCGCGTCAAGAGGTGTGTCGGTGGTGGAAAAGACTCGGATAATGCAGATAGCGACAGTGACCTTGAGGTGGTTGCTGAATCAGTAACCGTCAATCTCCGCTGTCCTGTATGTAGTAATTTAATCTTTAGCTCATGTCACTAATTTTGTAATGTGTGTTTTTTTTTTTTTTTTTGGTAACAAAATTATAATTTATGCCTATCGTAACTTGCAGATGAGCGGGTCTAGGATAAGAACCTCTGGGAGGTTTAAACCTTGTGCCCACATGGCTTGTTTTGATCTGGAGGCATTTGTTGAACTCAACCAGAGATCGAAAAAGGTTGATTATCTCATGCAGCTTTCCAGTTTTATTCTTGCCATTTTACCTATTCTCAGTGTGTTTGGATGGGGTTAAGGATAGTGCTAATTTGTGTTGGTACTAGTCCCAGTTGTTCTATTTTTAAGCAAGTATATATATATATATATAGCCCTTCAAAATAATTGGGTTAGTGGCTATTCTAGTAAACAACCAAAAGTTGGTTTGCTATTCCAAATTCTTGGATCAGTAGCTCTTCTCACTAACTCACCTTTTTATCCAAAGTCCCAACACGCCCCTTAAGATTTACTAACAAATGTATTTGTTCTATTTTCTGTTTCAGTGGCAATGTCCTACGTGCATGAAGAACTACTCTCTTGAGAATATCGTTATTGATCCATACTTCAACCGGATCACCTCAATGGTAATCTCAATTTTATGAACTTTTGATGTTTGCTTATTACATTAAAATAATTTATTGAATAAACATGGTTATGGCTTCTGATACCTCCTTGTGTGTTGGTATCATTTAGATGCGCAAATGTGGTGAAGATGTATGTGAGGTTGAAGTGAAGCCTGATGGGTGCTGGCGTGTGAAGGCAGAAACTGAGCACAAGGAGCTCATGAAGTGGCACTTCCCTGACGGCTCTCTTTGTGCCGTAAGGGAGGAAGTGGAGGTCAGGAAACCTATCATTGATAAACCAGGCCTTATTAAGCCAGAACCGACATCAGACAGTCATACAGGTATAAAGATAGGCATCAAGAGAAACCGCAAAGGACAGTGGGAAGTCAGCAAGCATGATGAGCTTGCAAACAAGAGACCCTTGCTTCCTGGAAACCATATTAATGGGAAACATGAAAACAACTTACTTAGACCAATACATATGACTAGCAGCGGGTCTAGTTATAGGGATGGCGATGATCCCAGCGTTAATCAAGATGGTGGTGTTCACTTTGATTTATCGCTGAACAATGGCCATGAGTTCAATTCTCTCAACTTTGATACAGGTTACAACCTAGAGGAGGACAGAGCACCGTCCCAGCCAAATAACGATGAGGTGATTGTACTCAGCGACTCCGATGATGCTGATCCTACCTATGAGGTGGGTCCCTCAGGGGAAGCCAATGTTTATCCCTTCTCTAATCCCCATCCAAGTGTTTCTGGAAGGTATGCTGAAGATCTGGCTTACGGTGCTAATGGTGGAACCACTAGCTTTGGCCTTTTCAGTAACCCCGATGAATTTGACATGAACAACTTGTCTATGACTGGGAACCATATGTCAAATTTAGGCTACCAGTTCTTTGGCAGCAACGATAATGGTGCACCAGACGCCCTCGGCCTTGCTCCATCCAATGGGTATGGTTTGTCAACTGATGTCAATGCCATTGGAGATGCTATTGGAGATCCACAAGATTTTGTGAATGGCCACAACACTAACTCCGACTTACACGACAGTCTAGTTGCAAACCCCTTGGCTTTCGGTGGAGATGACCCTACTCTTAAGATATTTTTGCCAACCCGGCCGTCCGGTACTACATTGCAGGATGATGCTAGTGAGCGTGGGGACATGTCAAACGGGCTTCACCCTGATGATTGGATGTCTCTTTCTCTTGCAGCCGGTGGGAACCATGAGGATACTACTGCTGATCTTTTTAGCTGTCAACCTCAGCAGCAGCAAACTACAGCGAAGTCATCCATGCTGGGTGGATCAAACAATGATGGTTTGTCCCCTCCAATCCCTCTCTTTCTTTCCATGACCACCACTACTGAAGCACAGACATAACTTATTCTTCCTTTCTGTAACAAGTTCAAATATTTTTTCTTGCAGCTTTCGGACATCTGGGTTCCAATCTTAATGATATAAATAATGTGCCTGATCCTTCAAACAATATGCTAGGGCCTGATTATACATTCTCTCAGTCGCATCAGATTCGGCCACCCCAGAACCATTTTTTTTGTAACGTGGATACTGATTCTGATACTGACAATTTCTAGAAAAGAACTTCTGGGGGTTTCATTTCTATAGAAATCTCCTGCACTCCTCCAAAGGTCCATCTCATCTACTTCATTGGAATGAATAGTGCCAAGAGACCTGGATCTGAGGAACATAAGCAAAACCCAGCAAACACTTGTTGCGAGGCGCTTCTTTTCTCACGTGTTCTTAAGTTGACTAGTTTTTTATCGTACAGATTTTTTGAGACTGGATTGTGCAGGCTAAGGTTGGGGTTATTTTTCCTGCAGGAAAAGCAGCATGTACATTTTTTATAGGAAGATGAGGGCCATCCCATGGTGTAAGCCAATTTATAGGGGAAGGTTCATATGTTAATATAAATTAGTGAGTAGTCGCTATATATATTTAGCTGTTTTTGTTTATTTTTGCTTTTCTGGTCAAAGTTCTGATGGCTATTAACTATGCTGTTGTCAATTGATGGGGGGACAAATGGATTATTTTTATAGAGCAAGTAGATTACATACAACTGAAAGTGATAGGAACATGAACAATTTATGTTGTTAGAGCTATGTGCTTCCGGTTTAATAATTTGTAGACAAATGTCATTGATTGATAGCCTTTGATTTTGTTCGTTTTACAGAGGCCCATTGATCATGTGCTGTGTAGAGAGTGTAAGTATTACCAGATCAATTTGCACTTGCCTGGAGGTAAATTGTTCTATATTGGTTTTACTTGTTTGTGTTTTTTTAATCTGATCATGCAGTGGTTATCCGATAAGATGTTATTTCTTTTAAATGAGTAAGCTCTGGTTTAGCCTCTTGGAGTGGCCAAAAGAAATAGCTAAGAAACATTTCATCATAAACCACTTTCAGGTTTTCCGGAAATGAAACTAAATAAACTTCCGAGGGTACAAGACGGGCAAAACTTGTTTGTTTTGAATGTTTCGGTTGCTGACCTTAGAAACTTAATCCCGCTTAAGAAGGAATTGATGTGTGATCTGTGATCTGTCACAGTTATTGAGACAACACCGATGTTGTTCCAGATGCAGAGATGAAATAATAACAGGCAAGTGATTTGGCTAGGCTACTTTGTTCTTCGGTCCGATTCGAATCACATATTCGTACATGTATTTTGGTGTGGACTCCTGATTCCATATCCTCTGTAGCGCTGCATTGTGTAGTGCGGAATGTAAACCGTTAGGTTATCTCAAGAGCTGTGCTGGCTCGAATCTCGAGATGAGCTAACGGTTTACGTTCTGCGCTACACAATGCAGCGCTACAGAGGATGAGCACTCTGGACTCCTGGGTTGTCTAAACAACATTGCTGGAACAAAAGGGCCATTTTGCTATATTGCTTTTCTTAACCGTGTCCAAACAAAACCGGTCCAGTGACAAGCACACGGGCCCAGATCAAATAATGCATTTCTCTCAGCTCAGCTCAATCAATCAATTGATGCAGCCATCCAGATCTATGAATCCATTACTTTCATGACCCCCCTGATAAGAAAAGAAATACCTCATCGATGGTCTACCTTATCTCGTGGATGCTATTGTTCGAGCAAAGGATATATACTCGCCCTCAATAAATTAAAAACGAACGATTTCATCAGGTTCTTTGTAGGCAAAAAATAAAACAAAAGTTGAACAGTATCGTCGTGTTAGGGACGTGTCTGACTTGACGATGACCTAAGAAAGGGGATCTTTCATTTAATAATCGGCCCGAGCTGTCCGGTCACACGAAGTACCACACGCAAGTGACTGTCTCCTCTCAGATTCCACATTGAAAGTAGATCTCGAGATGGAAAACAATGTTTTATTAAACGCAAGGTCAAACTTAAAAAAAATTTAACCTAAACTATGGACCCAACACAACACGTACCTTTCTTTATTAGTACAAAGGTTTCACTAGTCACTTTCTACGATAATAATTAGAAAGTATTACTTGTCACTTCATTACGAACTTTTTTTTTTTTTTATGAAATTGACGAGGAATTTGGAAGTTGTAGAATTCGAACACAAATTAATAATTAGAATTTTACTCTAATAATTACTCTAATAATTATCCTTACGAAATTATAAAGTAAAAAAAAAGGAACATATTTGCAATAACAAAGCACTCATGGTTTTCTTTGCACAAAAAGGGTAGTATTTTGAGAAATGAAAAAAACAAATTACATCACAAAATGGAAAATACACTAAAAATGTAAAAACAGTAAAAAAAAAATAAAAAAAAAATGGAAGTATCAATGTGAAGGTAAGGGAGATGGAGTTCTGATCTGGTCATGCTGCACAATTCCTGGCACCATCTTCCTCTGCCTGCTGCCACTGCCAGTGTGGGCCCAGAAGCACGACGTCGACGCCGTGTCCGGTCCCCCCGCCGACGCCATCATTGTCTCCCCTTTGCTTGCTGGCTCCGACTTGCATCTCGTCAGAACAAGCGGCCGTGCTGAGGAGCATCTCATTTCCTCCTCTTCCTCCTCTTCTTCCTCTTCCTCTTCCTCTTCATCGTCATCGTTATCCTCCTCCTGATTTTCTGCCGGATTTCCTCTTGGGCTCTCGGTTCTCTGCTCTTCTCCCAATTCTTTCTTCTCCGTTATCACCCCCGTCGCCTTCTCTTCCTCCCCGTTCTCCCTTACGACAGCCATTGCTTCCTCTCTTGTCAGTGTCAGCGGAGACGGCGCGAACCGGTTGTGGTGTTGCGGCGCCGATCGGCATCTCATGAGCAAAAGCGCGTTCTTTGGCGGCGTGGTTGTCGCCGACGACACGTTATACACTTTCTCGTCTTCCCTTTCCTCCTTTCCATCCTCCTCTTCCTCTTCCTCCTCTTCATGATCCGATACTTCTTCCCGACCAGTAATCGACCTCCTCGCATAATTGGAAGTCCGAGCCGGCTCTTCACTGTAATTCGACAACCGGCCCGGCTCCGAGGTGAAATTCGACAACCGATACGGTTCTTCTACCTTCTGCATCGCGTCCGATTTGACCTTGTTTTCCCGAATGCTGCTTAGTCGTCCCGACGCGACAACCCCATCGCCGCCTTTATCGACCTCCTTTCCTTTTCCGCAATAGCACCAGCCTTTGTGGCAGCACGACATGCCCCAGCACGGCCAGAGCTGCCTCGGCTCCATAACATCACTTTTCTTCTTCTTCTTCTTCTTCTTCTTGGAAGAAACCGTGCCGCAGAACAACGCCCTGTGCAAGCACCGGCATTTCACCGCCGGGTCGGTCTTCGGTTTCTTACTATTCTTGTTCTTCTTCCCCGCCTTGATCCTCACTTGCCCGATGCAAGTGACTTTAGGCGACGACGGCTCCTCCCCCTCGGTCCCGTTGGTTCGTCCCGTAGGCCCGACACTCCGGCTATGCACACCGAACATGGGGCTCGCACGGACCCCAGCCCGGCTCTTGCTCTTGCGGATGAACAGCCGGGCCAGGCCAGGCGGCGCGGGCAGCTTCTCCGCTCTTCCCGGACTGGACGCTATCGCCACCGTCCGCGGCGTCATCATCGCCATCGATCGATCGATCGATCACTCCCAATTGTTTGTTTGCTATCAGCTCCAATTTCTTCTCTTTCACAGCAGAACGTGAGTGCGTTGCTTCAAATGTTCCAACTTTTATGAGAAGGAATTACAAGGAGAGGAGAGGGAGCATTAAATGGTCTGCAAGACTGCAACTGCAACTGCAAGCTGGTGTTGGTGGTGTTGGTGGTGTTTGGGTTCAGTAGCGCACGCTCTCTCTGCGTGTGCTTGTCCTCTCCTCTTCTCCTTTGTCTGCCTGCCTTTGTCTCAACTGGAGATGAGATGTTGAGATGAGATAGTGAGATGTACTGAGTACTGTAACTACTGTTCCTTTTCCTACGATAAGACCTGCCACTGTCGCACTTAACTGTTAACGCTTTTTTTTTTTTTTTTTTGAGGAAGTACTTAACTGTTAACACTTAACTCTGCTATTTTATTTATTATATTTACGCCTCCTTTTAATCCTTTCTTTGAATAATTTGTTGGTCGGACCTGAAAGGGAAACAATCTTAAGATATCTCACTGCGTTTGGTAGCTGAATTTAAGCTCTTAAATCAATTTTAAGTCACCAAACGGAAATGATTAAGGTGTAGTAAGTTAACGCAGCTATACAGGTGTAGTAAACTAAATCAGCAACATTTCACATCTTTTACACATTACATTAACTTTACTTCATCTATTTACTTCACTCCCACCAAACACCAATGATTTAAGGTGATTTAACATTTTACTCCGCTTTAACTTACTACACTTGTCAAACGGAGGGTCTGTTTACAAACAAATCTCACAATTATGCTTACTTGATAAGCGGCCACAGCCACAGTTCGTTTTGCCCTTAGTGTTAAAAAAAAAATTATCAAAGTTATAATAATTCGCAATTGAACGCATTGTTTGGACGCAGCGACACTGTGTTCATATAGTTTAGAACTTTTGTTAATTGGAACACAGATTTCGTCGTTAGCTTTCTATCGATATATCTATGCCCAACTCAGTATTTCCTATAAAAAATTGTGACCATTTGAATGTGCATACAGACACTACGAGAATACAAAGTTATAGACAATTTATGAATATCCTAATACATGAATGTTGTGGCCAGACGTGGCGGTCACATTCCCAATTCGTCGTTAATTTTAAGATTTTAGGAACTTCTCTTCTCTAAACACTGCGGCCAGAATGAAATACAGCCGCGACCGCTTGTTAAGTAGACACGATGATGAGATTTATTTGCAAACATAAATAATATTATTAATATTTTTTTAAGGTCAGACAAATTATTTTTCTCCTTAATTTCTTTCAACTGGAGTTGATAAATAGTTAAATATATACATATAAGAGTTGAATCCTCTCCGGTTTGTCAGATACAGCCTGAGTTCTTAGTTCTTAGAGCATCTCCAAGAGCTTTCCAAAACTATTCCTAAAACTAATTATTGGGAATTAGGAACAAAATTTGGTCTCCAATAGAAGCCCAAAACCCTTCCCAATTTTTGGGCTATCCCAAAATCCTCTCTAATTTTAGCTATTTTGGTGGCTTTTTTGGGCACTCCCAATCCAACTTCCCAAACTAGAGCCAAATCCAAACTGTTCAAATGTATTGGGATTCGTATTTTGGCCTAGTTTAAATGTATTGGGATCCATATTTTGGGAATCTGTTGGAGATTGAGATGAAATTTGCTCCCAAAAAATTTAGGATGACACCCAATATGGGTATATTGGGATCCATTTTTAGAGAGTCTCTTGGAGATGCTCTTAGGATGCTACATCTGGACACAAATATTATTTTATCAACTGTAATTAATTGCTATGAAGTATGAACCTCTCAGTAACGTGATCGGTGCCAATAACCCAATTAATTAACATTTAGGTACTATTATATTGCATCTCTTTTTGGTGTATACTTGAGTATAGCTTTGTCTCATGTCACATATATTATTGTTTATCTGTGTGGTTGCTGTCTGATGTAGATGTTCACTTTTTCACCGTTTTTTATTTGTTTAGAGCCTTAGGGGGTGTATTATGTATATAACAGATTGACACTTTGACAAATGACAATACATTCAAGGCCTTTATTGTGCTACAACAGTACAGTATAGTAAGAAAAGATATGTCATATATATTGTCGTGTATATTTTCATCTTGGAAAAGAAAAGCAAAATCATTCTAACTGTTTGGTCAATCAAATACATGATATGACATCCAACTACAAATCCTCAAGTACCTGTGCCTCTTTTTTTAATTTTAAACATTTATTTTTGTTCCCAATAGAGGCCACTTATTTGCATGAATGTCAGTCAGGATATGGATACGCCGATACGGTATCTCCCATCCATACTGTCGTACAGATACCGAGGTTTTTAATGGTTAATTATAAGAAAATACTTCACGGCAATACGTGTCTGTAATTTTTTTTTTTTTGTTATTATTCTTATGCATTGAATAAATAAAATCAAACTAATTTTCTTCTTTAAATACATTAGTTAAAGTATGTATTACATTTGCATAAAGCAATTGGAGTTAGACTATTATACTAACGTTAACGTTAGTATTTCGGATCGAAATGCTAACGCCTCAAATTTTATGTTATAATGTCCGAAATCACAATTTATGATGCTCAATAAATTCTTAATATGAAAATATTGGGGAATACAAAACTTTTTTATTTTTAAAGTTTTCTAAGTATTTCTTTTGAACTTTAGAAAATAGGACATAAATATTAATAAAATATTGATGTTTGTATATTTTATTTTAAAAAATACAAAAAAAAATACTTAGAAAGCTTTAAAAATGAAAAATTTTTGTATTCCCCAATATTTTTATATAAAGAATTTATTGAGCACCATAAATCATGATTTCGGATACGATAACATAAAATTTGAAGCGTTAGCATTTCTGTCCGAAATGCTAACGTTAACGTTAGTATCATAGTCTAACTCAGAGCAATTGATCAATTATACAATTACAAAAAATCCAACAAGAAATTTTTAAGCGAAAAATATTGTTCATGGGCATCTACGTACCAGGGTTTCACGTATGAATACGTACGCGTATGCACACACATCTCTAACAGTATCAACGAAGTCAAACTATTTTAAATAATAGACACGTTTCTGATAATAATATCTCGCTGCACTGCACTGTCTCAAAGAAAAATATATATATTCTTCTTTTAACAATGCAATTACATATAACAGTAACATATGCAAATTAAACCCAACATTTTTTCCTGCATAATTATTCCATCTGCACAAAATTAGCAAAATGATCAGTTTGAGGCAGTAGTAAAATTGGCAAAAAATGGATGTCAGTACTCCAAAATCCAAATTGCCTTGTTACTTGTTAGCTGGTGACTGAGTGCTGATGGCTTGCATGGTAATAAAATAAGGTAAGAAAAAGGGGAGGATGCACGAGTGGGTGAATCAGCATGGGAGATATCATATATAATATATCAACTATTCTAATATTGTTTGCCTGGTACCGGTACTAAAATTGATTGTAAATTAAATAAATAAAGAGGAGGAGGGGAGATGGGGAAGGCATGCATGTCAGAGGTCAGGTCAGACAGTATATTTAATGAGTAAATACCCAGTGTCCGTAGAATATCTGTCCATAGTGTCTACATACTACAAAATCAGATCTAATTGTTATAAAAACCGGATGTATTTATTGCTTTCTGAGCGTGACTATAGACGTACGGATGCATTTTCAAATAGACGCAAGATGTTTCTCTGTATTTAATAAACGGTGGCAATGGCATTAGCTTTTGAATTTCTTGACTGATTCTGATTTGAAGTAGAATTATTAATTAGATGCAGTGAGAACAGCTAAGCTGCTAAGGTGGCGTCTGATTTGGGCCTCTGTGGGCCACGTGCCATGCGACATGGGGGCTCTGGCTCTGCTGGTCCATGTACTTAATTTTGTTTAATAGCATTAATTAATGGAATTTATTAATGTAATTATGGGATGGGGTGTTATGTTTGTTATGTCATACCAAGATAATTAAGACATGTACATCTTTTTTTCTTTTTTTTTTTTTTTGGCAATTTTATAGATGAAATTGTAATTATGTTTGTTATGTATATATATAAACAGTTAAACACACATTTCTATGTACAAAATATATAGTTGGCTACAATGTCATGACTACTCATGAGTGTAGAAGTTAAGGTTTACCGTATATTATAAGAGGAGGGATCAAATAACCATATCTTTTTTAACAATCGTGAAATTAAATATTAAATAACTATATTTTAAATTATTAAATAACAAAACTAATTGATAGAATATGTTGTATATATCACATTTTATGTGTATACAAAAAATTATATCATTTTGATTTTATTTACATGTGCATCAAGCATTAACAAAAATCAACGGTTCAAGTTTTATGATTTTTTCTTCTCTCTTGATAACTATCGAAACAATGTTAAAACTTTACCATTTTTTATGTATATGTTATTAAGATAATATATAATACATCTAATGGTTTAGATTTTTCAATTTATGCATAAATAAAAAAAATGGTCACCATAGACACCAACACCCATGGTTATTGGATTGGATCCCTCATATTATAATCATATATAATCTCTTGTCAATATAAATTTAGGGGTTAATAATTAAGAAGCTAAATTAAAGGTCCCTACTAAAATCATAAAATTTCTTATAATCGAAGCAAATTGAAAAAATTGGTCCTCTTTGTATAAATTCACTGATCATGAAATTAAACATATCTTTGTCCCGTTGCGTCTTTAATTTTGTGCTGTTTGAAAAAACACATATATTATGGTCTCAATTCGGTCGACACAAGTTATGGAAGAGTACATATGTCCGTGTCTTTTTTTCCCTTGCACAAACAATCATTCTTGGTATTACAAAATTCACATTGCAAGATATAAATAACAATTGAAAATTTTCATTTTTACCCATCCAAAGGTATTCAATTTCATTTTAGCAAGAAAGTATGAAACAAATACAGAAGAGCAAAGAATGTGCATTTTTATTTCAGGCAGGCGCGGCAGCCGGCCAGGCACCATGTTTGTTTTGATGCAAAAAACCCTGAAATGCGCAATACCAGTACCAGTAGTACCTTGCTTGATTATTGGCGCACGTTATATACGTACCAGTAGTACTGGAACCAACTGCCTTCCTGCCTGCCGAACCTTACATGATAATCGTTGCATTGAATGTCGACTGTTGGGTTCCCATCAGTCACAGTGTTACATGTCCACATGACATGAAATAAAGCAACAAAAATAAACGACATGCAAGTTTCCTTCCCCAGTTCATTGCAAGAAACTCATATACCCATACATGTCATATCATGTCATATCATATCATATCATCACTAAAATTGAGGGTACAAATCATGAATGATTTATTTTGTTTTCATATATATATATATACACACATTCATTTAGGAGGTTGTCTTGTGGGGGTCACTAGGAAGGAAATGCAATGAGATGAGGTGAGGCAATGTCACGAGGGGGATCTGACATGCATCACATTGTATGGTCAATCCATCCATCCACCTGAGTACTCACTTCACTTCAATTATTATATATCCCAATTCATATCCCCTGCTGTATGTACTGCATGCATTGTGCAGTTCACAACGCCAGCCGTGGGATTGCCTCAAGATTCGTGTTGGAACGGACCTCATGATGATCCGACGGCTGGCGTTGTGAACTGCACAGTGCAGTAAGTTAATTAGGGGATGAGCCTTCTATCTTATTTATCCATCCATGATCCATCTCTATTCTTTGCTCTTGGTTTAATTTGGAGCATGTATGTATGTATGCAGCGAGTCCGTATCTGCTGTTATTCTCAAAGAAAAGCAGGACCCTGTTATTCTATTGTGGGCCGTTAGATCAAAATGGATGGATCCGATCGGCTCATTTTAGATTTTAGGGAGTCTTTTTTAACTAGATCTGATCCGTTGATTTTGATCCAACGGTCCACAATGGAACAACAGGGTCCTGTTTTTCTTTTTAGAATAACAGCCGATTTGAATTCTGTATGCAGCAGATGTTACTGGTACGTACAGTGGTACTGGTACGTCTTCTCAAGACATTTGCCTTCACATGCTTCCCTACCCCCACTATCTTAAATTGTGTGTTTATGTTCTTTGTTGCTCCCAATTTGTGACCTATTATCTGCTTATATGATCTTTATTTTTGCTATCTTAAATTGCATATTTATGTCCCCGGACAAGAATTCTAAATGCCCCCATCCATACTAATTTATTATGAAACAATTTAACAGACATTAATGCACTATCTTGGGACAACGATAGTTAAGTTTCGAACAAACATTATAACCTCCAAAAAATAAAAAATAAAAAAAATATATTAAAAAAAAATGTAGAAATTATACGAAAAACATCATCTTTAAGATAAAAAAATTATGGACCACTTTTATTAATTAGTTTGAAAATATGTACTTCTTGTACATCCTTATATTTTAACACATCTATGTATCACTTGCTATCTTGGATATGACGTTTAACATTCAATTTCATATCCTCTATAGCAATACAACTTGCGGTTCATAATGTGAGCCATTGGATTGTCTCAAGATCCGAACCTACACGAATTTTAGGACAATCCAATGACCTACGTGATGAACTGCAAGCATTACAGTTCATCATATCAATTCTTACATCAACTTTTAGCAAATTATAAATTTACTAAATATTCTTTTATTTTAGAGAAAACTTCAACGACTGGCCACACAAAAGACAACACATAATAAAAAGAATAACAATTTTATTAATCAGTTTTATGTTTGATTGATGCCTTACGATGAGTCTTACTCTTATGTCCTTTACACTGGTGAGACGGGGCATCCAAGTTATAAATGGATCTAACTACCAAAACTAATGTTTTAGTCTTGCAAAAAATCGTCAAAATAAGTCAATATAATTATTATGATTCTTCACCAAATACCACAAATATCTTTTTGACTATTTTTTTTTTACTTCTTTGTGATTCAATGTTCTTGCATTTATCGCGTGGGTAATGGCATTGTTTCCATTCTTGGCATTTTGCATCTAACCTCCTTGCATCAAAATTTCGAGAATTAGTTAACAACTTCCTTCCTTGCCCATCAGGCCATCATTAGCAGCCACACAGAAGGCAACGGAAGCAAGAGGCAACAGCAATCCGGTCTCTGGAGGAAGTTGGTACAGTTTCTTTTTTCTTTTTTCTTTTATGCGTTTGAATGTCCATTGGCCCGTAGGCAGGTACAGTTTCTTCACGTTTGACCTGCGGAACAATGAATGAACTCCAACTTATTCTAATTATATATCTGGTGCCTGTATCCGCTGCTTTTCTGAAAAGAAAAACACATTCTGCTTTTCTAAAATCCTACGATTGAGAAACACCGAAGTACTTTGAGATCCATACAGTAAAATTGAAGTACTTTGAGATCGGTGTACCAACCGATTCCGACTATCCGATTAGAAAGGTAGGGCCTGCTTTCCTTCTCAGAAAAGCAGCCGATACCGATCCTCAATTTGCTGCTAATTGGTGGACTTTTATATGCAAACCCAGAACTTTTTTATTGTTCGGATTCTCTTGCATGTCAGAAAACAGAAGAAAAGAAAAATCCTCTTTTAAAAGTCATGTTTAGAAGACTTTCTCAACTCAAGTCTTTTGGTCTAGCCATTATTTTATTTTTGTCCCTTTTTTTTTACCAACATAAACATATTTTGAAATTAAGCACCAATTCCTTATATATAAACAGGTGAAATGCAAGTATGCAAATGGCAACGATATATTATGCAAAGGGTATCTTTGAGACAAGATAAAGATATAAACTTGTAGACAAATTCAAAACTTTTTGGGTGGGGCTAGAAGGTATCTAAATCTACCTATGTTTTTTTTTTTGGGGTAATGACCCCAGACCCCCCTGAACTTTCGGGTTTTGACAACTTGGCCCCCGAACTTTTAATTTGGACAAATGCCCCCCCGAACTACCGATTTGTGACAAATCGCCCCCCGGATGTTAATTAGCCATCTAATACTCCATTTACAAGTACGAAAAGACCAAAATACCCTTATGTATATCTTCATGATATTTTAAATATAAATAAGTTCAAAAAAATATTTAATTAAAAATCACTAGATATTAAAAATATATAAGAAATTATTACATATTTTTTAAATACAAAAATCTATACAAAATATTTATCGTTTACTTTTTGTTCTTTTATTTCATCAACGTAATATTTACATATATTTAACTAATTTTAATGAAAAAATCAATTACCATTTTAAATGATTTAAAATTTTCAATCAAATTTGAAGTTAACAATTTTTTTTATCATCATTAATGTATTAGTTCGTAATTTCTCATATTAAAAGAATTATTATGTATCATAAATATCTATCTTTGAAAAAAACAATATACAAATTCAAGCAAAATAAAATAAAATAAAAATAGTAAGGCGTAAAAATTTAGTTATATACAATAAAATAAAAAAATAATATACAAATATTTAGTTATATACCAGTACTATTAATAATTAATTCAGATTTAATATTCATGAGGCATAAAAATTTTTAAAACTGAATTTAATCTATTTATATTTAAAATATCATGAATATATACATAAGGGTATTTTGGTCTTTTCATACTTTTTAATGGAGTATTAGATGGCTAATTAATAGCCGGGGGGCGATTTGTCACAAATCGGTAGTTCGGGGGGGCATTTGTCCAAATTAAAAGTTCGGGGGCCAAGTTGTCAAAACCCGAAAGTTCGGGGGGGTCTGGCGTCATTACCCCTTTTTTTTTTTGGTACCACTATCTACAAGTGTATAATTTAATGAATGCCCTGTCTTTTCCATGAGAAAATGAAAAATTATCCAAAATTTTCTCAGCATTTTTGTTTTGAGATCCCAAGGTCTCTTGAATGACCTATCCTTAACAACTGGCATAGGGGGAGAGAGATAATCCCAAATTCAGAGTAGCCAGGTACTAGCTGGTACTACCAAATTAATGGTTGGATACTTGGATTGGACCAGGCCTTATCGGGTCGGATTCTTTTAACCAGACCCGTTACTCTTTTGTTTCCCTTAATAAAAGTTTGACATGATGTTTGATTCATATATGATAGCCTAACTCTACTGTAGTTTAGTACGATTCTTTTTCTCTCAGAAGTTTGTTTTTTTTTTAAAAAAAAAAGAAATGAGTAAGAAAGTTTGACAATTTGTCAACTTTTTTAAAAAAAGTTGAGCATGTTGGCACATTTTAAAAAAAGTAAGGTGGATTCTAAAAGATAAAACAATGGGATTAATTAGGCTTGGTATGAACCGGACCTGATTTAGTTTGGTACAAAACAGGTTTATAGAAACGGGTTTAAATTAGGTGACCTATATAATCCAGTCAAATATTTCTGACCCTACTCATAGGACCACACAAAATAATTCTCAAAATATACAATCAGAATTCATAGATTTCACACTGGTTCTTAATTTTTTTTTTTTTTTGGCAATAGAGTGAGCAAAAGCACAAGAAACGAGCTGGATATCAGGATATATATTCTGTTCAGAATTATTAGGTCAACAGTGCATTGGATGCTTTCAAAATTTTTTTTAAAAGTAAATGAGATTAAACCGATTGAATTATATGTGTAAAAATGTAGTGTCACCAAAGCAGAGACAAGAAGAGGACACCACATTTAAAGCCTTTGTAGGCTTTGTCTTGAAAGAGAAGCTTGAACAAGACGGCCCCAAAATTTGTGCGTCTTCTTCTGGCATTTGGTGCCTTTGTTTTCAAAGTTCAAACAAAGGCAATGAATGAAAGAAAGGTTACGCAGAAAGTCTGTAGTAAGACATTTTTTTTTTTTGGAGAATAGTAGTAAGACATTCTAGTTTGAAGTCGGTTTTTTGGGTTTTCTCAATTTGCACCTCAGATGTACCAAATTTGCCAGACATGTTAGGAAACAAAAAAAAAAGAAAAAAGTCAAGCAATTTGGTCGTCATTTGATATTATCATCAAAGTTATGTGATTGATACAGTTTAAATTTACTAGTTCTTACTGGATTATCAAATAACACACAAATCATTTGAAATATGAAATGTAATTGTTTTATTACCTTTTATATGTTTGTAAAAAACATATAATTGAGATTTCTACTGAAATTAATTGTTAAAAAAGAGGAGGGATCCAATAACCATATTTTTGGTAACCATGATAACCATTTTTTTATTTATGCATAAATTGAAAAATCTAAACCATTAGATGTATTCTATATTATCTCAATAACATATACACAAAAAATGATAAAGTTTTAACATTGTTTTGATAGTCATCGAGAGAGGAGAAAAAATCATAAAACTTGAACCGTTGATTTTTGTTAATTCTTGATGTATATATAAATAAAATCAAAATGATATAATATTTTGTATATACACAAAATATGATATATACAACATATTCTTTCAATTAGTTTTGTTATTTAATAATTTAAAATGTAGTTATTTAAGGTATAATTTCATGGTCATCAATCGGTCACAAAAAACATGGTTATTTGATCCCTCCTCTTGTTGTTAAAATTGTCAAATTATAGTTTCCAAGTATCTCTCTTAGCTCAATACCGCTCGAATCAAATCAGACTAATCCAAAAAGGGAAACATCTTGCGTCCACACTATGGACGTTCATAGTCACTTTTTGTGAGTGTTTTTGTTACAAATGGAGTCCATTTGATCCTATTTGTTAGTAGTTTTGTTACACTCTATGAACATTTATAGAGTGGACGGTAGGCCCCTCCCCTTCCAAAAAATATCGTATGTTTCAATTCATCTAACTTTATAATATGATTTTCTGATAATATGATTTTCTGAAACTGGTTATGGGTTATGGTGCCTGAGAGTTGAGAACCCCTGCATCTGAATGACAAGCAGTTGGCCAGTTAACCTCAACCGTCTGACACAAGCATCTCTTAATTGTACAATTGCACCGTTAAATTATTCAAAACAGACGTAGTACGTAATGGAACAATGGAACTTGCACCTAGCAGCTTACTGAAGATGAAAGAAGAAAGAAGAAAGATAGGAACAATGATTGGGCCAAGACTAGTAACCAGCTGTAATTTGGGCCTGAAGGTCAAAATGTAATACCTAATGCCAAAAAGAATCTGGATCTGACAAGCAAGAATGAACACAAAATAATTGGGCCTTGATTTGCTGACATTCGGCCTCAACTCAACAATTGGGTTTTTCAAATTGGTAACTCTGCTTTTGTTACTGGACTCTTCACTCTTCATGCAGAATTACTGTGTGACAGAAATATAGATTGAGGTAAACTAGACCCACAATCAGAAACTCGGTCCAGTTAGTGAAATGACCCAGTATAAAATGTACTAAAACATTTTGATATAGCATTATCAAATATCAAGTATCTAAGGCCTGTGAGGAAGCTTGAAGAAATAGAGCTACATACAATATATTTATTTTCATTCTACAATATAAGGCTGTTGTATTTAATTTATTTTCTGTAAATATTGTGATTATATACACCCTACTGTTGTATTTCTTTTCTTTCTACAATATAAGGCTGTTAAGTACATTCTTTTAATTTGTTCATACAATTAGTAAGTGTTCATGACTCCATCACGAACGTTTTTATTCTTGAAAATCTTCAACTGAAGATTTCATGCTTAAATTTGTAAGTAAAACTATTGATTATGATCTATATCATCACTTAAATTAATACAAACAATAAAAAAGTTTATGCTTTGTTTCCCAACCATATATTATTTTCTTACTAATTAAGCTGCTTATAATATACAGTACGTACGTAGTACTAGGCAAAAGCAAAAGGGTATGAATTTGTACATGTACACCTCTCCCCCTCCATAACCATTAATCAAATTGTTGCATATAAACAATGCAACATATATACCTGTCGTTAGTTGCCAATGAAGCAACCTATACATGACATATAACATACTGATACACAATTCCAATCATAATTCATTAATTTGGAACCAAATTGGGAAATGGGAAACATGAAACACACTTCTTCACGAGACAAAATTTCTTTTTGATGAGCTGGAGACCATGTACAGATTTTTAATATACACGTAGAAATTGTCAACTTGTCATACATACAAAATCCGTCCAGCTAATTTTCTGGAATTTTCAGGATTAAATGTATAGCGTTGTCTCCAACTCCGAGAGTTCAAGCGGTGCAAATAAATGACCATTTTTTTTTTTTGTTGGGTTCTTTTATATTAAAACTTACAGAAAATTAATTTTTCATAATTATATGCAGTGAGCATTAAGCACTATAGCGTCCGCATCTGCTGCCATAAAAAAACTATGGCACGATCTTGCCATGGTTTAAAAGGTCCGTCGGATCATTTTGAACGGCTCAGATATTTAGAAATAGAGAGTATCTTTTAAGTGTGGGTCCCACTTGCATAGACACAAAAAAAATTTAAGTGCAGGTCCCACTTGCATAGACACAAAAAAAACTATAGCACCGTTGTGCCATAGAAAACTATGGCAGCGGATGTCATTCCAAGCCCTATATATACTTCATGTTCTATATATATACTAGTAAAAAGCTCACTCCTTGCTTTGGACTTAAATTATTATTTCTTATAATAAATTTTTAAGACAATATGTAATGGGCCTTAATTTGAGATAATTTATATGGACCTTAATTTTAATGGGCTAAGAACATCAACGTGCATTAACGTACAAGAAAATGATCAACGGCTCAGATGTGAGGATAGCCTTTTCATGTCATTTTTTCCAATATGCTTTTATTATTAGTAAGGATGTATATATATATATATATATATTTTTTTCCTTCCGGAAGTATTATTTTTTTTTGGGACTCAAAAGTACTCAATGTCACCATATATATATATGCTACTTTTGTTTAATGGGTGGGTTCCTTCTACAACTATTATATAGACGATATGGACAATAAACTTTCAATTATATCAAGAAAATTAGAAAACTTTCAATCTGATATATATTTTTAAAATTCTTCTCAGAAATCAAACACAACTATTATATAGACCTTTTGTTTAATCAGGTCAATGTTTATGGAATGGATATGAAATAAATACTATCTCATTTTCCATTCCTTAATAAAGAAACATGGGACACACCAATTTTATTTTTATTTAATATGTCAAGAATATTTTGATCGGAATCCAAAGTACGATAATTGAAGAAACTGTCGCATCAAGCCACATCACAGTTTTATCTAGTTCAGATAATCATCCCAATTACACTAATTAAAAAAATCTCATCCCAAAAATGTTTACATAAAAAAAAAAAGACAATTGACATGGAAACCACTCCAGGATAAATCGTTGTCGTCATGTGTCAAATAAATATGACACCTTTGTAGTTGTCTGCGAAAATGATGTGATCTTTTTGTTTAGAGACAAATAAATATCAATTTAAAATTTAAAGAATATAAAGTCGAAGGTAGCAATGTACGAAGCAGGCCCCATATATAAGCACCACTTAATCTTTATGCATAAAAATGAAGAGAATTGCCTTTATTTATGTGTCTTGCATTGCACACAAAGGAAGCTCAGCTTGTAATTAATTGTATTGATGCGCAGCCGAAAGAGAGAATAATGCAGGCAGGGCCAATTAGACATGCCATGCCCCATATATGTAATGTGGAGCTAGACTATTATACTAACGTTAGCATTTCGGACCGAAATGCTAACGCCTCAAATTTAATATTATCGTGTCCGAAATCACAATTTATGGTGCTCAATAAATTCTTCATATAAAAATATTGGACAATACAAAAATTTTTCATTTTTAGAGTTTTCTAAGTATTTGTGTTGCATTTTTGAAAATATCACGTACAAACATCAATATTTTATTAATATTATGAGCTATTTTCTAAAATTCAAAACAAATACTTAGAAAACTCTAAAAATAAAAAATTTTGTATTCCCCAATATTTTCATATAAAGAATTTATTGAGCACCATAAATCATGATTTTGGACACGATAACATTAAATTTGAAGCATTAGCATTTTGGTCTGAAATGCTAACGTTAGTATAATAGTCTAACTCATGTAATATAATATGTTATGGACAATGATACCATGCCACAACTTTGGCCCCACAACCCTGTGATGAGGTGGCATATGGGTAGGGAGGGTCATTTTGGTAAAATTTTACCGGGCGGAGGTATATTTTTGTAAGATTGCGAGGGTCATATTTGTAAACATTTTTCATGGTAGGGTAATTTTGTAAATTTCTAAGGATATTTCTGTAAAATTTTCTAAAAGAAGGATATTTTTGTAAATTTTTTCCAAGTGCATTGAGGTGTTTTGGGGGCATTGTGTGTGGCAAGTTATATTAATTTATCCATATGTTATACCCCATATGATATAGAGTCGTAGGTAGAGACCGCCCCTTGCATCTATCCACCGGTCGACCGTATTTTTTATGAACAAATATCATTTTTCAGTAAACATTTATATCTTTCTGATCAACACATATCATTTTCTAGTAAATAGATACACTACGGTTTTCAGTAAACATTTATGCAACTGTAACAAGAACATGATTGTACATAGGTGTGTCAAATAGAGAGAAGTGGATGGGTAACTTACTTTATAGGTGAACTCTACGTGTTTTCCTGTGGTATAATCATATAAGGGAAGGGATCCCTTGTAATTAGTCCTTGGTATAATCATATTCTCCAAGCCTTGTCTAATGCATGTCTATGATATAGACATGACCTCTTTATGTGGAATTAACGTTGCTTGTAGCATTTCTGAAGTCTAAAATTTGATGGTATGGCACCGGTTAAATATTAATTAGAGAAAACATTCTGACAAAATTTCAGTGAAAAAGATAAGTGGATTATGCTCTTATATAACCTTCTACATAATCATGTAAATTAAATTATATATTTACTGATAATTGATTAACAAGAATGCAAAACCATTTGGTACCCCTAAAGAAAAATTAAATTCTTATATGGGTTAGTACAAAATCAATTTTTATTTTGCTTTCCTTTTATCTAGAAAAACCAGTTCATTTATGTCATATTTTTCAATTTAACCTACAAATACAAATACTTAAAGTCTTGATCACGCAAAAGCATAAGCAATCTAGTAGAAATATTATCCATAATTCCATACAAAAAAAAAAAAACCTTCATTATTTGTAGGGTCGTTGTCTTTATATACACTACCCATTTTAATTGGTTATTTTATGTTGCACATTAATTTGGCCCTTTCATATATAGCATGTATGATTGGGATTGGAGGGATAATATAATTAATAATCTTATGGATGGAGTTGGAGTTGGACAAACGATAATATATAGGGCACATTTTCGTACTGCCATCCAGGACCCATGTGTTTTTAATTGCTATTTATCATTTAACAGATTTATTTATAACTTTTTTTTCTCAATTTCATGCGTTATATATAAAATCCTATTGTTTTTTTTTTTTTTTTTTTTTTTTTTTTTACATGTTTCAATAGCATGACATGCTGCATTTAAATCTACGGTAGTAATTATATGGTCATGTACATGTAATACTCGGAATTTATTGTATTTGTCTTAAAATTTTTTTTTTTTGACAGATCATTTATTTAAAAAAAAAACGATATATCTGCCATTATTTTAAAGCGCTGTTGTCCCCAAAAAAATGGCTCAAAATCAGCCACGATTATGCATATATATACTTTCGAAAATTTGTTTTCAAACAGCTGTTTGTACTGTACAACGATTATGCGCCATTGAACCGGCCAACTGTTTGATAAATTTTAACGCAGGCATTTTGTTTCTCATAAGGTTCAGATTTAATTTTTTTTCCCTCTTAATGTATCCTAATTTGAATGCTCAAATATTAATATTAATATTTTTATATTTCTAATAATTTATCTGATAACTATTTTCCAAAACCAAAACGTGTAGGTGTAGCCAATGTAATCTAGAAAAAAAAAAAAAAAAAAGAGAGAGAGAGAATATATGAGACGTACAAGATATATGTTATAGACTTATAGGTGGTGGGTCTTTTGCTAAGTCGAGATATTGCCATACCATATCCGCATATTGGATTCGTACTGTGCTGGGGTCAGTGGCAGCCCCATGGTATCTCTTTAGTATGGATAATAATGGGGTCGTTCGGCAAGATAGTTGACTTAAATATTTAAACTTCATTAAGTCACACTCGTTCGGAAAAAGAAAAATGGCTTAAGAAAGCTTAAGCCTTAAGCCATGGGTATTGTTTCCTTAGGAATCCGGGTAAGGCTTAAGCCCTAGTCAAAAGAATGCTTAAGGAGAAACTTTTAATCCGTGTTTAGGAGCTTGCGTTCGGAAGAATTGAGAGACTAAAAAAGCTAAAGGAAGTTTAAGAAGGGGTTGCCGAAAAGCCCCAATAGTATCAAGTACCACTTTGTGGACCATGTACCGTTATGTTGGTGTTGCTTGCCTCTCGGTCACGGATTCACTGCTCACGGGCGCATTTATATGATTATATCTTTAAAATGGTTTAGAATTATGACATATATGTGAAGCTTATGTTTGTGCCACTTTATAGCACTAAATCTGTAGGGAACCTCCTCTCTCTTACAAATATAGATGATTTTCCAAAGAACATCTCACGTTGAATAGTAATATAGTGATTCAGTAGATATATTAGAGTCTCAATTGTGCTCAAAATTATGATCTTCCATGCTTTAATGGTTTTTTTTTTCTTTTTTTTTTTTACATTTTAGCTAATATAAATGTCTCAAAACTATATTTTTTGGTGTTTTGTTTGTCAATTTCAACTTCTTAATAGATTACGCAAATCAAATTACATAGAGCATCAACTTTTATTATATTCTAAATTTTTAATTATTTTTCAGATTTTTTGAAAAGGGGCCTATATTTTTGCCCCATTCTGTGAAAAATAAAAAAACAATAACCTCAAATTTATCTTGTTTGTTTAAGTTGATAACCTCATAGTTCAAGTTAATGAAAAAAAAGTACATATTACAGTAAGACAACGGAAACAGTGAGAATCAGAAATGCACATTTACTTTGCTTCACCGTATAAATTAAACTCTGTGCATTGTTTATTACTACCTCTGTCCCAAAATAGATGGATTTTTTGTAGTTCATTTGAACTACAAAAAATCCATCTAAAATGGGACAGAGGTAGTACTTCATAAACTCTTATAACATATATTAAAGTTTCTTCATGTCATTCCAACTGTCATTGGCTGAATTCAAATCGGCTGTTATTCCAAATAGAATAACATGACCCTGTTATTCTAATTTGGACCGTTGGATCAAAATCAACATAACAGGCATATTTAAAAAAGACCCCCTAAGATCTAAAGTAGACCGATCGGATCCGTCCGTTTCGATTTAACGACCCAAAATAGAATAACAGGGTCCTGTTTTTCCTTGAGAATAACGGCAGATACGGACTCGTCAATGGCTCATTGCATTTTTTCATGAAAGATCACAATGATCAATGTCGGCTCAAAATTTGATTAATCATTGATATACAATCGAATCAAGCAACGATGAAGATCTAGTACAGTTTTACAGATTTAACAGATTTATCATTTACAGTGCGTACACCCGTGAAGCAGCATCAGCAAGCAGGGAATTTCAGTTCCATCAATGGTAGGCAAGAGCCAATGTTCATATCTCCTTTTTTTACTTTTTATTATCAGTGAAAAGTGAATACGTTTTCTCTGATTCTCTCTCGTGCAAAAATTGAGACTGGAAACCAGAAGAGTTCTGATTTCTTGTGGAGACTTTCTGGAACTGATCATATGGCAATATACTGACAGATGAGATTTCTTTTTTGGGAGATTTATAAAAATGCCACCCCAAAACGTGGAAATGAAAAAAATTGCACCCGAAAGTTTGGGTTTAGAAAAATATCACCCCAAATTAGTGTAATTCATATATTTGCTACTTTGTGTGCGTAGATATGAATTTTCCCTATCAAAACACAACAAAATTTTTTGCTGACCGAAATATCCATATCAAATCTGACCCGACCCCGACCCGCGTTTCAAGAAAGTCAAACTGACCCGAACGTGACCCGGGAATAGAGTTGGCAAAATCTGAGCAAACCCGAAAAACTCGGGTCAGGTCGAGTCAGGTCGGACGGGTTTTTCGAGTCACGTCAAATTTGAGATGGGTATTTCAGTCAGTAAAAAAAATTATTGTGTTTTGATAGGAAAAATTTATGAATTACACAAATTTGAGGTGACATTTTTCTCATTTTCATGTTTTGAGGTGCCAAATATATGAATTATACTAGTTTGGAATGGTATTTTTCTAAAACCAAACTTTGGGGTGGAATTTTTCTCATTTCCACGTTTTGGGGTGGCATTTTTATAAATCTCCCTTTTTTTTACCAAGTTTTCTTTGCTCAGAATTGTGTCATGTGATGTGATGGTGAGGTCACAGACCCACATGGCTGACACTTGTGGCATAATCTAATACAAAAGGTTTGGTGACAGAGGATATGGTTTTAATTATGGAGCCACTGATAAATAAATAAATAAATCTCTGCTCTGCTCTGCTCTTTTTGGAGTTTTAAGCAATATCAGTATATCACAAATTCATTATTCACAAAAAAGCTGTCAAAATTATTCACAAAAAGTCTTGAGCAATTATCAGTATATCACAAATTCATAATTCACAAAAAGTCTGTCAAAAATTTTTATTTTTTTTAAGAAAAAGGCTGTCAAAATTATATCCAAAAAGTGGAGATCAAATGGACCCACAATTGCAGCATGCCATGAGCTTACTGTCAGCAGCAAACAATTCACAAACTCCAGCCTAAAAATCACAAATTCCAAGTGGATTAAGACAGTGACACCACCATGCAAATTGAGATAAAAATAAATATTTCAAACCGGTACGGGAGCGTTGGATTGGAGTTGGACCAGCCTACAGAAACCCAGAAATGGAATTAAAAATTGGGGTTTTGCTTATGATTGAATCCATAATAATAGAATATAAACAGTGTTTCTTTTTTTTCTCTTGTATAATGAGATTGGTATTTGTCTCATTATTCCATTTCACACTGACAGAAATTTGACCACCTCTCATGTGAAAAAATAATGGCGTATTTGTCAGTGAAGATATGAATTTAAGCAAATTATTCTATTATTAAATTTGAAAAAAAAAAACAAAAAAAAAAATATTTGCTAACACATATTATAATTCAACAAATTCTGATCAATGCACATGATTTCATTTCAATCAACAGAATATTCCATGCAAAATGCAGAGTGCCAGCAGCAAAAATCAGGATTATGTAGTCACATGCGCCTTTGAATCTTGGTTGCTTAAACAATATACTTTGGCTAATATTTTGGTTATACTTTTATTCAATATACAATTAAACAAGCCGTTCTCCACGCTCCACACAAGTCAAACCAGATTTAGGAGTTAAAGTGACCTCATTTAATGGTAGGTGCTTTGGATCAGGAGGCTTATCATGAAGTGTGTATAAATATAGCAAAGTAGTTACTTTTTTATCCACTATTGGAAAAAATAACTAATTTAATGAAATAAAATGACAGCCACACCATTCAATTAATTAGTTTAGATAATATATTGTATGAAAGATAGAAGTCCAAAATCAAATAGGTGATTTTTGCCAGGTTTGTATAAACAAAAGACCTCAAATAGTTGTGTCACTTGTGTAAATTAAAAAATAGTAAAGAAAAAACTAAATAAAACAAAACCAAGTAGTCAAAAAATAAAGAGGAGGGATCAATTGACAATACTTATAATGACAATCTTGACAATGAAGATTTTGAAAAATTTGTAAAAATAGTTAAAAATTCTAAAAAATAGAAAAAAGTTTATAGAGATATTGTTTAACTTATAGATTGATTATGTTTCAAATTATATTCAATTTAAGTGACGTTTCATAGCTCTTTAAAGCTCGTTAAATTTCAACCGTTAAAAAATGTATAAAATTTTGATAAACCATCAAACGATGTTCAAATTGATTGAAATTTGAAACACTATTAATCTGTAAGTTAAATAATGCATCTATACAAGTTTTTTCATTTTTAAGATTTTTTATGAATTATTATAAAATTTTCAAAATCTCCATTATCAAAATTGTCATTATAAGCATTGTCAATGGATCCCTCCTCAAAAATAAATTGGCAGTCTAGATATAAGAAAAAAAAGAGAAATTCTTGGTCCCATGTGCTTAATTAATTTATTTAATCAAATGCAAAGACCGGGGGTTAAAGCACTAATAATTAATCAGAGTCGTGGTGAAATAATAGTTTATGATTATAGAATTGCACTTTTTCCAAAAAGATGATTAGCTCCATTAATTGAATCCAAAAGGTTTAATGAGATGAGATGCAAAAGCCAAGAAGAAAGAATAATCATGAAGCTTTTTCACAACTACCGTCTACCAAGGACAGCACACATTCTTTGCCTCTAAAGAGCCTATTAATTCATCCTTTTTCCATTTATACATCATTTTCATAGCCTAACTTCGTCTACTAGGAGAAGTATTACAAATTTACAATCCCCTTTTTTTTGTAAGGAATTTATTGTTTGCCGGTGCTTCAAAATTGGCATTTTTTTTTTTCAGGGATGGTAATATTATTAATTGCAGTGAATAAAGTTACGAACTTTTTAATAATATATTTCTAGAATTATGTTTTAGCGTACATGATATAAATTTCAGAGTAAATATATAGTGAGGCATTCTACGAGTTTAAAATAAAAAAAACATGTCGCTTTTAAATTTGTATTTATATAGCTCGTTATATTCTTTATATCAAGATTTTTGTGAAATACAAAAACTTATAATTTTTAATGCTTTTTAAGTATGTAAGTTTGAGTTTAAACTTACAGAAGATCTCCATAAATTTAAATTTACCGTATATTTATTCCCCAGAGTGATAATAAATAATGAAGTTAGGCAAATTAATAGGCTTCTATTTTTTTATATAAAAAAATAAGGAAAACACAGGCAAATGATATTAATTTGAACATCACCTGTTTATTATTACACAACCAGATAATAGTGACATAAGTTTGTAAGAAGATAAAGACATCTGGAAATATATTCTCACTGTTTCTAACATGTCATGTGCATTTGCTTATTTGTTCATTTTGTAAAGAAATATATAATATTTGATGACACATATCTCCAAATGTGATCAAATTTTTTTTAACCACATCTCGAGATATATATGTATCCTCAAATATTTAAAATTTCTTTACAAAATGAAAAAAAAAAGGAAATAAGCAATGATTTATAATAATTCAAGTATGAATAGTTTTTTATTGATGATGTCTCACTCTGCTAAAGCCAACGAACAGAAGAAAACCAAAGCAAGGCTTCCTTAGTCAGCAGTGATAGATAAGATCACAGTGCATGTTCGGAAACCCTTTCTTAGGTCTCCTTAGGTTTCATTTAGCTTCTTAGACTTTAATCCTTCCGAACACAAGTTCCTTAGTACGGATTAAAAGTTTCTCCTTAAGCCTCCTTTTGACCGGGGCTTAAACCTTGTCCGGATTTTTAAGGAAGCTATACTCATGGCTTAAGCTTAAGCTTTCTTAAGCCATTTTTCTTTTTCCGAACGTGTGTGACTTAGCAATACTTAAATATTTAAGTCAATAGCACCGCCGAACGGCCCCATATAATGTGAGCGTTCGGCGACTCCTCCTTAAAATTTTTTAGACTTTCTTATCTTTTTAATCATTCTAAACGCAAACTCCTTACCACGGATTAAAAGTTTATCCTTAAACCTCTTCTTAACCAAGGCTTAAACCTTATCCGCATTCTTAAAAAAACCATACCCATGACTTAAGGCTTAAACTTTCTTAAACTATTTTTCTTTTTCCGAACAAGTGTGGCTTAGCAGTACTTATATATTTAAGTCAAAAGGGAACTGCCGAGAAAGAAAGCTTCCTTAGTCAAAATTTCCTTCCTTTCCTTTTTTACTTTCATTTCATCCTTTTTCACTGTAGATTATTAAACTAACAGCCATAATTAACCCCAAATTAGAGAGAACCGGACATCTCCAGTTGACACCCTCCATCATACCAGTTCACACCAACACCTCTGCAATCCCTCCATCCACTGTCCATTTTACCGTTACAACCGGGACACGTGTCGCCCATCTCAGCACTTGTCCTCACTCTCCTCTCCTCTCATCTCAATTGATTCCTTCTCCTCCTCCCTCTCCCTCTCCCTCTCCCACTTCACCTACCTTCAACCCCAAGGAAAATCCGTCACAATTCACCTCTGATCTCCTTCCTTCTCAAGCTCTCATCCATGGCAACAACCCACATTCCACTTAAAAACTGCTAACAATGGCGGGACAGACAAACCCAACATCCAATTTGTTGAATTGGTGTGTGGTAGTGATATTATTGCAGCTGTGTGCTTTGTGGGTACCGGCGAATTCGCTAAAATTCGACTTCGGTTCGCTCACCTTGGGCAGCCTGAAGCTCCTGGGCGACGCGCATTTGAAAAACGGCAGCATTCATTTGACCAGGGACCTCCCCGTGCCGACGTCGGGCGCGGGCCGGGCGCTCTATTCCGACCCGGTGCAGCTCCGGAACCCGGCTACCGGGGACCCGCTTCCTTTCTCCACCTTCTTCTCCTTCTCAATTACACTCCTCAACCCCTCTTCTATCGGTGGCGGGTTCGCGTTCATCGTCGCTCCTGATGACCTCTCGGTCGGCGATGCGGGCCCGTACCTCGGCCTGTTAAGCGCCACCGACCCGCCAGGTTCGGTCTTTGCAGTTGAATTCGACACGTTGATGGATGTTCAGTTTGAAGACATCAATGCTAATCATGTTGGTGTTGATTTGGGCAGCATGGTTTCGACTCAGGCGGCTGATTTAGAAGCCACCGGGATAGACTTGAAGAGTGGCAGATTGATTAATGCCTGGATTGATTACACCAAGAAAGGAACTTTGGAGGTGTCAATGTCGTACTCCGCCAACCGGCCGGACGAACCCGTTCTGTCCTTCCCGCTGGATCTCGGCAAGTATGTCAGTGATGTTGCATTTGTGGGGTTCTCGGCCTCGACGCAAGGAAGCACCGAGGTACACAGTATTGAGTGGTGGAGCTTCTCATCTCCGTCACCGGCAACCACCATTGCCGCACCATCACCTGTGCCGCCACCATCGTCCCCAATTGATACCAGTCCGGGCACTGGTACAGTAATTACCACTACCCCGCCTCCACCGGCACTACCAATTCAGGGCCCCACTAGTTCTGTTGCAGCGGCCTCTGCCCCGAGCAATTCAACATCAGGACGGCCCTCTTCGCCGGGTTGCCATGGCAATGGGCTATGTAAACAGGGTCCCGGGGCAGTTGCTGGGGTGGCAACAGCTAGTGTCTTTGTGGCTGCCTCATTTGCCGGGTTCGCTTTATGGGTGTTTGTCAGAAAAGTCAAGTACCGCAAGAAAACAGATGAGCTTGTGGCGGCATCGGAGATTGTTAGCGCACCGAGGGTCTTCACGTACCGGGAATTGAGTGCCGCGACACGTGGATTCGACTCGTCCCGGATCATCGGGCACGGTGCATTTGGGACGGTTTACAAGGGCATCATACCGGAAACAGGCGCAATTGTGGCTGTGAAGAAGTGCATACAGAAGACGAGGCATGCGGGCGATACCGGGGGCGAGCAGGGCAGAGCCGAGTTCTTGTCGGAGCTTTCCATCATTGCCGGGCTCAGGCACAGGAACCTCGTGAGGCTTCAGGGCTGGTGTTGTGAGAAAGGGGAGATTCTCTTGGTCTATGATTACATGCTCTATGGCAGCCTTGACAAGGCACTCTTTGATCCTGATGTGTCGCCACTGATGTGGCGGCATCGCAGGAAGATCTTGATCGGCGTTGCATCGGCTCTGGCTTACCTCCACAGAGAATGCGAGCGACGGGTAATGTGCAAAAACTTATTTTGCATCATTAGCATTACTGTTATCAGGATAAATATAAAATCTTCCAATTTTACCAAGCCCAATTCAACAAAAGTACCAGTAGTCCAGTATATACTTGTCATCATGATAAAACAAGAGGATTAATGGATTATGAATTGAGTAATACATTACTGACCATAGCGTCCGTAGGTTACATCCCGAGACGTATTTGTTATATTATTTGTACGTCTATAGATGTATGGACAGCTTTTCAATGGACACAAGATGTTTCTCTTATGAATTCTCTCCAAATACCCTGGCAATTGAAATTGCGACGGCAAATTTTAGCACAATCATGTCATTCCTGTAATTGGTCGCTACCTATGTCATATGATGGTAATATTTATGAATTTACTGGTGTACTGGCACTTGAGCTTATCATAATAAATTGCTAGTTGGAGAAGAATATTGTTTGTCAGCAAAGACTTTAAATTTCTAATTATGATATTTAGTTACTGAAAGTTTTTC
This sequence comes from Cyperus esculentus, assembly GCA_030179965.1. NCBI lineage: Eukaryota > Viridiplantae > Streptophyta > Magnoliopsida > Poales > Cyperaceae > Cyperus > Cyperus esculentus. The sequence goes on from JASGLE010000021.1 coordinate 2,722,274, forward strand.
CTTTGTAATAGGTTATCCATCGGGATGTAAAATCGAGCAATGTTATGCTTGATGAGGGATACCATGCTCGGCTTGGCGACTTTGGATTGGCACGCCAGACTGAGCACGATAAGTCACCAGATGCCACTGTCACGGCTGGCACCATGGGGTACTTGGCACCAGAATACCTCTTGACAGGACGTGCCACGGAGAAAACAGATGTCTTCAGCTTTGGCGCAGTTGTGCTAGAAGTGATGTGTGGTCGACGGCCCATTGACAACCAAACAAACAGTAACTTGGCTGAGTGGGTCTGGCGACTTCACAGTGAAGGAAGGATACTTGACTCGGTGGATTCCAGATTGCAAGGGGAGTATGATGAGGGCGAAATGAGACGAACATTGTTGGTCGGCTTGGCATGCTCGAGTCCTGATCCGGATTTGAGACCAGGGATGAGAGCGGTTGTGCAAATGTTGAGCGGCGAGGCTGATCCGCCACTTGTCCCGACGACACGGCCATCCATGAGTTTCAGTGTCAACCACCAGCTCCTGTTGAGCTTGCAAGACAGTGTTTCAGATTACAACGCAATTGTGGGGCTAAATTTGACTTCATCCTCTTCTTCTTCGTCGTCTTCTTTGCGAAGTACACTAAGAGGCGGCGGCGGCGGCGGCGGCTGCCAAGATGCAGATTCTGCTGTGTGAAAATATGACTTGTTGGTTCCTTTCTTTTAGTTTTGTTCTTTCCTTAATGATAAATAGAATGTAGAATGTATACATATATATATATAGCTTGGTAATATAATCTAATAAATTAGGAGGGTTTTTAGTATTCTTTAATTAATATAAATTGATTGTTAAGTAAAGCAAGAAAATAATTTTTGGGTGCCTTTTCTTCTGGTTTGTAGGATCTTATAAATTTCTTTAACTTGTTATTTTATTCCCCAATTGAGCTAACTAGATAATTTCAATAAATGATGCTTGACTAGATATAACATAATAATAGGGTTTTAGGCTTGAACTTGAATTTACTGGTAAAGGAGGTCCCTTTTCTACAAAGTTGTTTTCTTTTTATTCTTTGGTTGCTGTCAAGGTGTTAATTCATTAATTGGGAAAAGATATACTCCCACTAAGGTAGGTCATGGATCATAGAACTCATCTGTTAATCATTAGAAAAAATGCAATTTGGTATCCTTTTATTGGCCTTAAATATGTTTTCTCTGTTAGCTTGTCAATTTCTCGCCTGTTTTAGTCCTTTTATTTTTTTGGGTTTTTTCGGTTATCAAAAACTCTTTGTTTCGGTTTATTATGTTGTCAATGTATCCATCAAGTGTGAGAAAAGGATGCCCAAACAATTGTCAGAATGATTGCCTAACAAGTCATTTCACAGAAACAAGTTGTGGAATTTATGTTTATAAATGGACTAATCGGAAAACTATATTAAATTTAAACCGATTTAGCTCATAAATTTAACTGACTTAGGCTGCAATGATTCCAGTTGAAAGGATAGCTGTTATTTCTCTTGTGTGGCAATAGTTTCCAAGAATTCCACTTTTTTATTCTGTACATGAAGATACTGGCCTAATTTTACTATTGTAATGAAGGGGAAAAAAAAAAAATCTTCCATCTTTTACGTCCATTTTCCCTGTTAAGTTTCAACTATTGCAACAGTTGCACACTGCTTGAAACTTCCAAAAAGTGCTAATCTTTTTCTTAGCTCAACCTCTTTCGTTTGACTTTGTTGAAAGTTGAAACCAAATGATTTTCATCAAATTCTTCTAAGATTTATGATACTAGCATTAGTAATAAATGCCAGTGGTTAAGCACATGCCAAAAGATAAGAACATCACTCACACTGTTACTGTATCAGGGCTTCTGAGTTCTGACAGATGAGTTAATAGATGGGTGTACCTAACAAGCCACTTGTACCAGTACCAGTACCAGTACCAGTACCAGTGTACCGTTACAAGGATCTCAAATCCAGGCCCCCCAAGGCCCCAACACAACAAAATGCATTGGCTATAAGTTGCATATATTTGTGGGTCGCAATTTGTCTATGATCCTCTGACACTGTCTATGAAGCAGAATTTACTGGTTTTTCTCTCAAAATTGAAAGGACATAAATGCAGTGGGTGCATTTTTTCCATCATATATATAGCCGTTAACTACGAGGTTGGTTGGTGACTTGGTGCCTTCGTTGTCCCATGTCAGTTTGTTTGTGGGTCTAAATCATGAATTCACTAAGCTTGAGTCTAGGTTGAGATATTTGATTTGTTATATATAAGTGCATTTTTGTGAACTAGTAAAGAGCTCAGCTTTGAGCTGAAATTGTTATTTTTTATAATAAATTTTTAAGATAATATGTAATGGGCCTTAAGTTTTAATGGGTTTGAGACATTAAAGTACGTCAACGATGGTGATATCAATCTAAATAAACAATCAATGACTGAGATTTATTCTTTGGAGAAGATAGAACTTTCATATCAAAAAATCCAATCTCCTTTTATTAGGAGCAAGGATATTTCTTCTTGGTAATCAAAGAAAGTGCAAAACAAATTGTGGTGTGTTAATTAAATTTTGCCTTAATTAAATTTGAATAGTAGCTAATCTGAGAGTTCTCACTATCTGAAAACACATATTATCTTGGGACATTGTGTATCAAGAAAACGTAACTAACGAGGGTTTATTTGACTTTTTTTGTTCTTAAAAAAATTGTTATGTGAAAGGAGTTGCCAAAGTGCTCCCATTTCTTTCACGGACAATTTTATAAACTACCCTATCTTTTCAAATCATCAGACAAAATATCTTTCCTTTAAATTTATTAAAAAAATACCCTTGTATAGCCATACATCAAACACTATTTTACTCTCTTTTCCCTCTCCTCTCTTTACTTCCAATTATATATAATGTGATTTTTGTTTTTCAATATAAACAAGTTGCTTGTACATAACTCTCTTTGTACATAACTTTATTTTTATTTATATAAACAGATAAAAAAAAAATTAACAATCTAAGACCACTTATCAAAAAGAAAAAAAAAATATATTAACATATAATCATTGAACATTATTCATTATTTACATATTCATAAGTAATCAATATGATAATGTGTATTAATAAAACTGAAACATGTGTTATAAATATCAATAATGTGAACTGTTTTAAAAAAATATATATTATACTTGTATAGTTGCTTAAGATTATTTAACATTATTTTAAATGTTCATATAATTTATTTTATAATAATGTTGAACATTACTAAATGTTCAATGTCTTAAGATAGTTTGAATGAATATATATCAAATAGTTGGAAGTAGTGTTGTGACAAACGGGCGGGTAAGGATCCCACAGGCGAAGGGTCCGGCGGGCGAGGGGAAAAACCCTCACCCTTACCTGCCCCTCGCCCTTCGGGCGAGGACAGGCACGGGCAGGGGGCGGGTGGGGAGTGAGGCGGGTCGTGTCGGCTTCGGGCGGATAGCCGGCGGTTTCCCACATTTTCCGGCGTTTTCGGGCGGATTCCGGCGTGTTCTTTTTTTACATTTTTTTAGGAAATGTTTAAGATAATTTTTTAAAACATAATATTTTAAAAAACAAAAAAAAAACGAAATAAATTTTTAAAACAAAGTTTTTTTAAGAATCCGAACTTCGAAGAACGTTAAAAACCCGAAACTTTAAAAATCCGAAACGATAAAAACAAAGTTATTTTAAAACAAACATTTTTTAAACAAAGTTTTTAGAAACAAAGTATTTTTTTTAAAAAAATCCGAAGCAAATTATTTTTTAAAAACAAAGCATTTTTCAAAAAATCGGAAACTTAGAAATCCGAAATCTTTTTAAAACAAAGTTTTGTTTAAAACAAATTTTTTTAAAACAAAGTTCTTTAAAACAAAGTTTTTCAAAACAAAATTTTTTTAAACCAAGTATTTTTTAAACCAAGTATTTTTTAAAACCAAGTTTTTCTTAAAACCATTTTTTTTTTTAAAAAATCCGAAACTTTAATTTTGAAAAACAAATTTTTTTTAATTTTATTTGTTTAAAAAAAAGTTACCCTCCTCCTTTATTCCGGGCTTGGGACCGGCTATGTTATGATATTATAAAATAATATAGGCGGAGTTCTAACTTTTTTAAAAATGTTAGTAAATATTTAAAAAAGTAAGAAAGTGTTTAATAAATTGGAAAAATGAAAAGAAAATAGAAGAGTGCGTAGAGTTCGTACCGAAACCGAAACTACCTTTTTAGTTGTCCGATCTCATATACCATTGGCCGGTCTCTTCTTCAGGTTCGCATTCATCATCCGAGTGCGGCTCCGCGCTCCCTTGAGTTTCGGCGCCGGATAAAGATGCTTCCATTTCCTTATATTGCTCACGATTTTCCGTATCAATCCAATCCTTGAGGCATACGAGTCGCTCAAAAACCTTTGGACTCAACTGGCTCCTAATATCATTAAAAAACAAATGTAGTAAGTAAAAAAAAAAAAAATGTGATTTAAAATGAATAAAAAAATCGTGTAGATGTAAAAAAATATAGGCATTTACCTTTTATCGGTAAGAATCCGATTTGCCGAACTAAAACAAGATTCGGAGGGCACGGTTGAAACGGGAACGGCAAATATGTCCCGCGCCATAGTATATAAAGTTGGAAAAATATTTTTGTTTTGCTTCCAATAATCAAGAACATCAATTCCCTCCGGTGCTCCCTTTATGGAAAAAAAGACTTGTAACTCGTTGGAGGCATTGTACATAGTATCCGAACTATCGTCCTCCAATATTGACAATAATATGTCGTCCGATTGGGTCCTATGAAATTTCAAGAAATAAAAAATCGAATGAAATTAAAAAAATCCGAATTAATTAAAATCCGAATTTAATTAAAATTAAAATTGGATTCAAATTTAAAAATCCGAAATAAAGTTAAAAAATCCAATTTAAATTAAGAAAACCGAATTGAATTAAAAAAAAACCGAAATAAATTAATTAAATCGGAAAATAAAAAAAATGTACCGCGGGGTTTGACTTGTAGAAGCCGGTTGTTGGACATTTATTTGGGCGTTGTATGCGTTGAACAACCCTTCAATCGCTTGGGTCACAGTTTGATCCACACTTGTGTTCGTAATGTCCAAATTAATGTAGTATCTTCGTAGCATTTTTATCGTGTAAACTTTCTTGTATGTTGGATGGAGACAATTTGCAACAATCGTGATGAGTGGTATGGTTTCCCAATATTTGAGAAACTTCTCCTTCATGGCTCCTATTGGAGCGAGAGAATGGTCGGTGTCTTCGAGAACTAAGAAAAAAAATCGAATTAAAAAACTGAAATTAAATTAAAAAACCGAAATTAATATAAAACCGAAATTAATAAAAAAAAACCGAAATTGATAAAAATCATGAAATTAAAAATGTACATTTCATTTCATGATATACTTGGGAGATTCGGAAGAGGTGGTGAAGCAACTCATGTGCGGTCGGTTTATATGAGCAAGACAATGCTAAAGTCGCTTTGAAGAATATTTCAAGAAATTTCATTAATTTGTGCAATTGATCCCATTCACCCGACGAGAGAGCTAATTCCATACCCTCGGGTGACTCATTCAAAATTGCATTAATATCTTGTGCGTAAGGAAAACATCGTTTCAACATTTTATAAGTTGAGTTCCAACGGGTATCTACGTCCCATGACACTCTTAATTTAGTAAATTGCATTCTACTACACAAAGCATGAAATTTTTGTTTTCTAATGCCACTAGTAAAAATAAAAGTTACAGACGATTTAAATTTTGTTATTAAATCATTAGCACCGGACGTTTTGAGTCCCGCCTTAACGGTGAGGTTTAAAACATGACATGCACATTTTTGGTGAAAGAAAGCTCCATGCACAATTGGAGATAATGAACGCAAAAAATATTCTACGGCCTTACCATTATTACTAGCATTATCAAAAGAAATTGAGAAAACTTTATTTTGGAGATCATTTTTCAAATTATATTCATTCATAGCACCCAAAATTGCATTAAAAACTACTTCGCTGGTGTGCGGGTATTCTATAATCCGAAAACTTATTACTCTTTTTTGCAATTGCCAATTATTATTAATGTAATGTGCAGTAACACAAATATAAGATAAACCATTGTTACCAGCGGTCCAAATATCGAACGTGAGTGCTACTTTAAATGGTGCGGTTGCAAATATGGCAAGCAATTCATTTTGCGGGCCGTAAATTGTTCTTTAATTTCGTTTGACATTTTCCTATAATAAAATGATTTGTAAAATGGTTGAGCGCAACCTCTAATAACTAAACGAGCAAAACTCAAACAACCGCTCATACTAATTGGTTGTTCATTGTGGGTAATATACCGTGCAAACTCACTCAACATTTTTTTTTCATCATATTTTTGGTGAGTTCGTGTACCATCCGAATTAATATGGGTTTGGACATGTGTAGTATCGGATTGTTCTTGTGGTCCTTGACCAACTTCGATATGCCATTGGGCATGTCTACCCATAGAACTATTATTATCATCATAAGTAAAATTGGAAGTGCAACCTTTTACCTTGCACCGTGCGCTTATGCACTTGCCGGTCGACGGGTCGATGGTTTGCTCGAAGTAATGCCACCAAGGTGCGTTGTACTTCGGGCAGGGGTTCTTTCTTTTTCTCGGCCCGGGTGGCGTGCTTGCCGCCAACTCTCCCTCTATTGTTTGGATTTTGGGAAATTGATCGGAACTTCCGCCGATGGTCGGAGGAGCAAATGTGCTAGAACTCCCCGCGGCACTTCCGACGGTATGATGTGTGTACTCAGTCTCATAGGTAGTTCGCGGATAATTGGGACTAGGACCGAACAATTGTTCACTTAATTCTTGGATAGTATCATTTAGAGGATTGGGTGTCGGGGCTCTCGGGTACATATTGGAATAGTCATGTGGTGGGGTTGCCATTTCTCACTACAATAAGGAAAAAAAATGGATTAATTTATGAAAAGCAAAACGAAATATAAAAATAACCGAATTAAACTAATTGTGTATGAACAAATTTATCATAAAAGAATAAAATATTTTGATTACAACTTTATGATAAAATTACAATTTTTGAAAACTTGAAATTATTTTACAAGTAATGAAAAAAAATATAAAAGAAATAAATAATACAATTATTTTGATTACAATTTTATCATATGTTGCCAAATCCGATTTAAAATAATTGTGTAATTGCATAAATCAAATTATAGTATTCTAATAGTGTTATAAAAAAAATAATACAAATAGAATGTACCTCCGAATTTTTGCGGAAATGCCGGCGAATATCGGATTGAGTGATTGACTAATGCAAGATAATGTAAAAAAAATAAATATGCTAGTTTTTTGGAATTTTGGAAATAATAAATATAAATTAGAATGTAAAAATAAAACTAGAATTGATTTATGCAAGAGATTGAGAGAGTATTGAGTGAGAGATTGAGAGAATTTGATAGTTTGTTTGTGAGAAATGAGTGTTGAATGTATGGGTGTATTTATAGGTATGAATTGGTGGGGGAGAAATTCAAAAAAAGAGCCGTTGGCCAGTGGGGGGGAAAATTTTGTGTCAGACGGGTCGGCCGGTTCGGGGGGGGGGGGGAGGCAGTTGGGGCGGGTGCGGCGGGTCGAACGGGTCGAGGGGCGGGTGCGGCGGGTCGAACGGGTCGGGGGGCGGGTGGGGAGGGTCGGTCGGGTGGGTCCCGAGGGTGGGGCAGGTCGCCCGGACCGACGGGGGTGTAACGGGTGGGTAGGGTGTCAGACAAGTCGGGCGGGTCCGACGGGTCGGGACGGGTCCAAGGGGTGGGTGGGGTGTCAGACGGGTCGGGCGGGTCGAGGTGGGTCCGACGGGTCTGGTAGGGTCCGACGGGCGGGCACGGGTCCGATGGGTCCGATGGGTGGGTAAGGGCGGGTAACAGGTACGGGCGGGCACGGGTTTAGACGGGCGGGCGGGTTACGGGGGGCAAGGTCCAAAACCCGGACCCTTACCCGCCCTTACCCGTGACCCGTCCGACCCGGCCGACCCGTCTGAACCCCGCACAGGCGGATAAGGGCGGGCGACGGGCACGGGTCCGAAGGGCGGGTCACGGGTCCGGCGGGTTTTGTCACAACACTAGTTGGAAGTAAAGAGAGGGGAGAGGAAAGAGAGTAAAAAAGTGAGTGGTGCATAATTAAATAAGGGTATTTTGTTAATAAATTTAGAGGGATATTTTGTTTGATGATTTGAAAAGGTACGGTAGTTTATAAAATAGTCCGTCCTTTCACATTATAAAGTTTGAATAAAAATGGGCTATAATGTTAATGGGCCCAAATTTATGTGGGCTTGTTTCGCTTAAAAATGGCCTACCACGGACTGCAAATTTATACTCTAGAAAAGTAATACTTAATTCTTACAAAATTAAAAAAAAATTTTATAAATTCTTACAAAATTTTAAAAATAACCATTTTCAAGATTGCCAATGGATCCCTCCTCATACTTGAATTGGACTCTTTTTCAGTAATGTAGCAAGCCGTTCATCTTATTAATCCTAAAAAGAAAGAAGATATATTACAGCTATATAAGAACAGTAGCTAAGACAAAAACTTTCTTTTATTTGGGCCTCATAACCACACCTGCTTATTGAATTTTCTAATAAGCAATTTTTTTGAGAAATCAGTCAAATAAAGTTGGTTATAATATGAAAAACATAATGATATATTTGGACTTTTAAGTATAAAATTTTGATCTATGAAGTACCGTACCAGGAACTTAGTTGAGACAGAAAACCCTCTTATAAGTTATAACTAGCAAAAAAAAAAAAAAAAAAAAAAATTTTTCAAAATAAAGTTATAACTAGCAATTGTTATCATGCATATTTGTTGGTAAATTATTTTTACAACATACATTTTTCTGAACAAACCAACTTCGGCATTCGCTGCTTTTCATGTTTGAAGATGTTGGAGAAAAAATAGAGATGACAATGGTTTCCATCCTATTTTTCGGAATTGAATTCCTCTAATTCCATCTGATTTTTCTATTTTTGAAGTCATTTTGTTTATCCGTTAAAGTAAACTAAACCAAGTCGAACCGTGGTCAAAACTGACGGTATGCCAGGTTCATACAAAACCATCCAAACTGTATTCGTTTGAAAATAAGAAACCCAAAATTTTTAATTTTTCTCTATTGCGAATTTTCAGATAAACCCGGCGTACAACAACCTAAATCACCTGTCTTTCATCATTTTGCCTGATTTACTGTTTACCTCCTGACAAGTATAATATGATCAAAAGAATTAACAAGATGCAGTTCAAATCTGTTTCATTGTTTATTTTCTTTAATTTCTTAGTTACATATTTTGGGGTAGCTTAATTTGGCATCAAAAAGGAAATTGAAGGTTTATGAGAGATAGTGCATGATGAGTTGCTTCTCTTGTTTTTCTGCTAAAGGGGGCAAGGAGTTTAAGGATGAACTGAGAAGCGAGGTCACGCCATTGTCGACGGCAAGTCCCGAGTACCTCGTTCGTACACACCAAGGTTACACTCTCCTCTTTCTTGTGTATGCTTACAACATTGTAGAACTCTTTTGTTGCCCTACAGGATCAAAAGATTTTGAACAAAATATTCTTCTTAATTTTGTGATGAAATTGTAGTATTATTTATTTTTTTTGGTAATGCAAATGGAGTCTTGCAACAAAACTTCTATAATATTCCATCTTTTTTTCTTTCTTTTCCATTTCTTTTGTTGTTATATATATACCTTCCTTTAGAAACTAGGCAAGATGAGACTTAAGCCTCTCAGAATGCTACTTTTGTGCAGAACAACACTCGGTGAGGGATCAATTGACCGAAAATACTAAACTAGGAAACTTGACCTCGTTTACGTTCCGAGAGCTAGCTAGTGCCACTCAGGACTTCAGTTCGAGAAATCTATTAGGCCGAGGCGGCTTCGGTAGAGTTTACAAAGGGACAATTCCTCAGTCTGGTCAGGTACTAATTAAGAACTTGTATCTGCCTGTAGTAGTATAACTACTTTACTTCGCAATTCATATTGTACATCATTGTCATTTGGTAATATACGAAGCGTTCGTATGATAAATCTAGAAAAGAGGAGAAAAAAGACCAGAGATCATAGGAGGGAAAATGCTATAAAACTGCAAGTCAGCCAGTAAACTGTTTCCCTAAATAATGAATCAAATCAGTGCGGTGCAAATAGTGCCTGTCGATCAAATAGTTCAGAACTAACATAATATAATTTTTTTTCGATAACTGTCAGATTGTGGCGGTGAAACAACTGGACTCGCATGGGTCACAAGGAAATCAAGAATTTCTTGCAGAGATTAGGACGTTAAGCATTCTCAACCATCCGAACTTGGTGCACCTAATAGGTTACTGTTCTGACGGAAACCAGAGGCTATTGGTGTATGAATACATGCCGTTGGGTGCACTTGACGAACATTTAATTGGTAATTTTCACCTTCAACGTAGAAAAAAAATTCAGCTAAAGCATAAAAGAGGATCACAGGAAGAAAATAGTACCAACTGTTGTGCTGTTGCAGGTATTTCTCTTGATCAGGAACCGCTAAGCTGGAAGCGGCGAATGAAGGTAGCCTTGGATGCGGCATTGGGGCTAGAATATCTCCACGAAAAGGCAAGACCGCCAATCATATATCGGGACCTCAAGAGCTCCAACATATTGCTGGATGATGATCACAATGCAAAGCTGTCCGATTTTGGGCTAGTCAGGCATGACCGGCCAGGAGACAGGGCGGCTGTCTCATCTAGAGTCATGGGCACATATGGCTACGCTGCACCTGAGTATATATGCCATGGCGTACTCAATCCCAAAATAGACGTCTACAGCTATGGAGTTTTGATGCTCGAGTTGATCACAGGACGACGGGCTGTTGATAGCAGCAGGCCTGCACAGGAACAGGGTTTAGTTCTTTGGGTACGTATTATTCATTAAAATCAAATGTATAAACTGCGTATCTGTCATGTTAAGGACTCCGACAAAAAAATGTGTCGAGATTTTAGAACAGTTTGTGATCTGAGGACTCAAATTAAACCAATCGATCTATATCCATTACTACCGATATAGTTAAGCTTCAACATCGACATTGTTGTGTAATTAACACAAAAAAGGTACCAACTTACATCAGTTGCTTTCTCGAATTAGCGACAAAGGCGTACTGATGACCAAAAAAGAAGCAAGAGTACTAACTTTAACATAACTTCTCAGAAGCATATGTATGTAGCATTAATTCAAAGTTTGATATCGTCTTACTCTGGTGTACTCCAGGCAGAGCCGATGTTAAAAGATCAGCGAAAATACAAGGAACTGGTGGACCCACGCCTCGGAAGAGAGTACCCTGAGAAAAGCCTGAACCAGGCTATAGCCGTCGCTGTGATGTGCTTACAAGAGGAGCCGACATCCCGACCTCTCATGACAGATGTTGTCGTGGCTATGAACCATCTCGCCAATCCTGATGAAGAAACCGGTACCTCTAAGCAAGAGCCAGAGAAGCCACTGTTGATCGAGGAATGCAGATCAGAAGAACCACTACATGCATGGATGTGAAAGATGAAGGTGTAGCAGAGCAGTCTGATGTTAGAGGTACCGGTAAAGCTGTGACGAGCCGTACAACGGAGTCGAAACTCAGAGGTGCGAGTACACGGTCAAGCATGAGATATTATGATACATTCTTCATGAGGTGTAAATTTGTGAGGAACGTTTGTAATCTCCATAATCCATGAATCCTTTTCTTGTTTCTTTTTTGATATGCAACAATGAGCTTTGGCATTCTTAAAAAGAGGCTACATTTTTTGTTGTGAATTGGTAATGCACATATACGTGACATGGCCTAAGTTTGATACAATTGCACTGTGTGGAAATGTGAATTGTTTGATGCTACATTTTTTATTTTTTATTTTTTTGGTTGGAAATGGTTAAAAAAGCAAGTGCTACATTTTCGCTGTGAGTATTTAAATCAAATTTGTTCATTAAAGATTCGAAAATTAAATTGGAAAATATAAAAACATGAGTTAGATACTTTTTTTTTTTTTTTTACGTGACATTATATATGGGAGCATGTTAGATAAACCCATCTACTAAGTTGTCTCCCTCTCAAGCGAAATACTTTTGCTTTGTTGCTAATTGTCTCGGAAAGTTTGATATCAGGGGCGGAGCTTAAGGCTTCGCAATCGGGCTATGGCCCCCCCTTCATTTCTAAAATTTGTTAACTCAGTATCAATTTTATAGTGTAATTTCAAGTAGACACATAACTTGCCCCCCCCTCCCAATTTCGTTTTCCTACTAGACAAACACGCTCTAAGTTACGTACTGAACTCAAAGATTTATTGATGTTTAATATTAATATTGTCAGATTGGATCGATTTTCTATTCAGTTTTTTATTTTTTATTTTTTTGATATAGGATTGCAGCCAATGGATATAATAAACAATAACATTATATAGTATCTGATGCTTTGGTTTCATGTGGCGTTTTTTGAATTTTCATATTAACTTTTGTGTCAGAAAAAAAGAAGCTTTGAATTGTGGACATAGAATGAAATTGTTTGTGTCATAGTATATATGTATGATAGGTAATTGGAGCCTATCTACAGTGCTTTCCTAAGCATACCAGACTGAAATGCTGACGGTCCAAATATGAAATTTGTCATCCGAAATTTTAATACAAATAGCTCATAATAATCTTAACATAATTAAGTTAGATGATTCCAATTTTTACCATTTTAGTAACTTTATTACTATTTTTAATGATTTTTTGAAATATGGCTCTTAAAATAATTAAAAATAAATCAATTTTGTATGTCAATCTTTAAAAAAATAATTAAAAATAACTAAATTTTTCTAAAAATGAAAAATTTTGGGATTCTACAAGTTAATTATGGGCTATTTAGATTAAAATTTCTGACAACAAACTTTAAAAAATTTAGATCTTAAGTGTTTCAATCCGAAATGCTTAAAGCACCGTCGCCGGATTCATACATGCATGTAATTGATATTGAACAAAATTTTTTTATCTGCTCTGCCCTGGGGCCAAGCTCCGCTACTGTTTGATATCAATAGATAGAGCAAGCTGACAGGGATCCTTGCAGCAGCTTGGGTACGCGTACGCCAACCAATTTGAAAGTAAAACAACCAGAAAATTTCTTCCGGATGGTAAAAATCTGACTCAATCCGAATGAAGCCAGTAAGCCACCCAATTTTCAAAGCCCATCCAGCCCATACCCAACTTTTAATGGATCATGGGCGACAAGATTCATGAGCAATAAGGTTACAGTTAGACCTGGGATCAGAATCTGCTGCCATAATTGTGATGGCACCGGGTGCCATAGTTTTAATCTGAACGGTTGAAATTAATTTGGACGGCTGAGATTTTATAAATTGGAGGGGACTGTTTTTTGTGGGTCCCACTGTCATAGAGACTATGGCATCCGGTGCCATCACAAACTATGGCAGCCGATACCAATCCGTCAAACCTGAGTACCTAGTCCAAACCAAACCTGTTTCAGAATTCAGAAACCACCACCCAAAACCAAACCTGGAACCTTAAACAACATTATCATCTTAACAGGATGATCCCGACCTAATATAATATTATATCCTGCCCCCAGCAGACATGAGATCAGAGTGAATTGAGATCATTTATTATTCAGCACAGTTGTAGGAGATTGCACATATTTGCAATGACGGACGACTCCCTTGTACAGTTAGTGATTTACAATGAAATTTTTATTTACCATAAAAGCAAGACTTTACAACTTAATCCTCTTTGAACAGCTCTCGGCCTATAATGATTCTTCTAACCTCACTTGTTCCAGCACCGATTTCAAAGAGCTTCGCATCTCTCAAAAGACGACCTGTTGGGTACTCGTTTATGTATCCGTTGCCACCAAGACACTGGATTGCCTGGAACAGATACATGATTTGTTTTTCAGATGAATGCTTGCTTAACTTTATAAAGCTATCTGTTCAGATTTTTTTTTTTTCTAATACCTGAAGAGCAACTTGTGTTGCCTTTTCAGCAGCTAATAGAATCACACCTGCACAATCCTATGAAAAATGGAAATAACAGTTAAAGATATAACGACAGAAGAGTTCAATTGAGAAATATTATGCATAAAAAGGTTGAAATAAACACAGGCAGAGGCAATAATTACCTTTCGATCAACTATTCCGTTATCACAATCTCGTGCAACAGCATACACAAAAGCTCTAGACGGAAAAAGAAAAAAAGAAGGCGTTAAAGAAATAAGAAAAGTTCACAAAGCAAACAATATTCCAATGCTGTAAGAGGAGCAAACTGTATAAAGTCTAAGCTTACCTTGAAGATTGCAAAGCGGTGTACATATCTGCTAACTTCCCCTGGAATTACGCAATATATAGTGTTATTTAATATTTCTTATAAATAGTAACCACCTAGGTCAGCCTATAGCAAAGACTTGTTAAGTGCCCATTTGATACCAAATTCTCATTAATTAGTACTTGCCAAATTTAATTGCTTTTCTTATAAATAGTACCCACTGTGAATATTAATTAAGGTTTGAACTTCTAGAACCTGAATAAACTGAAATTGGCCAATGGGATGGCCAAATTGCTCCCGCTGTCTCACATAGGGAACAACAACATCAAGGCAAGCCTGCATGAGGCCAAGGGGGCCTGCAGCCAGTACAAGCCTCTCCAAATCGAGCCCCGACATTAACACATAAACTCCTTCAAAGAGAGAAAAATAGCAAAGCAATTATACATCTAAATTATACATGGAGGCAAATTTCTGTTTGTAGCCTTGAGGAAAAAGAGAGACAAGGACAGTCATTAGGAAACTACAGAATACCATGGACCCCTTTATAATGCTAGAAAATAGCACCAATATAGAATCGTTGTATATAAATTCTGATAAGTCGTATGAAACAGTGACACAGTTGCATTTTTATATGTTTTTTGTTGTTCAAAATCAATGGTTGCCCCCTGTCAGGCCCCAGAACCATTTGTTTTCTGGGCAGGGCTTTCCAAACAAAGCCATTCTGACATCATATTTTGAAAGTTGAATGACATTGTATTGAGTACTGACATTCAGTATATTTCACATTTGCACGGCAAATGAAACTCAATAAGATAATAAAAAATAAAATAAAATTCATCATAAAAGAACAACCTTTCCCTTCCTCGCCTAAAACATTCTCTTCAGGCACAAAACAGTTCTCAAAAACAAGCTCACATCTGTAAACATTGCGGCAATCAATTAAACTCTTGTCAACTTTGATCATTCTAGAACATGGTGGTGGATCATAGGAACATATAACTATTTTGAAGAAAAATGATAACTTACGTGTCACTGCCCCTCATGCCGAGTTTGTCTAACTTCTGTGCAGTGCTGAATCTGTATGTTTTAATCATAAGATGAAAGAATATCAACATCTTAAAGTATATTATTCTCTCTATTGACCTCAAAATAGGAGCACTGTAAGAGAAAAGGAGAAAGAATAAAGCTCCAAAAAGGATGTTTTTAAGAATTTACCCTGGCATCCCTTTTTCAATGATGAATGCAGTTATCCCTTTAGACCCAGCAGAAGGATCTGTTTTAGCATAAACAATCTGCTCAAAGAAAACCAATTCGTGAGAGCATATTAAATCATAATTAGAACTACTCATCAAAAGAATACAGGTAGAAATAAATTTGAATAGAAGAAACATAGTTTGTCCATTTTTCATCAACTATGGGATACGGAAAGCAAATACAATAAAAGGAAAAGGTGGATCCTGATTTTACAAACTTATTGTGAAATAAATAGATACTTGTAAATTATAGCATCAGCACACAAACTTATTAGTATAATGGAAATGTCTGATACCAGTGTCTGAGCAGATGGTCCATTCGTACACCACATCTTATTACCATTTATTATGTACCCACCATCAACCTTATCAGCTTTGCATTTCATACTGACGACATCAGAACCAGCTGAATGTTTCAGAATATCAGAAAAAAACAAAGGAATGATAATGTGTTTTATGAATTATGATTAAATTGAAATATGGAATACAATATAAGGCCTTATTACCGTTTGGTTCGCTCATTGCTAATGCCCCTATATGCTCCCCACTGATGAGCTTCACACAAGAGAAAACTATAAGTTTTGGTTGTTTGGAAGAGAGAGAGAAAAAAAAAAAAAAAAAGATTGCTAACATATCTCAATTTTAGGGTGCGCAATATATTTGATGATTATAACCAAAGTCAGTAAGCAAAATATGACTAAATTAGCCCCCAGCTTCCTTATACTAATTCAACAACTAGATATGAGAATTTTTCAGTTTTATATGAAAATAGGTATCAAGCATTAAAAGAAATAACAAATCTGATTAATATGCAGCAAAGAACCTTTGGAAGATATTTTTCCTTCTGTGCGGGGTTTGCATTGCGAACCTGCAAAAGCATTATAATTGTTTCGTAATAATTTACTCGGAGATATTGCCAAAAGTGTAAATCTTGAACAAATTTAATAAGAATCACTTACCAATTGATTGATACAGAGGTTAGAGTGGGCTCCATAAGAAAGACCAACAGAACCAGAAGCTCGGGAGATTTCCTCCATTGCAATGCAGTGGTACATGTATCCTAGACCCAATCCACCATACTCTTCTGTTTGTTTTTTTTTTTTTTTTTTTTTTTTCAGGTACAATGAGAGTTAGCTACATCTGTAAACAACACAATGAATTAAGGTTTATAGTTCAATTACCAGGAGCAGTGATCCCGTGGAGATTGAAATCTCCCATCAGCTTCCACAAATTGACTTCCTGAAAATCAATGAAATAATAACTCTATTTGCAATGGAAGAAGTTTCACCCAAATAGACTGATCCGATTCCAATTTAACTTACCTTTGGAAAATAGTTTGTGGAGTCAATTTTGGCTGCATGCGGAGCTATGTGCTCTTGTGCAAATTGATGAACACTTTCTTTAAACTACAAAACAAATAGTACAAAACAGAATCATAAACATCCATAAAAGAATGAAACTTTAAATATGTAAACTGACACCAGAAGCCAGGAATTATGAGATTCCACAAAGTTACAACAGGAGGAATTGCCAGTCCTGTTTTCTTCCAATTTTCCTCAGTTTTTCTTTCTTTTAATGCCTAATATGTGTTCTTCCTTTTTCCTTTCATAATATAATTAATTACTATAGTCACTACTCACTGGTCAGGTATGCATGGAATCCAGCTAACCTAGCCTTCCATTTGCAACAATTTCAAGTAAAACACCAGAAAACATGAACAGTGAATGAATCATCATACAGTTCATACTGGCAGATCAGACACCGATCATCACATCAACAATCACATTGACATTGCAAAATCTCACAATCAAAGAGAGGAAGTGACAAGTGAGGGCTGACAAGAGCACGGAACCGAACCTGCTTCTGCGTGTCATCGAAGAGGAGGGAGGTACTGGAGAAGAAGCGCGCGGGGGAGGTCCATTGGCTCTGGACTATCCGCGACGCCGCGCGCCGGAGCTGTGCGAGCCTCTGCATCGTCTCAATTTCACTTCCCGTTCGTCTCCAGTCGGTTTAATTCCGTGAGTGCAATTAAATGTGCGATTTGATTAGAGAGAGAGAGGTTTAAAAAACGAGTGAGTGAGTGTTTCGTTTTGGTTCGACGTGGCTCAATAATTCACGGCGTGGCGGAGAAGGACTCCATATCCCCTGCGCTCAGATTGAAAGTGCTGACCGTTGGATTGTTTCGAGATACGTGTACACACGAATATTGAGACAATCCAACGGAGGATTAGTTGACTGCACATTGCCTGAACGCAGGGGATGACTGCTCGCGAAGGAGATAGAGGCGATCGGACGACTGTATACGGGTCTTAAGAGCTGATCCTCTGTAGCGCAGAAGCATGAAAGAAAGCAGGATAACCATTGGATCAGGTTAAGATGTGTGTCGGATGGGATCTGAGAACGATCCAACGGTTTTAAGGGTGATATAAAGAGACTGCGCAGCAGAGGATCTGGAGTCGAGCTAGGAAAAGGGCAGATAGATATAGACGAGTGACACTGTTGTGACGAGGATGAGATGAGAAATTCGCACGGGACCCATTTTTGACTAAGCCAAAGGTGACGTGTATCGCTCGGCAAACTATCGAGGATAACGATTGGCTTACATTTTGAAAGTCGCTGAGACGGTGACCTGTGTGTTTTTTTGGTAGTTGAAAGTTCAACAAGGTGACCGCGACGTATTTGAGTTTGGAAGTCTGCTACAGAGAATCAATCAGGAGTTGAATTGTTTGAAACGTATGGGACTGTACTCCTCCTCTACAGTCCTTTCCTCGATCTTTCTATTTTAAACACCGGACCATAAAGTTATTGTCACATACTAATAATTTAGTCTTTAATATTAACTAGAAGCGTACCTTTACGCTGTTGCGGACAATTTTAATTTCCATTCAAGCTAAATAGGATGAAAGAATAGAAAATAAGAAATAGGTTTGTTACTTTACTAGTCAATACTTTAAAAGGTCAATCAGACAATTCGCCACTTCGATTTTGTGATGAGACAGAAATGGAGAGGAATCCAATATGAAATGGATGCGATGTAAGCCTTTTATTATTTGATGGATGGGGATTAAGATAGAAGTTAGACTATGACCATTAATAGAGGTTATGATCCTTAACTTCTTTATAAAGGAGTAAAGAAGTATAGATAATCAAGTTTGCATATGAAAGTTCGAAAAAAAAAATGTTAAGAAATGTGGCTCGTTGTGTTTCACTTCGATCTGTGCAGTCGTTTTTTCGGGTGGACTCCATTTAAACATGCATCAGATCAGATCAGGAGCAAATTTCTGGGCCGAAGAGAGGCCTTAGTTTGGGCCCTTTTGGGCTTTCAGATAATTAGTTCGATTTTTTACCTTAGCTGTATCACACTGTGTATAAAATGTTAATTAATCCTTAATATTAGATTTTTTGACATGAAAGTTCTATCTTCCCCAAGAAATAAGTCTCAACCGTTGATTATTTACTTAGATTGATCATCGCCGTTGACATAGTTTAATGTCTCAACCCATCAAAACTTAAGGCCCATATCAATTTTCTCAAATTAAGGCCCATTACATATTATCTTAAAAATTTATTATAAGAAATAACAATTTCAGCCAAAGCAAGGTGTGGACTCTTTACTAAATACTAATCCATATGTAATGCATTCTATTTGCGAATTAACTCATCGTATTAAATTTAGAATTTTTTTTTCCTGCATCTTTTGTTTTAGCATTTTATTATGAGGAGGGATCCAATAACACACAAAATTTTGACACAAATGTTACAAAATCATATAAATTTACAAAAAATCTTAAAAATGGAAAATTTTTTATAAACATGTTCATTTACTTATAGATCGATTGTGTTACAAATTTCATTCAATTTGAATGTCATTTGTTACTCCATCAATGACCGTCAAGTTTATATGATAATTAGAATGGTCTAAATTTAATGATTCTTGATGGAGTAACAAATGACGCTCAAATTGAATGAAACTTGAAACACAATTGATCTATAAGTAAATAAACATGTTTATAAAAGATTTTTCATTTTTAAGATTTTTTTTATAAATTTATATGATTTAGTGTAACATTTGTGTCAAAAAAATATTGTGTCATTGGATCTCTCCTCTTTTATTATATCTCTTATTATATTATATAAAAACAAATTATTTTCGAATTATAGCTAAATTACGGATTTTTGGCCTGTCTCCCAAACTGTTAATTTTACTGTACTGACAACTGAGAGCGTAGAAGAGTTTAATTTTAGGCCCTTTTTAGCTCATAACGTTTTAACTCATCGCATTTTACAATGCCTCTATAAATATTGCTGAATTTTTTTAAAAAAAAAAAAAACGCTTCGCTATAGGAAGATATTGTTGTTTTTTTTTTTTATAAAAAAAATCCGGCATAGGAAGATTTTGTGTGGCTAAGTCACTGACAAATACTTCATCAATCATCTTGTAAACTGATTGTGTTGTCTAACAGAGAGGATTTAAGTTTTGTTCCTCATCTGAAATCAACTATATTCAATAATGTAGTGGGACAAATCATTTCCTCCTAGAAATAATCATACTTGTCATAATCTTTCTCATACCATTAACTTATTATTTCTTAATTCACAAAGCAACATTGTCCTGATCCAAGCACACTAGTACTACACTTGCTACCTGAGTGAGTGCGGTTGTTACCAGCTTTTCCTAAAGATGTAAGTGAAAACTGTTTCCTGGACCCCAGAAATGTTGCTACTAGATCGGCATGTCTCTTTCAGGCACTCTCAGCAAAAGCAGAGAGGCCCATTCCACCAACTGCACCTCACATGTTTCCTGTACAGTGTTGTGCAGTTGCATAGTGTTGTCAAACCCCATATATATATATATACACAGAGGAGGGATCTATTGATAATGCTTATAATGACAATCTTGATAATGGAGATTTTGAAAAATTTGTAAAAAAATAGTTAAAAATTTTAAAAAATAGAAAAAAGTTTATAGAGATATTGTTTAACTTATAGAATGATTATGTTCCAAATTATATTCAATTTAAGTGACGTTTGATAGCTCTTTAAAGCTCGTTAAATTTCAACCGTTAAAAAATGTATAAAATGTTGATAAGCCATCAAACGATGTTCAAATTGATTGAAATTTAAAACACTATTAATCTATAAGTTAAAGAATGCATTCATAAAAGTTTTATCATTTTTAAGATTTTTTATGAATTATTATAAATTTTTCAAAACCTCCATTGTCAAGATTGTTATTATAAGCATTGTCAATGGATCCCTCCTCGTGTGTATATATATATATATATATTTGAAAGCAACGTGTTAAATTCATAGTCTCAAATCTGCAGGAGCCAGTATAAAGAAACCAGGCTGATTGCCAATAATGACACTTGTACAGCCACAGAGAAATACTTATTTCTTATATATATATTTGATAGAGAAAACATCTTTCGTCCATTGAAATATTGTCCATACATCCATAGACATGTACAGAATGTAACAGTCCCAAAATATAACCTATGGATGGTTTTTCTATGAACGCTAGGTATTACTCGGTTTTTCTATTTGATATATATTTTTTTTTCTTAGTATTGTATCAGATTCTGACGTCTGTCAGTATCAGGTCCCACTGTGTGGTCATAACTCATAATGCCATTATAATTGTTATGTAATAATGGCTCTGAAGATTAGCTTGTTGTTGCCATGAAGAAGGGATAAATAACCTCATCTACTACTACTCCATATCATCTTGCTGCCTGTTTTACAAGAGAGCAGAGACAAAAAGGAAAACTAAATCCAGAGATGAAATCTATTTGTGGCAAAGCATTCTGTCTTTTCCTTGTTCTTGCAATTGCTGTGTCACTCATATGCCAGGGTAGAGTTTTTCATTCCTTTTTTTTTTTTTTTTTTTTTTCCTCTTATTACAAATCATTTTAGGCAGCAATTGCTTAGCTTGATCCGATTCTGATGCTGAATTGGTGTTTAATTTGTGTTATCAGCAGCAAGAGAAGATGATTCAGTGCCGGAAGTATACCAGATAGACTACAACGGACCGCAGACGCACGCCTTACCGCCGCCGGGATCGATTATCAGTAAAGGTATCAACAAATACAAGTTCTTCCATTCTGATTTTGTTCAGTTTTTTCATAGTATTTTACCATAATGTATGTAAGAAGGTACGATCGACTTCGGTACTACATCCTAATGAAACCTTTTGATCTATTTTCTACAATTAAGAGCTAATTATATTCATTTGTTAGAGATCAAAATCGACTCATGGGGGTATTAATTTTCTGTGAATTTCTAATGAAAAAGTGGATAATGCAATCCACCAGCTCAGTACTGTATAATACCAGTAATCAGTTCAGCTGTTCATGTACCAGTAAATACCTCTTTGCTGCAAGGAAATGTACTTTCTCATTCTTGGTAAATCTGTAGCACATACATTATATTTTCCACGACTCAAGATCGACTTCCTCAACTGGGACTTAAATGAGTCGGAACTAAATTATGTAGAGGAATCAAACTTGAGCTTGACGCGAGTATATATTGTGTCAATTAATACGGAATTATGGATATATAATTTTTATTTTGCCATATTAAAGGACTTTTTAAGGCTAAGTGCTGCATAATACGGGTTTGAGACATTTTCAGCACTTTTGCCAGTTGCAGGAACATAGGTTTCTATCTATCAGATGGTTAAAGACCTTTACTAGTTAAAAACAAGGATGTCTTTCATATTTATTCATGATATATATATAGTTTTTTTTTTTTTTCTTTCACTTTTCATTTTATTATCAGGTTCAGTGCCAGACCACTCTGCAGCAAAGAACGTTGGAAAACAAGTAAGATTAACATATCCGATCCTCAATTTCTCATTTATATATTTTTTCTTCACCCTTATTTAATTATTAATTTTTTTGTAACTGTGGTTTTTTTTTTTTTTCTGTGGTAATGCTTGTAGAAAAAGCCAATTCATGCGTAAGCGTTTCTGAAAATCTCAAGTAAGATCAAAAAAAGAAAGAAAGAAAAAAGCTCAAGTGATCAAATGGGGGTGGATTGTCAGTCTTCTAAACCAGAATCTAATATGTTTTTGCCCTCTAGAATTATTAAATGGCTGGTCTGGCAGGTTATTTATTTGAGTTGGTGTGGTGATAGAAATTCTCTATCATCAATTTTTACATTGTATATTTTCGTTAATTTCATTTTCTAAGTCATGTAATCATCAAATTTAACTACAATTAATCTAGTTTTGAAATGCATTTACTTGAAGTGAGTCTAGTTTCTACTCACATTTTTATCATCAACGAGGTTTCATTTCAACTCATGAAATCATCGACATTCTTGTACTTTTTTATGCTCAATAATAAGAATCAGGCTACGGTTATATGCATATCACGGTTTTACTAAGCTATGCGGTCCGTACCTCCATTTCCGATGTCCAAATATTTGATCCGAACCGTTCAATGTGATTTCTATATCAAAATATGCTAACAAACCAAATTTTATAATTTTTAGAATATTTTTGCTATTTTTAGTGACAGGGGAAAATCGTTGTTTTGTATGAATCAGAATCCTTGGATTAAGCCATTTTCACCCCATCACTAAAAATAGCAAAAAAATTCTAAAAATCCTAAAATTTGGTTTCCTAGTATATTTTGATATAGAGATTAAGTTGAGCGGTTCGGATCGACTATTTGGACATAGGAAATGGAAAATATCACCGTAGCCATGACTCCAATAATAATACATTAAAAAGGAAACACATATGATATATCTGTTCAAATCATTCATAGTATATATTGTGTGTGCATATTCCATGATTAAAAAAGAATCCGCCTTTGGTCTAGTGGCTAAAGGCAACGCTGTGCGGAAGGTCGCGGGTTCGAAACCCGGATGAAGAGTTTTTTATAGACATTTAAATTTAAGTGGCTTGACCCTCATTTTATCTCAAAAAAAAAATCATTAAATAGAACCCACATCCAACAACTCTGTACTCTCTATAAGACCAATATACCATACATGTCTCTGATTTTTTTTTTTTTTTTATTTTGCATTAAACATATTTTCTTTTAAATCAATATAGCTTGTCCAATCATGTCATAAAGTCACCAAATTTATAAAATATATATATATATATTAAAATAATTAGAGACGATCCCTCACCAAATTCACCTCATACGATTTTTGTTCTTGTAATTGTTAATTTTTTCTAGCCAATTGGAGCCACATTAATTATCTTGTTAATATAAATCTTCACAAACAACAAACATCCTATAAATGTGTTTATGTACAAATAAAAGGTTAGGCATAAGAACAGTAAGGATATTGATTGAGATAACAAAATTTTTCCAATTATCATATGATTTTTTTAGATTTTCTTCTATATAATTCAGAGATTTTGTTGTCCTAAATAATATGGTTGTTGTCCTTAGACCCGACCCAAATAAAATTATCGCTCAAAATGAGAAGGATGTACTATTATTTACAAAGAAATATTCTTAAAAATGTAGCATTTCGATCCAGCAGTATATTCGGGTTTAATTTAGCTCGAGTTCGGTATAAATTAAGTTTGATTCAATTCGTTTCGTTTACAGTCCTGATTGTAAGGTCATCAAAAAAGAAAGAAACATATTCTATTACAACATAGAGAAAGTTTTAGTTAAAAAGTTTCACAATTTATCATGTTAACATTTCTGTTGACATTATCATAAAATATTTTGCAGATGAGGAAAATACAAATAAATGTTACTTATAGCTATCAATCAAAATTAATGAAAAATAAGTTTATTCAGAAAAATAAGTTTCATTCAGACCCATTTTGCCATACACAAACATGATAATTATAACGGACTAAAATTATCATAAAAACGATTAAAATAATTTCACAAACGCAAATTTGAAATTCCCAACCCCGTCTCTATCAGCACATAGTTATGGCATCTCACCTCCCTTGCATTCACTTCCGTTGTTATCCAAATCTGGGCCATCGGATCAAAATAAACGGATGAGATTAATCCTTGCTATATATAAAAGCATATTGGAAAAAATGACATGAAATGACTATCTTCTCCAAATAAGAAACCTGGGCCGTTGTTCATTTCTTGGATATATTAGAACCATCGATTTGCATTAATGCTCGTTGACGTTAATGTCTCAGCCCATTAAAAAATTTAAGGCCCATATCAATTTCCTCAATATAAACCCCATTATATATTATCTTAAAAATTTATTATAAGAAATAACAATTCCAGCCCAAAGCAACGCGTGAGCTATTACTAGTTATAAAAAATCCCCTCTATAATCTTAATTGGGCTGATCGGACCGTCCATTTTGATCTGACTGTCCTTATTGGACAAAAAGTGTCATGTTGTTCTCAAAGAATAACAGCAGATTCGGCTCCACCTCCCTTAGCCATCCCCATCCATCCCAAATCCCCCCATCTCCCATCCCTTTCTTTTATCTCCAAATCCAATAAACCAAACCAAAAATCCTTCTCACAGTTCATACAATTTACAATTGTCTTAAAGGGGAAAAGGAAAAAAAAAAAAAAAAAAAAAAAAAAAAAACACTCCAAAATTCCCTTTCCTCTTCAATTTTCTGTCTTCAGTTCACCAAATATCTGAATTGAAATCCTCTATGGTATTCCACTGAGAAATTGTCAAAAAAACCCCTCTAAAAGCTACTGTGCACGGTTTTTGAAGCTGCCTACTACAGTAATACATAATGTTTCCTATACAATTTCTGACCACTCCATAATTTGAGGTAATCTGACCATTCCGAGGACGTGCACTCCAAATATCTGTCCGATTTCACTCTTCAATCCTCCAGAATTTTAATTGCATAGTACCCATACGAGGATAAAAATAAAGAAAAGTAGGGCCTGCTTTTTCGATCAAACGGTCGGAATTGATTTCCGCACCGATCTCAAAGTAGTTCGGTATTTCTTAACCGTCGGATCAAGAAAAACAGTGATCCCGATCCACAGAGGAGTAGACGAGGTTTTACCTTACCTTACCTATGATGTTCATCTTCTTCTTCTCTGCCTAACAAGTAACATACAACACGGCAGCCCTAGGAGCTAGTCTAGGAGAGAGACGTACGTGCCGAGATACATGGATAGAGACCCACACGCACGGTCGCCTTCTTCCCTCGACAAGACGGTACGTGTCAATTCCCATCTAGTTTTGCAGTACCCGGTTTACTGAAAGTTTATGGTGTAATTGAAATTAGAGGAGGAAATAACTGTATTTTTTGTGACCGATGAGTGAGTGATCATGAAATTAAATCTTAAATAACTACATTTTAAATTCTTAAATAACAAAACTAATTGACAGAATATGTTGTATATATCATATTTTATCTGTATACAAAAATTGATATCATTTTGATTTTATTTACATGTGCATCAAAGCATTAATAAAAATCAACGGTTCAAGTTTTATGATTTTTTTTTCTCTCTTGATGACTATCGAAACAATGTCAAAACCTTATTATTTTTTTATGTATATATTATTGAGATAATATAGCATACATCTAACGGTTTAGATTTTTTAATTTATGCTTAAATAAAAAAAATAGTCACCATAGACATTGGTATCCATAGTTATTGGATCCCTCCTCTTGAAATTATTACTTAACTTCTCAAAAGAAACAATAATATCATTGTATTTATTTATTTTTTTTGCAAATAATAACATCATTGTAGAAAATTGAAAACAATAAATAGTAGAAGAAAGAAACAGAACAACAAAATTACTTCTTAAAAACAAACCAACTTTTTAGTGGGCTAAAAGTCTAAAAGTTGTGGCCCGTAATTAATTTTTCTTTTTTTTATCACAGGCCGTAATTAATTTGGGGGGTGGGTCTGACTTTCTGAGCCGATTTTTTTAATTATAATTAAATAATAATCGTAATTAATTATATTAAAAAATGGTAAATGAAATTAGGGATTTAGGATGGTTACGTTCTAAATCCGCCTCTAAGACCAATAATTTGCGTGTGACCAACTTTTTTTTTTTTATTTTACTTAAGCTTTTCTGACGGTTGCGTTTTCAATCTGTGACGTATTTTTTGGAATGCGTTTCTAACATGCAACCCAAACTTTCGATCACTAATTGAAAACACAACTATCCTTTTAAAGACTTTGCCTTAAATTATGGCTACGGATTTAATATGCATCCATATTATAATATAATTTTTTCGAATCTCTGTCATGCTTTGACCATTTGTGGGGTACTTGGGTCTTTGGATGCGGATTTTGAAACTCATCCGTCCTAAATCCCGAGTTTCATTTAAAATCTTCCCAAATATTTAATTCCAATTTTTTTTTATTAAAAAAATCGGCTTTCTGAAACTCTGGGTACTTGTGCACCCGAACTCAGCTTCACGATTTTGTAATTGTTAAAAAAAAAAAAAATTCACGATTTTGTTATACAAAAAACTTACATCGTACCTGTTAGTCTGTTAGTCTGTTACATCATACTTTTTTTTTTTTTGATGGAAATGCCCGTAGGCTTGCATTAAAATTGATAAAAGGTTCACATTACATATTCAGAAAAATTGTAAGCTCAGCAGAAGGTGTTACAATAACCTAAATCCTTCTGACAATTACATTTTCAAATTGAGAAATTACCCTCCTAAGTCCTAACTACGAATTCACATCGTCTGACATATGGTGCATGCCATTCGGTACGTGGACCGTTCGATCTCTTCGGGATTCGGTTGAATCTCTTTAGGATTCGGGTAAACACTAACCCCGAGGAGATCCAACGGCCATTGTGCCGAATGACATGTGCCATATGTCCGACGATTTGGGTCCCCTAACTACTTCCTAAATCTGAGGCATGCTAATCTGGTTCCCTTGCAAAGAATTCCTCCAAGCAGAATGGCTCCTGCTGCCCTTCATGCACTCCTTGTGGCCAGTGGGGTCCCTGATACTGTCCAGCTTGCCTCCTGAGCCAGTTTGCTATGCAGTGCCAGTGGGGGAAGAATTGTTATCGTCTGACATAGGTCATGTGCCATTCGGCACATGGACCGTTGGATCTCTTCGGGATTCGGTGTAATCTCTTCAGGGTTCGGACAAACACGAATCCCGAGGAGATCTAACGGACCATGTACCCAATGGTACGTAACCTATGTCAGACGATGATCATCCGGGCAGAATAGATCCCTTCTCTTCTCACATGTGCCAGTCTCACTTCTGCCCTTAACTGGTTAATGCCTTCCTTAATTGCCAGTCTCACTTCTCGTATACATCTTTGAAGTTTGAACCATTAAACATGTGGCATATTATATCAGCTTTGTTTTTTTTTCCTTTTTTTGAGAAAAATATCAGCTTTGTTCTAAACTTAGTAAATTTTTAATTTTTACACGTCAAGTAAATAAAATATTTGTTTTTATCTTTAGCTGCGTTTGACCTTTCTTTGCACCAACAGCCCAAGAAGCGAGAATCTCAAATTGGGGAACTAAATAAATATCCTCATACACTCCTGCATTTACATGTTAATTTAGACACAAAGTTCTGGGCTTCATTAGGAATATTTCTATTCCATCTCAAATAAAGATTATTTACAGAAACTAGCGAGAGATCCGCCCGTTATGCGGGGCAATACTTAGGTGTTTTTTAATAGAGGAGGGATCCATTGACAATCCTTATTTTGACAATCTTAACAATTGTCTTTTTAAAAAATTTATAAAAATTCATAAAAAATCTTAAAAATGAAAAAAATTTATAGATGCATTACTTAACTTATAGATTGATAGTGTTTCAAATTTCAATCAATTTGAACATTGTTTGATGCCTTATCAAACTTTTGTACATTTTTTAACGGTTGTAATTTATCGGGTATTTAAAAAGCTATCAAACATCGCTTAAATTGAATATAATCGGAAACATAATCAATCCGTAAGTTAATTAATACTTCCGTAAACTTTTTTTCTATTTTTTTCTATTTTTTATGAATTTTTACAAATTTAAAAAAAATACTATTGTCAAGATTGTATAGATAACCATTCTCAATGGATCCCTCCTCTTTTTAATATAGTATAGATAGATATTTGAAATGTCAAGAATATACAACCAGAAAGGAAGATAATTGAATTGTTATACTTGGAAACAATTCTCCTAGATTTGCTCGTTCCAATTCAAAATAGAGAGATTGCACATCAATTACACTCTTGAAACAAATGGAGTGGAAACAAGATTATAGTAACCAATCATAGTCATTCAACAAGCTGGAATTAATTGAACTGGAGGTGTCCAATTCATAGATGCCTTTTTAATATAGTATAGATACGCAGATTTCTGATTGTCTATCTCCATAAATAGAATAGCTGCTGCTTGCTTGCTACAAGGACGTTCAAGAGGATATATACATTATACATAGATGTGCTTGCAAAGAGCTCAAGCAAATCAAGGTACCTGTAGTGTTTTGAAATGCAGAGTTTAATTAGCCGGATTGGAAGCTTAATTATCTCAGTTATCTAGTGCGTAATCGATATGGTCGTGTATATATATATATATATATATATATATATATATGTGATCTCATGTTGTCTTGTATAAATTCAGAAGAAAATTGTGATGAGATCATATATAATCCAACAATGTTGAGATCATGAGTTACTGAGAAAGCCGGCCCAGACGAAATCTTTCGCATTCAATTAGTCAATTGGTGCCAATAAAAAAGTTTCAAGATACCGCGATTTGAAGAGAGGTTTTGGATTCAGAAATGCCATCAGTTGTTTGCCATGAGTTTAGTCTTACGAATCGGTTCGACCTGTTATCGAGTTATACATAGGATGAGCTGGACTATTATACTAACGTTAGCATTTCGGACCAAAATGTTAACACCTCAAAATTTATGTTATCGTGTTCGAAATCATGATTTATGATGCTCAATAAATTCTTTATATTAAAATATTGGAGAATATAAATTTTTTTCATTTTCAGAGTTTTCTAAATATTTGTTTTACATTTTTTAAAATAGCATGTACAAACATCAATATTTTATTAATATTTATGAGCTCTTTTCTAAAATTCAAAAAAAAAATACTTAGAAAACTCAAAAAATAAATAAATTTTGTATTACCCAATATTTTCATATAAATAATTTATTGAGTACCATAAAACATGATTTCGGACACGATAACATAAAATTTGGAGCGTTAGCATTTCGGTCCGAAATGCTAAGGATAGTATAATAGTCTAGCTCTACAAAGGATATATATAAACTTAATTTGAATATGAATTAAGGAGCTTGCAATTGCTAGCTAACTTGGTTTCTTGAAGCATTACAAATGGAGATAGAGAAGTAATAATGTGAACTAAATGTGCTTCATACTGAATACTAGAGGTGGCAAATCGGGCGGGCGGGTCGGGTCAGTTTGACTTTCTAGAAGATCTTAGGTCGGGTCGAGTCAATTTTAATATCATTTTTTTTTATCGTATGTTGATTTGAGTTGGATTGCATATTGTTTGATCTCAGGTCGGGTCGGGGCGGGTTTTTAGTCGGATTGGGTTGGGTCAGCTTGGCTTTCTGGAAATGTTGGGTCGGGTCGGGTATGGGTCAGGTCAGGTCGGGTTTTGCCACCTCAACTGAATACTGATAGAGTTTGAGAGAGACCAACAAAAATGTTTTTTTTTTTTTTTTTTTTTTTTTTTTTTTTTGAAAAATGAGACCAACAAAAATGTTGTTGGGTTACTTGGAAGGCATGGAGATTGGAGAAGTTGGTACACAACTAGATGCAAAAGGCTCTTATCCGGTACCACCACCACCACCTCACTTTTCACTAAATTTGGGTTTATGCTATTGCATGCTAAATATGACATTTCCGAAACTTCAACCTAAGATATATAAGAGCTAACTTTGTTGTGTTAATTGATAGCCAGTCTAACTTTAAAGGTGCAAATTGCAATTAGAGATTGATATTTCCATCATATCTTTCCATCTAGTCGTTTGTTCAAAATTTGGATTGGGTTCCTTTTTTAAGTATTTCAATTTGAGTTTTTTTTTTTTTTATCATTATCTAGACAAAATATGATCATCTAAAAAATATACTACTCTCCGGAGAAAATATATATATATTTTTTTTATCGATATGAACACAATTTTGAAGATAAAAGGCTATTTATATTGACCCGACGTGTTAATTTGGTGAACCAATAATAACACATCACTATTTCAGAAGAAAACTACCCAAAATTTTTTTATAAATCAAAAATAAAAAAAAAAAAAAACAAATTTCGGAAACTAGTAAGATGACACCAGAAATTAGACCCACTAGATAGAACCGGATTAACCATCTGGTTCCTTTAAAAGGGACCGGATGGTTCATTCGGTAGGAAATCTTTTTTTTTTTTTTTTATTTCCACCCACCGAATGTTAATTCGGTCTAGTTTTATTTTCTTTTCGGGTCTAAAAATAAACAAATCTTAATACTATCTCTCTTTCAAACAAATCTCAAAACTATCCCTATTTTATCGGCGGTCACGGTCACAAGTCAAAGTAACCGCAGCGGTCAGCTCGAAATGGTTGTGTAAAAGTTGTTAGACGTTTGTATGACTGCTGCATTCACCCGATGCTTCTGACCGCTGGTAAAATAGGGACAATTTTGAGATTTGTTTTGAAAGAGGGGTAGTATTAAGATTTGATTTTCTTTAGGGATAGACAAAAAAATTTTCTACTATATTTTTGTCTTAACCCTAAAGAAAAACAAATCTCAATACTACCCCTCTATTCAAACAAATCTCAAAACTATCTCTATTTTATTAGTGGTCATTATCACAATTCAAAGTACCACAGCGGTCAGAAGCATCGGGTGAATGCCACGGTCAGATAGATGTCTAACCAACTTTTACACAACTATTTCGAGCTAACCGCTGCGGTCACTTTGACTTGTGACCGTGATCGCTGGTAAAATAAGGATAGTTTTAAGATTTCTTGTTTGTTTTTGGACCCGAAAAGAAAATAAACTTGAAGGGACTGAATTAACCATTCGGTGGGTTTTTTTTAATTGGGATCCGTGGAAATTAAAAAAAAAAAACACCCCACCGGATGGTTAATCCGGCCCTATCTAGTGGGTGTAATTTCGGATGTCATCTTACTTGTTTCTGAATTATTTTTTTTTTATTTTCGATTTATAAAAAAATTTGAAAACTACCATGTAAATTCTTTTAGACCCTTCGTTTACTGAAATTCAAAGTTGAAGATTGTAAGAGAGAATCTGTTCATGAAATCAAGATAAATTTTAAGAGAGCTTTGGTAACTTTATTTTATTTTATTTTACCTAGCGATTAATTTCTTTTTTTGTCTAAAAGAGTAAAAATTTTATCCATTACAAATTGAAATAAAGCATAAACTATGAGTTGATTTACAATTGATATATTCGGTTTTGATAGATGAAACAGAATATTTTTGCAGTGATAAAAGCTGATCAGATAGCAGATTTTGCCTTATTATACATGACTTTTGAAGAGAAACATGTCCTTCTTACCGACAATATATAATCATAAAAATAGTCTGAACCTATTTGCAATTAGTTAAATATAACTTTTGCATCCGTGATGCTTATTATAATTGTATAACCTGATCATTTGAATAATAAGACCATGATTTATAAGTAATTTCAAACGATCCGGTAAATTACAATTAGATAAAAATGAAAATTGAGTATATATCTAACATTGTAAAAAAAAAAAAAAAAATTTGAGTATTTCAAACCAAAGTAACTAAAATGTAGTGAAATCCAAAAAATATAATGCAGACAGCAACGAGTGGTGCCTCTGTAAAGATGTCAGTCATTTTGATAAGATTATAATCCCAGGCTTAACAACAAGTGAGCCTATTCTCAAAAAAAAAAAAAAAACAAGTGAGCCTTAATTAAACCCAAAATACTAAATGTCGATTGGATGAAGAAGCCCGAAATGATGAGTTCATATCCTATTATAGTATATATAATCTTAGATGGGTTGCTACAGTAGAAAGAACAGTACCGTGAACAGTATTTTTTTTTTTTTTTTGTAAGATCCATTAGAGGTGACAAAATTTGACCCGACCTGAAAACCGTCCGACCCGAGTTTCAGAGAAAATCAAACTGATCTGAACTCAACCCGGGAATAGAGGTGCAAAATCTGACCAAAAATGAAAAACCCGCCCGACCTGACTCGAAAAAATGCCGGCAGACGTCAACCTGTTACCCAACCCGAAAAAAATGCCGGCAGCCGTCAACCCGATACCCGACCCGACCCGGGAATCTGCCATGGAAATCCTTTTTTATATATATATTAATTTTGGACGGGTTTTGGTACTGTTCCTTACACTGTAGCTACAATGTAAGGAACAGAACAGTGCTACATTTTTATTTTTTTTTTAAAACCAACATCATTTGATATCTGATCTTCCAGTGATCCAATTCGCACAAAACTAAATGACGGTATTCAGATACATGAATTTAGTATTATTCGTACCAATTAGCAAAAAAAAATAAAAATCATTATAATATGAGAGGCCAAAATGTGTGAATGACATGAAGCTTCTATAATTGATAATTATTTATGATATGGAATCACATATTTAATAATTTATTTTAATCTGACATGGGGCTTAAACAAGAAAAAAATTTAAGATAATATCACTAATAAATTCAATTGTATATGATGAATTTTAAAGTTTGGTTAATCTTTCCGTCATAAGTTCCTGAATGCAAGCTATTGAAAATTAAATTCATGTTACCCATTTCTCACTAAATATCATTTGAAAAGATAAATTTAGTCATATTTATTAATAATTTAATAAAATTACTTTCATTTAAATATTTGAAAAGATAAATTTAGTCATATTAACTAAGAATTTAATAAAATTAATTTAATTTGAATATATTATACGGTACGATGGTTTGGGTCACTATACCATAAATTTTTTATGACTTTTCATAGTATATTTATTATAACAATGTATTTTAATCAACGTCTAAACAAAGTACAAAAACCATAATAAGGTAATATTAGAGCTATATAATTGAAGCGTATAGATAATCTAAAATATCCGGATCCAATTTCCTAATGCGGATGGAAAACTTCACAAATTTTGTAAATTTAACAATAATTCCAATATATATATATAATTGAATAAAAAATACAATATAAAGTCATCAATAATAAATATCATCAAAAATTTATCCTAACTTATCCCGATCAACAAGGCCGAAGCAACGCGATGCCATTACTCTAGTGTATTCGATCCAACGAAGATCGGAAAATTTTAGTCTATAATTCTTTAAAGTACTATTGTATATATTTTTTTTTGAAAACAAATGTACCATTACAGTAATTAGATTTTGTAATTAAAGAGGACAAACATTATTCCACGGAAAAGTTGTCCATAGCGTTCATAAGTTATATTTCAGGATGTATCCGTTACATTTTGAGGTATATCTATTATTTTTTTTTTGTTCGTCTATAATGTATGGATGGCTTTTCAATGAACGTGAAATGTTTCTCTTCAAATTTTAGTTAACTGTTGGTTCTAGGCTTCTAGCTAATACCATGTATGATATTTCAATCGCCATATAGATGTTAAAGAGGTTATGATTATGGGTGTAAATGAGCTGAGCTGGCTCGGTTCGGGGTATGTGCGAACTCATTCGCTAAGAGAGTGAGCCGAGCCAGCTCGTTTAACAAACGAGCTCCGAGCTGGATAACCAGGCTCAAGATTGCTCATTTATTAAACGAGCCAGCTCATTTAGCTCGTCAGAAATCAAGGCGAGGCAGATCTGCGAGACTGCGGCAGGTGTGGACGGGCGGCGAGTGGCTGAGGCGCGATGGACGGGCGGTGCGGACGAACGGCGCGACAAATCTGTAGAGATGGTCGCGATGGATCCGCGCCCGCGAGGCGAGGGGCGAGGCTGGGGCGGCGTGGACGAATGGCGCGGCCGCGAAGGGCACGACACGACAGCTCTGCGGATTGGCACTGACGGTGCGGCCTAGGATAGTGAGAAGAGGCCTGGGATAGTGAGAATAAAGGAAGAGATGAGTGAGGTTCAGGTGGGAAGAGAGAAAGAATGGGTTTAGGGTTAGTACTTGGATGCTTATATAGTCAGATGATCAATGGACAGATGTAAATCAGATATCTTGATGGACGATCCTGATTGGCTCGTTTATTAAACGAGCTAGTGAGCCCCATAGGTCCGGGCTGGCCTATGTGCGAGCTCGCTTGTTTAATTAAACGAGCTAGCGAGCAAGCTCGTTAGTGACTCGAGCTGCAAACGAGCGAGCTAATAATGAGTCGATCCCGAGCTAATAACGAGCGGGCCACGAGCTACGAGTTTTTTTGCCACTCGTAGTTACGATGTATTGCATATATGTTAAATTTCATGCATTGGTTCAACCATGTAAACCTTGATGATTAATTTTGTAATATTTTATTTATTTATTACATGTTGGTGGAGTTATTTCCTGAACGGTGTGCAAAATGGCACGGATTTTTATTCGTTGCCCTAGTTTAGATGGCAGCGTGCTACCATAGTTACAATGACAGATGGAGCTCACAACAAAACACCTCTATATCTAAAGATGTCAACCGTCCAAATTTACTATGACAATACGCTGTCATCACAATTATGACAGCAGATTCTGACCCAAATGGCACACCATCTTTTCTGCTGTCCTTGCTTCTTGAATGGTTCAGTAAACTCAGTCCATCCAGCAATTATATAGAAGTGTAAACTACACTCTTTTATCCTCTACCAACACCAAACGGCAACTCACCTAACTTGACATCAGAAAATAAAATAAAAAAATTCCAAATCTTCCTGAAACTATGTTCTTTGCAGAACTTTAATCATCTTCAATTACTTTGTTTAAATATATATATATTTTACATATTTTTTACTGATATATTGTGTCCCAATAAGACCACTCAACTATGTTTTTTGAAACTTGACATGGTTATTAATACACATCACTAATCACTAACTTTTTGCATTTCAAACTCTAATGTAATGCCACTATACATCATTCTCATAAGTAAGGTGTGCACTTCCATATCGACCACTAGTTGAATCATTAAAACCAAGCACTAACTAATTTGCATGAACAGAAAAAAAAAAAAGAAAGACCTGCACTAATTATCTTGGTCAAACCCAAACAGTCAAAGCTCTCACTGCTTCACTAATCACTTGTCAGTAGTTATTTCGCTACCACAGCCGCAATAAACAAGAGGAGTCTATGACAAGCGGTCCCCATATGTCAGCGCTGTATCCTATCCCAAATAAACAAAAGCATCAAGCCAGATTCCAAGATTCCTCTCATACTAATAACCAAACAATGAAAACAATCCGCGAACCGGACCAGGCCGAACCGGTCGAACCGGACTGAACCGGACGGACCTAAGAGCTGAAATTCCAATCCAGTTAATAGCTCCCCCCCGCTGCGCTTCAAATCCGGCCCCTCGTCTTTTGTCATCTTCCTTCTCTTCTTCTCTTCTTTCTTTCTCCCCTTCCTTCCCTCCTCTCACGTTCTCCTCTCCTCCCCTCCCCTCCCCTCTCCACACAATCAATCAATCAATCAATCCCTCTTTTCTCTAATTCTTATTATTATTATTACTACTCTTCTCCTCCCTCCCTCCCTCCCTCTCAACCCTCCAAACCCTAATTTATTAACTAACCCTTTATTGTGTTCTCCGCGGGAGCCTACTGTTGAGAGCCGTTTGTTGTTCAGATCCATGCGCGCCGCCCAGCGCACGGGCGAATAGACCTGCCGCCATGCCGCCCCAGACGCCGCCGCTAGATCGCAGGGAGATGTACCAGGACGCTAGGCGCCACGACCGCGGACCCGGTCCGGGAGGCGGTAACGGCAACTCGGAGGGTTCCCGGTGGCGTGACCCTTACTACTCCTCTTCTTCTTCCAGAGATTATTCTCGCCGGCCTCAGCCTCCAGGTACAGTAGTTAGTGATTAGTATTCCCTTCTTTGTGAAATCTTGATTGGGTTTGGGGGAATCTGGGTTAGGGTTTTGGTTTTGGTTTGATTTGTGATTTTGGCGGATTTTGTTTGGCAGGGTATTATCGAGGTGGGTACGGGGAGGAATCGGGGCCGAGAGGAGGGACGCCGTCGCGGTCCGATAGGTTCTGGCACGAGGAACAGAGCTACAACAGCCGGTCTTATTCTGGTCGGTACGATCGGGGCCGGGTCGGGGGTGGTGGTGGTGGTGGTGGTGGTGGGAGAGATGTTAGAGGCGGGCCGTACTCTTACCGGCGATCTCCGACCTATGATCCCTACCATGCTGATTGCAGGAGGTCGCCGCAGTACGACCCTTATCCTGCCTACCCGTATCAATATCCAGCAGAGTACAACCCCAGGCACCATCCAGGTATCAGATCGGTGGCTGTCCCGATCTCCTCCTCCTCCCGTGTTATTCCTGATCACCGCGCCAATTATTATAGGAGACCGTGTTGGGAGCAGCGGAAGTCTGACTGGAATCGGGACCGAGACCGGGATCGGGACCGGGATCGCGATAGGAAGCCGCCTTATTCGATGAAGTGGTCGCGGAGTGATAGCATTCCAAGAGAAGCTAGCAAACAGGCATCAGAGAGTCCTCGCAAGAGGAGCAGAGAAGAGGAGGCGACTGCTAGCCCTGACGGAAGTCCAGAGGAAGATTTATCGAAGAAAGCACGTCTAGGGTGGGGCCAGGGTTTGGCTAAGTACGAAAAGCTGAAGGTTGGCCCCTCGGATGACTCAAAGCAAGAACTTGGTACTACTACTGATACGGTCAAGGAGAACACAGTTGGAGCAGAAAAAGATGCTCCTAGTCATGAGAAAGAGGCTGATTCCGAGTCTTGTATTTGTCAGGAGGCATCATCTGCTTCGGCAAGAGATGCTCTTGGTCAGGAACCAACCTCAGCTGTTGAGTCAGATTTGCCTGCCGGCGAGCACCAATATGGTAATTTACCTTGTATTTATTTTTGTTTTGGCCAAGGCATGTTGAAGATACTTGTTCGCTGCCAATCTGATATTACATAATTGTTAGATTAACATTTTGTGTTATTAATAATTTAATATCAATTTGATGCTGATAAAAAGTTGGGAAACAATAACTTACCATGTTGGAACTGTGGATATTTCATTTGGTTATGTGGGCAATTCCTGCATAGGTCCCCATTTTACTACCCATTGCCGTGATTTGTACCAACACCGTCAATATGTTGTATTTCTAACAAATGAAAGTTTTCTGTTGGAACCCCAAAGTTTTAGTTTTTTTAATTAATTTGGCACTTGGTGATAGCCACTTGAACACAGACATATTTGAAATGCTGACCCAAAATAATGGAATTGGATTTATCTCAACCCAATCTGAATTTTTGTATGACATTCTTTTTATATGTAATTTGGATTTGGTTGACTGGAGCATTTATGTTTTTATAAATGGATATTGGTTACTAAGA
The DNA here is from genome assembly GCA_030179965.1 of Cyperus esculentus. Classification (NCBI taxonomy): domain Eukaryota; kingdom Viridiplantae; phylum Streptophyta; class Magnoliopsida; order Poales; family Cyperaceae; genus Cyperus; species Cyperus esculentus. The sequence continues at coordinate 2,760,228 of JASGLE010000021.1, forward strand.
GCATTTATTGTAGATATATTTATGTCTACTGGAAAATCTGAAAAAGGATTCTTCAGGTGCAAAGTTTTATGTAATATAGGAACATCTCTTTACATTGAAATCATGTATTGGAATAATAAATAAATTTGACTGATAAAGAAAAGCAAAGCTTATTGTAAAGACGATGACATAGTAGAATTATATCTTCCTTTTTCCTGAGTTTGTTTCTACTGTTGTTTACACTTTTCTTTTTAATTTCCTTTACTAGAAACTGATGGCAAGCCTTGTACAAGTACCGCTAACACAAATTACGAGACAGTGCTTATACCAAAGATGGACCCCTTAGATGGAAGCTCCATCGATGCCCTTGCCAACCTTCTGACGGATCTGCTACGACCTGATGATACACACAATGATGATCTTACCCTGATGAGACGTGCTTCATTAGATGAACTGTCACAATTAAAAGAGGTTATTTCAAAACATCTGGAAACAACTGAAGCAGAAATTGATTTACTTGAGACAGAACTCAGGTTGGTACTTCCAGATCACAAATCTGCAGAAAGAGAAACAAACACAGCCCCTGTTCAAACTCTTGGTCTGGCACAGCCAATTAGTGAAAACAAACACATTGAAATTCAAGCAGATGATACGAATGCTAGTTTAATATCGACCATCCTGGCTGCTAACTGGGATGCTTCCAAGATAGCCAATTCATTTCTGGACAATGGTTTACATTTAACTGATCTGCCTGACCTAGAAGAGTTGGTTGATGCCGTTACCACTCAAAACAAGAAGAAAGAATTAAGAATCAAAGAGCAGCTTTGTTTGAAAAAGTCTGGGCTGAAATTCAAACAAGAAGTACTTGCGCGTAAGTATCGATTGCTTCGTGATATGTGGAGAGATGAGCAAAAGCTGATTTCTTCTGCTAAAAAAGTTCGTACGAAGACTACACGATCTCGGCTTATTTCAGATGGTATATTAGCTTCAACCTTAACTTTGTTTATATCTTTTCATTCCTCTGCCTGTCTTATTGCACTTGTGCATTTTTTAAATACCATTCAAAAAAGGAATGCCATATGTTGAGAACTATGAAACATTAATAACTACTTGCCTGTAGTCCCATCTCCTTAGTGGACTTTGTTAGAGGAGGTAAGCCTTTTTCTCTTTCTTGCTTTGTCTGTTTCAAACACATATATTCCTTGTAGTCAAGGATGAAGTTTTTCTGTTCCTTTCCTGAGAGCAATAGATTTTGTTTTACTTCAGCAGGGTTTCTCACTGAATACTCATTTCCTCCATTTTACTTTTCACAAAGTTATGGATTCTCGGGTTCCATACTATTTGTGCTAAAATTAAATATATGTGCTTAAATTGTGCATTTATTTTCTTATCTTAATTAAAATAGAATTCTTAGTTGTGCAGTTTGGTATCTATTTCTTTATAATTTTAGATAAACAAAGTGCGTGCTTTATAAGCTTGGAAAATGTCTATTTTTAGACAAAAGAATGTAGAAATGGGCACTCCACTGCATATAAAACGCAGTTGTAGGTGCTTTAGTATATTCATAATGTCTGACCTAGAGGATTTCCCTAGAGTATGGTAAGCCTTTTTTCTCTTTCTTGTCTTCCCTGTTTCAACAGGGATCTTCCTAGTAGTCGAGGAAGAGATTGCTCTGTTCCTTTGTCTGATAGCAGTAGATTTTGTTCTTCTTCATCAGGATCTAATTAGATACTCTTTATTTTCACCATTTTGCAGTGTAGCATTCTATTTTTTGACAATTTTTAGATAAACAAAGTGCATGTTTCATAAGCTTGGAGGATGCATATGTTTAGACATAAAAACACGTTTAGGAACAGGCAGTTCACTGCATATTAAGCGCAGTTGCAGGTTTTTATCTTTGCTTATATATCTGACACATTTGTATTTATTCTTACAGCTGGTGACTTACCTCCATTTGCGACTGGAAAAGCATCTGATTTTGCACACAAGCTCATGTCAGACTCTTATACTAAGCCATACCGACCACATTTGAAAATGCCGGCACAAATCCTGGATGAAGTAGAGAGAACGAGGTTTATATTTGTCTCTCAGAATGGGTTGGTTGATAATCCGGTTGTGCTTGAAAAGGAGCGGGCTCTGATAAACCCATGGACCCAAAAGGAGAAGGAGAAGTTCATGGAGATGTTATGCCTCTTTGGCAAAGATTTTGCAAAGATTTCCTCCTTCTTACCCCACAAGACAACTGCTGACTGTGTTGAGTTTTATTACAAGAGCCATAAATCAGACAGCTTTGTTGAGGTTAGAAAGCATTTGAGTGCTAGGAAGGCAGTAGCAACTGGTAACTATCTTGGCTCTCAGTCGGTTAAGAAAAGAAAAAGAGAGTTGAATGCGGTTTCCCTAGATGAGCTTGGTCAACCATCTGTTTTGGCAGTGCAAAATTCTAACAAGCTGAAGGGCAAGACCTCCACAAAAAAAGTGAAAAATTCTGGTTCCAAGAACAAATCCAGCTCTTCAAACAAAAAGAGAAGTCTTGATTCCCCTGTGGCTGCTGACCGTCACAGTAAAAATTCATTTTCCTCAGACAAAAAAAGTGTTGATTTACCAGTAGTTGGCTTTCAGAAAGTTAATGTAGGCTGTCTAGACAGAGCAAAGAGTGCCGATGCACCTGGCTGCATCCCCTGGACCCATTCGCTAGAGGGCATGAGTTCTTGCATCACTGCTTCACCTGGCGATAAAGAAAAGAGCTTCGAGGATGATGAAGATGATTGCTCTGATGATGGGTGGCAGGATGTGGGTCCCGCCTGGACGGACAATGAGAAATCTTTGCTTGTTCAAGGTTGGCGTTTGTATGGAAATGATTTTGAGAGAATATCAGCACTAGTGGCAACTAGAACTCGTGACCAGTGCAAGACTTTCTTCTCCAAGTCCTGGAGGGTTCTCAATCTGGAAGCTGGCTTTCCTGGAAACGAAAATCCTGGAAATGACTATGTGATGACTGATGCAGAAGGAGCCAAAGCCGCCTCTAATGAGGTATGTGATGCTGCGACTGAGTCGGGCACTTGCAGTACTCAGTCTTGTTCAAAGCAGGAATATGATGGTTTTCGTGCTGCACCATCTAACAGTAATGATGTGAGACAAGTTCATGACAGTGAGGAAATCCCGGAAATTACTTCTGACAAGGTTTGTGATGTCATTGTTTTTGGAAAACTAATGAAATTGAGCAGTTGTGCGGCAGAACTCTGTGAAAATGAAATAAAGGGTAGTTTGGGAAAGGTGGGGTTAGGAGTGGGCGGGAATAATATAGCTTTATTGGAAGAGTACCTCTCTGAAAAGAGGTGCATGTTAGATGGTTTCACAACTAGCAAGAGTAAGGAGACCATAATGCAAATTTTGCCAGTCTCAGATCCTGTGGAGAATTTGGAGAAGAGTTAGATTAGTTTGACATAGACATAGTAGGGAACTTTTGCAGAATTATCCTTACTCAAACTCAAATAAGCCAACATAGCCCTGTGGAAAATAATTTATCAAGCCTCTTGCTGGCCCCACCTGTCAGTTTGAAAACTTTTGGACCAACTACCTGGTCCTTTTCTTTATTTCTTTTTCTTTTCCATTTGGGGTAGAGGGTGTTGCATGGATAGGGTTTGGAATGGGAATTTTGTTTCCTGTCTTTTTTCCTATGACACCAGAACTGGGTTTGTATGCGACTTCTCTTTCTGGCAGTGGGTCAGCCGGTGTAGTTTGACGAGCCTTTGACAGGGAGGGCTTTTTTGACTTGTACAGTTTAGAGAAGGGCTGTTTTGTAAGATTTTTCTGACAGAGGAAGGTTAGTGTTGAAATAGGGTTTCGCTTATTTATGACCCAATGTAATATAATTTGAATGTTTTATTGTTTAATATTTTTTCATCGTGTAATTTGGATAAACTGCATTGATGGTTTTAATTGAGTCCTTTATCTTCTCTAATTTGATTATTTTGTCATCTTAAATTCTCGGTTTCCTTTAGTTACGACAACTTTGATTTCCTCGTGTTTTGTATGTATGTTTGCGAATAATAATGTAAAGCCAAATGCTAGAAATTCCATTGCTATAAACTATAATGGAGATACAGTTGGTAAAAGTGCAAGCCAAGTGTTAGAATCTCCATTGCTATTTGCTATAGTGGAGATATGGTTAGTAAAAGTGCAAGTTGATGTAGGTTTATCATTGGGTATCACATTTTTATCTTTAAACAATTTTTGCAAGGTTTGAGAGTTAGTTGTTAAATGGAATGGATTTGAATTGAATGATCCAAAATTATAGATTTTCATCGGTGACTATTTATATAGGTTAATTTTAAATCTTTTGAACTTAGTGATGGGTGCCATAAAATTAGAGGGAGCCCTGCTATTTCCAGAAAACATGTCATCTGTCAGATGATGATTAATAAGTTAACAGATGGATATCCCAATAAGCTAAAGATGAAAAGCATGTGAACAGCAATGAAAAGTACACAACTCTGAATGAAGCCAACATGAGGCAGTTTCCTTTCCTGCTATAGCTGAAAATTATATATAAGATCTGGTAACAATAGTAAGAAAAATCTCATTAAGTTACGAGGAATCGAGGATCGAGTTCCTCTCGGATTAAACACCATCAGACCAGGATGGGATTGAGAAATGTGAGTGGCACGACTCCAGTAAGCCTGCATCATTCCCATCTCAATCTACATCATTCAATCTGAAACATAAATCGAATAATTCAATTCATGCGGGCTAAACGGAGTACTCATCCTCCAACGTACCGCATTGCGCAGTAGTTCACGATGTCAACTGTTGGATCGTCTCGAGATCCGCGCTGGCACGGACGTCAAGACAATCCAACGGCTGACATCGTGAACTACTGCGCAATGCAGTACGTTAGGGGATATGAAGTGGGCTAAAAGGCCTGCAAAGCTATGCAACAAACTCGGCCCAAATTGATCCGTCTCCCGAACTGAACCCTACTATACTTTCCTCTCCCTGACGATTCCATATCCTCTGTAGCGCTGCACAGTGTAGCGCAGCACGTGGACCGTTAGATCATCTCGCAATCTGTGCTGGATCGAATCTCTAGATGATCTAACGGTTCACATCCTGCGCTACACAGTGCAGCGCTACACAGGATAAGTCCTCCCTCCCTGACTCCCTCTCCCTCACGGGTGCTGCTTGGGACAGCGTCCAAATTACTTTGGAACAGCTTTTGTACTCAAATTTGACCAAAATGCCCCTCTGATAAAAGTAAAATGTTATTAATCATAGGGGTATTTTGGTCAGATTTGAATACAAAAGCTGTTCCAAAGTAATTTGGACGCTGCCCCAAGCAACACCCCTCCCTCATTCTCTTCCTACAACACAATCTCCGATCAAACGGAGCAAGCATCTGTACGGCCAAGCCAAACAATGTCTCTGCCACGAGCTCTCAGAACCCTCGCGCGGCCCCTTTCGCAAGCGTACTCGCTGTCCCGTTCGTCTCTTCCCGCGCCACCACCCGCTGGCCAATTGCTTCCGGCGTCTTGGGGTTTCCGATCGGGGATCCTCGCGAGGTTCTGCTCCAGTTCGTCACTCCTCAGCGCGGATTTCAGCAGGTTGACCGAATCGAGGTTTCCGAAACGAAGACCAGCGTTGAACAAGAACCGGAAGAAACGGGCCAGCCTCAGACCCTCAGGTCTTCATTCTCTTGATCTTTGTTTGCGAAAGGGTTTTATTGGGGTTTACTTTTATAGTTGTTCATTGTGTTGTACATATCATGTTCGTGCCAATGTATACAAGTTAGAATGAATACCTTTTCAATTGCCAGAACCTAACCGTGATGTACAATTCCCTGTTGATCATTGCATTTTTATTATCGATATGTAGAAGCACACGATCAGAATTGACTGGTCAGATTAATTACAAAGGATTTGTATCTGGAATGTGCTTTCGGAAATTTATATGATGATGAATTTGGTTTGGTTAAAAAGGGCCGTATGCTTGGGTGAAGTATGTTCCGGGGGAACCGATACAGCCAAGTCAACCTAATGAAGGTAGCATTAAGGCCAGAGGAAGGAACGAAAAGAAACGGATCAAGCTACACAAGGCATTCGTTTTGGTACTTTCTCTATCTCTATCTTATATACAGATATATGCGTGTTAAGAAGAAATTCTATATTGGTCATTCCCTTCCCGCTGGATTGTAGTTAGTGCGATGCTACTCACATACATAATAGTTCCTGCATTGCCGTCCACATGCTTAACGATGATAGAAAAAATCAAGTTTGTGGTTGTTTTAAAACATAATTAGTTTTTTATGAATCTCCCTAATTTGAAAGCTTTACAATAGATGTTATTGCATAAAATAATAGTTATCATTTTCCAAAAAAAGAGAATAATTAGTTTCAAATTTTGAATTCATATGTGGGTAGTCTGAGAAGAAGAAAAGGATGGCGCAGTGGGCTGCGGCAAGGAAGAGGAAGGAAGCAGCGAAAATAGAGAGGAAGATGGCACAGGTGGCGAGAGAGAAGGAATGGGCTGAGCGATTGGTAGAACTTCAACAGCTTGAACAAGCCAAAAAGAGTGCTGCTTCAACAGCTTAAGTTGTGTTAGGTAGCATCTTTTTTCTTCATTTGAAATTCCTTGCGTTTTGTATGGAGTTACCTATTTGTATGGCTCATTGGCACTGGTCTATTTCGTTTCCTCTTTGTGTGAGCTTGTGGCTGGGTAATTAGTGAGCTCAGCGATTTGTGATTTAAGTTTTTTTTTTTTTTTTTAACTTAGTTATTTTTCTTTCTTGTAATTGTAGAATAGAGTTTGCAAATAACCTTGAAATTGCAAGCTACCATTATAGTATAATTCTGGGAGCTCTGGATTTCATCTCTAGACTTTTCCAGATGCAGATTTTTCTGTCAAAAATGGAAGGCTAGTTTTTGTAGCATTGATGTGGAATGAGTCAATTTGTTGTTGAATTGTTTTTCATATGAGAAAACTATTACAACTCGCATCAAGTTAATGTGCTCACTGAATGTTCGAAAGCAGAATAAGGTATTTAAATGAGGGAATAAACAATACTGGAGGTTTTAGATATGTAATATGATGAATTCTTTGTTTATTTGTTTATTTGTTTTTTTTTTTTTTTGGGTGCTGTTACATACATTAGCACTCATCAGTTCCACCAGTAAGTAAATCGTGGTAACATTCCACTTAGTTCTCACGGACTTTGAAATATGTAGTCCATATGCTGTTGTTGAGTTTCAGAATGTATACTTGAAGGAATAATCTTCGAAGTGCACATATAGTGAAGCCTGTTAGCAAAGTAGTCACTCCTCACTAGTCAGTCTATACAAAATATTCCAGAATTATAAGAACTAATATTCTGGTTTCTGAATGTTAGCCTGTTAAGCTCATCGGTTCGAGCAGTTTCTAGTCTGGCTTGATCCGACAGGATCAGACAGTCAGATTGCAAGTCCCTCTCACATTTAATCTGTAGGATTAAGCTGAAGTGCTGAGGCCATCAGAAACATTACATAACCAAGTTCTTATGGTGGTTAATACTCCATTATCTTTTTTTTTTTTTTTTTTTTATTTTAATGGAAGCAAACCAATATAGAGAGCACAATAGATTAAAGTGTGTACCTCTTTTCATATTGGCTTTAGAAAAAGTTTTTTCCTTTTCCTCACATGAGTCTGCACATGATCTTGTTTTCATACTATAAATCCTGTCTTCTTTTTGCAGTATTTGGAAGCCCCGTGGAAAAGATTCAATTGCACTTCAGATCTTGATGTTGATTTTGCTTCGTGGTGCTGTTAGTAGGTTTACCAAAATACCCCTTCTATTACAAAAGAGAAACATCTTGTGTCCATTGAAAAGCCGTCAATACGTCCATAGACGTACAAATAATGTAACAAATACATCCCGAAATGTAACCTACGGACACTATGGATGGCATTTCTATGGACACTGGGTATTACTCATTACAAAATAAGAGACCTGGATTTCTTGTTCCATGTACTTGGCTAATTAAACTGTCTCTCAAACTTGTTACAATAGAATGTGGAAGCTCAAGCTTTTAGACCTTTTGTATTGCGCGTGTGGGAACCTACAGAGCATTCTTTTACCCTCATATATTTGAACTAAAGGATCATTTTCTATTTTTATTCATTGTGTGCTCTTCCACTAGCCAACAACCAGGTCCACCTCAATAATTTGTCATATATAGTTGTGAATTGTTATTTCTTTGTGATTATGTAATTCGTCTCTCTTATAACTTGAAAGTGGTACAGTTCTTTTGTACACGTAAACTGTGGAACTACATTTTTTTTTCCTCCAACATAATTATTTTGTGCTCTTTAATGAACTCTCTTTTTGGCTACGAATATTTAGAAATTTAAGACACAAGATTCATTACATAGCAATCTATGTTTAAGTGCTAAACATGTAAAACAACTCTATATCTTGCTCTGTACAAGAAGCCCCACAAACATGCTTAAGTACATTCTAACATATATTCTAACATCAATGCACGAAAATATATAAGACAGATGCAAAATGTCTAGACATTGAAGCAATATTAGCACACCATTGCTGTTTAATAAAGTTGTTCTCTTCTGTCCCGCCACCACCTCCACCTGCAAGAAATCAATCCAAAGTATTGTAATAAATTCCTTTAATACAGTATCAAGTTCAAACACAGAATTTCACGATTAATTCGTACCAGTAATAGTCCCATCGAGGGTTGATCTTCGACATATGGTTGACACTATAAGGATAGCCCCCATGATCAGCATCGCGTGCATTGCGAAATGCACAACAGCCGATGGCGTATATCGCAATCAGGACAACAAGCACAGTCACATTGACGACTGATATTTTGTGCCAGTCCCTCCTAATCTGCTCGAGCACTCCAGCCTTGCACGATTCGCACCCGTAACATAGTATTTCAGGTGCATTGTTCCACCGGTAGCAGTCACCGTCCTGTGCAGCAATCGCCATGCCACCACTGTATGTGCATGAAGTTGGTGGTTTGCAACATCCAGACTGCAATATTTTGGCAACATTTTGAAGGGAATTGTTCATTTAGTTTATGGGTGCTTTAAATTAGATAGACAATAGTTTAATGTATAAACTTGAATTGTGAACTCATGTATCAATTAAAAAGCTTAAAAATTTTGAACCAAGAACTTTAGTTAACATCTGATGAAAGAATATTATTTACAAAGATTTAATCTTTGACTGGTAATTCTTACTTTTTAAAGCTAATAAATGTGCTCAATTGGTCATTGATGTTCAAATTTAGAACTGCTCACTAGATGTGATGATGTTTGTTTGCATACCTGGATTGGTGACAGGTCGCGTTGCAGGTAATCTAACGGCGTGTAAGTTGTTATCTTCTCGCAAGCCTTGGAGCCTACCACACAAACAAGCGCAGTGTGCCAGTTTTTACCCTCATCGATCTGCCTTTTTAGCCATGATGAGTACTGGCCTAGCTTGAATTCCCGGTATACTCTACCCGGCACTTGTTCTCCTCCTCCACCTACTGTGACGGCAAACCTGTTGACCAAAAAGAAGGAAGTTTTGTCATGTATACTTGATCTTTGTGAATTATACTTTTGGAAGAGGATAACAACTGATTCTTCTTCCTGTTTTTTCGGTGTGTACCAGAAATGACTTGATTACATAGACAACAAGGTTACATCTATGGTACCGATTGGCAGTTTCCAACTTTCCATGTATACTTCTGATTGTTGGAGGAACTTGGTTTTTCTTTTCAATCACTCAAAAAAAGGAAAAACAAAAAAAAAACATAGAATAAAACTCAAAGATCAGGAAACTAACCCGAAAGCAGTGAAGCCGAGCAGCGCAATGATGAGAATCAGCATAGAGAACAGGTACAGCCAAAGAGCCCATGCCACTCCAAAACATGCCCCAACAAACCCGGCCAAGGAAACAAGCAGCACAACAAAGCCAATTGCCAGGAGCGGCGTCTGAAGCGCAGACTGGCACGTAGAGGAGCTGTGTGCGAGCCAGAGGCCGCCGCCGATCAGCGGGACTGCTGCCAGGAGTGTCAGCAGGTTGAGGTAGCCTATGACAGTGTTGCTGAATCTCTGGTGGTACATCCCTCCTGAGTGCACTCTCAATTTCCTCTCACTGTATGATGTATCTCTGGTTGATGGCTAGATTGGTGTATATGGTGGATGCTAAATTGTTAATATATTGTTTATGTCTTTGTTGGTTGTTTATTATACCTTTCTTTTCTCTGCTGCTGAGCTGAGAGCTGCTTTTGTGAGCGGCAGTGGTGTTTGCTTTTTTTTTTTTTTTTTTTTTTTTTTTTTTTTTCCCTCCTTGTTTTGTTTGATTTCTTGCTTGCCAGTTGAGTACTGCCTTTATTTATGGTCTTCTATTTTGCCAAAATGCCCCTTAAGAAACAATATATTATTTTGTGACACCTCCACAATGTAGTGTAAGATAATTTTGTTTATATATAGTGCATACAAAGATTCATGGTGGCTTAATTTGCAGAAATAATGCCATTTTCACTTCATGGATTTGTCTTATACAACAATATGGTGCCATCAAATATTCAAATTTCTCTCAATGTGACAAATTCTGGCTCACGTTTGTAGTATTTTTCCTATGAGCACACTATAAATTTTCGAAACATATTTTTTTTTTAGAAAAAAATACGGAGGACCCTTAACACTTTAAGCATTACAATATACACAATTGTGTTTTGGTATTTGGCTACTCATTTCACTTAAATGTATATTAGTAACATTTATTACCAAAACAACATGCCTTAGTACTCTATAGTACTACAAGATTCAGCATAATAAAATTATTCATATTTAAACAACATAATTATTTTAGCAATATATATGTGCTATTAACACAAATTGTATGGTGCTTAAACGTAAAAACTCCAAACCAAAAAAAAAAAATGTAGCTTAATTAAAAATTGTACAATAAACGAAAAACGCGTGTCCTTGGTACGTATTGGTGTAATTACTTTGTTTGATGAAGTATGCAAAATATTTTTATCATCCCAATTCTGCTTTAATACTGTCGATTTGCTTTTGGAAACCCCAGCAGCTTTATCAAATATAATTAATGAATGAAATCCCTTTTACTTGCTTAGTTATAGTTTCTCCTTAATTCTTAGTGATGAAGAAAAATACAGTGGGGAGTGAGAGGAGCTCGTCTTTTTCTTTCAAGAGTGATTAAAGGGGATTACTTGGAAGGGTAATTTTGAATGGGTCTACATAATGCAACTATGCAATAATTAAGCTTGCTTTTCTGACCTGATAAGATCAGATAGCAAAACAGCAGAGACTAAAGAAAGAGTAAAGAGTAAAGACACATGCATGCTCTATTGCTCTTACTTTTTATAAAGTTAATTGTTGTGCTCCTTTTATTTTATTTTTCCCTATATTAATCTGATGTGTCATCTAGGTCATGTATACTTGGCACTAACATATGGCTGAATTTGAATTGATTGAAAAATAATGCACCATACTTTTCTTTTAATTATCAACTTTTTTTTTTTTTGTCTTAAAATGTGACTCCCAACAACCCTATTTTAATTATCATTCTTTTTCTTAATAGAACTTTAATTAAAGTGGCTGTAGGCCTGTAGCGTTCATAGTTCATACAGTATCTGCAGAGGACTAGAACTTGTAGACTGAATTTTGTGAATAGTTTGGTTGATTAGGATTTCTTAGATATTCTTTTCTATTTGGGTTCTCTTTTTGTAGAACATGCCGGAATAATTCAGTAATTCAATACTTCAATCCACTAGATACTATTCTTCTCCTGAAGCTAGAGGAAAGGGAATCGAAAAAGAAAATTCTTGCACTTTTCCAAGTATATATAGTATATAAATTCTTAAAGATCAATTGAACAGTACTCTGATAATGATCTAAATCATTGATTTGTGTTTGAATTTTGATCTGATCTGTCCAGAAGAAGACTCTACTGTTATTTCAACAGTACTCTACAGTGACTCAATCAGTCCTTCATGAGGCGATATAGTAATCTAGACCATTCGAGATGAGTGATCCTGACCATTCGAGATTTTTCTCAGTCATTCCTTTTTTGCTGACAGTTGCTTATTTTCACACCTCCGTATATCTCACTGCTTCGCAAATCTCTTGCCTCGCCTGTCACCACGGTCCTTGTGTATCCTTCCCTGACAAATTCTTATCCTCTACTTTGCACGAGCATTGATTTAATTAATTCTTGTCTTTTAATTTCAGATTTCTCATCTCCATGTACTAGGATAGTCTCCTTTTTCTGAATTCATATCCCCCGCTGTACTGCATATAATGCAGTTCACAACGTCAGCCGTTGAATTGTCTTGAGATTCGTGCCAATGTAGATCCCGAGATGATCTAACGGCTGATGGTGTGAACTGCACAATGCACAATGCAGTAAGTTATTCCCCCTTTTTTTACAGTGTGCTCCACAAAATTTTTAGACTGGAAAGGTAGGGTATGGAATGGACTGGAAAGGTATGGAAGGGTATGGAAAGAGGAGTTCACCTCCTCTACACCCCAATTTGGAGGGTACAAAATATGTTGATTTGAGGGGTAGAGGAGGTGCCTTTTTACCCTCCCCCTCCTCTTAAAAATTTATTGGAGCAAGTAACACTCCAAAGTTTACTTCCTCTCCCATTCCCTCCCCTCCTCTTCACCTCTTCTGGAGCAAGGTGTTAGAGTTGCATGTACTTGCCCTCAGTGCATTCTCCTCTCCCCTTTGTGTTCCAGCAAATTGACAATTGATGCTGATGTGATCAAATCTCCAGTTTTGAAGACTGATTGAACTATGTTCATATGGATAGTTACTAGAAGATAGACTAAAAACAGTTGGTTAAAATATAGACATAGTATATGTTGGTTGCAGCACATTGTAGTGCTTATAATTGGTGAAATTTTTTTTTTGTCTATCCCTAAAAAAATAACAAATCTTAAAACTATTCCTCTTTTGAAACAAATCTTAAAACTATCCCTATTTTACTGCGGTCACGGCCACAGTTCATTCTGGCCGCAGCGGTCAGAAGAGAAAAAACTTATCAAATTTGTAAAAAATTCGCGTCTGAACGCAGATCTGACCGTAGCGGTCAGACAAAGCGTCTGGCCGCAGCGGTCAGATATTTTAAGATTTTTATTAATGGCATCATGTAGGTCTCGTCGTTAGCTTTCCATCGATAGGTCATATGCCCAAATCGGAGTCTCCTATCAAAAGTTATGAGTATTTGAATGTGTATATACTCACAACGACTGAATACAGAATTACAATTTTCTATCAAGATATTTGTGTCTGTACAGACACAACGTCAGAATGCACATTCAAACACTCATAACTTTTGATAGAAACTCCGATTTGGGCATATGACATATCGATGGAAAGCTAACGATGAGACCTATATGATGCCATTAATAAAAATCTTAAAATATCTGACCGCTGCGGCCATAAGCTTTGTCTGACCGCTGTGGTCAGACGCGAATTTTTTACAAATTTGATAAGTTTTTACTCTTCTGACCGCTGCGGCTAGAATGAATTGTGGCCGTGACCGCAGTAAAATAGGGATAGTTTTAAGATTTGTTTCAAAAGAGGGATAGTTTTAAGGTTTGTTATTTTTTAGGGATAGACAAAAAATTTAATCTATAATTGGTTTTCTGGAGTATGAGTATCTATCTGAGGGTGTCTATGGCTTAAATAAGTAGTACAAGAATACAGTACATGGATGTTTTGTAGAATTGTGAGGTTTTCAATTAATGAAAACGGGCTATATGCCTACCTTTCTAAAAAAAAAAAAAAATTTGTTCATGGACAATATTCTTTTGTTGGCCTCCTGATGATACTATGAGGGCGCTGAAATCGGTTACAATCCAAATCAGATCGGAGGACACTCCAATCCTAAATAGATGGTTGGGATTATTTCAAAAAACTTCCCTAAAATCCACCACCGTCAGACGGGGGATTGGAGAATCCTCCGATCCGATTTGGATATAGCCGATATGGACTCCACTATGAGGTGCCAATATGAGCTTCGTGCCTCTCCTCTTATCAATTTATATTACCTAAGGTGATTCTAATTAACGCCAAACAAAGATAATCCCATCAACCCAAATCAACCAATACCCATCCTTGCTCTTGCTCTAGGCTGTGGATCAGCACTGAAGGGACCAGCAACTGACAATTGTTTTTGTGAGAAAAACAGTAGAATTCTTTAGGGAAGCACCAGCCAGCCAAATTTAATGGCAGCACGTACCTACTTTGAAGAATTTATAAAGTTCAGTAATCTTTATTTTCGCACATGGATGAGAAAATGGCTCGTGCAAATGACCTAGTAGCTCTAGTAACTCAAGTGGTAGCTAACTAAAATGACTTCTAAGAGATCATAAGTTCAATCCTCTATAGACACAAATATCTCCTAAAAATAAATGAGAGACGTTGAAAAATATCCACTTAAATCTAAAAAAAAAAGAGAAAATGGCTTCTCGTATTATTATTATTATTGAATGCAAGGATCAGTGTTGTCTGAAGATCGATTTGAGGTCACTGACGTGCAGCTGCACTGCAGCGACTGAAACGACTGACTTACTGAGTAGGGCCGTCGATTGATTAATTCAATGGTCCAGATCTGCTGCGCCGTAATGTTCAGCGCAATTCGTCGCAACTTCCAGAGCCAGCTGCGTGCTTATCCTCTGCCGCGCAGTATTGTACCGCGCAGCAAACCAACGATGCGGATTATGGGGGGCTTTTTTGAGATTGAGTTGCACGAATCTCAAAGCAGATCTAACGATTGGAATACTGTGCAGTAGAGGATATGAATTGGAGCCAGTTCCATCCCACCGGTAAGGGTCAAAATCCTCCCCTAAAATGTTACTTTCTCTGTCCACAAAAGAATGAATTTGTAGCAAAAGTCAAAGAAAATAGTGGAAGAGTGAAATTACTTTTATGCCTTCAATTAGTAGAAAAGTGAACATTCTTAGAAGGAGACGAGGGACATTTTGAAAATTTCGTAATATATATTTTTTTTTGAAGAAGAAAGTAGATTCAAACAATGGGTATAAATTTATTTAATTGTGGACAAGTTGTAAAGAGTATAAATTTATTTAATTGTGGAGGGAGGAAGTAGTTTTCTGTGCGAATCTCAAAGTTGCCCCGTAAGAAACACGCTGACCATTCGCCTCTAAAGACTAAAGTCTAAATCAACCCCTCGCATACATACAGCAGCGCCTTCACTTGATCACTTCACCCCCAGTCGCCTCCATTGCTCTCGCTCCACCTCTACCTACCTCCGAGGTTAGTATCTCTTCCCTCCTCACTTTAATTTGTCTCTCTTCTTATCTTATTTCTTAGAAAGACATATCAAAAGAATAAAAATCTTTCGGGTTGGGGTTCTCAGTAAGCAAGCAATTCAAGGTTGTTAATTTGGAAGATAATTAAGGGCCTTTTTTATGATCATTGTTATTTTCTTTTTTCTTTTTTCTTTCTTTTTTTTAACAGATCAATTAAACTATTACCTGCTTGGCACTACGCCTGTTATACTGTCAAGTATTGTCAATTTAATTTTCAGTAAGAAACAAATTCAATATAATCTGAGTCTTCCAAAATTTAAATGATGGCTGCTACTCCTGTTAGATTAAAATTAAGTCGAGTTTAGTGGATTTTAGTAAACTTGTAATATACAAAATTTTACCTTTTTCTAGTTGTATTTTTCATGAGAGATGTACTCAGGTAGATACTTCTACTAGGTTAATTTGTTATCTAATTACGTCTAAATAGTTATTGTTGTATAATTTATCTTGATTTGTGCTTGTCGTTTTCGGGGCCAACAATTTTTTTCATATTCAGTAGTCAGTACAACATAAGAGCAAAGATTGTTAAAGCATAACAAAACTGATATAGACACATTCTTTCTCAGGGCCAAGAAATATCAGATAAAAGAAGTGAATTAGCAAACATTAATTATTTTCTGAAATTGAATTACTTAGGCAAATGAAGCCGCAAGGAAAAGAGATGCAGACTAGTAAAGCGTCGCCTATATATCCTAGCTTCAACCAGCAGCCTTGGCTCCTCCAGTTGCGTGGAACAAACAAACGGACGGTACGATTCATTAATCCCTTGAACGGAAGCATCGAAGAGGGGTCGGTTCCTGAGATGCAAGGGAAAGCATGTCTCGGCTGCTTTGGGGAGTGGGTGCTGCTTCTCCAAAGAAAGAGCAAAGGAATGTCTCTTTTGAACCTCACTTCACTTGATGAAATCACGCTTCCTCCAATGCCGGAACCGTTAGAATCCCTTGGGTGCTTTGCCCTTTCGTCATCTCCATCGTCTCCCAAGTGCGTTATTGTTACCGTCAGCAAGGAGCACCATTTCATCCTTTTTTCTAGACTCAAGGACCAAAATTGGACCAAAATTCATCCTATTTCTCACGTATTTTATAGCGGAGAGATTGCCATCTGCCAGGGCAGGATCTATGCGCACGTTGACTATTATGCTGTTGTGGTAATTGATTTAGAGTCATTACCCACTGGTGCTATTAGCGGGGAGGTAATCTTGCTGCCTGATTCACTTCGCTACCAGAACATAATCCATTTAGTTACTTCTAGTGAAAATATCTTCTTCGTCTCAGTGAGCATTTCCTCGGGACTTGTCACCGATATACACATTTATAAACTGGATACCTCTCAATTGGCAAGTAGAAAATTTGAATTTTTGAATGGAGCATCTAGAATCTCGAACTCGGAGCTTTGGGTGAGAACTGGAAGCATAGGCAACCGTGTTTTTCTGTTAAGTGAGGATTATAGTATCTCAGTATCTGCAAATCGTGCCGGAGTGCAATGCAATTGCATCTATCTTTTGCAGCAGGATAATGATGGCTCAAGACATTATAAGATTTGTTTGAACGATCAAACGACCACTTCAAAAGTGCTAATTCACGAGGAGACTAATGCATGGAACAAATTATACTGGGTGGTACCTAGCAGGTTTTTTTTCTTTTTTCTTTTTTCAATTTCGTATGTTACTTTTATCTTTATTGTAATTCTTTTTTTAATGATCCGTTTTTGTTTTTATTAAAGGTTAAGAAACATCAAGAGCAAGACAGAAAAATCATCTACAGCTCTCACTATTGAGGTATGAGCATTGTCTTTGTCAAAGTTAGTCTATTATGAATTATCATCTGAAAAGTTTTTTTTATTGTATGAGATAATGTGCAAAGCAAGGTCATTCTTATATTATATGTTTATAATAAATTTATAATAAACAAACCATTTTTGTTTTAACAGGATGAAGAGAGAAGAAGTGAAGTATCAGTACCATGGACTGATATGCCCTTAGAAATTGTACAAGAAATCCTCTTATATCTTCCTTTGCCGGATCGTATACGCCTGACTTCTGTTTGCAAACTCTGGAACTCTTTCTCCAAATATGTACGAGATCTAAAGGTTTTCCCATGGCTGATATCCTCTTCAGATTGCGGCTCTTTAAATCTGTTTGACTCTTTCTATGGAGTGAAACATTGTTTGCAAATGGAGTGGCTTGGGTCTCAGGGGAAACTTACCTTTCACTGCTCAAAAGATGGCTGGTTTATTGCCTCTGATAGAAACAGTTCTGTATTCATCTTGAATCCATTAACAAGACAGGGGATCAAACTTCCACCGTTGTGGGCATATGTTATTCAGGAGTCGTCATTTTCGTTCTCCTCGATCCCGACCAATTCAGATTGCATTGTGCTTGCAGTTAGCACAGAATTCGAATACTATTGTGTGTTAAAAATATGGCATCGGGGACGATCCAGTTGGAAGGAAGAAAAAATATCGCTTACTGATAATCCTTTCTCGCTTGCGTCTGCATGTCCTGTTTTCCTTCGTGATGAATTTTACATCCTAGGAAGTAAAGGAGATCTCTTGGTCTTCAATCCAACCACAAAGAAACATCGATTTCTCGACACTCTGGTCCCAGTTAACTCTGAGGGAATCCTCGATGCCGAAAAAGAAGAATGCTACTTGCTAGAGTTAGACGGAGACCTGATCTATGTGTTCAATAGAAACAACGTAGAATCTTACTCTGTGTATAAATTGGACCAATAAAAAATGGTGTGGATGGAGTTCGATAATCTGGGAGGCATGACAGCATTTCTCAGCTGTTTCAGTTCTATGTCGAGGCCGGCAAGGAATGGTGTGTATGCCAATGGGATACTATTTCCGAGGCTTTACGGGGAGGTCGACAAGAAGCCGGTCTTCTACTCAATGCAAAACCATGCTTTTGAGCAAAACTTGGAAGACTTAGAGGACTTTATAAATGGCGTTTGGTTTGAGCCAGACCTGTTTGCTCGCAGGAACAAAAGTATCAAGAAATTGTTTACTCATGCTTAGAGCATCTCCGAGAAACTCCCTAAAAATGGATCCCAATATACCTATATTGGGTGTCATCCTAAATTTTTGAAAGCAAATTTCAACTCAATCTCCAACAGATTCCCAAAATATAGATCCCAATACATTTAAACTGGACCAAAATACGGATCCCAATACATTTGAACGGTTTGGATTTGGCTCTGGTTTTGGGAAGTTGGATTGGGAGTGCCAAAAAATGCCACCAAAATAGCTAAACTTGGTTCTGATTTTGGGAGTTTCAAAAATAGGGATAGCTCTTTGGGAATCTGTTGGAGACTTTTCTTTCCTTAATTCTCAATTTTTGGTTTTAGGAGTGTTTTAAGGAGTCTCTTGGAGATGCTCTTAACAGATATAAATGTTATATCCAAATAATATTTTGTATTCAAATAATATTAATGAATTTTTAGTGATCTACTGATTAGGTTTGTATTGTTTAACTTGTGGATTTGAAAAATTTGAAAAAATCATTACAACTTCTTAAGGATTGAAAAAAATTTACGGAAGTATTGTTCAAGTTATAGATTGATTATGTTTCTAATTATATTCAATTTAAATGATGTTTGTTAGCTCTTCAAATATTAATTAAATTACAACTATTGTTTTTTTTAACGAAACCGGATAGGAGGTCTTTATAGACATTTAAATTTGAGTGGTTTGACACTCATTTTATCTAAAAAAACAAACATTAAAAAATATATAAAATTTTGGTAAGCCATCAAACGATGTTCAAATTGATTGAAATTTAAAATACTATCAATCTATAAGTTAAATAATTCATTCAATAATTTTTTTATTTATAATTTTTTTATTTTTAAGATTTTTATGAATTGTTTTAATCTTTTTAAAAGTTTCATTGTCAAGACATTGTCAATGATCCCTCCTCATTGGTCAGACATCACTATCAAAATGCCACATCAACAATGGTCTTCTTCTCGGAGAGTGCAATCAAACACAAATTCATTAATTAAGCGCCAGTAAGCGCACATTATGACATCAATACATTATTATTCCCAATCCCAATTACACCTGGAGAACAACTGAACAAGTCAAGAATGTGAATATGGAATCATAAACAAATTTGGGACAGCAAAGAAGGTATGTATCAAGTGAACATCCAGGAATCTTCTATGCTGAATCCCCACCGCCCGCCTAAAACACTGGGTTCTCTGTGCCATAGACACATCCGACTTAACATGTAACAGTCTTCTAACAAACAAGAAAATGATACTTCTTATACGGGGTCTACCAATATTAGCCTACTAGATATCCAAATTGGTCGGGAATAACATCTAACATTTTTGTATACTATACATTATTACGTTTTGCTTGTCAAAATTATTAGTGAAACTTTCGTCAAATAAAAATTATCAGTGAAATATACACATTATATAAATTTTTAATTCCATGTTCTTTTATTCATTGTTTAAATTGAAAAAAAAAAGCTTAGCATGGAAATATATCTTTTTATTATATTAGGTAAAATTAATTATTTAAGAGTTATAACGAAAATACTTATTTCAGAATTAACATTCTGTTGCTAGTTTGCTTACTCTAGGCACAGCTAGGTGCCCCCATTGTGGTACAAGCCCGCCACATTGGAAGCTTCTTGGTTCGGCCACAGAAATACCACACTCATTCCCAGCTTCCTTACCCTCTCAAGCTCTCATTTCTCATTTCATTTTTCATTCAAAAGAAACACACAAAACACAAAAAAAAGGGAACCAAAAAGCAAACAAACAACAAAGCAAAGCAAAGCAAAGGAAACACAGATCCTCTTCTCTAATTCTCGTCTCGTCTCCGGCGATCCATGGCGAAGGAATTCGCGGTCAGGCCGGTGATCTTCCCGTCCTCCTCCACCACGACCCCCTACACGCGCCGCCCTCCCTCCTCCTCCTCGCCGCCGCCTCCCTTCCACCCGGCCCCGCGCTCCTCCAGTCCTCTCCCCTTCATCCCCTTCGACGTCCCTTCCACATCCTCCTCCTCCGCACCCCCGCTGCTCTACTCCGGCCTCCCGATCCCCTCCTCCTCGTCGTCCGGGTACTTCGAGGAGGAGCCCCCGCTGCTCGAGGAGCTCGGGATCAACACGCGCCAGATCTGGCGCAAGACCGTCTCGATCTTGAATCCGATTCGCTTGGATCCAGGGTTACATGAGGATGGAGATCTGTCCGGGCCGTTCATGTTCTTGCTCTCCTTCGGGCTGTTTCAGCTCCTCGCCGGGAAGTTCTACTTCGGTATTGTTTTAGGTATAACTTTCTTTCTTTTTCTACTTTGTTTGAATTCAAGTGAAAAGAAATCAGTGCTAATGTGTTATGTGTGGTGGATTTAGATATCAGAAATCGGATAGAAATGGAAAAAAAGATTGTTTATGTTGTGATGTGATGTAATTGTTTGAATTTCATCTGGTAAGTAAGATCAGTTGAATACTGAAGTGAAGCTGCTGTGTTACTGGCAATGTGTTTGATGTATGATGCTCATAAACTATCAAGCTTAGATGAAAGGATCAAGTGAATTATAATAAATAGAAGGATTCAAGTTATCAAAATGGTCATGGGAGTACCAATTGTTATATTTTTTCCATGTCAAGTTCAAGAGATCTCATTATGGCGGTAAAATATTCTATTTAGTATCAAACTGGTGCACTGTTACTTTTTTTTATCTTGAAATTTACAGAGAATGTTGCATCTACCATGGCGTAAAATGGCCATTTCTAACTCAAATATTCAACAAGGTTTTATGCGTGAATAGTGAAGGGATGCCAACTTTGACACAGAATAGAAATAAGTATTCTGTTGAATTGGGAACTTCTGAGCTAATATAAGTACTTTGTTGAATGTTGATTCTATATGAAGATTAGAGATGTTTAGCCTGTACTGGCATTGTGACAGTGTGCTCACCAGCTTAATATGCACTAATCATTTTGATTGATAATTTTGATTTGGTAGGCTGGGTCATGATAGCATCGCTCTTCCTTTACTCAACCTTCAACATGATTGCGGGCCGAAATGGTTGCCTTGATCTCTACCGTTGCTTCAGCCTTATTGGCTACTGTATGCTCCCGCTGGTAATCTTTTCAGCTATCTCCCTGTTCTTACCACGTGGAGGTACATTGAGTTTCGCTATTGGGATGGTTTTCGTCTTTTGGTCAACTCGGGTCTGTACCAGTCTCTTGATTCGGTTGGCCTCATGTGGAGACGAGCACAGGGGTCTTGTTGGATATGCATGCTGGCTTGTTTACTTGCTCTTCTCTCTTCTAGTTATCTTTTAACCATGTAGGAATCACGGTGTTCTTCTTTTCTTTCTTCTTTTTTTGTATTTATAGGGTATATTATTCTTTCATAGGGTGATTCTATAGTTGTCCATATGCTGTGGTTTTGAAACCAGTTTAGTATATTACTGTGCTGGTGGTTTGGTTCTTGGATGTAACAGCTGAATTTGTTTACAGTTAAATTATGTTTGTTTAGTAATTATGATTAGTTGTATGGAAGAGCTTCATTTTGGTTTATGCGTTGCCTAGCTAATTAATAAACTGAGATCGGTATGTGTTGATGGTTTATCATACTGAGAGACATTATTTGTCATTTAGCATTGTATAAATTGAAGGATGAGATGGGCTTGTGATTGTAGAAAAGGAATGAAATCGTCCGCTGTTTTGTTACAAAACACTGAGATGAATGGGATTGTGTAGTTCAAACTAAGAGGTTATGCTGAGTTCACTTAAATTATCTTGATAGACAGCCATCCAAGTTTTCGAAATTGTTTTGTAAGTGGTGATGTACCATTGCATTGATCAACTAGAGTATAATCAAAGGTCATGCATAAAAAAAAGACTGGTAAATTGGCAACTTTGTAGTTTTCTGGCATGGTGAATCGATATTTCATGGTTCATATATGGTCGGATGATCGGATCACAAACTAGCTGTAAGGAGGTGTCATTAGGCGGCAAAAACAATTTTAATTGCAAACCGTGGTAATTTTAAATACTGATTTACAATCCATTCCGCTTATTCTAATTAGCAAAATCTATATTAGCCTGTATATTTTTTGGGAAAATTTTCTTTCAATCTTTACAGCCTTTTGTTAAATCCATCTGAACCCACCATTTGCTTCCTCCTAATTAGCAAAATCTATGTTCTCACACCTCAAATCTCTCTTCTCCTCATAAAACTATCCAATGCATGTTCAGGCCTAAAATCAGATCCGAAGAATTAACGAGTTGCAAATGAAGTGATAAACTACTAGAAAAAAATGAAAAATAACGGACCAACAAAGACATAATTAAGGCGAGTTTTTCTGATCTAATCATTATAGTGAGGTACATCAGACATATGTCAACGAAGAGAAATGAGGCTGCTATGATATTATGACCTTTGAGAATACTTTGTAGGTAAGTATTCAACATTAGCCCCGCTGATACTGTATTTAAGTAAACTCTAATATAGTGCTAATGAGTAAGTTGAATTTTAAACATGTTTGTCAACTAAACACTCGACACTTTCACACACAAACTTGTGGAACTAATTTGATACAAACATCGCGATAATTTTCGGTTCACTATTTGCTAATGATGTTGCTATTTCGGTACCAACATGAATTCTCTTAACTGGCTACAAAAGATGGAACAAATTTTTTTCCTGCTCAAACTAAATTAAATGATTGCTGATATATTGACTTTGTAATAGTATTTGAAAGAAGGGAGCTAATACAGAAGTATATTGTCCATAATGTGCAAAAAACTGTTCCATATGTTCGATGGACGCTGCCCCAAGCAGCACCCGCTAGGCAGTTATACGCACTTGCACTTGGCACGAATCGGAAGGCGATCGGACGGTTCAAAAAAGTTGGAACAACCAGGAGGCATCCAGTCGTAACGGAACATGAGATTTTTCGTTACTTTTATCACGCTGTAGCCAAATAAGCACGAAGATTGTACAGGCTTTTGATCATATCAGAGCCGTTAGAACTTTACATCGGACGGTTAATACGAAGAGGATGACATGGCATTCTTAAACTGCTTGTTTTGTTAAGTATTTTTTATATTATAGTAGATATTTGCTATGTTATATACATATAGCACCGTAACTTCTTTCAATGTAAATTATTAGAAATGTTCTAAATTATTTTAATCGTATTTATATAAATAAACTAAATATTATTATTATTCTTAATTAAAAGAAATCAAGAGGGAGTAAATTACAGAATGTGAACAATTTATTACATTAAGCTTGATGCATACGTAAATAAAAATTGACACAATCCTTCTAATAAAAGGAGATTAGATTTTTTTGACATGAAAGTTCTATCTTCCCCAAAGAAGAAACTTCAGCCGTTGATTGTTTACTTAGATTGATGTTCCGGCTCATTAAAATTTAAGGTCTATATCAGTTTTCTCACAAGAGATGAGCTTTCAGTCCTTTATTATAACATATAATAATTTCAGCCCAAAGCAAGACGTGGGCTATTTACTAGTGTATATATATTTACGTTTAAATATAATGGCATATATACTGTATTTATATTTAAATTGGTGAGATGATCTTAATCCATCAGATATTGTGTGTACGGCTGGTACATGACTTTTTGTTCTGCTGGAGGTTATTTTGTGGGTTATGAATATTTTTTTTTATATATAATTAGTTGTTTTTTTGGGTAAATATGAGGATCAAGCTCACAAAATTTTTCATTTTAATTGGAATATGACATCGACGGTGATATAATTTCAGTAAAACAGAATTAATAAGAAGTTAAGAATGCTAATTAATCCTATAGCTAGGAAAAATAGATAAAACAATGAAAAACATAAAATAATTTACAAAAGTTGATGCTGATGCTGCTAGTTTGCAACTTTGCATATTTTATTAATCGATATATTAATTTGCAATATTACGTGACTAAGAAAACGTTACAGTTTCCAGAAAAATCCACATCACCGATTACAGAAACAGAAAATACGACACAAAATAGAAAAAAAATGAAAGATCATTAAAAAAGTAAATGTAATTGTATAAGTCCAGCAAACTATAAATCGACGGCTGCTGAAAATAGATCCTTGTTATTTTTTATTTATAACCCGGCTCATCAAAAAAATATATCGAAGGAAATTAAATAGGCATAGACTAAGATCTAAAGAATTCACGTCTGACAAACAAACTAGAAGAACAGAATATTGGTCCAATTCGGCAATAAGGTGAGTATCTTTTTTTTTTTTTTTTTTTTCTTTTCTTTTATGTTACTTCTTCTTCTGATTCATTCTTGCTCACAAACAAAGTGCCACCTTCCAATCTCGCAATCATCAAACCAACAGATAGATTTCGAAACGAGTAATACCTAGCGTCAAAAAGCCGTTCATAGCGTCCATAGGTTACATTTCGGGATGTATCTGTTACATATCAGGATGTATCTGCTACGTTTCATAATGTATATGTTACGTTCTTTGTACGTCTATGGACGTATGGATGCAAGATGTTACATACAGCCTCTCTTGTTCTTTTTGCATAGCTGTGCTTGCTGAAATTTATATTTCTAATCTTATGTTAGTCTTGTGTTTTATTTGTGTGTTAGGATGATAAAATGTTGTGCTAATTGTCAGCTAGTATTGATATTCAGCCAAATCTGAAAATGTTTAGATACTGAAATAGTTAGAACTGATGCTGGAAATAACTCATCTATGGCCTAGCAGGGAAAATTGTAATTTAGCAGCCACATTTCTTCTTTTTTTATTCTTCCTTTACTACCAATAAACTCTAAAAACCAAAATAAGTTAAACAGTGTCTCTCTTTTGACATATGTAAGATAGTTTTAGTTACTTCAATGATATAGTGCCTCTCTTTGTTCACATATGTAAGGTACAATTTGTTAGTGCACAGTACCTGTATCTTGTCAGGAAAGGACTCTTCCTGAACTAAGTTAAAACTATTTTTATATAGCAATGAATTTTAGTGATACCAGAACATTGGATCTAGAATTGGCTTAAAACAAATGATAAAGTTCAAACAGATCGATGATCGTCAAGTTCGAATATCATGCAAAATCCACCCATTATTCCAAATAATTTTTTCCTTTGTTCTTTAGTTTCTTAAATCCTTTGTTGGGAAGAAAGGAATGAATATAACTTTTGAAAAATATTTTGAAAGGAAGTATTGCAAACGGGTACAGCTGATACAACATTCAAAGGAACTGTCGGTAAAATGCCTGTGATGTCAATCAATACACTGAAACGGCACCGGTTATCAGAAGAGGAATATGCTGACCGTCTGTCGCATCTGCACGAAGAAATCCTGCTCAGCATTCTTTCCAAGATGCCGACATGTTATGCGGCTCAAACTTCACTCATTTCGCGTCGTTTTTGCGACCTGTGGAAGGCATGCCCCGTCATCCGTGTCACGACAGAAGACATCAGTGACCCTGCCAGGACCAAACTAATTAATAAGTTAATTCCCATGCTTATGGCAGCCATCGATAGCCGCAAACCTTGCATTCCTCCCCTTCACCTCTATCTCGAGTGTGACCCAACTGGGTTTAATAATGACGAAGCTATTGTACCAACTCGTCGCGATAATAGTATTTTGGAAATGATTAAGAAGGCTCACTCCCGTGGCCTCCGAGGCCTCACCATCAAGCGCCCTTTTAATAAGATCTTAGATATGCTCCCGACCATCTTCACCCTTCATTCTTTGGAATTCTTATCACTTCCTTCGGAACTTATATACCCGATACATTATCACGAACCCATTTTGCCCTCTGAAGTCTCGTTACCCCGCCTAAGAAGCCTCTCGCTCAATTTGACGTACATCAACAATACTGAACTCACACAATTGATTGCGAAATTGCGTATTCTGGAAGTCTTAGAACTAAAGGTGAACTGCGAGGAATCATTTAGCCTGTCCTCTCGAACAATCAGGAGCTTGAAACTTGGAATTAAAGGTAATAGTAGTTTGAAGTTAGACCTCCCGTCATTGGAGTCGCTTGAACTAGAAAGCATCCTGCTGTATAGATTTAAAAACCAATTTGAAGTAAACTTCCCATTGCTCAAAAATGCTATGGTTACTCTTCATGAAATTGACGCCGGAGATGTCAGCATTGTCATGGAGCTACTTCGTTGTTTCTCTCATGCGGAAGACCTACGTCTCAAAATGGTCGAGTGTTCAGTAAGTAACTCCTTCGAAACCTTGTATCCTTTTTTTTATGTTGTTTCTGGTTCAACCTTTCACTTCAGTCTTCAAATGTTGCCTATGTTCTTTGCTGACAAAAAGTCACGTACTGCTAATACAATTTTATTATTGATGTGTCATTGTTCCAAATAGTTTTGAAATGATTTGTGTTTTAAGTACTATATATTGTTAGATGCCTTACTCATTTTATTCTTCTATAGGATTTTTTTTTTTTTTTTTGATAAAATTCTTCTATAGGAGTTATCTATGTAAGACGTGTTGTTCGTTTCTTTGCCTATATGCATAGTACAATAATCTTCTCAAGCATATAGTCTGCCATTTATCGTGTTCGTACTAATAAAAAATAAATTTGGTTGAAGTTGCTTAACTCATTCTATGGTCTGAGCAGATCAACCAGATGCCGTACCATTTATTTCTGCACCCTGACAAAGACGTCCCTGAATTCGTAAACCTCAAGCATTTGGAAGTCACAACATGCTTTCATGAACTGAACTGCAAGGATGTCATCAGTCTGCTCCAGAATTCACCTTCTTTAAGCTTCCTGAAGTTGTCTCATGAGGTACTTATCTAACTGTAATTCCTCTTTTACAGCTTGTTGCCGGTATTATGTGCTGCGGTAGCTGAAACAGTGAACAATTTATCATTAAGACAATCATTTGCTGGAAAGAGCCTTTAAATAATAAATTGAACAAAATAAGATATCATATTCTGCACAATCTCTTGCACTGCTCGATGAAACTCTATTGTCAACAATAACTTGCTAATAATTCTATTGTCAGATTTTTTTTTGTATTGGCATTAAGATGCTCATTTTCTTTGCCTTTAGGTCCTTGAACTCAGCACCAAGGGCAAAAGTGTGAGGAACTTTTGGCGATCGAAACTCCCCCGTAACATTGAGGGAAATTATCGCTCCATCCACTTCAACGATCTGCATTTAGAGAATAGAAGGAAGGAGTGCTTGAAGTTGCTCAGTAAAAGACTCGGTGCTGAGACACTGAAACCTGGCAACTAGGAACTTTATATTGTGAACAAAACAAAATTTCCCTTCTTTTAGATCTTTGTTTTTGTTGATACATATCACCTAATGCGCGATACCGTGTTGTATAGTTTGTGATCCGTCCGACATGCTTTTAGATTCGTGACAAAGGACCCCATGATAATAAATACTCAGTCCATCTCCCTCTCTAGCTTGTAAACTAATTTTGTCCTTTTTTTTTAAAAAAAAAAAAAAAGCTTGACAGAGGCTGTCAAGAAACTTATTAAAATGATAATAAAGAGTTATACATCCATGCAACCATCTAACAACAAAAATGATAATTTTCTGTTTTTCAATAAATGGAATTTACAACTCTAATGTGCACTTTTATCTTCTGTACAATTTTCACAGGATTGCTAAAATTTTTGTGATCTAGCATCGACTTAAGGCCATTAATTTATTTTATATATGGTGTAAATTACGCCATATATAAAATAAATTAATGGCCTTATATGTAATTGTATACTGTTCATTAGTAATAATGTGTATTCTCTGCTGACAATGTACAAAGGCATTATTTTTCTGATGCAGCAGATGAAAAAAGTACTGTGAATTTTCATCAAGTCAAATTGAAAACTAATTGATACGGACTAAAAAACAAAAGGATCACTAAAAGTAAAATGACCAATGTTTGTACATAAAAATTGACCTTTTAAACAATAAAAAATAATAAACGTTTGTACCTGAAATATGGGAGGGATTGAACCACCAGCGGTTTCAATGCCCCATCTTGCCACAATATCATGAACATTCATCAAATTATTATCTGAAAGGATCAATTTAACATTAGTTTTTATCTTCTCCAGCTCTTGGTTACAAGTATGCCTAGCTCTGGATGACTAGATCCAAAACGTACATCCTCTGGTACAGTGAATATTAACCTTAAATTTTTTTTTTTTTTTTTGAAGTAGCAGGCTAGGTGCCGGCTATGTAAATTCATTAAAGCAAAGTTTAAAAAGAGTTACAGACATAGTAAAGAAAGGGGAAAGAAGAAAGAAACCAAGAAAAGTATATGCCTAAATTACTTGACAGAATAAAAAAAAAAGTAAGCTTTTTTCAGAAATTGCAATAGGGCATCTGTAATTGATGGAGGGTTAATAAAGGCTTGTTCACTTTCTAACCTCCCTGATGTTCCTGTTCAAGGCCGAGAGAAACAAGTAGGAGAAGAATGAGAGGAATCGTGCTGAGCCGTAGAAAGATGGTGGGTATCAGGGTATTACTATTACATGAGAAGAGGCTGACAGCTTGACACTGCTATTGAGAGTGGCAGTTAAAGTCGGCGGCTACAGACATGTCACAAATGTTACTTCCAACATGACCTTCTTTTTCTTTCATTCTATTTTCTGAATACTGCTTTATGCTGGTTCTTGAAAGAGAGCAATCTGAAATTGTTTGTTCGAACGAGTCTAAATGACAAGCCAATTGAGAAAAATTGAAAATTTGTTCTTTAGAGCAGCTTAAACAGCATATTAGTCAGCTACAAAGGGCACAACCGACTGGTACCAATGGATAAATTCAACTGAGTTTAAGGAGCACAACAGATACAAAATTGGAAGCATAACATGCATGCAGTCTCAGTTTGACACAAAGTACATCGGTTTGAAACTAGACAAAAGTATCTGATTGAAGAGACTGTGATCAAAGTATCTGGAATTGCAGAATAACATGCTGCCTTTGTTTTCTAATTTTGCCCAGAATTAGAATTGTTCTCCTCCCTTCTTTCATTTCGCCGAATTCCTTAGTTTTCATAAATTTCGGAAGAGCAAATTATAGCAACTGTAAATGTTCCCAGCATCACTGGATAAAGTAACCAAATATCAGGAGAGCATGAATTCCTGAAAGACAGTATTCAGCGCACAACTCAAATACTCAAGTCTACTTGAAATATCATGTAATCATCCTCCATTTCAACCAATCTACTGAAACTAAAATGAGAAAATAAAACTCCAAACATGTGCCCACACACACACAAAAGCTAAAGATATAATCAAACTAATTCATTGTAGTACTCAAAAGATAATTCACAACTAGATTAAACAAAGAGTCCATATGTAAATCTTGGTTAGCAGGAATCATTGCTCTCGAAGGTGACATAAATTAGGAACAAACCAGCATACATCAGGGTTGGAAATGGTTCGACGCAGAAGATTCTCCTCGACACCAGTTTGTAAATCAAACCTCTTCACCTCACTAAAAGGTTTTTGGGTTTGTGTATGCCTATAATTTGGATGCAAGTAGTAGATGCAATTAGCTTTAATCCCAATCAAATCATTGGCTTCAAGCACGAAAGCACCATTCACATCCTCGAATATTGCACGATTTCCAATATTTTTTATCTTGACCCAAAATGGGGAACCACTTTCAGTTAAATCCAAATAATGAACTTCCCACAAATAATCTCCAAGTCCGTCACAAACTGTGAAAACTCCCAGAATATCCCC
The DNA here is from genome assembly GCA_030179965.1 of Cyperus esculentus. Taxonomy (NCBI): domain Eukaryota; kingdom Viridiplantae; phylum Streptophyta; class Magnoliopsida; order Poales; family Cyperaceae; genus Cyperus; species Cyperus esculentus. The sequence goes on from JASGLE010000021.1 coordinate 2,790,239, forward strand.
GGATGATTCCAGAAAAGTGGAACATTGCACTGTATCAGGATCTCCAATTGATGGTATAACATAGGCAAGAGAACCAGTACTGATATTTGTAACCTTGGTAACTCCAGTGGATATATGAAGAGCAAAAAGCATACCCTTCAGATAAAAGTACCGATATTTACTGTAGGAGTCATCTCTCTTAAGTTCACACCACTGATTCTGGCCAAGTTGACAGTGAATCAATTCATCTTCAGGACCCCGACGATGAAGGCAAAGCCCGTACTTGCCTATTTGATTGTAGCGCTGCCCAAAACAGCCAGGCGCACCAATACATGCAGGGAAGGGAATTACATCATTGTTAAGCGGATTCAGAAGAGAAAGACTGGAGGTATTTTGATCCAGGTCTTGGACTCTTGCAAACAAATACCCTTCTGACACTTCATAGGGCCACAAGTCCATTGGTATTGGGTCAGGGATGGTGTAGAAATTGCCAAAAGTCATGGAGTAGAACCTCATATTGGCATCATTCTCATCTCTATAGGTCTGAAGAATCCATGGGAATTGCGGAGGTAGGTCAGTGACTGGGGCAGAATTACGCCATGCTGTACAAACAGCGCGGAACCTAACAAAATCAGGGACTTCTGTTAGATCTTTGGCGATGAGATTTAGCACTTCTGGTGGAAGAGAAGACCAATCCCTCATTGTAGCTTTCTCTCGCTCCATTGCAGCAATTCTCGACTTCTTACAGTCCCTGAAAAAGGTGAGGCGTAATGAGCCGGCATAGACAAAATGAGCAAGTCAGATCTCAGACCCAAATAAGAAATCAGTAATGAGTAACACCAAATGTTCTAAAACCTACAACGTATATACATGTGTAGCAGTATTGATTGCCTTAATTTTTTTTTTTTTGAAGAAAGGTTTATATACCGTTTTCATTTCTGAAAACAACGTAGTTCTTACATAACCATAAACCAAAATACCCTCGCATCAGAGACTGCACACAGCCTTCGAAAACCCTAAATACATGTTTTGCATGCCAAAAGCAAAAAAAAAAAACCAAAGACAAGCAAAAGAAACTTCCACTGATTCAGCGGCAACTTCTCCCCTCACAACTCTTTATGCTATCTACATATTTTTACTGCAGGATTTGACAAGTTTTCCCCTCACAACACTTGATTGCCTTATTAATTAACCAAATATGTTAGTAATTATGATGCATACTGAGGATTTGACAAGTTGTGGTTATCTGGTACATATGATGGAGCAAATGACACAATTTAAGCAATTAAACCAGTCAAACACCCTTTTCAAATCCAAATTCAGCACCAGCAAACACTTCATCAAAGGTAATCACACAAGTACACAAGTGAACGTAGCTGAGCTATGTATGTACTGTACACAACGAGAAACGGGAAGAAAAACCTAAATTGAGCATCAGGTATTAAAGAGGAAAAGGGGGGTGAGAGATGGATGGAGAGAGAGACCTTCAATTTGGGACAGTGGAGGAGAGGCTAGGCTTTGCTCCAGAGGGAGTTAATCGATGGGAGGGGAGGGGAGGGGAGGGTTGGTCACCTGCTCCAGAGTTTTTGAGAGAGTGAACGGATGGAAATGAATGGATCAAAAGGTTCCACTCCGTACTAAATTCTATTCAATTTCTTCACCCCCAAATTTGGGGTGTACAAGGGGTGAATGGAATCTAGAATAATTTATACCAAAAATATCTTTGTAAGTTTATCTCTATGACAATGGGTTCCGAATGGATGTTACAACATTTAACCTTTGCCAACAAACTTAGAACTCGGGAGCAAGGTACAAACTTTTCTCTTAACCTTCCATACCATTCCTTCACCTCCCTTCCCTTCCCTTTCCATTAATGAAAAACTCTGGAACACACCCTAAAGAGCGTGCGAGTCAGTGATGAGGAGGTGCTGCCACGCGAGAGAGAAGTGCCACTGCGCGATCTGGCGCTGGATTCACGATGAGGGTTTTGGTAGAGGTGGCAATCGAGTCGGGTCGGGCGAGTTCGGGTCGGGCCGGGTCGGGTTCGGGTTGGTTTGACCAGGCAAAATTCGGGTTACGGGTCGGGTCAGGTCGGGTCAGCACGGGTCAGGTTTCGGGTCAGCAGTAGCTACCATTTATCGGGTCACGGGTCGAGTCGGGTCAGGGCGGGTCGGATTTTCGGGTCAACAAGACCATCTTTTGATCGGATCACGGGTCGGTTCGGGTCTGGTCGGGTCGGGTCTCAGGTCGACAGTTGTCGCCTTTTGTTGGGTCAAGGGTTAAGTCAGGTCGGGTCAAGTCGGGTTTCAATTCAGGTCAGCTTTCGGGTCATCTGATCTAGTTTTGACCTCTCGAGTCATCTTTGGTTCTAGCTAGACCTGGCAAATCGGGCGGGTCGGGTTGTAATTGGGTCGGATAAACTAAGATTCGGTTTGCTTTCGGATTCAGGTAGATATCGGATTCAGATTCTGTCGGATCGATTAAATTCGGGTTCGATACAAAGACGGGTTGGGACAACTATATTGCTCGGATTTACGAGTTCAGATCTTATTGGTTTTCGGGCCAATCTGGATACGGGTTGGCTCAGGTGCCGGATTCTTCTTAATCGGGCCTATATGGGTTACGGATATTTGAGGTGCGGGTTCCGGATACAAATCGAGTGGGTCGGGTTTTGTCTTTATTTGGGATAACTTATTAATTTATCGATCCATCTGATAACTTTTGCATATAATATTATAAATTATATGATTCAAATCATACCTTTTCGGTCTTTATTCGGGTTTATGTTGTTGGAATATAACTTTATAATTTAATGTAAACCAATCAATCATTTGAAGTAACATTTTATTTGTGTGTATTATGCATGGATTAATTCTTAAAAAATTATATGCACATTTTTGAATAAATTAATGCTAATAATATAAACAATTAATTCGTACTTTTATCACATCTCGGGTATTAATCACTCTCGGTTCGGGTTGATTCAGATTCAGACAATTGTCGGTTTAGGGTCACATGAATCCAGATCGCTTTAGGTTTGGGTTTTTATAGGGTAGCGGGTCGCATCAGTTCGGATAATTTGTATTCAGATTCTTAATATTTGCGGGTTTTTTTCGGATTCGGATATTTTTGGATTCGGTTAATTACGGGTTCGGTTGATTCAGTTTTCATAAGTTAACAAATCCTAGTCGGGTTCGGTCATCGAGTTTATCGGGCAGACTATTTCGGTCGGGTCAACTTTTGCCACCTCTAGTTCTAGCTACTGTTGTTTGTCCAAGACCTAGACTATACAAATTTTATAATTCAAAACCGTTTGGACAAGTTTGCAATTCAATTTGTTCGATGCATGGTATGAAAATTTCATGGCGCATTTTTCTCCTCCAGAGTTGAGAATTTAAGCTTTCCACAAAAAAAAAAAAAAAATCAACAACTGCTTTATTTTTAGAAAATAAAAATTATACAAATATATAATTCATATAATTTTTTTTAGAAACAATTAAAGTCATTAAATTATGGGTAGTGAAAAAAATTTAACTATATAATTATATCACCAAATTAATTAGATTCAATGATTCATATATAATAAAATAATGCATATTGCACGCAATGTTTACACTTTCAGTTTTCATAAGTTAACAAATCTGAGTCGGGTTCGGTCATCGAGTTTATCGGGGCAGACTATTTCGGTCGGGTCAACTTTTGCCACCTCTAGTTCTAGCTATTGTTGTTTGTCCAAGACCTAGACTATACAAATTTTATAATTCAAAACCGTTTGGACAAGTTTGCAATTCAATTTGTTCGAGGCATGGTATGAAAATTTCATGGTGCAATTTTTTGTTAGTGTTTATGTACTAGAGAAACATACATATTTATATTTATATATATATATGGTGTTCATTCGTTCATGGTTATTCTTATTTGGATGTTTTATACATTAGTTTCCTTGACTTGATGTGACGTTGTGGCTTGTGTCGTTTACGACGAGAGCAAGTGATATGCCATGACGGGTACGACATCAACTCTAAAACCTCCCTGATCTCAGATAGCTAGCACGGTACTCTATTTGATCGGATGAGATCAGCATATGAGTCTAGCAGATGGGTTTGTATCACGTCCCATTGATAGCGCGGCTATCAACTAGATCATATGGATGCATGTGCACATTCTCTGTGACATGGCATTGGACTGACCGCGACGAGAATATGACAAAAGGAATGTGTTATGTTCATGTTCTTGTCAGTGTTGGATTCACGGTTGAGGTTGTCATGATCAAATATCATGACTGCACACTGTGACTAGTTTCATATCCCAACCGTAACAGGTGGCATAAGGGATTCTAGTTTGGTGTGTAGAATTGGTAGGTTGATCATGGATGATCAAGATACTGGAATGTCTCTCATCATAGATGAGTTATGATATCCTCTGGGCCCCTTGGCTTTATGGATTACACACGCGCGCAGTGATTAGTATTAATCATGTGTTTAATCTATATGGAGGTCAAGTAAATGACACAGTCGTGAGGATGACTCAATCCTGCCTTAGACTGATCATGGATATTCATATGACAGAGAATCAACACAAGTAAGATACTCTTACTCAGGATCAAGATACTACGTGGACGTGCGTGCTATCTGTATCATTTGGGGATCATCACGTGGATGGCTTGACACTGATGATGATCAGCATGGAACAGGTAGATGAGAATCACTGTTCATGCAACTCAACATGATTCAGGTCCCTATAAGGTCACACCTACAGAGGCTCTCGACCATTAGTCCTATTCAGGTTCGTATCACGTCGCCGAACGTGTAATGAATGATGACAATAAGTCAAATTAGGCGCGGCCTGACTTGAGCTTGATTGGGCATCATGATAACCTGGATATCATCATGGCTATGATGTTTTGATCTCATGTCTCGGACATATGAAAGAATAATTGTCATGTTGGTTCTGGATTGACTGCCTGCGACCCGCAGGAGAAACCTTGCGGACCGCAGGGCAGTGAGGCAGGACCCATCAGGGTTTCTGGCCCAGTCAGAACCCACCTGCGACCCGCAAGAGATGGCTTGCAGACCGCAAGGAAGATTCGGCAGAAGATCTGATTAGGATTTTCCTAATCAGATTTGACAAGTATAAAAGGGAAGGAAAGGTGCACGTTTTAGTAAGGTTTTTTCAGCAGCCATTTTTCTCTCTCTCCCTTGCTCATGTGTTGAGACAACTCTCAAAAGAATTAGGTTTTTGAAAGGAGAGATTGAAGGAACCACTGTCGACGTCCTTCACGCCTAGGACTCCGGTGGTGGCCGAACCTTTGGTGGACAAGGGTGCGCGTTCGGGGCAGCGGCGACTAGCAACCGATCACGCGTCAAAGGTATAACATGTATTGCCTCTCTATGCATTTTTATTGTGTAGATTTGTGATAAATCGAATCGGTTGACAAGATCTGTTTGAATTGCTTTGTGTTTGGTTAGAAAATTTTGAAATTCCGCACTCTCTAGCCATCGAGCTATTCTATCAGTGGTATCAGAGCCATGGTTGGCCGACCTTGATTCGATTTATTGCTTTGAGGCGTTGTTATGCCTTGTAGTCGAAATCAATTAGTTTGATAAATAAATGAATGATTGTTGAAGTAGATAATTGTTTGAATTGTCAAAGTACTAGACTGACATGTTTATGATATGTTTGGATCGTACAAAGTGACGGTTTTGATCGCGGATCGAAACAGAGTCGGTTCTGGAATTCTGGCAGTTGCAACCTTGCGGACCGCAGAGACGACCTTGCGGGTCGCAGATGGTATCCATCTGCAGACTGCAAGGGTCTTAGGGGCTGCAGATAGTAGGGGTTGCGGGCCGCAGAGATTTCCTGCGGGCCGCAGATGGTCAGATCCATCTGTGGACTGTAGGGAAATCTTAGGGACCGAGGACTGTCAGATGCACCTGCGGGTCACAAGAGGAATCCTGTGGACCGCAGGCGATCAATCCGGAAACCAGATTTTCATAAATTATTGCTTAATGATTATTATTTGTTTGTAAATTGATTAGATCTGATTACGTTACTTGCAAAATGTCTTGTATATGTGTGTATAAGAATGTTTGCAGGTGCGGGATATGTGGCCAAAGATCAATGCCTTGTGTGATGTATTGATTGTTTGTGTGAATGCTTGTAATGCGGCCTAGGTGCCCCGTGGTATATTAATTTTAATTAATTTAAGGCCTGCGAGCTACCAAAGGTTATTGGGTAGCATTATTTTATTTGTTTTGCATTTTCATATCACTTTTAGGAATAGTTTTATTTCTAGTTAGGATATGGGAATGGAAACAGGTACCAAGCTTGGAACTCGCGCGATCTCAGCGGATGGAGCTTGGAGCGGGGCCATATATCTCGCAGGGCTTGTATGCCCTAAACGCTTGTTGATTGCATGTGATTGTTGTGATTTATTGCTATGTATGAGTCATAGAATAATAAGTATGGTATTCGGATTTATCATGCCCACCAACTTGCAATTGACCTGCGTTAGTCCGACCAACCCAAGTTTAATAATCCTGTTGCCTTCCTTATCCACCTCCCCGAACGAGCTCTTGAAGGCTCTACCGAATTAAGTAGGGAGCCGACTTGAGGGAGTGACGGGTCGTGGGGTACGCCGTGCGTGCCGAACCAAGTAAGGAGAGGTTACGACTTGGCAGAGGCCATGCCGATGCTGGCTCTGGGGATAGCGTCTAGGTCGCGGACCTTGATGAGTCAAGAGTCGTGCGCGGCACGATTGACCCGGCGAGGTGTACCTAAAATAGGTTAAGTTGTGATACCTAGCCGCCGCTGGACAACTTAACTGAAAAATACGGATCTTGATCCTACTATGGTTGTTGGACATTTTATAAACTATAGTGGAAGTTGTTTTCTTAAATAAAACAAAATGAATTTCATGAACTAAACTGCGATTTTCTCTTGTGGTAATTTTGTAGACATGGCTAACACAAACTCCCTGCGTCCTATCCTGGACCGCAATCCTCTCCGTTCCGACGGTGCCAACTATTCTGATTGGCTCCGGAACCTCAGGAATGTCCTGAAAAGGGGAGGAAGGAGTACGTCTTGACTACTCCCCTATCGGAGGGCGAGGATATGCCTCCGGAGTTCATAGAGGAAAAGGCCACGGATACTGCCCTAGCCGTTGAGGTTAAGAATCCAGCTTACGTCTCGGTCCAGACGCACTTGGCAGATGAGTTGGACGTTGGGACTCTCTTGATCGCGATCATGGATCCTGAACTGCAAAGGCGGTTCGAGAACGTGGCCACGCACAAGATTATGCAACAGCTCGCGGATTTGTTCGCTGAGCAGCTGCGAGTCGAGCGTTACAACGTGCTGGTTGCTTTTGTTACCTGCCGGATGACTGTGGGCAGTTCTGTGTCGGCTCACATGCTAAAGATGATGAGCTACGCTGAGCAGCTGGAAAGGCTCGGCGCGCCCCTCCCTAGGGATCACACCGTGAATATCGTGCTCAATTCTCTCTCACACACCTTCAGCGGTTTTGTGAGTCATTATCACATGAGTGGGATGGAGAAAACGCTGTGCGAACTTCATGGTCTCCTCAGGTCAGCGGAGGTGGACTTCAAGAAGGCGGGGCCTTCTAATGTCCTCACCGTGTCTGAGACTGGGAAGAAAGTCAAGAAGGGCAAGCGCAAGCCGAGGCCCAAGAAGAGCAACAAGGGCAAGGGCGTGGTCGCGGACCAGCCTAAGGCCGCAAAGGTAATCCCAGCTGACGCCGAATGCTATGAGTGCCATGGCAAGGGTCATTGGAGAAGGGACTGCCCCCAGCTCAAGACTAAGAACTTGATCCAAGGACCAGGTATCTATGTCTTTGAGACACATCTCGCTACTATTTCTAAGAACTGGATTTTGGATTCAGGTTCAGGTGCTCACATTGTTGGTAATGTGCAGGTGCTAAGAAATAGGAGACGGCTGAGCAAAGGGGAAATACAGATGCGTGTCGGCAATGGTGCGATTATATCGGCGACCGATGTTGGCGACGTAGATTTATCTTTGCCTACGGGCCTTATCTTACATTTATCTGAAGTGTATTTTTGTCCTTGCATTACTAAGAACATAATATCTTATCGCGTATGGATTCAGATGACTTTGAGTTTACTATTAAGAAAGGTTTGATGAATTTTTCTTTGAATGGTTTACATTATGGTTCTGGTATTAAAACAGATGGTCTGTATTTGCTCGACTTGGATACGCCTATTCTTAGTATACAAACCAAGAAACCAAGGATCTCAAATGGAAGCAAGGCTTTCATATGGCATTGCCGCCTAGGTCATATAAATGAGAGTCGCATTAAAAGGTTGAAAGAAGCGGGGCTTCTTGGCCAGTTTGAGATGGACTCACTGGACACCTGCGACTCTTGCTTGCTTGGCAAGATGACTAAGGCGCCTTTCAAGAAGAAAGGTGAAAGAGCAAATGACTTGTTAGGACTAGTGCACAGCGATGTGTGTGGGCCCTTAAGCATTAATGTCAGAGGTGGATACTCGTACTTCGTCACGTTCACTGATGATTTCAGTCGATATGGTTATGTCTTCCTGATGAGACATAAGTCTGAAACCTTTGACAAGTTCAAAGAGTTTAAGAACGAAGTAGAGAATCAACTCAACAAGAAGATCAAGGTCCTGCGATCCGATCGCGGTGGTGAGTATTTAAGTACTGAGTTCACCTCTTACCTGAGAGATTGTGGGATCATTTCACAATTGACCCCACCGGGGACTCCTCAATGGAATGGCGTTTCCGAGAGGAGGAACAGGACATTGATGGACATGGTCCGATCAATGATGAGTGCTGCAATTCTCCCAGCGTCGTTCTGGGGCTATGCGCTGGAAACAGCCGCGTTCATGCTAAACCGTGTTCCATCTAAGTCCGTGGAGAAGACACCATACGAGTTATGGTTTGGGAGAGTCCCTCCCTTGTCTTTCCTTAAAATCTGGGGATGCGAGGCGTTCGTGAGGAAGGATAGGACCTCAGGAAAGCTCGATCCTAGATCGGACAAGTATTTCTTTGTAGGATACCCTAAAGAAACTATGGGCTACTACTTCTTCCACCAAGGTGAGAACAAGGTGATTGTTGCTCGCCATGGTGTGTTCTTGGAGAAAGAATTTCTCGCAAGAAAGAGTAGTGGGAGCAGCGTCCAACTTGAAGAAATTCAAGTGGAGTTGCAAAATGGAGACTCGAGTTTTCCACCCAGGGTTGCAGGGGTTAGTGGGAGCTTCTTAAGCCCTGATCCATCGCGGATGGAAGAGGCCGAAGACATTCCTGCCGAGACTCAAGTGAACACACCCTCGACTCCGGTTGAGGAAGTGCAAGCTCGAGTAGACGAGGAAGTGCCTTTGCAGGATGTGCCTGAGTCACAACCTGAAGAAGCATCACAACCGCCTTCGGGGGTTATTCCTAGAAGGTCACAACGTGTGGTTCGTCAACCTGAAAGATGGTTGGGTCTGCATGAGATCACCAGTTTGGATACTGATGATCCTGTGAGCTTCGATGATGCGATGAGCAGACCAGATTCTGACTTGTGGCTGGAAGCCATGAAAGCCGAAATTCAGTCTATGTACGACAATCAGGTTTGGGACCTGGTTGACCTTTCTCCAGGCTTTAGGCCAATTGAGAACAAATGGGTTTTCAAGAGGAAGAGTGACAAAGACGGGAATTTGACTACGTACAAGGCCAGATTAGTGGCGAAGGGATATCGACAGATCCAAGGGATCGATTTCGATGAGACCTTCTCACCTGTCGCCATGTTCAAGTCAATTCGGATCCTTTTAGCCATTGCCGCATTTTATGACTATGAAATATGGCAGATGGATGTCAAAACCGCTTTTCTAAACGGTGATTTAGAAGAAGAGTTGTACATGGTGCAACCGTCGGGTTTTGAAGATTCATCAAGTGCTAAGAAGGTGTGCAAGCTTAAGAGATCCATTTATGGACTTAAGCAAGCATCTCGGAGTTGGAACCTGCGATTTGATCGTGAGATCAAGAAACTTGATTTCAAGAAATGCGAAGAGGAACCTTGTGTATACAAGAAGGTTAGTGGGAGCTCGGTCGTCTTCCTGGTCCTGTACGTTGATGACATATTGCTCATAGGCAATGATGTGCCAATGTTGAACGGGGTCAAGTCTTCATTGATGAAGATTTTCTCGATGAAGGACTTGGGCGAGGCCGTCTATGTGTTGGGAATCAGAATCTATAGGGATAGATCTGAGCGACTTATCGGACTAAGTCAAAGTACCTACATAGACAAAGTCTTGAAGAGATTCGGCATGGAAGATTCCAAGAAGGGATTTCTGCCTATGTCTCATGGCATTAAATTGAGCAAGAGTCAGTGTCCTTCAGGGACTGATGAGCTTAAGAGGATGAGTCGGATTCCGTACGCATCAGCGATCGGATCGATCATGTATGCCATGACTTGTACTCGCCCTGATGTTGCATATGCTTTGAGCATGACATGCAGATATCAGTCGAACCCCGGTTTCAAGCATTGGACAGCTGTCAAAAACATACTGATGTATTTGAGGAATACTTCTGAGATGCTCCTGATCTATGGTGGTCAAACTGAGCTTGTAGCCCGGGGCTACATAGATGCTAGTTTCCAGACCGACCAAGATGATCTGCGTTCGCAATCAGGATACGTGTACACGTTGAACGGTGGCGCTGTGAGCTGGAGGAGCTCAAAGCAAGAGTGCGTGACAGACTCTACCACCGAATCCGAGTACGTAGCCGCAGCTGAAGCCGCCAAGGAAGGGGTTTGGTTGCGCAAGTTCTTGCAAGAACTTGAGGTTGTTCCGAGTTCACTTGAGGCGATTGAGCTCTATTGTGACAACAACGGAGCTATCGCTCAAGCCAAGGAGCCGAGATCGCACCAGAAAAGCAAGCATGTCGACCGCAAGTATCACCTGATTCGCGACTTTGTGAGTCGAGGTGATGTGAGAATCAGCAGGGTGGACACGGACAGCAACACAGCTAACCCGCTAACAAAGCCACTGTCTTTGGATAAGACGAACCTTCATAGATCAACTATGGGCATTCGACGCCGTATAGATTGGGTCTGATGATGTAGTGGTTGTACTTTATTTTTGTTTATGGTACGCTCCACTGGTCCTAGAGGATATGATGTCTCTAGTCCAAGTGGGAGATTGTTAGTGTTTATGTACTAGAGAAACATACATATTTATATTTATATATATATATGGTGTTCATTCGTTCATGGTTATTCTTATTTGGATGTTTTATACATTAGTTTCCTTGACTTGATGTGACGTTGTGGCTTGTGTCGTTTACGACAAGAGCAAGTGATATGCCATGACGGGTACGACATCAACTCTAAAACCTCCCTGATCTCAGATAGCTAGCACGGTACTCTATTTGATCTGATGAGATCAGCATATGAGTCTAGCAGATGGGTTTGTATCACGTCCCATTGATAGCGCGACTATCAACTAGATCATATGGATGCATGTGCACATTCTCTGTGACATGGCATTGGACTGACCGCGACGAGAATATGACAAAAGGAATGTGTTATGTCATTCATGTTCTTGTCAGTGTTGGATTCACGGTTGAGGTTGTCATGATCAAATATCATGACTGCACACTGTGACTAGTTTCCTATCCCAACCGTAACAGGTGGCATAAGGGATTCTAGTTTGGTGTGTAGAATTGGTAGGTTGATCATGGATGATCAAGATACTGGAATGTCTCTCATCATAGATGAGTTATGATATCCTCTGGGCCCCTTGGCTTTATGGATTACACACGCGCGCAGTGATTAGTATTAATCATGTGTTTAATCTATATGGAGGTCAAGTATGACACAGTCGTGAGGATGACTCAATCCTGCCTTAGACTGATCATGGATATTCATATGACAGAGAATCAACACAAGTAAGATACTCTTACTCAGGATCAAGATACTACGTGGACGTGCGTGCTATCTGTATCATTTGGGGATCATCACGTGGATGGCTTGACACTGATGATGATCAGCATGGAACAGGTAGATGAGAATCACTGTTCATGCAACTCAACATGATTCAGGTCCCTATAAGGTCACACCTACAGAGGCTCTCGACCATTAGTCCTATTCAGGTTCGTATCACGTCGCCGAACGTGTAATGAATGATGACAATAAGTCAAATTAGGTGCGGCCTGACTTGAGCTTGATTGGGCATCATGATAACCTGGATATCATCATGGCTATGATGTTTTGATCTCATGTCTTGGACATATGAAAGAATACTTGTCATGTTGGTTCTGGATTGACTGCCTGCGACCCGTAGGGCAGTGAGGCAGGACCCATCAGGGTTTCTGGCCCAGTCAGAACCCACCTGCGACCCGCAAGAGATGGCTTGCGGACCGCAAGGAAGATTCGGCAGAAGATCTGATTAGGGTTTACCTAATCAGATTTGACAAGTATAAAAGGGAAGGAAAGGTGCACGTTTTAGTAAGGTTTTTTCAGCAGCCATTTTTCTCTCTCTCCCTTGCTCATGTGTTGAGACAACTCTCAAAAGAATTAGGTTTTTGAAAGGAGAGATTGAAGGAACCACTGTCGACGTCCTTCACGCCTAGGACTCCGGTGGTGGCCGAACCTTTGGTGGACAAGGGTGCGCGTTCGGGGCAGCGGCGACTAGCAACCGATCACGCGTCAAAGGTATAACATGTATTGCCTCTCTATGCATTTTTATTGTGTAGATTTGTGATAAATCGAATCGGTTGACAAGATCTGTTTGAATTGCTTTGTGTTTGGTTAGAAAATTTTAAAATTCCGCACTCTCTAGCCATCGAGCTATTCTATCATTTTTCCCCTCCAGAGTTGAGAATTTAAGCTTTCCGCCAAAAAAAAAAAAAAAAAAATCAACAATTGCTTTATTTTTAGAAAATAAAAATTATACAAATATATAATTCATATAATTTTTTTTAGAAACAATTAAAGTCATTAAATTATGGGTAGTGAAAAAAATTTAACTATATAATTATATCACCAAATTAATTAGATTCAATGATTCATATATAATAAAATAATGCATATTGCACGCAATGTTTACACTTGCAGTGAAAAATCGACTGCTTATCCCCTACTACGCAGGATGGTACAGCACAGCCTACGAACTGTAGATTTTTTAGGTGGTTGGATAGTGAGATGTGTGTGCACAGATCCTCACACAAATCCAACCATTCATCTACTGTTTCAGGTCGGTTCAAGTTTTGGGTCATCCAATTTTGAGTTGTCTAGGGCTCGGGTAATTCGGGTTTAGGTCGGGTCTAGATCGGGTTTCGGGTCTGTAATCTGAAATAATATCGGGTCTCGGGTTGTCTCGGGTCTGGTCGGGTTGGGTTTCAAGTTGCCTAACTGCCGTTCAAGTCGGGTTTCGGGTTGCCTAACTGCCGTTCAAGTTGGGTATCGGGTCAAGTCGGGTCGGGTCGGGTCGGGTCGGGTTCGGGTAAGTTTGACTATCTGAAAAATCGGGTCGGGTTCGGGTCAGGTCGGGTCGGGTTCGGGCGTGTTTGTCGGGTCGGGTCGGGTTTTGCCACCTCTAGGTTTTGGAAGGGGGTTTGGTACCAAGAACTGGAGAAGAAATTATGAGATAATAAAGCTTTACAGGGAGGGTGGTAGGTGGACTGTGATAAGTGGTGAGGCGGATCGAAGTTACCCGAGTAAAGACAAGACTAAAGAGCAGCTAGGTTGTCACACTCTTGTTTTTTTTGAAGGAGTAGGTAATTTACCTGCTCATATTTTCATGTTGTCACACTCTTGTTGTCGATCAGGAGTGAAATCTTGAGAAGAGGATCAAGCTTAATTATGCAGAAATTATAAGGAGAAAAATGAGTTTCGCCACTGGTAAGAACCAGGAAAAGAGGAAAATAAACAATGGGATCGAGTTTTCAATTTCATTTCAATATTCAACATATCATGCATGTTACAAAGTTAATTTACATAACTCGAAGTAAAATGATTTTATAGTGAATTCACAGTAGGAAGTGTTGAAATCAGAAAACTTTGTTTCCTGATTATAATTGTTTTGTTTTCATGGACTTACTTATTTTCTTCAACTCTTTGCTGATTGTAACTTTTTATAATTTGTTTTATCGCCAAATTGCTAAGTATACATCGATAATGACAGAATGTGACTTGAACATATAACCTTTAAGAATGATCTGACTTGCATGTCAAATTCCACTTATAAAAAAGCTCCATATCATTTTTTTTTTCAGAAAAAAATTACCAATCTTTTTATTTTTTTATAGCAATTAAATGTTTTTAAATGTAGGTAATCATGATAAATTACATCATTTACCGATTGATTATATTTTAAAGATGTGACAATATATGTTTTCATCAAATCTTTCAACAAAATGATTACAAAATCAAACCCCGAGCATTACAGCGGTTTAACGCTAGTTGTCTATAACGCAACGAAAAGCATGTAACATGACTTTTTAACCTTGCATTCACATTTTTCTTACTTTCATGCATGTTTTTCTTTCCTTTTAGCATGACTCACTTGATAAGCCTAACATCCAAAAACGTATGAGTAATATATGTGTATATAACATCGAACCTTTTGCCATTATGCATTTCATCTATAAATTTCTTTTCCATTTTTTTAAATAAATTTTAGATTAGAGATCATAATATGACAACATAAATTTAATATATTAAAAACATTTCTTAATTTCATTTCTTTTTAGATATTGGAAAAAACAAATTATTTCTAAGTTATAAAATGTTACTCGTTTTGAGCAAAATAATAAGATGGAATACTAAATATGCAGTAATGAGTAGTGGTTGGGTCATATCTTTTGACACTTCTACTTTTTTAACCAACAGATAGATTTTGAAACAAGTAATACCTGGCGTCCATAGAAAAGCCGTTCATAGGTTACATTTCGGAATGTATTTGTTACATTTCAGATGTATCTCTTATATTCTTCGTACGTCTATAGGCGTATGAACGTAAGAGATGTTTCTCTTTTGAAACCAGTTAGCAGCCGGACAATGGTAAGTTCTTCACAGCAATCGAAACGATACCATTACAGAGTACAAACCATAGAAGCCTCTCTTCTCCCCTTTTGCATAGTAGTGCTTGTTAGTTTTGTGTTTTATTTGTGTGTTAGGATGATAAAATGTTATCCTAATGGTCAGCTAGTATTGATATTCGGCCAAATCTGAAAATGTTTAGAATTAGATACTGAAATAGTTAGAACTGATGTTGGAAATAACTCCTATGACCTAGCAGAGAAAATTGTAATTTAGCAGCCACATTTCTTCTCTTTTTACTCTTCCTCTACGAGCCAATAAACTCTAAAAACCAAGATAAGATTAAAAGTGCCTCTCTTTTGACATATGCAAGGTAGTTTTATTTACTTCAATGATATAGTGCTTCTCTTTGTTAACATTTTTAAGGTAATTGTATTTGCTCAACTGATAGGTATAATTTGTTAGTGCACACGCCGTATTTTGTTAAGAATAGAACTCTTCCTGAACAAGTTAAACTATTTTATCTAACAATGATGTGTGGATACTTTGAATTTTACATACTGAGTTTGCTTTAGTAGCTAATTGGTGGTTAAATTGACAGACATTAATAAAGTCTCTAATCCTTGCTAGATTAACTCGGTACTAAAACAAATAAAAAAGTTCATAAAGAGAATCATCAAGTCTGAATATCATGCAAAATTCACCAATTGTTCCAAATAATGTATTAAGACCAGAGGCGGACCTTTTGAGAGGCCAACCTGAGCCACGGTCCCCCCTTCAATTCCAGAAGTTCTAAAGGGTATACCTTAGTTTTATAGGTTAATTTAGTTAAGATGTCCAAATGGCCCCCCCTTGATTGCTCTTCTTTCACTCTTATTGCTTGAAATTTAGTTAGAGATTTATTATAAAAAAATATATACAATATATTTTTTTAATAATAAGTCTAATATCCGAAGTATATTCGTATTTATTAAATATCCGATCTGCATTTGTATTCGTTTGATATCCGATCCATATTCATATCCGGAACTATCCGTATTCATATTCGTATCCGGAAAAATAAAGCGGATACAGAGACAAGTTTGACTACTATCCATCCATATCCGATCCGTTTTCACCCCTAGACCGAAGTCACCGAATATTCCTTTAATACTCGTAATTTGTATTGGATATATATTTTGGCCCGTCAATTTATTTTCAAGTTTGTGGTAGGCCTGATTTCCTTTTAACTTATTTTATTTTTAGGGATAAATTAGATGACTATGCGTGAATTAGGAAGCCGATTAATAAAGATAAAATATAAGACAAAACATTCATTTTCAATATTTAGTCAATCATTTGAAGATCCGAATTTATTTTCTATTAAAAAATAGTACAACTTGAAACAATGTTCTTTTTTTTTTTTTTCCAATCTAATATAAATACTAAATATTATGTAACCTTTGTTCTCTATTCAATATTATATTATTATTATAAAAACATGCAAAGCATGTTTCTTTTTTTTAAAAGAACTTTTTGCTAATACAACACGTTATCTTATCTTAAAAAGACTTTTTTGGATGATTGAATGAAGTTTTTGAATTTTTTTTGCTAGTTATGCTTTATTATGGTCTCAAATATGTTCTTAGAATCTAATAAAAATGAAATATATTTTTGTTGGACTATTTTGTTTTGTACCGTTAAAGCCACGGACATACAAATTTTTTTGGGCCCCCCCTGCTTTTCTTATAACACGGACCATCATAGTGTTAATTGACAGGTAGACTGTGATAAGTCTTTACTCTTTAGGCAGATCAAAGTTACCCGAGTAAAGAGCAGCTAGCTTGTCACACTCTTGTTGTCGATCAGGAGTGTTGAGAAGAGGATCAAGCTTAATTAGGCAGAAACTAAAAAGCAAAAAATGAGTTTCGCCACTGGTAAGAACCAGGAAAAGAGGAAAATAAACAATGGGATCGAATTTTCAATTTCATTTTCTTTCAATATTCAACATATCATGTTAGAGTTAATTCACAATTTTACGATCAAAGAAGCCGAGCTTTGTGATTGACATGATTAGATATATATGTTATCCATCATGGAGTCATGGAGTCATGGTAGGTCTTTGATTATATTTGACAGCTTTGGCATGGCATTTGACTTTAATTTGAAAGGATCCGGGGAAATTATTTAAGCCTTTCTACAGTACAAGCAAATCAAAGTTTTGTGCATTTGAACTCGGCATCAGGCCCTTTGTACAAGCAAACCAAAATCTTGTGCATTTGATTTTGAACCACTAAAACTTAAAATTTCCATTTATCAACACATCGTTGAGCTTGGAACAGTTAAATGTTGTAGTCGGCATTCTCACAGACCCAGAAGTTGTCTCTTCTTCTTGACTCAACACTAGTTAAGAGGATCGATCATATCATGTGCGGCTCAAACTGTATTTCTCAAGCAACAAGCTAATATCCATCAACAACAATTATATATAATTTTATTAAGGAGCTCACATCTTGCTTTGGGCTGGAATTGTTATTTCTTATAATAAATTTTTAAGATAATATGTAATGGGCTTTATATTGAGAAAATTGAGATGAGTCTTAAATTTTAATGGGCTGAGACATTAATGTTAACAGACATTAACGTAAATCAACGGTTCTGATCTATCCAAAAAAAATGATCAACGGTTCAGGTTTCTTATTTAGGAAGATAGCCCTTTCATGTTATTTTTTCCAATATGTTTTTTTTATATAGCAAGGATATATATGCTGCCTCTAAACTTTATAAGCAAAGGTCCATGCAACCAACTGAAAAACCAATTGGGCTTTGGAAAAAAACAGCAAGCAAATTACATAGGGAATTAAGGCCAATCAGTTGAAAGCATTTGGCGCATTCGATATAATCTCCATTCTCCAGTTTGTTTGCTTTCAAAATAAAGAGAGTATCAAGTGAACTAAATTAGAGAATCATATTCGGTGTAGATGGCATATAATTATTCTATTCTCTGCCAGTGGCCTAGCTAGCTAATGCTATGCCAATCCGTCGTATATGTTACAGCTTCTATAAACTTTTAGGCCTCTATAAAAGCATGCAGGGTGATATCTTCTCCAATACAGCACACTTTCATTTTCTCTTCTGTAAAACCTCTCTCTCTCGGTTAACACCTTAACACCTTCATCTAGATGCACTCACTTCTACTAGTTCCTTAAGCAAACAAATTAAGTTGATAAATTCTATACTCTTTAATTCGTGTATAACATGCAATCTTTGTTGCATTTTTCTTGTGTTATTTCATATGATGTGGTCGAATTTGATGCTCCAAAAGTTCTGTTTGTTTTCACAGCTGAAAATTTATGATTTATTTGAATATATTTTTGCAAATTGATGATTTCTCGTCAGGCTTGTATCTTTCGTAATAATTTCTAAATTTTTTATCACAAAACACAGGATTTTTTTTTTTTTTTAATTATGTTAATATTCCGTACCTCTACCAAAGTGTACTGCCATTCTTTCACTGAAATATATTTTAATCCATGTAATAAGATCTCTTAACGCAAAAAGCTTCTTTGGGGTTATGATTAAAACTAAGATGCGCTTGGTTGTTGAGGGTCATCAAGGATTAAGATGCCTCTGTGATATGCTTGTGTAATTCTGCTTTTATGAGCCCCTTTATTCTTCTACTTTTACTGATGAACATGTTCTTCTTTGTGATATGCTTGTGTAATTCTGATATGCATATTATTGTAGCCGGACTCTATATAGAATTAGGCTACGGTAATATGCATATCACAGTTTTACCGTGCTATGTGGTCCGTACCTCTATTTTTGGTGTCCAAATAGTTGATCTGAACCACTCAATGTAATATCAATATCAAAATATATTAGGAAACCAAATTTTACAATTTTTAGAATTTGTTTGCTATTTTTAGTGATGGGGAGAAAGTCGTTATTTTGTATGAACCAGAATCATTGGATCTAGCCAATTTCTCTCCATCATTAAAAATAGCAAAAAAATTCTAAAAATTGTAAAATTTGGTTTCCTAGTATATTTTGATATAAAGATTAAGTTGAATGGTTCGGATCGACTATTTGGACACTGCAAACTGAGATATGGATCGCATAGCACGGTAAAACCGTGATATGCATACTATTGTAGAGTTGCATTTGTTGTGTAATCCTCTGTGGGTAACATAGGTGAATATATATTGTTTTTGAACAGTGTTTGTAGATGATTTTGGACAGTTGGATCTCGATCATATGGTTGCTCATTTGTGCTGACAGGCACAAGCCGCACAACAGCTCATGATGTATTGTATTGTTCAATATATTTGCTGCAACAGGCCTTGGGGGAGCATACAGAGAGACAACCCATTTCAAGTGTCTTTTGTTGCCAATCCTGACCCAAATTTTGATTATTAGGGGAAGTTTCTGAGTTCCTGGCATATGATTTATATCAACTGCTTCATTAATTACTTCATAGGAACACAAAGACAAGTATCAGTAAATTACCAAATTTAGAACAGATATTAGTTATTACCGTTAAGAGCTGACATTGTCAAATTTGCAATAATGATTTTCATATATGCAAGAAGGACGGCTACCAAATCAAGCCCCTAGCGGCTATTATTATATTATATTACTACTATGACTACTATTTCACTATTATTATTGTTATTATTTATATTTATTTATTTATTTTATTTCTTTTACCATCATCATTATTATTCATATTAGTATTATGTAGTATCATTCTCATTACTATTATTATTACTATTATTATTATCATCATCATCATCATTATGATCATGATCATCATCGCAATCATCATTATCTATACTAGTATTTTCACTATCGGACTACTATTATTTTCAAAATCATCTTTTTGGCCACAACCATTAGCATTGGGTCATACTTGGTTTCATTTTTAGCCTACCCCAACTTGTTTGGGACTAAAGGCTTGGTTGTTGTTGCTGCTGCTGCTGCAAGAAGGACGGATCTTAATATTTCTTAAATAAATTTCAGGTCATCTTCATAAGCTGTCAATAAGTTAGCCAAGTAAAAAATGGCTAATGTGCCAACTTCTTATTTAATAGCAAGCCAATCTAAATATACAGAACGTTGCTACGATTTTGGAAACAAAAATGTAAATATTTTACAACAGATACCATATTAGTCATGACAAATCACTTTTACAGGTATTAATTTTGGACCAAGTTTTGTACTGTTTACTAAAGAACGGTGATTTAATATTAAAATAATAACAGTAAGAAATCTAACACCTAAAGATTACTCTGGAAAATTCTATAATATTGATAATTAAGAATATGGAGCAAAATTTAATACTTCATGTGTAATGTATGACAGTGGGCTCCAAGAAATTTCACTTAGTTCAATGTTCTTTGTTAAAATTACACTGTGCATCGTATTCTTCTACTAACAGACTAACAATAAAAATGACCGGTGCATCTTAATATTCAACGAAATAATTCGGTAACTAAACAAAAATTGCATTATATTGAAAAATAGTTAATATAGTGAAAAATAATATATACTAGATACGTGCCTCGCGTTGCATCGGCAGTATACTAATATTTTTTAGAAAAAAAAGAACCGAAATGCAATCTTAAATCTTAAAAAGAGATAAAAATTAAAAAAACATGAATTATGAAGAAATAAGATATAAATTATGAAGAAATTTTCATATTATATAAGTTGCTATTTTTAGAGCTTTTACTATTTTTTTTATAGCGTACTTTGCTTATATTTTTAGAATTGAGAGGGAACTGAAGTCATACACATCTCTTTACTAAAAAAATACAAATAATAAAAAAGTAGAGGAGATCATAATAAATATAATTTTTGGAAGTTTTTCACACAATTGTATTGTATAACTGAATGGTGAGTATTTTAAAGACATCGTTGGTTTGTTATAGATTTTTTTTATTAATTTAATACTTTAAATACCTCCAATTTTTTTTGTTATTGGATTTATATTTTTTATAAAAATCTCATTGTATATAAATTTTTTACCATTTAAAATTTTGTAAGTATTTCTTTTCAATCTTCTAAAATAACTGCAAATAATAATTTTAGAAGACATGGTTCGAAGCCAATTAAATCTTCTTGAATTGGAATCTTCTTTCATTTTAATCTTTTGATGAACTCTACAAACTTACACTTTTAATTTTTCTTGTCCAAGATGTTGAATTTTGTAGATATTTTTCTAAAACATAAATATCGCTTCTTTAGACATTTCTACCTTCGACAATATTGTTGTGTAAAGATAAAAACTGTTTACAACACATTTAATATTTTCGAATACAATTATTGAAGTATACAAAAGGAAGTTTTAAGCAATAGTTATAGAGAAGATCAGTTGATAATGGTTATCTTGACAAATTTGACAATGAAGTTTGCAAGAAGTTTTAAAGTATTGTTTAAAATTCTTAAAAATGAAAAAAAAAATTATACATGTACTTTTAACCTTGTAGGTTGGCTATAATTTCAATTATATTTAATTTTAAGTGTTATTTAATAGTCTATTGATAATTCATTAATTTGCAACATTTTAAAAGTATGCAAAATCAATTTTGATAAGCTATCAAAGAGTAATTTATTGAAATTTGAGATACTATCAATTGTTAACCAATTTCTTCTCGGGGAGGGATCAAATGACCACAAAACTAAATATCAAATAAATACATTTTTAATGGTCAAATAACAAAACCAATTAATGGAATGTTTTGTATATATCATATTTTATGTGTGACAAAAAAATTATATCATTTTGATTTTATTTACATGTGAATAAAGCATTAACAATTATCAACGGTTCAAATTTTATGATTTTTTCTTCTCTCTTGATGGCTATCGAAACAGTGTTAAATTTTTATCATTTTTTATATATATGTTATTGAGATGATTTAGAATACATCTAACGGTTAGATTTATTAATTTATGTATATATAATAATGTGGTTATTAAGGGCACCAAATTTTGTGGTTATTAGATCCTTTCTCTTTCTTCTCATAGTTTAAAACTTCTAATTGATATTGTAGTTTATATTTTATATATTGTTTATCTACATTTTCAATGTCAACAATTATATATTCTAGATTATTCTCTTAAATGACCATTGAAGGATCCCTTTAAAAAAATAAAAAAAATACTGTTCATTTTACTGTTTATTTCACTGTAGCAATCCGTCCCAAATTAATATACTATAACAGGGATGTGATTAATATCTAGAGTCCATAACACTTGGAAATTTTATTTCAAATATAACTTTGTTATCATACTTATGGTTACTTTCTGGGACATATTGCGGTGCGTATTACGGTGCTTCGCAAAGTTGAGAATTTTTTTTTCTTCGCGTTTTCAAAGTCTCACAAGCCAAAACTCGAATATCCAATCTAATTTGACCAATAAATTTTGTATACAAAATGTATTCGGAATAGGAACTTTTGGGATTGTGAATTCGAAAGTATAAAATTGGGAAATATTGAGATGAAAATGGGAATGGAAATGTACAAAAAGGAAGTGTTCGGTTGTGTCGTGGGAATGGAAATGAGAATTGATAATGAATTGTTTTTTTTTTAATAAGCACTATTAGAATAATTAATTTATATTGAGTGCATTAAAATTATCTCAAAAAGTTTCAAATACAAGCATGGGAGAGCACATACAGCGGACATCAACATGTGGGAAAAATAAAATCGAGTTGGAGTCAATTTTTATTTTCCCAAAGGAACTGCTGCTATTTGGGTGAATTATGTAGGAATGGGAATCAAATTGGGAACAGAAATTGGAGCACCGAACACTGGACGGATTAATATTCCCGTTGGGCTCTGGTTCCCCGACTTTCCCTACACCGAACACGGCCTGATTCTCTGTGCTATCTCAGCTCGTTGATTGGGCCATGAAGAGTTTCTGAAAAGAGGGATGAGGGGTGACATGTATCATGTATGTGTGTTAGGGTTTAGGGTTTATGCATGCTATGTTAATAATTTTAGTTAGATTTGGTTCATAGACGGTTGTATTGTATCTATTAACAACAACAATATATTAGGCTTATGATACTCTAGGTCAACAAATTAAAAATTCTGAAATTCTTGTGTAAAAAAATTGTCTGCGCCGGACACAAACTTAGTGTTCGAATTATAATGCATTAGTAGATTGATCAGGTAAATATTTTTCTCATCACATAAATATCGAATAATTTGTTTCTTATATTATTTTTTAATAGTTATTTTGCTTATGCTTCTACCAAGACTTTAGTCCCAAATAAGTTGGGGAAAGTTCATTCTAATTCAATATTTAAAAAAAAAAACAACAAAATACTTGACAAACATTTGAAAATTTTAACAATAAATTTAAGAAAATGATATTGAGAAACAAGAAGTTATAAAAAATTCACATAAAATTTAAAAAATCATGAAATTCATCTCAATCGCGGTTGCCTTAGGCATTCCTCTGGTAGATTTTTGTTTTTTTTATGTATACAGATTACAGATATAATTTTTCATCCAAATTTCATCAAATGTTCTTCTATTATATAGTCCGATGCTATTCTTTAATGTTGGTTAAATGTGTTCAATTAATTAATGCGCACACACTATTAGGCCTCGAGTTCATACTTCATGAACTTGATTAATACGAGAATATTCTGAGAACCAGGAAGGTTTTGGTCTTGGGACAATTTACAATCGTCTCTTGGGAAATGATATTATCATATTATCATTATTAACTTGATCTCACATGTCCAGATCTCAGCAAAACCAGTAATAAATTATAAATGTGATATTTATTCATATATATTACTTCATGTATCTGTTTCTTTTTATCCTAAATATAGTATATCTGTATCATTTCTTTCTGTATAATTAAGTTCTTTCCTTAATTTTATTTTCCAAATTAATTACTCATTTCCCAATATAGCACGGAACTAATCAAGTTCATACCAGAAACGAAGAGACCTGCAGACTCCTCAGTTTCTCCCACACCATTTCAACCTATATAAAAATGAGTACATAATTTGCTTTCCAAACTCATACAATCAATCAACCATATATACTAACTCCTGTCATATATAGTCGGTACTTATTTTATACTGTGACAGAAAGAATTGAGCAATGGCTGGGAGAAACAACGCGGGTCCTGCAGTCGGCATCGACCTTGGCACGACGTACTCCTGTGTCGGGGTCTGGCGGAACAACCGGGTCGAGATCATTGCCAATGACCAGGGGAACCGTACGACGCCTTCTTATGTGGCCTTCAAAGAAACTGAGAGACTTGTCGGTGATGCTGCCAAAAATGAGGCCAATAGGAACCCTGCCAATACCGTCTTTGGTGCGTCGACTACTCTTCTGTTTTCTTTGTTTTTTCTGTTAGTTTACCAGTTGTTTTTTTTATTTATTTACAGTACTTTGTCTTAGTACGTATGGTTTATCTTTGTCTTAATTTCACTTGAGATTGATGATGCATATTTTAGAACTAAAAGCAAGAGCAACAAATCCTTGTATATTCACCAAGAGAGCTCAACATCTGTAATTTGTTTTTTTAATTAGAAGGATTAACATTTAAATATGTATTTTGATTTTATCTGACTAAATCCTTGCTGCAGTAAGCATCCATGTTATATGCAATACAATACAATGAACTAACATAGATTATATTTTATTTGAGTGATTAAAGACTGATTCTAAATTTTGGGGCAAAAAAATAGAATATTAATTTATTCTTTTTTTTTTTTGTTTTTTTATTTAAGCTGCCAAGCGGTTAATCGGAAGACGGTTTTCTGATACATGTGTCCAAAGTGACAAGAAGCTCTGGCCTTTCGAGGTAATCGAGGGCAGTGACGACAGACCCAACATCCTTGTCAACTACCAAGGTGTGCCAAAGCGATTTTCTGCTGAGGAGATATCTGCAATGATTCTGACAAAGATGAAAGAAGTGGCGGAGGCATTCCTCGGTCACTCTGTGAGAGATGCCGTAGTCACTGTACCAGCATACTTCAACGATGCCCAGCGTCAGGCGACGAAAGATGCCGGCCTTATTGCCGGCCTCAATGTCATGCGCATAATGGATGAGCCGACTGCTGCTGCTGTTGCTTACGGCTTTGATACAAATGATGTCAACTGTCGTGTGAACAAGAACGTGCTAATATTTGACCTTGGTGGTGGTACTTTCGACGTATCATTGCTTAGTATCAGCAATAATGTAATCGAGGTGAAGGCCACTGCCGGTGACACCCACCTCGGAGGAGAGGACTTCGACAACCGTATGGTAAATCATTTTGTCGAAGAATTTAATAGGAAGCAGAGAAAGGACATTGTCGGAAATCCGAGGGCTTTGAGGCGCCTCAAGACCGCATGCGAACAGGCGAAGAGAATCCTCTCTACCACCACACAGACTGCTGTCAGCATTGATTGTCTCTACGACGGGACCGATTTCTACTCGACCATAACCCGTGCCCGGTTTGAGGAGCTAAACATCGACCTCTTCAAGAAGTGCATTGAGACGGTGAAGAGGTGTCATGAAGATGCTAACATAGAAAAGGAAAACATTGATGTGGTTGTTCTGGTAGGCGGCTCCACGCGAATCCCCAAAGTGCAACAGCTCTTGAAGAATTATTTTGGCGGCAAGGAGCTTTGTAGAAGCATACATCCCGACGAGGCTGTGGCTTATGGTGCTGCTGTGCAGGCAGCAAAGCTAAGCGGACAAGGTACCAAGGAAATCAAGAACTTGGTACTAATTGATGTCACACCTCTTTCTCTTGGCGTACATATATTAGGTGGTATCACGTCTGTCATTATTCCAAGGAATACGCCGATACCAACTCAGAAATCACAAAGTTACTATACTGTCTCTGATTTCCAATCTACAATCAGCATCAAGATTTACGAGGGAGAGCGTGTGCAGTGTAAAGACAACAATCTACTGGGCCAATTTACTTTATCTGGAATTCATCCGGCACCACGAGGTGAAACCAAAATTGAGATATCTTTCAAAATTGATAGTGATGGCATATTGCATGTATCTGCTGAGGAATCGATCAGCGGCACAAAGAAACAAATTACCTTGGTCAACAGAGAGGGCAGGCTCGGTACGGAGGAAATTGATAGGATGGTATGTGACGCGGAAAGGTACAGAATTCAGGATGAGCAACTCAAAAGAAAGGTTTTGGCCAAGAACTCACTGGAAGACTCTGCATACCGTTTGAGGAAGTTGACGAAGGACGGTAAGGTAGTTTCGAAGGTACCAAATGGATACTTGAAGTATATTTCTAAAGCTGTCGATGAGATGATAGTTTGGCTCAAACACGACGTCCCGAAGGATGTGTGTGTGTATAAATCCAAGGAGGAAGAACTTCAGGAGATGAGTTCTGCACTGTCAAGAATGAGTCTCAGTACTGCCTTTAGTAGTTACACTAACTATAGCTCTGACGGTGAGTGCGGGTTACTGAATTATGGCGATGACGATTCTGAAGATGGCGAGGATGATTACTATTATGGTGACTAGGACTAGGATGTGTTATGTTTTTAATCACTGTTAAAACAAGATCAGTGTAATTTCTTTTTCTCTTGGTTAGTATAGCATTTCAACATTTATGTTGGTCAGCTATTTCCTTTGCAGAATATTAATTATGAACTAGTTAAGTTCTGTTGTGGTAGGATTTCTATGAATATTATTGGATGTATCCCAAGATCTGTTTTGGAATAGAACATCCAACAAGGGTGGTTATTCTGAGTTCTTATTTGGGAGTTTTAAGCATTTAGTACAGCAAAATTGCAAGAAGAATGTCATTTTTGATAGACTACAGAAACTAATACATTACAATCAGCACAATGAAACAAACAATTGGACAGCAAGTGATAAAAAATAAGTAATCAAAGATAGAAAAAAAAAACAAAGAAAGATAAAAACCTTTTTTCCATACACGGGTTTATCTGAATCTAATTACTCTGACGGGAGAGCAAGTGATAACATGCAGCATGAAGATAACGAAGGATTCGAAGGTTATAAGCCTGAAAACTCAAAAATAAGACTTTAAATTAGAAATGTCAGACATAAATTCGAAGGTAATGCAAGCGATACGTACCTGCATTTCATTTCAGGCCCATCACAAATCAAACGCACATCCTTACTAATAATAAAAGCATATTGGAAAAATTAACATGAAATGATTATCTTTCCCAAATAAGAACTCTTGATCATTTTTTTGGATAGATCAGAACCGTTGGTGTACGTTAATGCCCGTTGACGTTCTTAGCCCATTAAAATTAAAGGCCCATATAAATTATCTCAATTTAAGGTCCATTACATATTATCTTAAAAGTTTATTATAAAAAATAACAATTTCAACCTAAAGCAAGGAGCGGACATTTTTCTGGTCTGAAAAAAAACCTTCAAGAACATTGGGCTCGTAAACGCCAAATCAGAGCTTCAAATTTGATCCAGCCTCTAAATGGACCCGTTTCCCTGCGCCCGGCCCAATTGAGGACCCGTTAAAAGTTGTAGGCTTAGCTGCGGCTCCTTTTTATTTTATGATCACATAACATTGCATTAATTTTTTTTAAACCAGAAAAGGTATACAGTTCTACAAATTTTGTGATAATTGCAGAATTCATTGATGTGTTGAAATAATAGTTTGCACAGTATTGGTTAATTATCATATGCATAGCACAAAAATAGTGTTATCATTGTAAAAAAATTTGACTTCAAAAAATCACAATTAATTCAACATGTTTTTCAATCGAAACCCATAACGAAAAATAGTAGAATTTCTTTCTTAAAAAAAAATAAAAAATAAAAAAACCAAAGTAAAAAGGAACTCAATCGATCTAGCCATCAGGCCCATTAACTCCAAGCTGTAGTAAAAATAATATAACATTGTAAGCTCTGACTTTAAAAAATCACAATTATTTTCTACATGTTTTTCAATCGAAACCCATATGAAGTAAAAAAAATAAATAAATAAAATTAGAAAAAAAGTTGAATAACAATTAACAAAGTACAAAGGAACTCGATCCAGCCATCTGATCTGGCCCATTAGCTCCAAGCTGGAGACCACGTGCTGCCTCTCAATTGGCTCTACTACGTGTATCGTTGTCACTTCCGGGTGCTCATCCTCTGTAGCGCTGCATCGTGTAGCGCAGCATGTGAACCGTTAGATCATCTCGAGATTCGATCCAGCACAGACCCCGAGATAATCTAACGGTTCATATCCTGCTCCACACAATGCAGCGCTACAGAGGATATGGAATCGTCACTTCCAAACAGCAACTCGTGCCGTTCCGTCCCAAAATTAAACCCCAATAATCCCACTATTAACAGCAATTAACCAAGAAGAAAAAAAGACGCGATCATCAATCATCTCAGTAAATAAAACGAACGAACGAACGAATGAATGAGAAACTAGTTAGGTTTCTTCTTCTCTACATCTAAATCCAAATCTGCCGCGAAGGAAGTCGCCGAGAAGGAGAAGTAACCGAGGGTTTCTTTCTTTCTTCTTCCTTTCTGAATCTGGAAGGAGGCCTGCCTTCCTGCCTGCCATGGCGGTCCGCTACTCGGCGCTGGGGACGCTGCTCGTGCCCCTCTTCCTCTACCATTGGTGCTCCTCTTTCCTTACCCCTCTAGTTTTCGCCATAGGTATATAGCTTTATTACTGCGTTTTTATCTTCCTTTGTTAGTAATTAGTGCTCCTCTTTGTGTACTGGATTTGACTTTAAGTGACCGATTCCATGGTGATCAGTTTACTGGTATATGCTTGCATTGATATTCATGTCAATTTGGGGATCAATTGGAGGAGGATTGGTGGTAACATGAGGATTTGAAGTATGTCTGTTCTTGCTTTGTTTGCAGAAAGTCAGAAGAATGATCCCTCTGCATTGTCGAAACGGGCGTCGGAGATGATCAATTTGAAACAATACGATGAGGCGCTGGGAGTTCTTGGCGCCGCGCTCGAGATAGATCCGAACCATTCGGAGGCTTACCGGCAGCGCGCTTTTGTTCTTCGGCACAAATGCAGGTACTAACAGGATCTGCGATGATGAATCTATCGTTGTAAAGCTGTTCGTTAGGAGGTTACGTTTGATGAACTATTGGTGATGATTCTGTTGTGGTAATTCCAGATTTGACGAATCCGAGAGAGATTACAAGAAGTTTTTGGAACTTAAACCGAAATCTGCTGCGGCGGAGAAGGAATTGTCCCAACTTGGACAAGCAAAGACTGCACTCGAATCAGCTTATACTCATTTCGAGTTGGCTGATTTCGCAAAGGTGGTAGAGTACATTGACAAAATTGTCCTTGTATTCTCTCCTGGTTGCACAAAGGTATCTGTTTTCTGTAGGGGTGTACAACGGGCGGGTTAACTCTATTTTATCAAAATTTGAACCCAACCCGATTATACCGGGTTATAAAATATTATTACTCAACCCACCCGTAACCCAACCCAACCCGACTACTTTTTTACGTACGGGTTTTTGCGGGTTGTACGGGTTACGCGGGTTAAACGGGTTGTAGTTTCGGTTAAATTATTAATCATATGATTTTTATTTTTTATAATATTGACCATGTTAATGGTGATTTATAACTTGATGATAATATATTTTGGATAACTTAAGTAATATAAAGATAACTTAATGTTAAACATAAATTAGGAATTATATATAGAGTACTCGTTATATATTTATTAACTAAATTTCATATTAGAAATATAGAACGAGCATATAAAGTTGCAAAAAAAATAGTTAGACATAATAAGCATTAACCAAAAACATCATAAAAATTTTATATCGATCTTAAATAAGAACTTAATTCTTAAATTATTGTCTCATTATTTATCTTTTTAATAGATTGTATATATAAGTTTGTATAAAATTATAATTTATAACTAGTTGCGGGCGGGTCGGGGTTAGACGGGTTTCTAAATGCTCAATTCGTAACCCAACCCGGCATAACGGGTTAGTCAAAATTAAAACCCGACCCAACCCGGTAATGTCTCTAACCCGGTAAAAAACGGGTTGGGTCGGGTGGGTCGGACGGGTCGGCCGGGTTGACGGGTTTTTTGTACACCCCTAGTTTTCTGCACATTTTTTAAAAAAAAAAAAAAAACTTTTAGTTTGGTGATTTCATCTTAATAGAACCTATGTGGAAGTGCTAACTCTTAGGAACATACAGGCTAAACTTCTCAAAATGAGGGCATTGGTGGCATTAAAGGAGTACTCGAGTGTAATATCTGAAACTGGTTATATACTAAAGCAAGATGAAGATAATTTAGAGGCATTATTACTCCGAGGCCGTGCCTATTATTACCTCTCAGATCATGATGTAGCAATGAGGTTCATTCTTGTTTAAAACATACTGCCGTCAATATTCTTAATTGCAGTATTCCTTAATTGTGGATATCCTTGACCTCAAAAATACTCAGTGAAGTGGCTTACATTTCGCAGGCACTATCAGAAGGGTCTGCGGCTAGACCCTGAGCACAGTGAGCTAAAGAAAGCTTACTTCGGCTTAAAAAATCTCCTTAAGAAGACCAAGAGTGTAAGAACTTTGACTTGAGAAGTGTAGAACATTTTTCTACTCTTGTATCCACTAAATGACGATTTAATACCATTTTTTTAGGCTGAAGATAATGAAGCGAAGGGGAAGCTACGGGTAGCAGCAGAAGATTACAAATCTGCCCTAGCCATGGATCCGAATCATTCATCCTATAATGTGAATTTATACCTCGGGTTGTGTAAAGTTTTGGTTAAACTTGGCAGAGGGAAGGAAGCTATAACTAGTTGTGATAGTGCACTTGAAATTGATGGAGAGCTAATAGAGGCGTTGTCTCAGGTCTGGTACAATTTTAACTTGTTTGTCAAAAACTTAAGTAATGTGTTGCTTCTCATGATTGTTTGGTTAACTACAGCGAGGTGAAGCTAAACTACTTATAGAAGATTGGGAAGGAGCTGTACAAGATTTGAAAGAAGCTGCACAGAAATCGCCTCAGGTATTTCGATTTATAGTATTCAGTAGCACTCATCTTTTATGTTGGAAGATGTCATCGCCCATTAGTGCACTGCAATATGAGAACTGTTATGAACGTGACCTCATTGAGAAAAAAATGATTGAATGCTGTGGACTATTTTAGTAATCTACAGTTTTTCTGACCTAAGCTACTGTTACTTCATATGCATTTCTAGATCAACATGAAAAGAAGTGATTGGTTGGCTGGTAGCTGCTTTTGATGTTATATGAGAGCAAGCATGAAAATAATCTTTTACATTCCATCAAAAAAAAAGAAAAAGAAAATAATCTTTTACAGGATGCCTCAGGCATGTATGATAATACCTTTTCTGGTTTGACTAACTGATAGTTGGGTTTAATGATAGGATATGAACATAAGAGAAGCATTGATGAGAGCAGAGAAGGCATTGAAAATGAGCAAAAGAAAAGACTGGTACAAGATTCTTGGTATATCAAAAACTGCTACTATTGCTGAGATCAAGCGCGCGTATAAAAAGCTAGCACTGCAATGGCATCCAGATAAAAACCAGGATAAGAGAGAGGAGGCTGAGGCCCAATTTCGGGAGATTGCAGCTGCTTATGAGGTATTCAACTTCTCTTTGAATTATTGATTTTTGAAGCCGGATATTTGCAAGTGGAACCCAATAGTTTTAGTGTTTTGTGAAGTTATGATTAGTGTGACCTAAATCATTAACAGAATGCTTCCTGTCTGGTGCTTGAGTGTTGTATGTAGATCCAACTACCCACTTGGTTCATTCCAGTCAGTTTGGATCAGCTCAAATAAGATTATTCCTCACTCAGGAGGGATATCCATGTCTGGCATTAGTCTAAAAGTGCTGTCATTCTATTTGATCATTTGATTGCAAGTGACAAATATATTCCATTTATATTGAAGGTTCTTGGAGATGATGACAAGCGCGCAAGATATGACCGAGGGGAGGATTTAGATGAGATGGGAATGGGAGGTGGTGGCGGTGGCGGTTTTAATCCCTTTGGTGGCGGCGGGCAAGGGTTCACTTTCCATTTCGATGGTGGTTTCCCTGGAGGTGGATTTCCAGGAGGTGGAGGTGGAGGTGGTTTTCATGGAGGTGGTTTTCCAGGAGGTTTTGAGTTCAACTTCTAATTTTTCCCCATTGTTTTGTTGAGGTCTTGGATTTAAATTGCTCATTTGTTTGAAAGGGCAATACAATATGGGATACACTTGACCACTAGAAGAGGTAGTGGGAATGTAATTTAGAATAGAAATAGTGTAGCATTTTTCTTTGAAAGAGGAATTTGTGGAAGTCAGTTGGTTTTTACCATTTTTTATACACTGTTGCGGCATAGAGCAGAGAAAATTCATTAATTCTTCAAATAATTATAATTTGTAAATACTTGCATTACCATTGTTTTGCCTCCTACTGCTTCACAAGCACTCTATTTGAAGGCATCGTGACCATCGTCAACCAATCTTGCTGAAATTATAAATATCGTCAATTATTCTTACAAAGTCAATATTTTTGCTTTTTGGATTTCAGGAATGTATAATCTTTTGTACACAAAATAAGTGTTAATGCGGTCTCTCGTTCTCTTTTTTATCACCCGTGTAATAAAAAAACATGTCACCCGATGCCAATAGTCCAACGCTCAAGCTTTCCTTATGGACTGGCAGGAACTTTTAGTTTTGACAGTGTGGTGAATACCAAACAGTAAAGTAGGCTGAAAACGAAAAATACTTCTGCCAGAGAAAGTGAACTAAGATGACTTTAAACACTGTCTTGCCACCATGAAAAATGTATTATAGGAATGTATTTATTATATTACCAGAATCATTATAAAATTTCTCAAATGTAGTTATTATATTAAAGGTCTGTATCAGCAATGACTGGTTTCTCTGTAATCATATTAATGGAACCTTTTGTCATGTCCTAGAATACATTTCTTAAGCTGGAGTGTGTGTAGAGGCAAAGGAGCAATGGTTACTGGTACTATGCATCACTTCTCAAGCTGGAGTGTGGTAGGAAGCTTTACAAGGCCAAGGTGTGGTTCAAACCATGGCTCCATTTTAAACAGCTTCAAGAGCTAAGCACATGACTGCAGATTTTACCAATAAAAGAAAAATTTCTGGTTGTTTTATGTACATTCAAAATGTGGTACCCGAGCTTGTTCTATTTATCAATCCAAACTAGCAGATGTTTTGTATAACATGTCTTGTTTTGTTTAAGTAAATATAAGTATCAGCTTTCGAATTTATGTCCCATTTATCTGCCAATATAATATTGCATAACATCATATATAAGGACCAAATTTTGGTATTCATACTCACAGTCACAAATGAAAATGGAAAAAGGTGTACCGATCAGCATTTAACTCTATACAATGCCAATTTCAACACAGTGCAATTGTATCTAAAACAAATGAAATTAGTAACTAACGATTCTCGTTTCCACATAGCAATTGTTTCAAACTTTGGCCATGTCACGAATTTATGCATTACCAATTCAGATCCAAAAATGCAGCCTACTCTTTTAAGAATCAAATGTCAATACTCATTGTTGTATTTGCAAACGTTTCTCACAAATTTACACCTCAAGAAAAATGTATTTCATTCTTGACCATACACTCATGCCACGAGTTTCGACCCCATCTCATTACCCATCCACAGCTTTACCTTTGCCTTTTACATCAGATTGCATGTCCACAACTTTACCTTTTACATCATCACTTAGTGGTTCGTCTGATCTTGGTTCCCTGATCGACAATGGCTGCTCTTTCCTAGAGATGCCAGGTCCTTCAGCAATATGGACTAGTTGATTCAAAGAGTTGACCACAACTGACATGAGGGGTCGGGAAT
Organism: Cyperus esculentus; assembly: GCA_030179965.1. Lineage (NCBI taxonomy): Eukaryota > Viridiplantae > Streptophyta > Magnoliopsida > Poales > Cyperaceae > Cyperus > Cyperus esculentus. Next base: position 2,824,058 of record JASGLE010000021.1, read on the forward strand.
CTGGGTCCTCTTGTAAGCACATCTTAGCTATGGAAACAGCCTGGCTCAGGCTTTCGTCAATGCACTGTTTCCCAAGGCGTGGGTCCACCAGTTCCTTCCATCTTTGCTGTTCTTCTAAAATTGGCTTTGCCTGGAGAGAGACAAGCATAAGATAGTAACAAACTTTAAGCAAATGCTGCATACAGCAACTAACCTGGTTGGTATATATTATTGCTTCTATATTTGGTACTCGGTACACGGTCATTATTTCAAAAAAAAAAATAATGCACAAAATGTTCTGGACTCGTTTTGTTGTATTGGTCCTCAACAGCAACTAACCTGGTTCGCAATACACAAATGATATATGCGGCTTATAAATTTGATTCTAGTAAAATATGACGTACCCTAATAACTAGACACCGTTCCTCTTTTGGCAATTTTTTGTTCATGCCCCTTCTTCCAGTTAGAAGCTCGAGAATCAACACTCCGAATGCATAGACATCATATTTTAAGGTTTACTCCTCTAAGGTGTACTCAGGTGCCATGTGACCACAGCTACCAAATAATGTTAAGCAAATGTCAGTTGGGACAGTTGTGGCTACCCGAAGTCAGAGATCTTAGCGTTGTAATGGTCATCCAGCAATATGTTGGAGCTCTTGAGGTCCCGATATATGATCGGTGAATCTATCTTATCATGGAGATATTCTAGCCCCACAGCCACATCCAAGGCTATCTTAGTTCGGCGCACCCAGCTTAGCGGTTCCTGAGTAACATGACCTGTAACAGCGGAAGAGTTGATATTATTTTTCTTCCTATATATGGTTCTCCTTCGTGTTGTACTAAACTGTTTGTTTCTATGTTAAAAGAGAATTACCAAAATAAGTGTGTATCAAGAGATCCCACGGCCCGCGCTGGCATGATCTCAAGACAATACAACGACTGAGAAAGAATCAATCAATTAATTAATCCACAATTCCACATGAATCAAACAAAACAAATAAAATTAAATTAATTGAGCCGAGCTAAATCCAACTTAAGTGCAGACCGAACCAAATACGAGCGTGTTACGAGCTACAAACTTTTTTTGTAGCCTTACAAGTTCAAAATGAAAATACAGAAATATTCATTGTTGAATAATACTCTCAAGCGTCAGCATCAAAATAAAATGAAAAAAAATAAAATTGAAGGAGAAAATAATTTATTCAAACTCGAAGTTTCTAATGCAAGACATGATCGGTCTCATAGCACTGAGTTTCTTGTTGAACAACTTCAAGAAAGCTTTTCTGTTATTATCTAAATGAAGATTTGTAAAGTAACCGTAGCAATAATTTCCATCATTATTGCGCGGCAGTTTTGATCTCCAGCATTTCCTCACTTTCTTGTCCTCAGTCAAGAACTCTATAATCTAAAACACAAAATTAGAAGTTAAGGTAGGTAACTTTTTTAAATCAAAATTTTAACTCAATACGTTAAAATTTTTTTAGTTGGCCAAGTATAATGGAGATGCAAAAGCACATTGATTTGGATATTGAGAAAAAAAAAATAATCAATTACAAAACAACAATAGAATACGTGTGCGGTAGTGCCTATAGATTGGTTATTGCAGTAGAAGGTTTTATCTAGTGATGAAAAGCAATTAATGAAAAAAAAAAGAAGAAGAAAAACAAAGTTACTTGTGTATACCTGATGATACAACTTCAAAGATTTCAGAACAGGTGAACTGCTGACTAGATTAACGATATCTTTGCAGTTTAGTTTATGGAAACAAGTCGTAACTTCCAAGTACTTCAGATTCAAAAATACTGGGACATCTTTGCCAGGATCCAACAAGACATGGTACGGCATTTTTTCAATCTGCAAGAGCCAAACAAAAAGTTAAGCAACAAAATTTAGTATGATAATACGACAAAACATGTAAAAATGATGGACCGAATTTTGATTGTGAGGGAGGTCCTTACGCAACGCTTAGTCAATAGTAGATGCAATTCTTCAATGTGTGAGAGACAATGTAGCAGGACCGTGATAGCACTAACATTTTTCTCATCAAGATCAAACAGAAACAAATTAGCTTTTTTAAGCAAAGGCAGCTCCATTTCAAAGTGTGGTGCTGGAAGGTACCTCCACCTGCTTTCAACTCGAAGCGACTGCAATGCTGGAAGGTTTAAATTTATACTGGCTCTGGGTATAATATTAAGCCGCAAATACTTGATGGTCTGGGAAGATAGGCTAAATGATTCATACCAATCTTTCGTTGTTAGGTCTAAATTCTCTAGGACACTTAATTTTGAAATCAGCAGATTGAGTTCAGTGTTTTCAATGCAAGTATAACTCAAAGAAAGACTTCTTAGTCGGGGTAAAGTAACTCCTGGAAAGAAAAATTTTGCAAAACTCACTCGGTCCACAGTCATGAAAGTAATCGATAAGGACTCCAGAGAACCACAGGTAAATATGGTGGGTAACATAGTTGGTAGCTCGTAACTAGGGCCGCAAAGGGTGAGGCGGCGGAGACCGAGGGAGCTGGCCTTGATAAGCAATGATATAATATCATCAATGTTGTCATGGTAGCTATGGCCTGAGCCTGTTTGGTCTTCAATGTGAAGTTCCAAGAGAGAAATGCAAGGGTCACGATTGTTGATGGGGACAAGAAGCATGGGAACAAACTTGGTGTTTGATTCAACCGGATCAAGATCACATTTATCTCTTCTGGTGAAACTGATGATGGAGCAGGCCTTCCAAAGGTGGCGGAAACGATGTGAGAGGAGCGAGGTGCGAGCTGCATCATATGTCGACAGCAAGGACAGGATGCTGACCAAAAGATCATCGGACATATGTGACAATCGATCGGCACCTTCCTCCTCCAATTGTTGTTGTTGCTTTGAAAGATTAGACTTCCTCATGTTGGCATCCATATTAGCCAGAATTTGCTACAAAGTACTTACTTTCATATTAAAAAAAAAGTAAAAACTCAATTCGGCATCGGAATCAAATCAACAAACCTTTCAAGATACCGAAAAGATTAATTGATGTGACTGTACTATATATGAGGAATTGGGTAAGAGCAGAGTCATACATGCTCATAGGTTGAAACAAGAGGATGATACTATATAATTAACTATAAATGGAACATCAAGGTAGGAAACATTCGGAATAGCTTTATTTGGAGATGAGTTAAACCACAGATAGAAAATCTCACGTATGTTTTCCAAAAGTAAGAAAATCCAAGTTTTATCCTTACAACTTTTGTGTAAGGCTTCAAGCCGCTAGCTCACTAGAGATTTCAAACTATTTGTAGGCATTCAAGGACGAAGGGAGGGAGGGTTTTTTTGGGGGGGGGGGGGGGGGGGGGGGGGGGGGGGGCACTTGACCCCCTTAATTTTTGTCAGGTACTTGATTATGGGACTATGATAACATTGATTTAGATGTAACAACAAACTTTGCCCCCCCCCCCCAACCCAAGTACTGACTTGTTCTTCTAATATTTATTGTTGATTTGTAAAGCATGGAAAGTGGTGATGCTGATCAAATTTTGCTTCTTAATTGTAGCCAGCCGGATATAGCAAACCAATAACACACCAGCCAAATCAATTAAATATTTCTTTTTATTAATAACAAATTGACACTTCAATTAATTACTCGCAGAGCATTCCATTTTTTTTCCCTTTGATTTGCAACACCAAAATGCTCTGTAAGTTAATAAAATTAACACCTTTTTGCCAATTACCGGTTGTGATAAGAAAAATAGAGGAGGGATCAAATGATCACAACTATTGGTACTCATCGGTAACCATAAAATTAAATCTCAAATAAATATATTTTTAGTGGTTAAATAGCAAAACCGATCGATGAAATGTTTTGTATATATCATATTTTATGTGTACTAAAAAAATTATATCATTTTGATATTATTTACATGTGAATTAAGCATTAACAAAAATCAAGGGTTCAAATTTTATGATTTTTTCTTCTCTCTTGATGGCTAATTGGCTATTGAAACAATATTAAATTTTCATCATTTTTATATATATGTTATTAGGATGATTTAGAATACATCTAACGGTTTAGATTGACGAGGTCATCAAGGGCACCAAATTTGTGGTTATTGGATCCCTTCTCAGAAAAATATATTTTCAATGAGCAAATTATGAACTATCGTTAAATTTTGGTTTGTACTACTTAATTGCAGCTATTTTTTTTTTATTGATGTATAATCAGTGACGAAGTCAGAGTGAACATCAAGCAGGGGACAAAATTTTCTTTATGCCAATAAAATATTAAATAATTATAATGCCATACAATTCTTTCAAAAAAAAATATTTTCTTTTAAAAAAAATGTCATACAACCTTAAATGCAAAATTAATTTATTTCTAATTTGTAGTCTCTTAAAGAAAAAGAAAGAAGCTTGGTAAGTTATTGGTGTTTAATATATAAATATGAACAATATTTGATACAATGATATATACACGTTGAGTTGAAGATGGGAAATTTTGATTTGCATAGATTTAATAGATGAGTTAATTGATAGAATCATTTTAGAATAAAAAAAGAAATTAATCATTCAATAATTAATTTTTTTTTGTCAATTAACTTTCTCAACTGTAGAAAGCAATTATTAAAATATCAATTAATAAATGATGTTTAAGTGTAATTAAGGGGGGACATATACAATATCCTATTGAAATTGTATATTCAAAGGGGGGTACATGACCCCCCCTAGCTCCGTCATTGTGTATAATAATATATTCTCAACTTTCGATTAAGTTTTGCCCCCCAAAAAATTATTTCCTGGCTTCGTCATTGGGCATTCTAATTGTTTATTTATAACCAACTTTCAAATTGGGGTACCCAAGCTTGTTATATTTACTAAACCAAACTAGCAGATGATTTATATAACATGCCTTGTTTTGTTTACACGAGTAAAGAGCTCACGCCATGCTTTAGACTGAAATTGTTATTTTTTATAATAATTTTTTAAGATAATATGTAATGGGCCTTATATTGAGAAAATTGATATGAACCTTAAATTTTAATGGGCTGAGACATTAACATCAACGGTTCTGATCTATCCAAGAAAATGATCAACGGCTCAGGTTTCTTATTTAGGGAATATAATCATTTCATGTCATTTTTGCCAATATGCTTTTATATATAATAAGGATAAATATAAGTATCAGCTTTCGAATTGATACACAAAATTGCCATGTTACTCCATTTTCAGATTTGGCCGTAGCCTTCTTATCATTAAATCAAATATCATGTCACAACCTAAAAAGAAAAGAAAAATCTAAATTATGTCCAATTTATCTGCCAATATAATTGGACCAAAATTGGTTTTCATACTCACAGACGAAAATGGAAAAACAACATTTAACTCTATACAGTGCCAATTTCCACAGAGTGCATCTTATCTAAAACAAATAAAATAGTATAAAAAATTCAACGATTCTCATTTTCACGTTGCAATAGTTTCAAACTTCGGCCATGTCACGAATTTATGCGTTACCAAATAAGATCCAAAAATTGAGCCTACTCTTTTAAGAATCAAATGTCAAAACTCATTGTTACATTTGCAAACGTTTCTCCCAAATTTACACCCCAAGAAAAATATATTTCATGCTTGACCATACACTGATCATGCCTCAAGTTTCGACCCCATCTCCATTACCGGCCATCCACAGCTTTTCCTTTTACATCTTCACGTAGTGGTTCGTCTGATCCGGTTTCCCCGATCGGCAGTGGATTCTCTTGCCTAGCGATGCCAGGTCCTTCAGCAAGATGGACTAGTTGATTCAAAGACTTGACCACAACTGACATGACGGGTCGGGAATCTGGGTCCTCTTGTAAGCACATCTTAGCTATGGAAACAGCCTTGTTAAGGCTTTCGTCGCTGCACTTTCTCCAAGGCGTGGGTCCACCAGTTCCTTCCATCTTTGCTGTTCTTCTAAAATTGGCTTTGCCTGGAGAGAGACAAGCATAAGATAGTAACAAACTTTAAGCAAATGCCTGCATACAGCAACTAACCTGGTTGGTACATATTATTGCTTGTATATTTGGTACTCGGTACATGGTCATTATTTCAAAAAAAAAAAAATTAATGCACAAAATGTTTTGGACTCGTTTTGTTGTATTGGTCCTTAACAGCAACTAACCTGGTTCGCAATACACAAATGATATAATATGCAGCTTATAAATTTGATTCTAGTAAATTATGACATACCCAAATAACTAGACACCGTTCCTCTTTTGGCTTTTTTCTGGCCATGCCCCTTCTTCCAATTAGAAGCTCGAGAATCAACACTCCGAATGACTAGACATCAAATTTTAAGCTAAGTAAACCCTCTACGGTGTACTCAGGTGCCATGTAACCACGGGTACCAAATAATGTTAAACAAATGTCAGTTGGGACAGTTGTGGCTAACCTGAAGTCAGAGATCTTAGCGTTGTAATGGTCATCCAGCAATATGTTGGAGCTCTTGAGGTCCCGATATATGATCGGTGGATCTATCTTATCATGGAGATATTCTAGCCCCACAGCCACATCCAAGGCTATCTTAGTTCGGCGCACCCAGCTTAGCGGTTCCTGAGCAACACGACCTGTAACAACGGAAGAGTTGATATTATTTTTCTTCCTATATATGGTTCTCCTCCATGTTGTACCAAATAAGTGTGCATCAAGAGATCCCAACGGCATGTATTCATACACCAATGGTCTCTGGTCTTCATGCGAAGAGTAACCTATCAGGCGCACCACATTTGGGTGGCTGAGAGTGTGCCTAACACTGTAATCTCTGCTGTATATTCTTTTTGTCCTTGACTTCCACTTGGATTCAGTTTTTTCACAGCCACAATCTGACAGTTTGAACATAAAATATATACCGTTAGTTGTAAACCAGTTGATCGACAGGAACTGTTTATGTTGTACTGGTTTGATTCATTGCTCAAGAAAACAGTTTGACTTGCAGTTGTTTTTAAGTCAGTTGAAACATACATCCACAGACAGGTATAATTTCATCCTAAAAGGTTTCTGACCCTTCTTTCCCTTTTCCAGATTTATATACTATCCATGCAACTAAAATCAGTACAGTACAGATCCTTAGTATATAAATTGTAAAGTGAAGTGAAGTGGGTACTACAGACAGGTACATGGTCTCAACTCGTACCTGACCAGAATCTGGTAATGTCCCCTTGTAGACCTCGCCGAAGCCACCTTGTCCTATCAGATTTCCCCCACTGAAGTTCTCAGTGACATTAGTTAGGTCTTGGAATGTAAACCGGGTCAATTTTGCTTGTTTAGTATATCCTCTTGATTGATCCCCTGCCAAGTGTTATTCTTCATCAGGAGCGGCGAGATCTTTCAAAGCCAGGACAACATCTGACATGCATGGTCGGCATTTTGGTTCCTCTTGTAAGCACATAATAGCTATGGCCACAGCCTTGATCAGGTTTTCTTCGCGTATCTTTTAACATTGGGCGCGCCTAGAGTAGTTTAGAGTAAGATAGTATCGAACTTTGAATCAATGACACATACGGATGCTTCCTGAGAAGTTATGTTAAAGTTGGCAGTCTTGCACTCTTGCTTCTGTATTTGGTAACTGGTAAGCCTTTGTCATAGTTTCAAAAAGCAACTGATAGCCTGATATTAGTTGGTCATTTTTTGGCGCTAAATGCATAACCATGTTTGTTTAAGCTTAATAAATCTGTAGTAATGGATACAGATTGATTTAAATGAAGTATTCATTTCACATTTAACGGCTTCACATCATACGGATGACAAATATGCAGCTTATGCATTTAATTGCAATGTATAATTACGTACCCAAATAACTAGATGTTCTTCCTCTGCAGGCCTATTGTCATCAACAGCCTGTCGTCCTGTGATCAACTCAAGCATCAAAACTCCATTACTGTACACATCTATTTTGGGATCAAGTATGCCATTGCATCTGTACTCAGGTGCAACATAGCCAGTTGTGCCCATGACTGGAGGACAGGCATCCACTTTGTCTCCTATTGGGTAAAGCTGGGCTAGCCAAACGTCAGAGAGCTTAGCTTTGTACTGATCATCCAGCAGAATGTTGGAGCTCTTGAGATCGCGATATATGATTGATGGATTTATCATTTCATGGAGATATTCTAGCCCCATGGCCACATCCAAGGCTATCTTCATTCGCCATGTCCAGCTTAGCGGTTCCCGATCAGGACCTATAACAGCAGAAGAGTTGGTATTATTTTTCTTTCTATATATAGTTCTCTTTCATGTTTTAGTGAACTGCTTGTTTCTATGTTAAAAGAGAGAATTACCAATTAAGTGTTCATCAAGAGCACCCATTGGCATGTATTCATACACCAATTGCCTCTGGTTTTCATCACAACAGTAACCCATTAGGTGCACCAAGTTTGGATGGTTGAGATTGCTTAACACCATAATCTCCACAAGAAATTCTCTCTGTCCTTGTAACCCTTGCTGATCCAGTTGTTTCACAGCCACAATCTGACAATTAAGGAACATGATATATATTCTGTAAGTTGTGAACTAGTTGATAAACTGGCATTGTTTAAATTGTACTGATTTAATTCACCATTTAAGAAATAGTTTACTGGCTGACTTAATTACAGTTTTATAGCATTCTTCCTCCCATGATTTCTACCCTAATTTCTCTTTTCCAGATTTATCATACAATCCATATGGGCAACTAAAATCACTACAGTAAAGATGCTTGGTATGACAAATGGCACAGATGTTCAATATGAACTGTGAAGTAAAAGTAGGTATTACGGACAGGTACATGTTCTTAATTTAGTACCTGATCAGATATTGTCCCTCTGTAAACTTTACCAAAGCTGCCTTCGCCCAAATAATTATCAGAACTGAATTCATTAGTGGCGGTAGCTAGCTCTCGGTATGTAAATAAGGGCAAGTCTCTTTGTTCTGCAAAAGAATGTAACATTCTGGGAGGCTTAAGTCCCATCTTGCACAGTTTTCAAGAATGATATACAATAACAAAAGAAAAGGAATAGAAAAAGAAAAAAAGATGGAATCTTGTTTAAAGTTTTGGTGCAAGATTCCATTTGCAACATTACAAAATATTACCAGAATTTCATAACAAAAAAGAAGAATATATTGTCTAAAATCCTCTCTTCATTCCTAATTCAATTCATTTGTTCAAAGAAACTAATGCTCAGAACCTAATCAATTTACTAAACCCAGAAAAGCTGTAACGAAAGAAAAGAGAGTTATACAATGTATGAAAGAGGAGAATGTAACCTTTCTCAGCTCTTTCCGTCGACGATGATGCCATGGCATCTTTGGCCTCTTTGCTAGAAAAGCAAGCGAAGCAATTCATGATGCAGAGTCTCTCATAAACCCCCGATCTCCTTTGGTACTAAATCAATTTACCCACAAAACTTGTAAGAAAGAAACTATAAAAATGTGTGTTTTCTAGGAAAATAAACAATGAAAGAGTAGGGATGATGAATGGTATCTTGAGTCTTTAATTTGATTATGGGTATACAAATTATATATACATAGTAGGAGGCAAACAAAAGAGCAAGCGAAATGCATGGTAAATTAATCTGGTGTAGACCGGGTGTATATGAAAATTTGCAAATAGAGAGAAAGGCGCAATCTTGGTTTTGTTAATTTCAAATGAATGGCACTGGGATGTTGCATGAACCTGGTGTATGGTCAGGTAATTTAGTTAGTTACGAGCTAATTAAACCAGTGAGTGATAATAATTATTAGTAAGCAGTCAATTGTACAACTTAGTTTAGTTATAAGAGTTTAAAAAGTCTAAGAAGGGAACATATAGACTCACGGATTGATTAAGAAGCAGTCAATGGAGGGTCAGGGCCCCGAATTGGCGGTGCTGGAGCGACGCACAAATGCAAGCATGGCGATGGCCATGGCGGAGTGAAACTGAGGAGGAGAAGAAGGCGGAGTGGAATAGAGAAGGGGAAGAAGGCGGAGAGGAATGGCATAATGTGGGTGGCCGTGGCCGTGACCGTGGGCATGGATGAGAAGGGGAGAAGGAGAGGAGGTGAATCGGATTGGATTTGGGGGGTTTTGTCCTGGGTCAGAGAGATCGAAAGAAAAGAATCGATCATTTTTTTTTTTTTTTTTTTTTTTTTTTTTTGAGGAAAAAAAGAAGGCAGATGGATCATGGATGGAGACTATCTAAGTGCTCCGATGCGCGACACGTGTCTACCGCTTCCAACTTCTAACGGATTTGGTATCCTTTGTAGCGCTGCATTGTGTAGCGCAGCATGTGAACCGTTAGATCATCTCAAGATCTGTGCCGGCTTGAATCTCGAGATGATCCAACGGTTTACATGCTGTTCTACACAATGTAGCGCTACAGAGGATAAGCACTCCTTCTAACGGGACGAAAAAAATAAATTTTGTCTATCCTAAAAAAACAAATCTTAGAACTGCTATCTTTTCAAACAAATCTCGAAACTATCCTTATTTTACTTGTGGTCACAGTTACAATTCAAAGTGAACGCAGCGGTCAGAAGCATTGGGTGAATGCAGCGGTCAGACAGACGTCTAACCAATTTTTGCACAAATTATTCCGAGCTGACTGCTGCGGTCACTTTGACTTGTAATCGTGGTCACCGGTAAAATAGGGATAGTTTCGAAATTTGTTTGAAAATAGAGATAATATTAAGATGATTCCCTATTAAGAATTTTTTTTTTTCAGGGAGACAAAACCGGACCGGAGCGTATGCAAAGCCGGATGGGTTTGACCGGGCCAAGTGAGTTTGACCAGAGAGTGGCGAATCAAATTTTTGAGTATTTTCACGAGTCACATGTCAATTTGGTTGGGTTCATACCAACTTGACTTTTATGCAAAATTGGGTTGGATCAGATGTTCGGGCCCGAACAGATTGGATGGGTTTAGCGTGTCGGGTCAATTCTCAACCTCTTAAAAAAATAGCAATCAAAGACCAATCAAAGACTTTTTTGGGTTTCAGACTTTCAGTCAGGTTTTGGCTGCAACTGCAAGTTTTGTATATTCTACGAAATATATATCAACGTGTATCACAGACGTTTATCATTCCACCATTGCAGCCCATTTCCTGATTAATCAAATGAAGGCTTCTTATTACATCAGTCTCACCGTTAACTTGATCATCTTGACTTCATTATCCATTCCTCTTCAACCAGCTAAGAGTAGAAATAAGAGTGACACTGATCTGGCTGCACTGCTCTCCTTCAAAGCTCTCATTGTTGCCGATCCCCTTGGAGCCTTGTCTTCATGGAATGATTCGCTCCCTCACTGTCAATGGCAAGGAGTCGTATGCGGCCGGCACCATCCGGACAGAGTCGTAGCTCTTGAACTGGCCTCCAAGCAGTTATCAGGCTATGTTCTCCCTCTCTTGCGAACCTCACATTTCTCCAAAGGATAAATCTCTCTGATAACCATCTCGGAGGAAGCATTCCCGCCGAGCTCGGGCGCCTGGATAGGCTTCGATCCGTCAACTTGAGAATGAATTTTCTCAATGGTAACATTCCTTATACTCTTGGCAACTGTTCCAATCTACAACGAATTGATCTCGGCTATAATAATCTCACTGGAAGTATCCCTTCTAATTTAGCACAGTGCAACAAACTAGAAATAATTAGTCTAAAATTCAACTCTTTGAGAGGTGGCATCCCTCCTGAATTCGGCTCAATCACTCACCTCCAAATCTTGAGTATATCATCAAATTACCTCACGGGATCCATTCCTGATACCTTGGGCAAACTTAGTAACCTACAGTATTTGCTCCTCTACGGGAATTTTATCAGTGGTAAAATCCCAAACAGCTTGGGCAATCTCATCAACCTATTAATCCTAGAACTTTTCCGAAATAGCCTTAGTGGTGAAATCCCAAACAGCTTGGGCAATCTCATCAACCTATCAATCCTAGAACTTTCCCAAAATAGCCTTAGTGGTGAAATCCCAAACAGCTTGGGCAATCTCATCAACCTATCAAGCCTAGATATTTCCCAAAATAGCCTTACTGGTCCCATCCCGCCTGCTTTCCACAACCTTACAAATTTACTAGATCTATCTGTTTATCAAAACCAATTAAGCGGCTCAATCCCCATTGCCTTAGGCAGCCTCACTAACCTAAGAAATTTAGATATGGACAGTAATAACTTCGTTGGCATCATCCCACCTTGTTTGGGTAATCTTATTAACGCACACGCTATTTTTCTTGCAGATAATTTCTTAATTTGTTCCATCCCACCCACCATAGGCTACCTTCCTAACCTTTTATATCTTGATCTTGAAAAAAACATTTTGAATGGTTCCATCCCACCCACCATAGGCAACCTTACTAACCTTGTATATCTTCATCTTGAAGATAATACTTTGAGTGGTTCCATCCCACATGTCTTGGATGATCTTAAAAATATAAAAGAACTTTACCTTTGTCGAAATATGTTGAGCGGTTTCATTCTGGTTGTACTGGGAAAAAACCTACAAGGAATTTGTCTCTCAAATAACAAACTCATTGGGACTATTCCCAAATCGATTGGTAGTTTGAAGCATCTATCGACTTTGCAGCTCAACAACAATAGGATAACTGGGGAGCTTCCTGCCACAATGCAGTTTTGCCAAAGCTTAAAGGTCCTAGATCTCGGTGAAAATAAATTATACGGTGAGATACCAAAATGGATAGGAGAAAGATTATCTAATTTGACAATTCTTCGGTTGAGATCTAATGCCTTTTCTGGTGGCATCCCTATGAATCTAGTTAAACTGAGTAACTTAGAATTATTAGATCTATCCAACAACAACATTTCAGGGATAATTCCTGAAAATATCGAGCTTTTGGTTGCAATGACATTCTCTGAAGGACACTCAAGATATGCTCCGGTAGATGGTTATTCGATCATTACAGTAGTAATCAAGCATGAGGTCCTCGAGTATACTACTGAGCTATCTTATTTAACAAGTATTGATTTGTCGGGAAATTGCATAACAGGAGAGATACCTGAAAACATTATTACTCTTCTCGGATTAATCAATCTCAATTTGTCCAATAACCAGATTTCAGGGAAAATCCCGATTGAAGTTGGAAATATGCAAGCATTAGAGTCTCTGGACTTCTCTCACAATAAGCTCTCAAGAATAATTCCACAAAGCTTAAGCACCTTACATTTTTTGGCCACACTAGATCTTTCCTATAACAATCTCTCTGGAAAAATCCCATCAGGGAATCAATTGCAGACTCTTGCCAACCCCTTTAACTACATTGGAAATGCTTACTTATGCGGTGCCCCTTTAACTACAAAATGTGAGGAAACGAGCTAAACTTCAAATTGGGATCATGAGACCAAAGAACATTATGATTTGGTCGAAAAATTCTACTACTTGTTTGTGGTGCTTGGTTTTGGGTTTGGATATTGGGTCACTGTGGGGCTTCTTCTCTTTGAAACAAATAGGAGATACCGTTTTCTTCATATGGTAGACAAGGGGTTTGATTATTTATATGTATTTGTTGCCGTGCATATTGCAAATGTGCGAAGAGTGCAAGTTTGATGAAATATGGTGTGTGTATCAATCATTTAAAATACTAGAGTGTAAAACTGTGTTTGGCAGGCAGCAGGGTTGTACTCTCCTGAGATACTTGATATTACATTACTCAAGTAAAATTTACCTCTTATCATGCAATTAATTGGAGAATTCTTTTCTGATGAAGTAGGCCAGCCTACTTAAACTTTTCATTAATTAAAGAATTCTTATCTGTCCCTTCATTAATCAAAATAAAAACTAATAAAAAAAATATGACCATAATCACTGGACTTGAAAACTCACACCGCTGAAAAATTCAATGAAATTCACTTGAGAGTTGAGACTTGATCTCCATTTAAATTTATTCAATTCTGTACAAAAGACTATCTTAGAGAATTGGCCTAGCATCATTGAGACTATCTTGTTTACCAGGGTAACCAAAATTCAGCACTGAGATTTACCTCAGTGTTGGTAGAGGTGGTATGGGGTCAGGGTTTGGCTGTTTATCAATCCATCACTTACTATATACAATAAACTGGCTTACAAAATTTCAACTTATATATAAATGTTCATCTTACCTCTAATTCCAGCACTTCAATCAACATAACATGATAATGTCGGTGAAATAATGAGGAGACTACATTGCATATTGGCATAACCACAATAATATATTCAGGATTAGAGGAACAAAGAACTCGAATGCCGAACAATGACATCAGTAAATTGGAGACCTCAAACACAGAAATCTCAAACAATAAGTTGGACATCCGGATGATCATCAGTTTGGTCCGGATTATATCCAATATTTCATCGTAATGAAAGTACTTAAATGATGTAAAAAACCGAGAAAATACAACCCATCGTGCTTTGCATACAGTGGATAGTACCTAATAGGGAAAATATATGATGAAACAAGGCGCATGTCGGACTTTGCAACAACTACACCAAGCTATGTCACTGAGAGAGTCGACGATCGGAACAGAGCAATGCCTTATGCCTTCCCAATATTTCAAAATGATAGAATAAGTATAATACATATGTTGCATCATTTTCACATTTTGTAGCGGCAAAGCTTTGCGTTATTGAGACATAAGACCACTCTTATTTATGAAGCCACGGTTCAATACATGCTTAAAGTGTCTCCTTTTTTTTTGGCTTGCTACTTATAAGAAGGATAATATAACTTGTAAATGCTATTCTGCCTCTCAAATATCCCCATTCCTTGTGTTATCTTTACGTACCTTCCAAGAGATGCGTCCATTATCCGTGTCTTCTAAGAACCTGAAAATTACATGCATAAACAATCCAAGATTTTGGAGTGAGGAAATTAATAACCTATAATTCTGTATCCAACAAATTGGACAAGATGAAGTAGGTTTAACCTACTTTTAATTTTAGCTAATTCTGCTATGATATGATGAAGAGAAATATGGGTCATTCATTTTTCATAATCGAATGGTCACAATATATTTTTAAGATACAATTAAGAAGATATGGCACGGTGCCATGCAGCACATGGGCCGTTGGATCGCCTCAAGATTTGAGTCTATACAAATCTCAGGAAAAATTTCATAGATGCCCAAATTTTCTATCTTAACTACACCATTGCCTAAACAGTTAAATTAATTTCACAAATGCCCAAATCAAAGGGCACAAGTAGTCCTTTAGACTCATATTTACTTGTTCATCTCTGTCCATTGCCGTGTTATTTGACTGTTTAAGCAGCACAAAAAGATTACTTAACTATTTAGACAGTAGTAGAGTTAAGATCAATAATTTAAGCATGTATGAAATTTTTTCCAAGTCTCGAGGAGATCCAATACCACTCTCTCCCTCCCAAATCAAATGAAGTCCCAATGGACCCAATCCAATCAATCACCTACTCAATTGTCAATTCAATCAAAGATCCCATCAACAGCCACACAACATGGTAACGTGCGTTGATTTCATACGCAATCAAGCACGTCAACCGTTAAACCATCTCGAGATCCGAATCCGCACGAATCTCGAGACAATCTAACGGCCCTGCGCATTGCCTTGAGGCAGTAGTGGAAAAAAGTGGCGTTTGCGTTTGCGTGCAAGCAGAGAAAAGACCGCATCCAAAAATAGCCGATCATGGAACCCTCATCATCCTCGCAAGTCGAGATCCCGGTCGAGATCGTCAGCGACGAGGAGATGGCGTTCCTGGAGGCCGCGCTCGCCTCGGCCCGCCCTCTCATTGCCCGCTCCTCGCTCTCCCGGTGCCGAAATTTCAGTGGGTTGATTCCGAACGCTGCGCCGCCCGATACGCCGGACATCGAGGAGTCCGGCGCGAGACCGCCCCGGAAACCCTTCCTGGCGCGGTTCAGGCGGAACCGGGGACTCACTGTCACCGATATCACTGCCACTGTGTGTATGCGTATAATAATATAGCAATGCATTGTCAATTTGTCACTCTCTTTCTTTTTTTTTTGGGATTTATTTGTTATACACATTTTGATTTGATGAATTGAGTTGTGGTTTTGGCTGATTTGGGGGTTTTATGATGGTAGGAATGGTGTGAGAAGCAAATGGAGTTTGTGCTGCTCAGAGGGAGGCCGAAAAGGACCAGAGCTATGCAGATGGGGTCCGACCGTCATGCTCAGCTAGAGAAAGAGGTGTTCTTTCTAGCTAGTAGATTCTTACTTCTTCTTGATCGTCATTGCAAATGTTGTGCCAAATTAATCTGGTGTTGGGTTTAATTAATTAATTTGCTGAGTTGATGTGTGCAGGTAATTGAACGGGTTGAGATCCGAGTGAAATCCACTGAGGAAGCATGGGCAATGAAGTTTCTCAACTTTATTGTTGGCGCAAATCAATTCCTTTTCGAAGGATTGACTCGCGAGCTTCCAGTGTAAGCAATGGGATTTACTATGAAATGTAATTACAGAAAAGAATGCAATGTCTGTTTGTTTCTTAGGTTGAAAATGAAGATTTTTCTGATCGCCTTGTTTATTGGATATATCAGAGTAGGCCTTTTTAATGGCATATGGATTGTCGGAGTAATCGATGAAATTCGGCTTCCGGTGAATGAAAATACAATAAATCCAATCTTGGTTGACACAAAGACCCGTTCTAAGCCAACAGTGCCATCAGAGCCACAGAAGAGAAATGCAAGGTTTCCACAATAATCATGTCTTCAATATTCATACCCATTTGTTTATGTATATAATGGCGACTCTAATAATATAATGTGCTGTTTCTGGTTGATTCAGGCTTCAATTAATGTGCTACAAGTACTTGTGGGATGATTTAATATATAGCACGTTTCCATCTGACGAGTTCTTCAGATACTTTAATTTGAATTCTCAGTACGTCTTATCTGATGAGATTAAGGAGTATCTCAGTTCTATGGGTTTCCAAGCTAAGGTAACTAATATCTGCTGTATTTCTTTCTTTGATCGCTCTACAAATGAGAGAGTCATTTCTTTTCAAATTGCTGATCTATATGGAAGACATTTATATTCAAATCTAACTCATTCCTGACTAGACAAACAAAACCAGCATATATAATCCATGGCAACTTTGAAATCCTGCACAGCTGTTCTAAAACCTAATCTCTTTATGTTATCCGATAGTTTTTGGAGGACCCTTGAGGGCAGGAGATCACATCTCTCTGACCCAACAAAACTAGAAGGATTGAAAACGGTATTCCAGCATGGAAATTCATATTGCTGCATATTTTTCTACGGCATATCTGTATTGTTATTTTTAAATATGGCAAGTGAGACGAGCACCCTTTATAGTTAATCCTGGGGCTTATAAACGAAATAAAAAACTATGGCAGCAGATTGCTATTGTTCTTATGGAGTGTCTTTTAATTAGTGTTGTATCTATACAGACACTAGGAGAAGTCTTGATGTACTATAAAAACACTTGCTCGTTACTCCCACGATCCAAAGACGAGCTTCTTTTGAGGTACACATTTTTATTGCATCTGGGGACTATCTTTTGGCACTCAAGTATGAGATTCAGAATACTACCATTTGATCGGTTGAAATATTATATGAAATTTCTATATTTTTTTTTAATGCAGGTATGAATTACAAGCAGACAACTCATTGCTTGAAGAATATATATTTTCATATGATGCAAGTTGGTTCCAGGCAAAGATGAAACAATGCTTGGATTTTTGGGTAGGAAACAAAGAGCCTAAGTATGTTGCTGAAGATGAGGCATGGAAGTGCCAATACTGCAAGTTCACTTCTGTTTGCCCACTGACATCAGTTCCTGCTAGTACATCTCAATAATTAGAAGGCTTAACTAATCTGATTCTTTCTGTTTTATTTATTTTGCTCGATTTGCTTCTGATAGAAGACAAGATCGTTCAGTTCAGGTTCAAGTCCAACAAAAAGTTGGATGATTTTTTTAATTCAACAAATTAGTATTTGTATCTCGCCTTTGTTTGGGCTGTTGTAAAGCAACTACTATTATGTAAAGAACTGTTCCAATTCATGTTGTTAAAAACTTAAAATTCTGGCATGAAAGGGATTAACACTAGTTTGCTTGTTGCCTCCTTTGCAAGATTATCATTTTACTTGTAACATATATGTGTGAGAAGTTTTCTTAAGCCACTAGATTGTGTAGATTAGTTATTTGTGTGACCAGAATATCACCTTTGCTCTATGAAACAACATGCAGTTTTGCTTTGAGCCTTTAGTTTCGAGGTGATGGCATCGTACTCTTTTGTCGAGTACCTTCAACCTTTACATGATGCTTCTTTTCAGTTTTAGTGATGGTAACATTTTACTTTTTTTGATGGTCTTCATTGAGGTATCTGTGCAAGAAAACTGTTTGGCCAGTCTCAATCCAAACTATTCTTCTTACTAAATTGCATAATCTTAATATGCCAGTTAACAGTTACAATTACATAATGACAACAATAACAGTATTACTCATATTAATATGCCTATTAACAAATACAATTACATATAATGATAAAAGAACAACAAGAACAGCAACAGCGACAAGCCAACAATATATGGAACTGTTATCATGTAGGTTAGCTTAAACTACCTGTTAGTGGAAGTATCCAAAATTGAAAAACAGGGAGCAAAGAGTAAGCGATTCACGCATTATCAAGTAAACAGAACAGAGCAGACCGAAATAACAAACCCATATCCTTATACAGAAAATGAATGATAATGCCAATCTGTACCATACAACTAACAAGTGATCTTTTTCAATCGGACACAAAGAAAAGAAAGAAAGAAAGAACCCCCGGCGTAACTGTCAAACTTGTACTATATCACAAATGGATATGTTCCACTCAAAATAAACAATACAACAGATAAACAAATATCAACCGCCACCTTAATTTGCACCTCACCTGTAGCATCGAATTGGATTATTTTAATTCCCATTACCCACCGTCACCTCGACCTTAGGCGGGCCTGAGTGCCTTCGTATCATAGGGGACGAAGGAACACTACCCTTATCACTGGTGGCGAAAGAGAGCCTCTTCTTGACAGGTCCTGTCGAGCTAGCTTTCTCCGGTGTCTCCACTTTATCATCTCCAGGAGATGGTGTTTGGAAGCGGGTCTTTGCTCTAGCCGACTGGGTCGGTGCCATGTAACTGGGTACTGTAGGAGAGCCCGGCAAACTCTCATCGTCCCTCATCACAACTGAACCGGCCAAGCTGTGCCTCCTGGGGAGCTCTGACCGTACACTAATCATGCTCTTTGAGTCATCATCTTGTGTGCCTGGGCTGGGACCATTCTTAGGTGTTCCGGATTTGTTCTTCAAGGGAGATGGGCGGAGGGGTTTTGGGGTGGTTGGTGAAGGTTTGTTCGGGCTGTTGTTATTGGTACTTTCACGTCGTGCATATGATTTGGTAATCTCACCTTCACCAAGGATTGGCATTGGAGCAACAGTGGCAGTAGCGCCGCTCTTAACAGAGCTGGTTTCTTTCTGGTCCTTGTCTGCTCCACGGTTCTCCCATGGCTTTGCTGCCATCCACCGCTCAAGCCAGCTCCAGCCCCACTGTGGGTTGCTCGGGTCTATGAACATTGGGTTTGCCGTTCTCGAGTTGTTCTTCCACTAAAAGTAAACATTTTTTTTATGGTTAGACAGCTATCGTAAGATCTGAAGAAAGGCTAGAAAATAAGCCATTTGTTATCTGGAACTAGAAAATAAGCTAAAGAATTTTGGTTGGAAATATATGTGACATGCCAGAAAAAAATGCTCAATTTAGAGCACAATATGTGCAATATGTTAACAAACTAAAAGCGTATATTTCGGAGAAAGAAGTGCTATACCTGGTGTGAGAAAGCATAAGCCATGGCTCGCTCTCTTCTAATCGTAGCCTCTTGCTTGCTTACAATGCTTGCTTCGATTTGCTCTTTCGATTGAGTGCTATCGTCCCATTCTTCCCCCATCTTTCATCAAAAAGAGGAAAAAAAAAAAAAAAGTAATGTCATTTCATTTCGTTGGCGTTGTAAGTTAAATCCACTGAAGATACATCAAGAGGATAGTCGAATCATACTCTCAAGCTCTCGAGCTCTTTCTTGAGAAGAAGCTGGCGTTGAAGTGCCTGGTTCTCCTCGGTCATCCTGAGGCGTCTGGAGCGAATCTGAGACTGCACACGGGCCAGTGTCTGCATGCACCGTAGTGTGCTTGCTGCCTGACGCTTCACCGAGTTGCCATCTATCAGGGACTTCAGCCTCACCAAACCTCTCAAAGCACGCAAAGCTCTCCTAGCCTATATAATATGACATTAAGTTAATATCTAGCTTTAGGTACAAGAAAATTTCGGTAAAGCGTGTTTAAAAGAAACACCCATGTTATGGTACTTCATGGTTCTAGCCAGTGCCGACTGAAACCCAACTCTCATTGTCGATTTGTAGTTCATACAGAACTATTATTATATTTAGTGTGATCGATAATGCAAGTTATGTGTTGCCAACTTTGCCCCCACCTCAAATACCCCATTCATTAAGCCATAAATAATTGCAAATAATATGAACAGATATCGGTTGTTCTTTTCTTTCCACTGTTGCACAATTATGAAGTGATTTACATCAAGTTCATAGAAGCAGATGAAGGGCAATCTGGTGAGCTTTTTGGTCACCTAACACAATTATTAATAGCTGGTTCCTACCTGTTAGATGCTTTTGCCAAGAAAAAAAGGAAACTGATTGAACTGACCAGCTTGGATTGGACCTTAATTAATCTAAAATACAATAAAATTCTATTTTGCCTTTGAAGGAAAGTATGACAATGATCAAATGATTTTCAGAACCTATCGAGCTCAGCTCATTTATTGCCAAATTAATACACATAACTTACAAATCATGCAACTACAAGCCATTTTCTTATAGCTAGTTAATAACTATTAGTTTAAATGAGCATTTCATAGCAAACCTAAGTACTACTAGTACACTATGTATTATATAATAATATATTGAAAATATAGTAATTAGTAAATACTAAATAATATGCACTATAGGATATAATCTGCTTTGCTTTGTGAAAATAGGAAACTAATGACTGCAGACTCTTCCAGTGAAGAGCTGTCTTCTCACTTCATATAATTAGAGCAATGATTAAGGTTCACTAGTTGATTAAAATATCAAAATATAACAGGAGCATCCAATGATCGTGCCAACAAAAATTGGGATCGTCTTAAGCATAACAAACCAAACAAAAATGACATAAAATTTCTTTTAATGTTCACTTGTTAATTAATTTACTGTAAATTATAACGCTAAAGGGAAATTACAGATCTACACCGGAACAATCCAACTTTGAGAATTATTTGCACTTCAAAGTTACTATGAGCTAAAAATGGAAATGGAAAAGAAAACAAAAATAGCTAACAAAGTAAATTTGATTACCATGTAACCTCGAAAAGCAGTCTGGATTTTAATTGCCGCAATCTCTTCTTGGGACTTGCCAGCATATCTGCCTGGCAAGACCGGCACTGCCTTAACAACATGCGACGCTGGTGTAGCCGCAGCCATTGGAACTGACGGCCCCGCTGAAACCACATCCTTCCCTTCTTCAATTTCATTCTCTGCCACTTTAATCTCCTCAATTTGATGCACCGGCATAGATGCAGTGACAGTGCTAACAGTGGTGGTCTCCAATGGAGTAGAGGGGCTTGGATCTGACTCCAATTGAGGAGTTGGGTCCTGCGATTTCTTCTTCGATTTCTGAAAATCGAAACCGAAAGATCAGAATCCGATCTAACCCAATTGTTGGCACTTACTGTTTGATCAGTAAAGCACAAAATTAAAAGACACAAATACACACAAATCAAATGTACCTTTGATTCAGGACTGAAGACCTTCTTCACTGCTCCAAACCACTTCCCTTTCTTCCCCATCTTGTAAAACCTCTCTTCGAATTTCACTGTTACAAGATCCAAATTGGCAAATTAGAAGGATTTAGACTTGACCAACAACCAGACCAATCAGATCTGGGTGCACTGATCTACACTACACAGATCTTTTTTTCTTTTTTTTTTTTCAGAACAACAAACCAAAGACTTGCTTGCACATATTGCACAGAAAATAAAATTAAAAAAATAAAATAAAATACAGAGATCAGTCTCAAAAGAATGAACTTTCACCAAAACCCACAAGAATTCTGGTGCTAGAGAACAAAAAGGGAGAAAAGACAAGGAGGAAAATAAATGAGAGAATTGCTACCTTCTGCTTACAATTCAACTTGATCTGTTTACTGACAACCCAACAATTTGAATAATCTCCTCCTGCTCTTCTTCCTCCTCCTCCTGCTCTCTGTTTGTGTATCTCTCTCTGAAGATAAGAGCACAGAGACACACCAGAAGAGGAGAGGGAGAGGGATTCCGACAGCTCAAAACCAGAAGAGAAACCAAGGAAAGAGAATCTCTCTCTCTCTCTCTCTCTCTGTGTCTCTCTGTGTGTCTCTTTTGCTTCACTGCCGGTGAAAAAAAAGAAAAGACGGACACTTTTACAAAGGGTAAATTGGCCCTTGAGAATTGCTTCACATCTCCGGTATTAGTGTTTTCAGAAGGATGCACGTGGGGAAGGATATCAATAGACAAGACAATGGTTAAAAATGAAAAACTATATATATGCATATCCTTACTAAATCCTTACTAATAATAAAAGCATATTGGAAAAAATGATATGAAAGGGCTATCCTAACATCTGAGCTATTGATCATTTTCTTCGATAGATCAGAACCGTTGATGTATATTAATGCCTGTTGACGTTCTCAGCCCATTAAAATTAAGGCCCATATAAATTATCTCAAATTAAGGCCCATATAAATTATCTCAAATTAAGGCCCATATAAATTATCTCAAATTAAGGCCCATTACATATTATCTTAAGAGTTTATTATAAGAAATAATAATTTCAGCCCAAAGCAAGGAGTGGGCTTTTTGCTAGTATATATAAAAGCATATTGGAAAAAATAACATGAAAGGGCTATCTTCCTCAAATAAGAAACATGAGCCGTTGATCATTTTCTTGGATAGATCAGAATCGTTGATTTACGTTAATGCCTGTTGACGTTAATGTCTCAGCCCATTAAAATTAAGACCTATATCAATTTTCTCAATATAAGGTCAATTATGTATTATCTTAAAAATTAATTATAAGAAATAACAATTTCAGCTCAAAGCAACACGTGGGCTCTTTACTAGTTTTTAAAGAAAAAGTTATACATATATTTTTAGAATTATATTGATAGTTTTAAATTGTTTTAGAATTATATTGATAATTTTGAATTTACAATTTAAATGTTGTTTGATAGTTTAGCAAAGCAATCAAGATTTTATATGATTTGCAATAATTGCAATTTGATGGTCTAGCTAATGATATTTATGTTGAATGAAATTTGGGAATTTTATTGATGTATAAATTGAACAATATTTCTATATTTTTTTTTTCATTTTTATGACTTGTAAGAATTTATTCTGAATTCAGAAACAAATTTCGTTGCTAGAATTGTCAACTCAAGCAATATCAAGTTATTTTAGAATAATTGGAATGCCCTAATTTAAAATCAAATTGAGACTATAATTATTCAATTTCGATGAAAGAATTTGTACACTGTTAATTTGTTATTTTATATTTCCACGTTACTAGTGTAAGCTAAATATTTATAAAATTGCTGTCAATAAATTGCTGTCAATAATTGTTGGTTTGTTATTTTATAATGTTGCTGAGCAATCAAATCTTCTCTAAATAGAACTGCCCGTAATTAAGGTGATAAAAATACCTTATTCACTTTTTAAGAGATAAACGTTTTATATAAGTCAAACAAATTTTGGCTACGGATCAAAGAAAGACATCAACTTTTATATTAAAAAAATAAAAACTGTCAATGCTATATTATAAAACACGTAAGTATTGGACGTCTCCATTTTTTTCTCCTCCTTCAATTTTTTGTAATTCTCATTCTACCCCTTAATCAACGGTAGAGATCAAAATGCATTGATTTCAAAGGTGTTGATGTTCTCCAATTAAACAACTTCCTCTCTATTTTGGTTTTTACAAAATAGAAATATATCAATTTTGGTATGGAAGACATCAATTTGATTAGAATTTACATTAATGGGGAATTAATGTTTATATTCTAAAATTCAACGAGTTAATTTAGTGTAAAGATGAAATTTGAATGGTAAATAATTAGTCAAAAACCAAAAGTACGTTATATGTATTACACGGCATGAGCTCAGAATTTGAAACGCCCGCAAATGGGCAGGTTTCTTGCTAGTATAATTATATTACTAAGAACCCTAAGACTTCTCTCGTAGCCAACTGAGCTACACTCGTTTTCCGTACTAATGGTCGTTAGGGGGCACTTTCATTCTTCCATGTATATATACTTGTTATAGCAGAAATACCAATGAGAGCGTTTGAATGGCCAAATGGGCGACATGTATCATCTATGCAATATGCATCAATTGATTAAAGGTGTATATATATATATATATTTATATAAAAATAAGTGCGAAAACAAAATAAAGAGAGCTAAATTAGCGAGAGAGATTGGATTAGATTAGCTGCTCTAATTAAGTGGCAACGTAATTAACTAATTAGAGCATTAGGAGAGTGGAGTGGAGTGGTGTGATGTCGGCTCCAAAAGGCTGCAAGGATCTTTTGTTTGTGTGATATTTACGTCCTACCTTTCAAGTTCAAGTTGTTGACACTTGACATTAGTTGGGCTGCACTGCTGCTGTGAGCACTTGTGCTGCTGCTTCTGCACGTTCACATCTGATGTTAACAAACACTGTTTTTCTTACCGGTTTTTTTTTTTTTTTTTACTGTCCAAAATATAGTGCAACAAATGTTACATCTTTACCCCGTTCGGCAAGTGTAGTAAGTTAAAGCGGAGTAAAACGTTAAATCACCTTAAATCAGTAATGTTTGGTGGTAGTGAAGTAAATAGATGAAGTAAAGTTGATGTTATGTGTAAAAGATATGAAATGTTGGTGACTTAGTTTACCACACCTATATAGCTGCGTTAACTTACTACATCTTAAATCACTTCCGGTTAGTGACTTAAAATTGATTTAAGAGCTCAAATCAATTTTACTGTGGCTACCAAACGAATGGTTAACCTTTAGAATTACTTTTAAACTTGAATAATAGGATCATGTTATCCGAATTGGACCGTTGGATCAAAATCAATTCTGAAAAAAGACACCCCTGTAATCTTAATTGAGCTGATCGGGGTTGTCTATTTTGATCCGATGGTTCATATTGGACAAACATGATCCTGCTTCTGCAGTCTATGACCTGTCATTGTTAAATTGGAACGTAATTAGCCTTGTTTGTTTAATTAGTTCCCATTCCAATTACAAATTTAAGATTGTAGGAGATTTATCTCTAATCATTTATTTTGAGGTTTAAATGCACGTTTTATTTTTTTTCTAAACATACACAAATTATTTACAGACCCTATACAGATAATTGTTTGTAATATATACAGGGTTTCATTTTGGTGACATTTATTATTTTTGGCCAAAGTATTAGATAAAAATCCTTCACTAATTAAGAGATGATAATATCTAACAAGTATAGTCCGAGTATGCTTGTATTATTAGTTGGATTGCAAAATTTGCAAGCATGAGACATGATTAATTATGAGGTGTGAAAATAGATGAGAAAAATAAAATACAAACAAAACCGTAGAAGATCATAATTTATTTGTCACAATCATATTTTTTGTTCTTCAAAAAATACAATTAAGAAGCTCCAGATATGCCAGATTTAACGATTGATATATCCTTGTTAGGATGGCTGATTTTGCTTTGCGGTTATATATGGTCCCTCTATTAATGGGCGAATTGGACATGTGTGCTCGGAATAAGACCTTTTTATGATTTTATCTAGTATTAAATATGAATTCATAGTAGAGGTGGCAGATTGTCGGGTTCGGGTCGGGTTCGGTATAGGGTTGACGTCTGCCAGCATTTTTTTGGGTCGGGTCGGGTCGGGTCGGGTATCGTGTTGACATCTACTGGCATTTTTTTGGTCGGGTCGGGTCGGGTCAAGCGAGTTTTTTGGGTTTGGTCAGATTTTGTATCTCTTTTCTCGGGTCAGCTCGGGTTTTTGGGTCGGGTTGGGTTCGGGTCAGCTTGACTTTCCCTAAAACACGGGTCGGGGTTGGGTCAGTCTGATTTTCCCTGAAATACGGGTCGAGCGAGTTTTTCGGATCGGATCAAATTTTGCCACCTCTAATTCATAGTGTGCATTTTGTTTTTGGATAAAATATTTGTAAAGTCTTAAGGATGATTTTTTAAAATTTCTCAAATATAATATACAAATTAAGGATTCAATTTATTTTTTGATCAATTTTATAATTTGCAAATCACAATGGATCACCAAAATATTTCTAGCAATCATCTACAATCTGTCTATATATATACTAATTAAAATAAATTGAATTATTTTTTTTATAACTAAATTATTAAATTGAAAAATGTAAATTGTAAATAAACACATGGACCTCAATTATGAGGCCTGGTGACAATTAAGGGTCAGACCTACCCAAACCATTGCATGCCATTCCTAACCAAATCACCTTTAATCTGCCATTATCTTATTTTTCTTTTTGAGGAAAGTGGGCTTAGCCTACTTTAATAATTTTGTTTAAAAAAAACAAATTGCATATACAACAAGGTTTAGGTTCATAAGAATATAAAATACAGAGAAAGGGGAATATGCTAGTTCATATATATATATCCCCACAAACATAGTCCCTATCTATAATATCCAGAGATCATTATTATCTTATTTTCAATCTACCACCATGCAAAAATAAACAAATAAAGACACACCCAATTTCTTATTTAACAAAAAAAAATGTCAATCGATTTTATTGCCCAGGGATGCTAAATATTTCCTGGCTTGGCTTAGCAATCACATTAATATTTATTTTACATAATTTTAGCTCCCAATCTGAAATTTAAATTGTTTATCAAAAAAAAAATCTGAAATTTAAGTAAAAAATCGTAACAATTTTAAAATTTTAAAATAAATGAATTGACTGGCTACTGGATAAATTAACTCGGCACTTGACATTAAAAGGAAGGATGTTTCAGGAGCAGAAAATCCAGGATATTAGTTAGAGGGAATGAAGCGAGACAGCCAAACTGACAGTCTTCAAGAGCAAGAAAAAAAAAAAAAAAGTATATATATATATACCTTTCTGCATTATTATTGACAGTTTGACACATTCAAAGCAGCAAAATATCTATCCAATCTTCCAAAATTTGGATATTGGTTGACATGACACCATAATATAACAAAAAAAAACCATATTATAAAAAAAAAAAATTGCATAATTGCAATTAGAAATCATGGTTTCAGAAGTCAGAAATGGTGGTTGTGAGAGAGACAGAGACTGATTCCTTCTCTAATACTAATCCATAATCCAGTTGGCATTCTCTGTTAACTTAATTATTTTTTCCTCACTGTTTTTTTTGCATGTTGTCTCGTTGGGGCTCCCAAATTTAATTTAAGCAAAAAACTAATGAGAAACGGTGGTGAGTTTGGTGATGGGAATTGCTTCGGAGCCCCTCAATTCGTCCCAGGTTTTGTGCAGCTTGTTTGTCACTGTATAAATTAATACATGGTCGACAACTTTGGAATGATAAGTTTAATTAACTCCTTAATTAATTTTGTTGGTTCATTGTGGTTTTTGGAGTTGGGACCAATTAATGATAAATATTAGGAAGTCAAAGAACATTATATATTTTCAGCTAGTGACAAAAAGTACTTTTATTTTATGAAGTGCGTGAGATGAGATTAAGAATTGTTTATATATGTGTATAAAAATAGTACAAGTTTGAGCTCATCGAAGCAATTTAACGAATTTTATTGGATTTATTTTGAATCGACTTTCGAAGTAAAATTCAAATTCAAATTAAGTGTTTGAAGTGAACTGATGAATTTCACTATTAGGAGGTTTACATGACAAATTTGACGATTTCTGATTGATTTAGCATGCGTTGAAATTATATAAAAAAAAAATACAATGGAAGTTTTAGAGTTATTTTTTTAACGCAATAATGCGTAAATTCTTGATTGCTTTAATTTATGCAAAATATACTAAAAATTATATAATTTATAATTTTATATAGAAGTGCATTATTCTTGTTTATTTTTTTTATTTTTTTTGAGAAAAAGATGAGGGTCCAGCCCCAAATTATCATTAAACAATTCACAAAGTGTGAATATTATGTACATATAACATAATAATTCTTGTTTAATTTTTATCTTGACTCAGTTGCTCCAATATTATGCGGTTATCGTACTGTCAACAAAATTTAAAAACAAATGAAATTGTGTTGACTGCTGCGATTTTTTTTTTTTTTTTTATCCTATATGCATGTATATTTTTGAATAATAATTATTCTTCCTACCCTATATTAGAAATTAAGAGAATTAATGTGCTTGAATGTCACATGTCTGCTCACATGCTGGAACTTGACTACAGCCTATCAAACTAATCAATTATGCAACCAATTATACTCCATTACTTATTGATGTATCTTTTAATCCTATTTTTAAAATGAAGGCTTATTTACTGTAATTTTTAGGATTTAAAATCTTTACCTTTTGCTTTTCTTAACATTCACGTAGGAGTTGTTATTAACCAAAAAAAAAAAAAAAAAGCTTCAGCAAGATGCTCTTTCAGATAAATCGCAATTAATAAATTATACAAGTGTGACATCAAACACTACAAGATAAGATTGCTATGAGAAACATAAATTAACGTGTGATAGGTGAATTAGGAGAAAATTTGCCGATCCTGATGTCAGTTAAATGCCACACCACTTGCCCCTCAGTAGTCGCCACAAAGTATCAAAATATTTCTTTTCTTTCTTCTTCTTTTTTTTTTGTTTTTTTTTTTTTTTTTTTTTGTTGAGGAAAGTATGAAAGGAAATTTGATTAGCTGAAACGTCACTGGCACGTGAACATATTCAATTCAGAGTTGCGGTTTACCCAAAATGTCATGTGACGAGTTTTAATTGGTCTCCATTTATTTTCATTTAGTTCATTTTTGTAACAAAACAATTTATAAATTTTGTCTGCAGAAATTATTTCTCGCTAGCATGGCGTTGTAAATATATTTTTGACTCAAGTTTGAATTTTCAGTTAGATATTTCTACTGCGCAATATATAGCACCTTTTAAATTTTGTTCTTCATTTTTTTTTTTTTTTTTAAGAAATTAGCTCTAACTGGTCACTCAAATTAAATATGATCCGATTAATTTATCTTCCTAAAAAATATATACAAGAGCAGCACCACAATTACTGAAGCAAAGCATAACTATGTATAATATAATGAGGAGGGATCCAATGACACATAAAATTTTGACACAAATGTTACACTAAATCATATAAATTTATAAAAAATCTTAAAAATAGAAAATCTTTTAGAAACATGTTCATTTACTTATAGATCGATTGTGTTTCAAATTTCATTCAATTTGAGTGTCATTTGATACTCCAGCAACGACCATCAATTTATATAGTAATTAGAACGATCTAAATTTAATGATGCTTGATGAAGTATCAAATGACATTAAAATTGAAAAAAAAATTTGGAACACAATCGATCTATAAGTAAATGAACATGTTTATAAAAGATTTTCTATTTTTAAGATTTTTTATAAATTTATATGATTTAGTGTAACATGTGTGTCAAAATATTGTTGTGTCATTTGATCCCTCCTCTAATATATTATATAGTTTGATAACCTACCATCAAGCTAATGCCAAGAAAGTTGTACGGTGATGCATTTCAAAATACACCTTTTGTGATTATATAATGTTTATTATGATACGGATTGGTACCTTTTGAATTAACTAAACAAACTTTTATAAATGAAAAGCATATCATCAATTGATCATGTAGTACTTTATTTATCACAGTAATAATTCTACTGGTAGACATTAATTACAGCACCACTGGAACGTTGGAAAGTGCTTCAGCAAAATTTTGGGGGATTTTAATTTTAGAAGAATGTTACATAGATATCAAAACTCAAAAGTGATACCAGCCGTATTAGTATTCAAATAAAGTGAGTAAATTGATTAAATTAATGACTTTCAATATACTACTCACTTATTTTATATAGTGTATCGCATAAATTATACCAATAGCTGAAATACTAAATGAGTTAATAAAAAGTATCGACTCTTTTTATATAACATGGATACTAATAGTCTAATACAGTTGGTATCATTTTTTATATCATTTTTTATATTTACATATCCGTTCCCTTAATTTGATTTGTTGTATTATCCAGGATAATCATGAAATCAATCGTGAATAAATCCTATATATGTACTAGCTCGGATTGTTTGTTTGAACTTTGAAGCAAAGGCCTAACACTGAATCTACGCATAAAGCACCTTGTTATATAAAGGTGTGAGAAGCTATTAATTATTGTTAATCATTATCATGCCATGGTCACAATATCAACATGTCATGACCACTTTAATTAAAAAAAAAAAAATGAAAGGTACTATGCCATGCACTCTAATGAAAAATTATATAGTTTAAATTAGTTCTTCCACTATCGATGCTTTCACTTTATATATTTTTTTTAATTCTAATTGATGCCATGCATTTATATATATATTTTACCAAACTTGCATTAGTATTTTAGGTCTGAAAATTCTGAATTTGCATGCATTTAGTTAGGAATATGTCTCGATTCCAGTTACTTGTCTACTTTTGTCCATATGTCAGGTTTATTAGGCTTTTGGAGCCAATTAGACGCAATTTGGAGCTTTAGATGGCAAGGCAGGATTGGATTCGGCTTCCTGCTGACCGCAAGTCACTTCCTGCGGCTAGCAGACGTCGGTTAGAGCATGTTCAACCATCAAAAGGGCGCCAGAAACTTTCAGAGCAGCAAAAACCGCCATTTCCCTTTGTCATGCGGACCGCAACACTGTTCTTACGGACCGCAGGGAGTTATGGCCAGGCTACTATTTAAAGGGACCAGCGCCCTGGACGGTTTCATCCATGTTTTGACTCATTTTCATTCTCACACCCCTTCAGTTCAGAGTGTCCAGAGGCAGAGAGGAAGAGGTTTTGGCCGATTCATCGCCCGGCGGAGGAGATTCGAGAGAACGCCTTCTCACGCGACGATCGTGTCAACCCCGACATCCTCTTCGGTTTCTTTACACAATGGATTCTTCTTCTTTGTTTTGCTTTTCTGTTTGTGCGATGAGTGACTAGTTGTTTAATGTTCTTAGGGTTTGAATGATGATGATTGTGTCGACAGATTGACTATATGTTTGGATTTATGTCGTTTTCATGATCACTTGAGATTTGCTTTTTAACGTGTTTGCATTATGTTTGATTCGATTGATAAACCTGTAGGTTGTGGCCAGACCTAGTTGGTTAATGTAGTATCTTTTGACCAGATTTGATTGCTTGCACAGCCTTGGTTGATATTGTATCCGAAAGTACCCGTTAGGCGAAACTGCGGTTTGATTAACCTTAAACCGGACCATAGAACCATAGTGACATGATCGTAGTTTATATCATATTCTACGGATTTTGATTCAGTTTAGAACTGTTATTAGGACCAACAGTGAGAATTGTTGTAATTATACCAGAACTGAATTGATAGGAATCGACGACATCGGTCGAAACACAACCAGAATCAAAACTGCTCTCGGTTCTTCTTCTTGCGGTCAGCAAGAGTCATCTTGCGGTCCGCAGTTAGTTACCATGAGTGTAAGACAGTAGTTGTGGATCGCCTGATGGTTACAGGGACACTTGTGATCCGCAGACAGTTCTATAACTGCTAAATTAACCACCTCCTGCGGTCCGCAAGAGATATCTTGCGGAACGCAGGCAGTCAATCCGAGACCAATCTGATTCTGCCAACCCTGAGAACGTTTTTAATTAATTGTCTTTTCAGTTATTTACTTGTTTTAGTCCTGTTTTACTTGTTTGTCAACTAACCCTGTTAAAACCCCCCAACAATTCCCTCTTTAATCCAAATTCTCTTAGGGTTTAGAAGTAGAGTAAAGTAAAATCTGGTGTTAACTCCGTCCCTGAGGATTCGACCCTCAAATACTCAACGAGATCGTACGCTTGCGATCAAGTCGTTTATAGAGGTTTAAAAGCCTACACCCGTTCGCGCGGTCACTAATAACTAATACAATTTTGAAGAGCTAAATATTAAACAAAGTTCCTTCACATATGATTTTCATAGCCTCTTTTCATCAACATGTACAAATATAAAATTGATATGATCCGACCGTGTTTTTGTTGGCATCAATTATTAGGGAACGCATTGATCGATGTTAACAATTTCTTATTAGAAAAAAATCAAGACGCAAACTCTCTATAAGTTTATGTACATGCAAAAATGTAATTATAACATGAATTCAATTTTGCAATATAAACATTTCTGTTATTTAATTTGATTTTTTTTTTTTATTATCAACGAGTTTAAAACTAGTAGAGGCACAAAATACAACCATTTAAACACCTTAAAATTTTCCCATTCTTTCTTTATGCACGTTAATTTATTCTGTCATTTACCAATGTCTGTACAGCATGGGTCACAAAATATCCATAAAAATAAAATAAATAACTATACTTTCCTTGTACAAGAGTAAATACTAAGTGCCTTATATAATCGACAGCCTAACTAAATATGTCAACTAAGAGACAGCTAAGTGCCTTATATATATATATAAATATATAATCGACAGACAGACAATACATACAAATACATACCAAATAGGCGAGACAATATATTATGGCTCAACAATTTCAAATAATTAAAAAACTCACAATAATTGCTTGACACAATGACAGTTGATTGTATCTGATCTCTATATATCCTTTAAGAACCTCCACACATTTTTTTTTAAGGCATGATAATTGACAGGTGAGCTGATTTATGCATCAAATGTGTTGGATTATGTTAAAATCCGTATTTAATACATGATGTAAAAATACACGGCTGGCTGGTAATATGCTATAGACACTTTATAATTTTCTTGCCAGCAATGGTTAAAAGACTGAGGTAAAATTAGAAACGTTTTTTTTTTTTTTTTTTGAGATAAAGATGAGGGTCAAGCCACTCAAATTTAAATGTCTATAAAAGACTCCCTATCCGGGTTTCGAACCCGCGACCTCCCACACGGAGAGTGTTGCCCTTAAACGTTTTTTTTCTTAGAAAAAAATAAACATTTTGGTCGGCATATAAAAAAATTATAATTTTTTTATATTTTTCTAAAAAATGCAGTAAGCTCTAAAAGATATGAACATATTTATCATTTTTTTTACAAAACAAAAAAAAAAAAAATGCAGTTTGCTTCGTTCAAAATTTTATAAGGATGGCTTTGAATATGTTTTTTGAAATCGGCCTTGCATATGTGATTTGCCTTCTCTTAACAGTTTTTCGACTTTTGGGTTTCTCACTTCTCAGACCTACTTTACGTCGGCCCATCAATCTGATCCAAACCCAGACCAGACATCAGCTTCTCAAGTGATACGTTGATTGAATAGGATTATATTCAAAAGGGGACAACCTACCGTCCATACTATGGACATCTATAGAATGTAACAAACTCACTGACAAATGAAACTAAGTGGACCCATTTGTAACCAAAGTGGGGCCCATTTGTAACAACACAGTCACAAAAGGTGACTATGGATGTATGGATGGAAAACTCAATGGACGCAACATGTTTCCCTATTCAAAACTGTACAAGTCACAAGTCCTCTGCACGCATTTCTTTTTCCAATCATGAACGTAAATGTAAGGTATATACAAGTCAATATTTAAGTTCTGCAGGATATACATGAACCCCCTAGGAAAAGAGTAGAAAAAAGAAAATGTTACTGCACTTGTTATTAAAATGCTTACAAAATCCATAAATTGATCGGGCCCTTGTGTTTAATAAGTGGTAGCAAATTAAATTAATTGCTGATCTGAATTCAAAAATTTAGCACGAACACAACAAAATAGGTGGCAACAAAATAAGTGGCAGCAAGCATTGTTTTACTCAATTTTCATGTATTTGATTTGTCAGATTATTGAAACTTTTCTTGTGCTATTATATACACTACAAGTCTCCAACTAATTAATAGCAACAAGTAGCAATCAGGTCAGATCTTTTCTTTTTCCAAACAAATGGTATATACATCCACTATTTAAAAGCAAGCATCATTGAAATAAAAATCTTGCAGATCCATAAAAACCATAGAAAGTTAGCTGTCCTAAAACCACATTACAAAAAAAAAAAAAAAAAAAACTCATTGATCAAAGGCCGCCTTTGATTTCAATCTCCATCCTCGAATTCTTCTATTACTTCATTTGCAACGGATCCTTTGAATTAGAATTTCCTCGATACCTGTTCAAACCACAAAATACCACAATAAATCCTATTAGTAAGTACTAGCTAATTCATACTCTTCATTTATTCTAAAATTGAAGGAAAGCCGGTAGGTCTCAGTCAAACCAAATTTCTACCCCTTCCTCTAATAAACCTAGATTGGTGATTGCTTCTGTTGAGCTGCTTACATTGGTAAGCAGTTTATATGAGATGGTAGTATGAAATAATTTATTCTCAAAGTCTTCATTTTTAAGTCTAGCCAAATGTTTTGCCAAAGCTATTATTGATAAGCCTAAAAATCTAACATTTTTACAATCTCCTCCATTGAAAGACAACATGTTCCTTTCATTCCATAATAGCCTTAATACAACTACTCTAATTAACTCACATAACTTACCATCTTTGTATGGTATATTGGAAACATATAACATTCATATAGAAGAAAATAAGAACTCTTTGATTCATGTTATCAAGTACATCACATTTTAATCATTCATTGCATTTAGTACTAACTAAGAAACATTTATACTGTCTGAATATTATAACCTACCACAGCCTAACAAGTGTCTCCTTAATACAATGAGCTATCGCATTTATATAGAACCTAATGATGGAGCCGGCTGGTAATGGGAGCTGGTGGCGCTAGATAACGAAGATAATTTATGCGGCAGATGCTCCACTCCTCTACAATATCCTGGAGTTCTTTGTAAATACGAGGAGATATAATGGAATAACTAGGTTCCAGATGAGCGTCCAGATTCTCCAGAGCAGTCCTTAAAAAGGTAGCTTTGAGAAGCTTATTTAATTCACGAGCAAAGTCTCCATCCAGCATTTTTGATTTCATCTGCAGAAAGTTCAAGTAATAGTACTAACAACAAGTTGATGTCCGCATATATGTTATTAATAGCATACAGTGCTGAAGTACTTGCCACATGATCTATTTCTTCGAGTGACTTCTGCAAATTCATCATTTCCAATGATCTTTGCGCAAGAGTAAGTTTTCTGCTCAACTCCACACTCTCTTGTTAATTGTCGAGCAATATTTCTCACGTTATGCAGTAGAGATTCAATTTTATTGCCTTTCAAGAAGCTTCAATGTTATTGCCTTCTAACTTAATCCAATAGCTGATTATCTTGAAGATAAACCTTCTTATCACGAGGGATGTGCGTAATGTAATCAAGCCAAAAAGTGTATGGATCGGGTTCCCCTAACCTACATGGATTAATTCACAACCCACATGTGTTAATGTTATTATCGATCTCGTGTTGAATAATTTCGAAGGAGGTCAATATAAGGCAATTATTATTATTTTGTAAACCCAACATCAGTAATATACTAACAAAAGAACCCAAATAGACTGAGTGATAAGCATCAAGATCAATCTCCAATTCTTTTTCCTTAACCCAATTCAAGCCGGTTCATTCAAGTCCGAAAATTAAATAAGTTATCTGCAATAAAAAATGAAATTAAACAGATTTTAAGGAGACACTTTTTGCATATTCAAAACAAAATTAAGACATGAAAAATGAGATAATATCATAATACCTTTGCAATTTGTGAAATCCATCCATGTATCTTATTCAACTACTCTACATCACTCCTAACTAAACTAATTAGACCACCACTCATAAAAATAATCATATTGTATTGTAGAACGTGTATGGTTTCCACAAAGAACATATGAAATCATTGGATTAGAATATATGAAATCATTAAGAAGATTAAATGTACACAAAAATTAGGTTCTTGATTGTTGTTTTATTCTGCTTATATGAATTATTTACAAAATGTGTAATAGAATTTTCTAATTGTTGTTTTGTCCGTTTCAGTCTGATTTGTACAGTTGGAATGAAAACAATGTCTTCATTCGCAATATTTTGTGGGAGATCGTCCTGACTCGTACAAAATGTGCAATATTTTGTTACACATCAAGAAACTAGCTTTCTTAGATTAAAGCATTGGATTAGAATATATGAAATCATGAAGAAGATTAAATGTACACAAAAACTAGGTTCTTGATTGTTGTTTTTATTATGCTTATATGAATTATTTACAAAATGTGTAACAAAATTTTCTAATTGTTGTTGTCCGTTTTAGTCTGACTTGTATAGTTGGAATGAAAACAATGTCTTCGTTCGCAATATTTTGCGGGGAGATCGTCCTGACCCTATAATTGACATGGGCGATTTGAATGATGTATGAAGTTTGTTTAGTCAAAAAATTTTTAATTGATCTAAAAAATGAATGCAACCAAAGTGAGATATATTGGAGACACAGTTTGGAAAAGAACAATGAACACATACAACCTTTAACAGGATATATATGAAAGAGGAGGGATCCATTACCAATACTTATTTTGACAATCTTGACAATAGTTACCTTTAAAATTTTGTAAAAAATTCATAAAAAATCTTAAAAATGAAAAAATTTTATGGATGCATTATTATATTATAGATTGATAAGTGTTTCAAATTTCAATCAATTTGAACATCATTTGATGTCTTATCAAAATTTTGTATATTTTTTAACGGTTGTAATTAAAAGATCTTTAAAAAGCTATCAAATATCGCTTAAATTGAATATAATCAGAAATATAATGAATCTATAAGTTAAACATAACTTCCATAAGCTTTTTTCTATTTTTAAGATTTTTTATGAATTTTTATAAATTTTTGAAAGTTACAATTATCAAAATTGTCAATATAACCATTGTCATAAGTCATAACCATTGTCAATGGATGCTTCCTCATATATGAAATGCAGCCAAAGTGAGATACATTGGGGAAGTGTTTTTACAAGTTATTAACATAATTTTTTTTTTTACTTATTTAATTTAAAATTTTTTTAATTTTATTTTAAAAAATAGGCCGCAAAAGTTACATAGACGCATTTCTATTTTCTAATTGTAAATTCTCACATTTCTGCCTCTTAAGGAAGAGGCAAAGAATTTAGAGGCCCAAGCCAAATTATTAGAAGGATTAATAGCCTGAATTTTGAAGTTGGCCGAATGAAATGAACGATTAGGCCATCTTCTGTGTTGAGCCTAGAGAGGGTAGTATAATGTTGTGCCCTGTGAATGAATAATTGGGCCTTCCATTGATTATTGGATATTGTAGAAAACAACTAAACAAGGGACTAGCAACCAGAGATAAATATCTAAAAACTAAATTCGGGTACCACGTTAAATAATCAGTGCCTTGTCCCCATAACATAAAATTAAAATAACATAATGTTTTTTATTTACATCTGTATTTTGATCAATTTACAACCCTGATTTTTGAAAAAAGAAGAAGAGTTAACTCGCTGATTTTTCTTTCTCTTCCACCGTCCCACCGGTACGAGTCAGAATCAGTCCAGCTGTGTTCGTATTGCCAATGGTTGTCACCAAATTTGCTCAACCTTATTTCACTTACTTCTTTTCATATGTTGATCTTAAATTTTATTTAAAATGCATTATATATATAAAAATAATCTCTGACAGACATTGCATGACATAATTACAAGGTATGTTTGCCCAGCTAGAGAGCAATTTTGATGTAAATCAGAATATCTTTTTTTTTCATAAAAAACCTTTTCAATGAATCGATTATTATATAAAAGAAACAAAATCTTCCTTCAGAAGCAATATGTTTTTCGGAGGAGCCTTCGTCAATATTCCTTTGACAAAATAGTGACGTAGACCATTAACTATTTTCTTCTTGAAATTAATATCGAAATGAAATCTATATCCTAACCTTCGTTAATTCTCAAACTCCAGCACAAACACGTGAGCAAATCAATCAAAAATTGGAATAGAATAGCAAAATAATAGCTATTCCATATGCCAAACAGAAAATAGCTATTCGAATAGCTCTAAAAAATTGCTAATCCGCTATTCCTCCTACTTGGTCAAATAGCGGAATAGCTATTCGAATAGCTCTAAAAATATTTATCACAATACTATTCCAATTGTTATTTGCCAAACAATATTTCCACGATCTGAAAAGCTCTAAACATCGCTATTCTTTTTACTCTTCCAACAACCACTAATCCATTTTTACTAATTGGATAGTATTATTCTATTGTTATTCCTTATTTGCCACTAATCCATTTTTACTAATCGGATAGTATTATTCTATTGTTATTCCTTATTTGCCAAACGGACCCTTAGTATTTTCCTTTGTAGCAGAGCAAACAAGTTCGAACTGTTCAAGTTACAATCAAAATTTCTTTACAAAGCAGCAAACGGACCCTTAGTATTTTCCTTTGTAGCAGAGCAAACAAGTTCGAACTGTTCAAGTTACAATCAAAATTTCTTTACAAAGCAGCAATTTGCATTTCTATTCCAACATTACAAATTCTCCTGTGTGAACACCAGGACATGTATTGCAGAAGCACAGTGAATATATTAAAGTCTATTGAATAAGCAAATTCAGTGACCGTTAAAATATAAAAACCAAATCACTTCCAAAGAATTTAATAAAAGAATGGAGTATCAGAAGATGGTGGTGGGAGCCATCATTCCCTTGAATATATATATTTTTTCCTCTCATTATCTACGTAATTATTTAATTTGCCACTTGAACAGTGGGCCATGAAACAGGGCCCCTCATATTTATACTTTATAGAAAAAAAAAATTTAAGACAAGTTCAAGAATACGAAAGTAAAAAAAAAAAAAATTAATAAATACTATTGCTGGGTGGACTTGCTGTTTCCTCCCCAGAAAAAAAAAAAAAAGAGAACAAAAATGAAAGAAAGTAACCAACTTTTTCTCCCTTTCGTTTTGTCCACCAAATTTACATTAGACCCCCTCACTTTGTGCTCCCCTCTCAAATCTGCCCCTCTATTTTTAGTGTCGGTTGTGAACATGAAAAAACATGTGTACAGTGAAGCTCTCCTATCTCCTCCTCCTTTTATTTTGTGTGGCCTGTTGAGGTGTGGGTCTTGGTGTGTGCAGATGCCACAACATGATCTGAGAACAGTCAGAGGGAACACCCTTCAGTTTTGCCCCATCTTCTAGGACCACCTCCTCTACAAACTTTATTGAGTCCTGAAATTACCCATCACCAATTTATACATTAGTGCCTACTCATGCCAATTTGTAAATGCAAATCCATATTCAAATTCAATAATGTGCTGCCATATATTGGTGAAACAGGTACATGTAAATGAAATAGCAGAGATCTAGATACTAATTGAAAACAAAAGAAATAGATGCATATATAGAAGCTGAATTAGAGATTGATAATTGATGTTTAGTTAATAAAACCAAACAAAGGCAACCAACTATATATACCTAATCACACTACAGATATATCTATTTAAACAAGTAATTCAAAGCAAATGGGTTTTCTTGCCTCTCTATAACTGGACAATAATAAGGAGCAAAGACTAGTGGTTACTGGTAACCTATCAAAAAAACTGAAAGCTAAAAAGCAACACTTTGATTAAAATCAAAGAAAGCTCTCCAAGTTGTTGGACCAAACTCAGCAAAACCAACCACTTGGATTATGAACAGTAGGAAGGTCCCAAAAATTTAATTGGGTCCCTAAGCAAAATTTAAAGTTTGGTAGGATGTCAAGCTGGAACAGCTAAGTAGGAGGTGACACTGTTGTTTCGGTGCGCATCAATTTAATGATGTCTATTATTGAGTTCAAAATCCAAAGGAAATGTTCATATTTTCCTCTCCTTTTCTTTTTTCTTTCTTTTTTTTTTTTCAGATAATGTACTCCTTTCGATTGAAGTAAATAAAAGTCAATTGGTACAATTTCAATTATAAATCCCCAAATTGAAGAGTCGTTTTCAACATACTCTTTTTGCATAATTGAGCAATATTTATTTTCACCCAAGGACAGAGACAGAAGAAGTGATTTTCAGTGATGTCAGAGTACACAAAAATGCCAAAAAAAAACAATATTTGTGAACACAAACTTCATGTGAGATTAAGATAGCACTAAAAATTGATTAATAGCTCAAATTTCTTGTTGCAATTTATTATTTTCCCTTATTACCAATTACATTAACACTAAAAAGAGTAAATAGGAAGTGTGAGAATTTGAAGAAATAAAACAGTCAGGTAACAGGAGAACTGAGAATGAATTAACTTTCCTGATTACTGCATACGAAAGTGAAATTAAGAACTTAATTAATCAAATATGACAGGAGCGTACAACCGATTTCGGATTGTAACTTTCAGAAAAACCATTTGATGTTGAAACTTAAGCTATTACTGAAGGAGACTATATAACAAGTCCTAATCACCTAACTAAACTCATTAATTAACTAACTTCAGTTATTAACATTAAATTTAACAAACTTAAAAACCCATTCTTACCAATTTCACCCATACACACTAGTTGAACAAGTCCAGTTTAAATGACATCAATTAATACTATTGTCTTTTTGTTTCCCAGTAATTTATTCATACCAGAAAGGCAGTCCGGAATCCCATTGACATGACCTTTTCAGAGTCAATTAGAAGGTTCAATGCACACACGGAGATTGTTTTTGTAAATTTCCCCTTCAATCAAGCTACTTGTCAATTAATTTTCATTTTTCAAACTATTTTTTATTTATAGGGGAAAAAATGATGAAAAATAACATTATTATAGCATAGGAATTTAATGGAAAGATAATGCAAAGGGACCCAATAAATAAATTATAAATTATAATAGGAATTTAATGGAAAAATAAATGCAAAGGAACCCAATAATAAATGAATAAATGATAACAAGAGAAATGAAAAATGAACAACATAAAATGAAAAAAAAGAAGAAGAAGAAGATAAAGGAGGCAAACAAACCTGAGACGTGTCAGGAAGGGAGGTGGGCCGGCCCCATCGCTCAGGGTCCCAAAGTATGGAGCTGTTGAACGCGAATCCCGAGGCGTCGATGGTGTGGGCCGCTCTCTGCGCGGATCTTGACGCGGCAGCGGAGGCCCCATTCCCATTCCCGTTCGCATTCGCGTTCGGATTCGCGTTGAGATTCGCGTCGAAGCTCACGGTCTTGGTGGTGCCTGCGCTCGAGTCCTTGGTGTACCAACCGACCACCTTCGAGTCCCTGCACACTGGGCCCTCCATTAGGACTCGCTTTCTGCCTGCCGACAGTCTCGCCACTGGCCACGTGCCGAATACACTGCCAAAATGTTGATGTTAATTAGAGGAACTTTTTTTACATGCAAGTCCTTACAAAGTACTAATCTAATACTACTGTAATTAATTAGCAGATAGTTAAATAAATGACAGCATTGAATGGGGGATGAGGGGATAAGGTTAAAGACGCTTCTTTTGAGGAGAATCTTTGTTTGGTAGACAAGCAAAAATTATTAATTTTAACTATAATCAGGGGAAAGGGGTGAAATTGAGAAATTCCAATTGGGAAAAATACGGAATCCGATTGGGGGTGAAATTGGGGAAACTTTACTTTACTTTACGTCGTTGTCACGTTTTAACGTGGGTTTAAGTGAGGTGGGGAAATGATTGGGGGCACCACTTTGGTGTCCTCACGTGTATATGGTGCATGAGACATTAGTACATCACTACTACATTGCTTTTCTTTCAGATTTCAGATCCACCTCTCTTATTGCCGCGTGTACACGCAAAGCCACAGAATTTACCACTGACAAAAGTAGTACAATAGCCACCCTGGTGATGTGTGTAAATGATGCTGTCTCAAAGAAAGATCGAAAAAGAAAAATGAATTGAAAGAATGACAAAGAGAAAGGCAAAGGAAGAAAGAGGGCAGCAATACGGTTTAGTAATGTACTGCCTCTGAAGATATGTCTGGGTGAAATTCAAGAGTTTTGGCTTTTGGGTACTTTCTTTCTGTAAATTTCAGAAAAATAGATCCATCATAGTATATGCTAGATCACGCTTGACTGTTGATTGACATGTTATACATTATTAACATATCCAAACATGTAGGAGATATGTACACAACAATTTCACATAACAAAAGTCATTACCTGATGTTGTGCAGTAATTAATTAATTAATTAATTACACCCATCCTTAACAATGAAACTGATGAGATGGGAGGATGGGTTAAGAACTTAAAATAAACCAATTAACTAATAATGCAAACCCCGCATATTTGGCCGACAACAGGGGAATGTACAAAACAAAAAACGAAACGACTTGTTTACTTGTTTATGCAACAGCTACAGGGGAAACCAAGGCATCAAGATTCAAGCATGTGCTGGGGATCATAAAGAAGTGTTAAAAGTTGGGTGAGAGTTGGAGACTGGAGAGACAAATAAAGGTGCTCGGTG
Organism: Cyperus esculentus; assembly: GCA_030179965.1. Taxonomy (NCBI): domain Eukaryota; kingdom Viridiplantae; phylum Streptophyta; class Magnoliopsida; order Poales; family Cyperaceae; genus Cyperus; species Cyperus esculentus. Next base: position 2,866,631 of record JASGLE010000021.1, read on the forward strand.
GGATTAAAGAAGGGGAAAGAATAGAACAACAACTTTAACAACAGCAACGGCTTTATGTAACGTGCCCACGAATAAAGAAGGAATTCTGGAATAGAATACTATAACTATATAATAGGCTGTTAATTGCTAAGCAAGGGTCCGGTTCTTCTGTGGCATCTGCTTTTCAGTACTGAAATGTACCTTGTGTTTATGTGGTACAGCCTACAGGAGGGTAATCACAGAAGAACAGTAAACAGAAACTAACAATAACATATTTTCCGGAGGAACCTAATGATGGAATGGAACTCACAATAAGATGTATTATTATAGAACGGTATTAATATTTTTTTTTCTCCGAATATGATGATGAATAACACGAGTAATAATTTATCGTCAACAGCTGGGCTTTGACCGCCAATTCAGGTAGTTTGTCGAGTATTTTAATTTAAATTCATTCAAGAAAGAATATTTTTTTTTTCTTTTTTAACTAGCAATTAATACAAAAGTAGTATTTTATAAACTAGTATTTATTTATAGCAAAAAGGAATGTAACATGTAAACAAGTAATGAAAATGACAGGACATGACATAGACCTTAAATCACGTACCATAATTTTCTCCTAACTATAATTATTTCAGTTAAACAACAAAACCATGTAATTCTGCAATACCTTTTTTGCTGCTAAAAGTTGGAAATTATATATACGCAGAAGCCGTGTCTGGTAATATAGTTGGTGCCAGAAAGAAAGTTTGGTTCTGGCAGTCAGGTTTTTACATGATAAATAACAAATAATAATGTACACAAATATGTTCGTCAAAGAATGGAATAAATAATTGCAAGAACCAACTCCCATATACTTAAACGTGGAAGCGAGCATGAAGAAGTGTTGTATATTCTTTCTTCACACTCACAAACGACTTAACAATAATAATTATCCGGCGGTCAAAGTGATTATCATTCCATTCCTTGTAACACCAACAACCACTTTCAATGCCAATAATTAGCACCATCTTACAGATGCCATTAAATATACTAATTAACATGCTAGCAACATTCTAATTTCTCCTACACCAATTTTAATTTTGCCCCAAAATTTATGAATACTCTGCCTCAGCTTAATTCATACTCTTTATAGAGATAAGTTTTCAAGCTTTTTAATTATGCTACATCATCATTAATCTCAACCATTAGATTTTTTTCTCTCTTCTTTATCTCAATCAAATGGCTCAAATTATTTTTCTTTCTTTTTTCATTAAAGAGATAATATAATTTGTCTAAAGAACAATTTAAGACTCACAATATTTACAACTCTTTTGTATTTTTTTAAATGAATTGATATATAGCTAAAAATATATTGTATAGAAAATATTTTAAATTCAATATTTATTTAATACAATATATATATGAAAAATGTATATTAATTTGCAATATCTATTGATTTATGCAGTATTATTTTTTCGGGGCTTACTGCTCTAGTTTTATTAATTAACACAAAATTATAAACCAAAATAAGATCTCCAAAACGGTGTACTTAGTACTTACTAAAACCATTAATATGTGCATTTAAGTAGTTATTATTATCTACATGCATGAACTATAACCATATGAAACTTGAATGCATATTAAATATAGCAACAGCATAATTTGAATTGGGGGCAATTGATACTTCATTCCTCGAGACCTAGTCTTGGGTCAAAGATGTACCACGAAATTAACAGAGAAAGTTTAAAACTTTAAATACACACACAGAATTCGAAGCACGACAGTAAACTGAGACTTGATCAAACTCCAACTCACTCTTATTTTTAATTTAATTCAATGCTGCTGTACAATCTATACGCTTTGAGGCTTTGATCAAATTGAATTTGAATCCCTAGCTCGTTCTTTATTTTTACGAATTTGAGTTATCAATTCGAGAATTTCTCCATTTGTTTAAGTATTGTTTAGTTATTTCAAGATAGATGCTGGAATTACGAACAAACGCAAATTTAAAAGTTTAAAAATTTAAAAACAAAGAAAGAGTGTGAAAAAAAAAAAGGAAAGAGAACAGATTTATGAAAATTGGCAAGAAAGGAGGGAATTTGATGGACTTACTCGATGCGTCGGATTTCCTCGAAGAACTGGAGATCATAGACGGCGTTGAGGTCGGCGAAATGCAGGATGCCGGCGAGGCGGTGGTGCTCGACGTGGCTGAGCGCGACGTTGCGCTGGTGGTGCCTCTCGGCGGCCGGATCGGTGAAGTTCTCCTTGAACGTGAGGTGGCGGTACATGATCCCCGTGCGGCGCAGCATCTCGGCGGTGGCCGTGGCCTCACCGTGCGCCTCGACGACGATCCAGACCACGGGGGACCGCACGAGCCGCAGCGTGTGCGCCATCCGGGTCAATGCCGCGTCCTTGAACCGGTCCTTGGGCCTCGTCGTTGTCACAACGATCAACAACCCTGGAGGGTTAGAATCAGGCAGATCATCGTTGTTGGATTCGGATTCGGGATCGGGGACGGACTGATCAGTGAGGATCTCGGGGAGGGGTTTGACGGTGGCGGTGGCGGTGGGGAGAGGGGAGTCGATTGTGCGATTGGGGACGGCGGTCTTCTCGAGGGCCTGGATGCGGTTGGGCTTGATGAAGTTTGTGATGGGGTGGTAGAAATGGGAGGTGGAGTAGTGGGTGGTGGTGGGAGCGAAGCCGGTGAAGAAGCCCATGACGAAGCAGAGGGAGAAGTGCAGGAGAGCCTTCTTCCACAGCTGGACCTTCTTCTTCGACGTCCGCTCCAAGGACCCCATTGGGTTGATGACTGACTGACTACTCACTCCCTTCCCTTCCTTTCCCTTCCCTTCGCTTGCTTGCTTAATTGCTTGCTTGTTTAATTGTTGATTGATAGACAGCAATTGGGGATTGCTGGTGTGGAATGGGGAAATGGGGAAGGAAGGGAATAATAATTGGGTGGTGGAGGTGGAGGAGAGAGAGGAAGGGAGAGGGAGAAATGGGAAGGAAGCAAGTGGAAGTGGGAGGTTTTATTACGAAGAAGAAGAAGAGTATATCGTATCAATCTATCGTGGTGGAGGAGGTAAAACAGTGAGAAGAAGTAAAACAAAAGAAAAAAGAAAAACAGAGGGAAGGAGCGAGGAAGGGATCGTATTTGATTTCTGTGGCATGGAACTAGTATCCAAATGTGTAACAATCGTCTGTTACAGTCCTTCCTATCAATGATCCGTGGGGTCCTGATGTCAGGGAGCTTGCATACAGTTGAGGGTGTGTAGAGGTTGGGCAGGGCGGGAGCAGAAAGGCTACACAGGGCTACAACGGCCGTATGCGGTCAGCGAGGTCAGGTCAGGGCAGGTTCCAATCATTGGGCAGTAGGTGCGGTGCCCTTTGTTTCTTTCTTTCTCTTTTTTCGGTCAGCCTTCCCGACGGACCCGCTGCTGTGAGTGAATTTCATCTTCTGTGCATTTCGGGCACTACGGTCATGTCACTTTCGTGGGGGTTCTCTTTCTCTCGCCGTGTCCTTTTCTTTTTTTTATTTTTCTTTTTGGGTGATTGCTTTTGTTTTGTTTTATATTTTTTGCGGAATGTGCGGAAGCATTTTTATTTGAGAAATTATTCCTCCCCCCTAACTATCCCCTTATCCATCCCCAAACTAAATTGGTAATATTTTCTCTTTTTTACTCGTACTCTCATAACTTTTGAGTGAATTTTTTTTTATTCTTGATCTTTTGATTGTATATAAATAAGTGTTTTGTTCGATTGAGGATGTGAATTGCAACCAATAAAAGTGATTTGTTGTATTTAAAAAAAGAATTTTTAACTAAAAATATATTGAGGTGCAGTTAAAAGGGTTTTTTAAGGGGTTCAGTAATTATCAAGTCCCTTTTTATTTGTCTTCCCAAACTTTGCGTTTGGACTTTGGATTATAATTTACGAACGATGGATTATTGTACCAGACTGCCCGGGGAATATTCCAAATATTTTGTCGGTGGAGAACTAAGATCATTATATATAATTTTTCATGTCCCAAGTTATTTGCAAGTTTATTAATTAGTTCATGCCTCAAATTGGGTTATCTGTAACCGTGTTTAATTAGCTTGTAAAGCTTGCCTCATTTTCTGATGCCAGTAATAAGATAACATTCATAAACAATAACGGTTTGGTCAGTGAAGTAAAGCTATTTTTTCTTTCAATGTTTTAATACAAGTCATTATCGATAATGAACCCTATTGCAAGTTTGTGAAAGGTATGATTAGGACACCATAAATATCACTCACTCTTGAACATTACTTGCTATGGCCGCAACAACATAAAATAATATGCTTGAACAAAATAAATCGGTATTTTGATGTGTATAATTTGGATTAAGTTGGACTGCTAAAATGTTTAATTAGAAATATATTGCCGGTATGTTGAATTAAGGATTAAAAAGGAAGAAGTTATTAAACAATAAGGACACCATGTGTTTGTAATCTGCATTTGACAAAAAAAAAACTATAAATACGTTTTGGAAATACAGTATCCAATCTATTATTTAGATTTGTACAGATCAAGTGGGATAGGTCAAGTATACAAAAACCACTATACAAAAAAAAAAAAAAAATAGTTTTGTTGGATTGTAGGTAATAATTTTTCTTTTTCCAAAATACACCAAATTTTATTAGATTATCTTTTTTTATTATAAATATCTTGTATGTCATAATAAATCTCAAATTTATTTGATTTTCAACACGCTCCTAACTCTTCCCATAATTTAATACAAAGGAGCATTATTCAATTATATACAACAACTCGTTTGGGACTACAAATCAAATCACATGCATAATTTTTTATAAAATATTTTAGCTACCAAAACATTCCGTCAAAGGTCAATTAGCCAATTGGGTTTCCGAATTACAAATTACTGCCCCAATTGGCAATTTTCAATTATTTTAATTTTTTTGAGCAAAGCCCAACGGCTCAAATATTTTTTTTTTTTTTTTTGGGGAATCAACGGCTCAAATTTTCAATTCATACAAAGTTACAAATTAAACTGATATTGACTTCTCATTCCTAAACAAAAATATAACATTTTAGTATAAATGTAAAAATATCATTAAAATACCTCTCTATTACTATGTTTAAGTTGTTAACATGCGCGTTTTCCTCTTGTGTTTGACTGTGCAAGAATGATACACCTCATAAGTCATAAGTCGTAAGTCAAATTCTACTTGAAAGTTTTTTTTTTTTTTTTTTTTTTGATTCAATACTTGAAACCGGACATCAAAATTGGGTACCAACTCAGTCCCAACTAAGCAGCAAACACGGCTATATATATATATATATATATAGTTAAACTATTATACTAACGTTAGCATTTCGGACCGAAATGCTAACGCTTCAAATTTTATGTTATCGTATCGAAAATTACGATTTATGGTGCTCAATAAATTTTTTATATGAAAATATTGGGGAATAAAAAAAAATTTTATTTTTAGAGTTTTCTAAGTATTTGTTTTGAATTTTAGAAAAGAACTCATAAATATTAATAAAATATTGATGTTTGTAAATGCTATTTTCAACTTGTGCTCATACTTAATATTATACTCTGCTTATTGTTAACAACTTATATATCATCATCTCGTAAAGGCAAAGGAAAGGAAAGGAAAGGAAGAAGAAAAAATAAGAAAAGAAAAGGGTGGCAGTTTTTGTTTTGTTGGGAAGGCAACGCGGCAACAAAAATTGCAAAGTGCTTATCCTCTGCTGTAAGGTACGGTACCATAAAGCACACAGATCATTTGATCGCCTCTAGGTTCGTGCAAGATCAAATCTCGAGACGATCCAACGGTCTATATGCTTCATAGTTTATTACCTTAGGCCCTGTTTGGGACAAGGATAAAGTAAAGAGATAGGAGGGATAAATTTAATGGGGCCTTATCACCAGTGAGACTGGTGATAAGAAGTTATCCCCTATCTCCCACTTTATCTCCCACTTTAACCCAATACCAAACAACCCCTTGAGGAATAGAAGAGAATGTGAAATCAAATCAGTGTGGTGGAGTGAGAGAGATTGAGACTTGAGACAGCGCATCTCTACCTGGCATTTTTGGTGCATTCATTCAACAAGGTCAACATGTTAATTGCATTACAAACCGCATGAGATATTTTAAAACATGTTTGAAATTTGAAGGCAAATTATTATTGTGTGTACAAGCTAGGAACCAAGAGAGTGTACGGTGCAAGATTAATTCATGAAAATAAATAAAATATGTCATGCATTTTTGTTTATAATGTTTTTGTGATTTTGTTTGAATTACAACATGGCAGGGACAACTGAGATTTAAGGGGTGCGACTAATTCGCAGATTTTGTACGCCTATTTTCTGTCAAAGGACAGCTTTAATTTTTTTGTTTTAAATAGTTTTTCTAGTGTATTGTCAAATCTCCATACTACTTAATAAAATAAAATATATAATATTTTAAAACAATCTTTTTATTTATATGAGCAGCAATTCCCCCCTTAATATAATATCAACAAATGATCTGACAAATCCAAAGATAAAAAAAAAAAAAAAATTTCTACTTACGCGCATTGGTATTCTAAACCAAAAAATAAATAAATACATATACATATAGAACTAGACTATTATACTAACATTAGCATTTCGGACCGAAATGCTAACGCCTCAAAGTATATGTTATTGTGTCCGAAATCACGATTTATGGTGATCAATAAATTCTTTATATAGAATTATTGGGGAATACAAAAAATTTTCATATTTAGAGTTTTCTAAGTATTTGTTTTGCATTTTTTTGAAAATAGCATGTACCAATATCAATATTTTATTAATATTTATGAGCTCTTTTCTAAAATTCAAAACAAATACTTAGAAGACTCTAAAAATAAAAAAATTGTATTCCCCAATATTTTCATATAAAGAAATTATTGAGCACCATAAATCGTGATTTCGGACATAATAACATATAATTTGAGGCGTTAGCATTTCGGTCTGAAATGCTAACATTGGTATAATCGTCTAGCTCTATATATCAATAATATATATAGTTTAGAACAGAGATATTGGTGGAAGAATATAAAAGCTCTTAGAAAACTAATCAAACATTTTATATCAACTTAATTACACGGTATGCTCTTCTCTTAAGTTAAGATGGCTTAACTGACGAGCACATGCAAATGGGACAAATGCCAAACTCTGTACAAATTGAGCTGGTTGCAGACTTGCAGTGGGGATGTGTGTGGGAATATTTGTTTCGGTTCCTTCAAATTGTGTCGGTTTGCGGTGCTGCTTGAATACATACATTACTAGCTTGGCTTCTCGGGTTCGGGTACAGCCGGATGCAATACCCACCTGCCCGTTTATTTTTTTTACCCGTCTTATTTTTTTTGAGATAAATATGAAGATCAAGCCAATCAAACTTAAATCCTTACTCTAATAAAAGGAGATTGAATTTTTTGACATGAAAGCTCTATCTTTCCTAAAGAATAAATCTTAGCCATTGATTGTTTACTTAGATTGATCACCATCGTTGACGTACTTTAATGTCTCAACCCATTAAAACTTAAGGCACATATCGATTTTCTCAATTCAAGACACATTACATGTTATCTTAAAAATTTATTATAACAAATAACAATTTGCAAGGCATAGACTCTTTACTAGTATTTATAAAAGACCTCCATCTGAGTTTTGAACTCCGACCTTCCACACGGAGAATATTACTCTTAGCCACTAGACTAAAGGTTGTCTTTTTTTTTTTTTTTTTACCCGTCTTAATCTTTGTAGTTCAGTAGTTTGTCATTTATATATTTGGATCTCCAATAATGGAGGGCATAGCTGCAATATAACACATTTAATCACACCTTGGCATTATTGATGTTTTGAGTTTTTGACATCATAAATTACAAGTAAAATCTTGGTTTTTTGACGTCTACATGCAACTATTGTTTTTTATTGTTGGTTTGACAAGTTGTATAAGAGATATGTTACATGCATTATTTGTGTACATCATGCCAAATTTTGTTTATTTTGGGGTGACATATTTATACTTGTAGTATAATTTGCATTGAAAATCATCAGTGTAACTACTTTTACATTGTATTTGTTATTCTAAATAATCTTTCTTATTTCACGATTTCCAAAACAATATCAAATTATGATACTAATAATTTATGTAAGAATGTTGTTTGTTTAAGGAGAATTATTTGAGCAAATTATCAAAAACTTAAAGCAAGCAAGCAATAATGTTAGAAGACAAGATAAGCTAAAGAAGATGGCAATATATCAAGATTTGGATTAACTTATCATTGATTTGTTAGTTTAAATATAATAGTGAATTTATGTAGAGTTACATAGTTCAAACATTCACTATTGATGGCATTGAAAAGCTCAAAACAATGGAACCAGCCCCAGATTCTGTTATAACGGAATCACTGTTCCGTTATAACGGAACATTCCAACGGTCATATTACAAATTTCAAACGGTCAAATGTCACATTCAAAGTACTGTTAGTAAAGTCCACCCTTTCATTAAACGCAAGGATATAATGCGTTATAACGGAAGACGTCAACTTTGTTCTAGTGGCTCAAGTCCAACGGAACCTAGATCTGAGCTGTAGGCTAGGAGTTACGGGACCGCTTTAAATACCCTTCTCTCCCAAATCAAAGAAGTACTTTTTCCCTACTTTCAAAAGCTGCTTAAAGAGAGCAAACCCTAGAAACAAAACTTCATTGTTGCTTGAGCTTTTCATAGCTAAATCTTTGTGAATCAAGCCTCAACTACACCATAAGTTGTAGATCTTGTAAGAGGGTTAGTTTGAGAGCTAATTTTCTTTTTGGAGCTTGAGTTTCGTCTCTCCTCCAATCTTGGTGACGGCCCATTTCTTGTGTACGAGATCATTGAGTTGTGTACTCCTTTCTTTGTGGGTAATAAGAAAGACGCACTACCGAGTTGGTAGCGGTACTCCGGGGACGTAAGCCATTTTGCCGAACCTCGTTAACAAATCGCGTGTCTCCTCTCCTTGTTTGCATTTTCTCTTACTCATCTCTCTTTACTTTATTGCAAACTTGTTTGGCCATAGAATTGAATTGTTTTAAGGTTTGGCCTAAATTACCTATTGGGCGAAAATTGCTAAAATTGTTTAAGACACCGTATTCACCCCTCTAGGCGCCATTAGGGACAACTTATTGGCAATTATTTTGAGTCACCAATTTACTAACTTTGGTACTTCTAACTTCTAATAAATGTTGTCTATATTCACAGTGAAATCACAAGGCCGGGGCATATATATATAGAGGAGGGATCCATTGACAATGGATAACTTGACAATCTTGATAATCCCACTTTTAAAAAATTTATAAAAAATCATAAAAAATCTTAAAAATAGAAAAAAGTTTACGGAAGTATTGCTTAACTTATAGATTGATTATGTTCAATTTAAACAACATTTAATAGCTCTTTAAAGATCCGTTAAATTATAATCGTTGAAAAGTGCACAAAAATTTGATAAGTCATTAAACGATGTTCAAATTGATTGAAAACTGAAACACTATCAATCTATAAGTCAAATAATATATCTATAAATCATTTTTCATTTTTAAGATTTTTTTAAAAGAGGCATTGTCAAGATTGTCAAGTTATCCATTGTCAATTGATCCCTCCTCTATATATATATATATATGGCAATGAACCTCATTTATGCATGAAGGATATATCATAAAAACTGATGAGTCTTCAAATTAATTTTGATTAGTTTTAATTTGTTTTTTGAACTTTTTTACGTGGCCAGTTTATAACAAATGGTCACATAGAATCAGGAAAACTTTATTAATTAGTCATAACACATGGTAATTAAGAAAATGGGGATTTAGGTAACATGGACTCTATTTGTACTAAGGTTTTGGCCGGACAATTATGCTTTAGTGATGTCATTAAGTTAATTATATTGGTTTTTTTTTTATTTGTCAATGCTACACTATATATCACGAGCAGCACAAGTTTGGTAAACTATTAATTTTTGTAATAAAATTTGCCATGAAGTCTAAAAGTTCATATTTGTCAAAAAATAATTAAATAGTTAATTGTTGGTGTACATATGCCAGTCAGATATTGTTTTCCTTGTACCCAACTATGATATATCAATCCTGCCTAATGAAAGAGATATATATTGTGCTTTTTCTGAGATTACAATGCAAGTCATCATAACGCACTTCTTCTCTTGTCATTTTTTTTTTTTTTTATGAATCATGATTATTGTGCAATAACTTAACTTGCTATCTCAAGAAAGAAATTTGTTACACAACAAACCCTTATCATAATAATAATAATAAAAAAAAATGTATATAATTATATCTGACGTTTAATTCCCTTGTCCCTATCAGAATTAGAAGAAAACAATTAATTTTGCATGTTGGTGTTCAACCTTAATATATAACGTAAATCATGCATGCTTCTGATGGACTCAAATGTTATTTTCCTCTCCGAAATCCATTTAAAAACTACCAAACAACCAACAAATAAAAAATCAATGGATGCGACGTATATTGATCTTAATTATTTGATTTCAATTTTGAAATACCATCATAATTTTACTTAAATGAAAAAAAAAATAGATAAGTATATACAATTTCAAAATAGATAAGTATATACCATCATAATTCCCTTGTCTCCGTCCTATTGACTTATATCTCTAATTTTAAAATATTAATAGTCGATCCAAACCGTTGATTATGATCTTCATATACAATTTTACTTGTAAACCAAATTTTATATTTTTTTGGAACTTGTTTTTGGTATTTTTTTTTAGATTTTTTAAAATGTCACTTATTTAAATGACACATAATGTTTTAATCAAGCGACTTTTGAAAATATCTTAAGAATAGTAAAAAGTTACCAAAAATTTTAAAATTTGGTTTACAAGTTAAATTGGATATAAAGATCACAGTGAACGGTTTTGATCAACTATTAATATTTTGAAATTTGAGATATAGCCAATAGTACGGGGCATATTTGTATTATTAATAGTACAATAGCCTCACTCAATATATATTTCAACATTTTATTTTCAGTACTTGACAATTAACTATGACACAGAAATACAGTACTACTTTAATATGAGATGTTGAGGCAAATTATTTGTGTAGTGTTGGGTGAGTTCAATTTCAGCAGTGTACTAGAACCTATTCCATCTGCTTGATTAGTTCTCACGGAATTTCTGTTTGTAGTACAAGTAAACCATTTATATGCACGAAAATCATTTTGTATAACTAATTAATTATGACTAGCAACTACTAAGTACTGATTATGGTAATACTATCATATATCGACTTGTGAGAAACCTAATAATAGAGTCCGGCTACGGTGCTTTCGTAAGTATTTCGGACCGAAACGCTTACGTTTTAAATTCAAAAATCTGTCGTCCGAAATTTAAATCCAAATAGCTCATAATAATATTGACATAATTAACTCGTAGAATCCCAAAATTTTCTAATATTTTTAGAAAATTTTAGCTATTTTTAATGATATTTTAAAGATTGACATACAAAATTGATTTATTTTTAATTATTTAAGAGCCATATTTCGAAAAATCATTAAAAATAATAATAAATTTTCTAAAATGGTAAAAAATAGAATTTTACAATTAATCAATGGGCCTCTCATGCACGACTGTACGTGCATGTATAAAGTTTCTGGCTCATGATCTCCTGTCACCTGTGCAAATCACAACACCGACACTTTGCAAATAATGAAGACAAAGCATATATATAATTATCACTTAACAGTTCATGTATTGATCAAATCTGTTTGAACGGAGAAAAGTAACAAGTCAACCAGAACAGGAATATATACGGTCGAGTGACGCAATGTTCAACTCTCTGCATAATTGCAACTTAATCCTGTCAAGTGAAATTAACTAATCACTGTGTAAATTGTAAATTGTACTTTTAAGTTGTAGCCGAATAGTTGTTGAAGCTGGAAACTTAATTGGAATTTGATGTTTTATTTGTTTGGGTGTAAAATTGAGAGATTACCGGTATTCATGCATGTTGGCATACTATAATTGAAATGAGCTAATATATAATGACATTGTAATTTACTAATTAGCAAAAATTTTGCTAGAAAATATTAGCCAACTTGAATAATAAAATATATTTCTTAAGATACTTTTCTGAGGTAGTATTTATGGAAGGGATCAGTTGACAATGACTATGTTGACTATGTTGACAATTTTGACAATTAAAATTCAAAATAAATCTTAAATATAGAAAAATTCTAGAGATGTAATATTGAACTTATAAATTGGTTGTATTTCAAAATTGAACCAATTTGGATGCCATTTGATAGGTCAACAAATTATTTTGTGCAAATTTCAATGGTACTAACTTTAAAAATTGTCGATAGAAAATCATATATGAGGAGGGATCCGGTGCCAACGCTCCAACGGTGCTAACGATACCAATGAGCAGATTTTCATATCCAAATTTTGATTTATATGGCTCAATAAATTCTTTATATCAAAATCTTATAGCATGCAAAAAATTTTCATTTTTGGAGATTTGTAAGTATTTATTTCGGATTTTCTAATAGCAACTATACAATTTTAATAAAATAATCAATATTTCATATATAACTTTTGGAAAATCCGAAATAAATACTTAAAAATCTCTAAAAATGGAAAATTTTTGCATGGCACATGATTTTGATATAAAGAATTTATTAAGCCATATAAATCAAGATTTGGATATGAAAATCTTTCCGTTGGCACCGGATCCCTCCTCTTAATTACATAAATTGATTGGTAATAAATATAACTAATCTACAGTTCTAGTTTTTCAGTTTTTTATAGATGTCTTTTTCTTTCTATTTTTTTTTTTCTAAAAGTTCATTATCAAGAGTGTCTATACAAGGATTGCCTAACTGCTTCCTCCCCTTATATTTATTTTTATCACACACATTAATTAATTCTTTTAAAAAACAAGCGATGATACAAATACAATTTATCTCATGCTACCATAAATCAATCTCAACCTTACTTTTCAGCGTATAACTAAATGTACATATATATTATCAAACTAAATATAATTTATAAGGTTGTTAGGTACGATATATATCTATATTTCCATATATAACCGAGTATGCATTTATGCGATTTGTTGGGTTATCAAATAAATGTCTTCTTGTCGATTGGATCTGAAAAATAATAATAAACTAAACAAACTATAACATATATATTATAATCATGAGTATCTTTATCATTAATTAAAAATATCTTAGTAATTCAAGATATATATATATATATATATACATGCGGAGAGTTAGGAGTGGATGTGAAAAAGAGAATACCAGACTTTGGTGCTATTAGCTGTCTCCTTTTGTCTTTTCGGGCTCTCAAGCTCAACATTTCCAACCATTCATATTAAATTAGACCCCATACATATACATATTTCTTATATATATATATATACACACGACAAGAACAGATGTCCCTTTTGTTTTTGACAAATTAAGTGACGGAGTGTGATATGTGCAAAATGCCACTATATATCCTGTTATTAATTAGCAAAATTAGTTTGTGAGGTTTTCTCAAGTCAAGAAATAAAAGAATATGATGGTTTGGTTTTGCCTACCTTGTACTTGTACTTCACTAAACTTAATTTGCGTACATTGGCAATTTGCGATACATAAGTCTACGCTTGAAACTTGTAAGAGATAGTGACTGCGTACCGGTCTAGTTATAATTATAATTTTTTTTTAACAAATAGTAGTTATCAACAGGGAATATTTCATTTGGCTTTAGACAGCTTATGGACACAAAAAGAATATTAATAAGATACCATTTTAATATTTTATGGATGCTAGGAATTATTATTGTCCTTTTTTCTCGAAATCTTTGCAGTAGCTACAAAGTTGTATGCGCGAGTATCGAACTCTCGACCTTTGGGTAAAACAACAGTTGTAGGACTTCTCTCCTAGCCAACTGAGCTACTACCTGTTTCCCTAGGAATTATTTATTGTCTATAACCATAAATGAAATTATTTATAACTAATTATTCCATGGATGCTAGGCATTATTATTGCCCATAACAATAAATGATATTATTAATAAGTAACCATTCCATGGATGCTAGCAATGATTATTGCCCATAACAATAAATTAAATTATTATTAACTAACCATTTCGTGGATGCTAGGAATTATTACTGCCCATAACAATATTAAATGTTCAAATTAAATGTGCATGCATTCGATGCCTTTGGTAGTGGGCAATATTTTAGATTAAAGAGGTGTTAAAATGTAGGTAGAATAAAGAAATTAACCTAGTATTTGGGAAACAGCATTGGTTGGTTTAGGAACAAAATAAAATATAAAAAAACATGATTCTTTGAGCAGAGAACCATCAGAAAAAAGAAAAAAGTTTACAGCAGTTATCTGACAAATTATGAATAAATGAGAGCACCTAATGGATTGAAAAGCAAAGCCCAATATTAGATACTTAAAATGTTGATACAAAAAAGCCCAATTGAATACAAAAAAGCTCGTCTTCCTGTGATGTCTCTAATTCATATGAAATTCAAGCCTTTAAAACTTTCTACAAAGGACGGACCATATATAATTTGAAGCCCATTTTGCGTTCATATATAAAGAAGGTAGAACCCAATAGAAACGTTGCAACAAACATATAGCACAAATTAAATAGAGAGATCAGTTATATTTCCCAACCTGATGCCCAAAAGCCCAAAATATTTGGTGCTCTTCTATTCTTTCCATAACCCAAAATGACTTGTGTTTTAGGGAAAGTTAAACTGACCTGAACCTGAATGACTTAAAACTCAGATGACCCAGGAATGGAGGTGGAAAATGTGACCAGAAAAACCCGCAGCTTTATACTGTGAATACATTCGATTCAAATCAGAAGAAGGGGCTGATTATAGCAATCCAATTTAGCAATTGCTCCGAGACAATATGTTCAGTTGCAGAATTTAACTCAGGGACGAGCTCAGAATAAGGACTTACCGATCTGTAGAAGTGAGACGTAATATTATATTATAGAATCAAAGATTCAGACTTCAGAGTACATCCCAAATAATGTATCACTGTAATTAAAATTTCTAGTCAAGTTCTCACCCTAGTTAAGGTTAAGCATTTAAGAGCTCGTTCGGTGGTGTTAGTGGCTTAAATATTTAAGCATTGCTAAACCACACCGGCCCGTTCGGAAAAGAAAAAAAAGGGTTTAAGAAAACTTAAGCCTTAAGCCATATATAGATATGGCTTTCTTAAGCTCCGGGCAAGGCTTAAGCTCTGGTCAAAAGGAGAAACTTTTAATCCGTGCTAAGGAACTTGCGTTCGGAAGGATTAAGAGGCTAAAGAAGCTAAAAAAAGTCTAAAGAAGTTTAAGAAGGGGTTACCGAACATACACTTAATTAACTTTAAGCACACTTTTTTTCTTTTTCATTTTCTGGAGCTTTCTGTGAACTAAGAAGATCATTTTGTGCAGAGTTAACTGGACCTCGGATTGGATAGATTCTAAAGTAAAAATGCAAAAACATATAGATATTGTTCCTGTATAAAGAAATCAGATTCTTATGTCCAAAATTTCGATGCCCAACCATCGACTAAAATGCAAAATTAACTAACAAAAAAATAAAAAAATGAAGGAGAAGATCCTTTCGTATGGTTGCTAGCGCCATGGATTTGGCATTACCCAGATTGCAGGAATGATCTCGTCATCTCCTTCAAGCTTGAAACGCCGCACAGTTCCATCTTCCATGCTGTACACCCCCACGTCATGATGTAACTCTGAAGGTGCAATTCTATCTTCCATGTTGAGTACATAGTCAACCACTTCATGATGTATATCTGGAACTACATTTCTTTCTCGGAAGTTGATAAGATGGTCGACAATTTCATCGTCGGTAAAGTAGATGCTATTACCTCTGCAGTTCGGGTACAATCTCGCGGGAAGAGATAGTGAGCAATTAAGCCCTAGAAACACAATCTCATCCCCGAGGCTCTTTATTTGTACCCATTGGTATTCTGCATTGAGCTCTTTAATCCAACCTTCTGTAGTGGCACACTCGGCGTACAAACTTGCAGGCAAAATCCTTTTTCGAAGCTCGAACACATTGAATCCAGTGGTTTCTTCTGCCCACCTACTTCTCTCAATTTGCAATAGCACACCGGCTTGTGATGCCACCAAATATCTACGATGCTCAAAACCTTGGTGAGGAAAATGAAGTGGCGGCTCAGCTATGATTTTTACACTGTAATTGTCATTACCATCCTCTTCACATGAAAACGTCACTCCATTGTAATCGACAACAAAAAACTTATTATCATCGTTCACGACATCTGTAACGTAATAGGATGAACCGTTTACATTTATCCATTTGTCACCTCCCAATTTACAGAAGGATAATGTTTTATGGTCTCCAACAATAGCCATTACCGTACAGTCTTTTGAAGATATCGCTGGCGTAGCTGATAATATTACCTTATAGACATACCAGAATTGATCAATAGGTAAACCATCCCGTTGTCCTACAGGATAATAAACTTTTTCGAAAGAACTAAGAGGTGGAAGTTTTATAACATCTCTTGTAATTGGATTTAAAAGTTGCAGGTTCTTTTTCCCGAAAATATCCACTGCGATGAGCCAACCGCAACAGGAACCACAGTACCACTTATTGACTCTTTCTGGAAGTTCTATCATAGTTCGGTTTGTTTCGTCGGTAATAGAATTTATGTTAAGTTGTTAACAGAGCTAGCATCTTCCTTACAAGACAGGAGCAACAACGCGACTCCAACTGGCCGAGGTAAACACAAGGACATCGGGAGCTTATCCGGGAGATGTTGATGATTTGCTAAGTAAACGGACCGTGAGGCTTTGCAAACCCCACCGAATTGCAAGAACTCATCATGGGACATCTTCTTCAAAATAAGCTCCATAATTTCATCAGGTAGATTTAAGAAAGTAGCCATGATGAATATTGCTTGAGAAAAACTTTCAGTAGGTGTGAGTTGTGACTTATTTGATTGAGATCAACTGAGGAGAGATTACCAACACAAGAAGAGAAAATGCAAAACAAAATATAATAGAAAAATATATATAGAAGAAGTACTATAATTTGTATTTTTTGAATCAAAGAGTGAAATACATACTTCTGATAAGTAATCTTGCATATATATTTATAATAGGGAGAACTAATAATAGAAAACATATAAATGTAATGACTCATGGTAATAATTATCGACCGTATTTTCTTATATTTGCAGTCATATATGATATTTTTTATTATAAATAGCTATACTATTTTTATTACCCATTTTTATATTAATTTTTTTCTCAAAAAAGTAGAGATTGAGTATTAAGAATTAACAAAATAAAATCAATCTTTGTCACATTAAAAAAATATGATAAATTTGAGCATGCATATGCCAACTATAATATTAGAAAAAAGAAAGTGTTTTGTGACAATATACCAACTTCTGTTTGTTTGATAAATAATTTTGAGAAATTTGGGCCGTATGATCTATATACCCGGCTAATTAATTTAGATTGTACAATTACAGTTGATAACTAAAGCTATTTTTACAATATACAAGCTACAAATATAAGCCGAACGAATTTTGTGAGATGCAACTGTAACATTCATTAAAATATTTTCGGATTAAGCCCAAACCTTTCTATGCTACATATTCTCATCCTAATAATGTAGTACAATTCTTATTAGGTAAGATATGAAACTTACCCTTTATCAATTGAATACAGTAACCAACTTGGGACCGTGCCTTCTCGCCTCTACCTTCAATATATATATTAGTCAAGCTTGGCACAAGGATCCATATATTATTAGAGGAGGGATCAAATAACACACTATTATTTTGACACAAATGTTACACTAAATCATATAAATTTATAAAAAATCTTAAAAATAGAAATCTTTTATAAACATATTCATTTGCTTATAGATTGATTGTGTATCAAATTTTATTCAATTTTAGTGTCATTTGATACTCCATCAAGAATCATTAAATTTAGACCGTTATAATTACTATATAAACTTGATGGTCGTTGATGGAGTATCAAATGACACTCAAATTGAATGAAATTTGAAACACAATCGATCTATAAGTAAATAAAGATGTTTGTAAAAGATTTTCTATTTTTAAGATTTTTTATAAATGTATATGATTTTGTGTAACATTTGTGTCAAAATTTTGTGTGTTATTGGATCCCTTCTCATATTATTATTGGCAAAGTGCAACAACAAGGAAGTCATACCACTCGCAGCGAAGTGCTAGTCTACCCTGGTCCTTACTCCTAATAAAAAGGAGATTTGATTTTTTGACATAAAAATTATTTTCTAAAGAAGAAACCTCAGCCGTTGATTGTTTACTTAGATTGATCACCACCGTTAACGTACATTAAGGCTCATATCAGTTTCCTCACAAGGGATGAGTGCTTAGCCCTTTATTATAAATAATTTCAGCCCAAAACAAGACGTGAGCTCTTTACTAGTTATAATAATACGACTAATACGTAGTGCCCATAGAAAAAACATCCATAACGTCGGTAAGTTACATTTAGGAATGTATCTGTTACATTTCGGAGTGTATTTGTTACATTCCGTACACATATGTGGATGTATGGACGATTTTTCAATGCACGCAAGATGTTTCTCTAATAATATATGTTTCTTTGAGCAGAGAACCATCAGAAAAAAAAAAAAAAAGTTAGAATAAACTAGAGCACCTGATTGATTGAAAAACAAAGCCCAGTATATCAGATGCTTAAAATGTTGATACAAGCAGCCCAATATATGGAAAATAAGTGTGACGTCCAACATAATCAAGACAATTAAGCTCTCAGGCATAATTATCTCAGAAGTTATTTATGTTATTCACTTAATGCTACTCGTAGCCATGTTATGTAATCAAGACAACTTATGCTACTCAACCCGAAAAACCCGCCCGACCTGACCCGAGTTTCAGAGAAAACCAAACCGACCCGACCCGATCCTAAACCCTAGACCCGACACGGGTAAGTGAGACTGACCCGAAATCGACCCTACCCGACCAGACCGGAATTAATAGAGATGCAAAATCTAACCAGACCCCAAAAACCCGCCCGACCCGACCCGACACGACAATATGCCACCTCTAGAAAATGGACACATGGAAGCTAGTCTTCCTGGGATGCAAATTGTGTAATTGAGCCCAGAGAGTGATGTATTGTGAAATTCAAGCCCTCAAAACTTTCTACAAACAACGGACCATATAATTTGAAGCCCATTATATTGTTCGTTCATATACAAAGAAGGTAGAACCCAATAGAAACGTTGCAACAACATTCTATATAGCACAAATTAAATAGAGAGAGTTTCAGTCATATTTCCCATTGATGCCCGGAATCCCAAAACCATTAGTTGGTCAACAACAGTTCTTATACAACCCAAAATGAGGCCTTATTATTTGGTGCTCTTCTATTCTTTCCATAACCCCAAAATCATGAGCTTATAATTGTGGGCTGTATGCAATTAAAGTCTTCAAGTAAAATTCGCTAGCTCCTGAGATTTCATACCCCCGGCTGCATGTACTGCAAAATACGTCAACCGTTGGATCGTCTCGAACTTGTGTCAGCTTCGGATCTCGAGACAATCCAATGGCTCACATTGTGACCTGCAAAATGCAGTAAGTTAAGAGGATTAGTACTCAGCTGCTGATCAGAAAGTTTCTAACTTTGATACTAGTAGCACTAGTCATATACTTGGTTGAAAGTTGAAACCACCGATTAATTAGGCCAGCGCATTTAATTAATTAATTAATTAGCCATCCAGAACGTAATGAACATTATTTATATATGACACCAATAAACCATAGAGCTTGACGCACCAGCTGTTCACCTCAGCAAATTAATTAATTTGGTCAAATTATGTGAATTATATTAGAGGAGGGATCCAATAACCATGATTATTGGTGACCATTTTATTATTTATACATAAATTGGTAAATCCAAACCGTTAGATGTATTTTGAATCATCTCAATAATATATACACAAAAAATGATAAAATTTTAACGTTGTTTTGATAGTCATCAAGAGAGGAGAAAAAATCATAAAATTTGAACCGTTGATTTTTGTTAATGCTTGATACATAGGTACATAAAATTAAAATGCTATAATTTTTTGTTATACATAAAATATGATAAATACAACTTATTCTATTAATTATTTTTGTTATGGAAGAGTTTAATATGTATTTATTTAAGATTTAATTTCACGGTCACCGATCGGTCACAAAAAATATGGTTATTTGATCCCTCATTATATTATATAAATCAATTTTACCCTGATAATTCCCTACTCCAATAATGTAATCATCAGCAGCTAGCTGCAGTTTCTTTCTTTTTCCACCCATTCAAATTTGTTAGTTAGACGAAACTAAAACCTTATACTTATTAAAAATATCATTATGGTACGTACTGATTATAATGGCACTAAAATTAGCAAGTGGTTATATATATTTCTCACTAGCTAGTCATCACCAACTTAATGTTTACAATAATAATATATATTCGTGTCAAATTTCGGACCCTGACGACATTGGCCTATATATCTATGGCAAGTTGTATTAATTAGCACGTACGTACTATATAAACTACTAATTAATATTGTTTTTAGTTTTGTCATTTTTTGCCACATGCAATTAAATATAATGTACCTTGCAATACTAAAGTCTTCAAGTCTAAGATCATTTTTTGGATTTGTAATTTGATTTGAAGATACATTGTATTTAGTTGGTCCACTTTATATATTTTTAAAAGTAATTAGTGCTGAGAATTGAATTCAGTGGTTCTAGATTTATTGATGGTTGTACATATATATATACGTGCCACTTTCAAAAATACAAAACATATATTTAGAATACTCAAAAAAATGGAAAATTTTTGTATTAATTCGCTGATATTTTTATATGAAGAATTTATTGAATGCTACAAATCATGATTTCAGATACGTAACATATTTTTTAAAGCGTTAGTATTTCGATTCGAAACGTTAACGTTAGCATAATAATTTAACTCAAATTCATTAATTTCTTTTTTGACATCTCTATAGGAATTTTATTAGTATTAAACTATTAATTGAAGACATCAAAGCTCTCAAAATCACCATAATGCGGATAACTATGCCCAAGTTATTGACCTACACGTGTTTTTTTTTTTTTTTTTAAAAATCGAATATTGATATCTCGATATATATTAATTCTGTTAGTAGTGTATCGTACAAATCAACAATTTAGTTAACTCATGATCTGTATTTTGTTTTGAATGGCCAGGGACCAATTTTAATGAGAAAAGTGGTACAACTTTATTTCCACTTATTATGCCTTGCTATACTATAGTTGTTACTGTATTTCCACTTAGCAAACTTCTCCTAGATAAGCGCTACAATTGAAGGACCCCCCCTCCTCTTAAGGGCATTTTAATTCCCCTCATTCAATCTAGCTTTTATATATGCACTCACTTAGAAAGACCCATAAAAACAAAACAAAATAAAATAAAATAAAAGAGTATTTTTTTCCTGTATATATATATGATTAAGAAGCTAGCTAGTATCTAGTTTCTATCTATTTATGCCTAATCAATTAAAATGCAAGGTACCTAACATACACGTAATGCAAGTAGTCTACAAGGAATGATAAATTTCAAGACCTAGTTGAGCTCAACAAAGGTACTGAAGTGCCTTCCAACTGCATACATACTTGAGCTGCCAACCTTGCCTTGCAAAGTTGCAATGCTTGTCATTTTCAACCATGTACAAAAGGGGCTTTTTTTTTTTCCTCAGGAAGTAACATGTCAAGAATATATCAAGATGGAACACAGAGAAAGCCGGAGGAGAGAACAAGTGGCAAACTAAAGTGGTGCAATTGTATGTATGTATATCTTTTTGTAAAAGGGCTTGATTGGATTTATATATGGGATTTGATCTAAAAGAGGAGAATTCACCTCATATAAAAATCTAAACGTGGTGCATGCACAAGTATATTTTTTTAATTGAAGGCTGCTAATTAATAATTTGTATTTATTTTGGTTTAAATTTGGTGTACTTTATGAATTATCATATATAATTCGAGCACATCCAGATAAATTAAATTCAGTAATCTGGTCCATTTAAAATGCAGTTTGAACGCGTTGCACCATCTTCTCCGATCACATGGTACTGTGGATACGTACTGCAGCTAATATTGCAGCCTTTTATGAGGGGCGGATCCATAACTGATATGGAAGGGGGCCGGGGACAATTCATGGTTCCAACTTTCTAAATATTGATCCAAAATGGGTTTATAAGGGTTACTTTATGGCTTAAAAGATAAAAAAAATAATTATTATAATATACAACTTTTATATATATTCAACAAAATATATATCAAATTAAGAATTAATCACATACTTAAGTAACAAAATATTTAATTAATTAATAATTACCCATGTTTTGATGTAAAAAAAATGATTTTTAGCATCAAATTAACAAAAATAACACCAAATATGAACTTGAGTTAAACAGAAAAAAAACCGGGGTTCAACAATTTCTATCGGGCCAAGGGGGGCTGGGGCGCCCCTGGCACCCCCCTTAGATCCGCCCTACTTTTATCTATATCTATACTCCTATAAAAAACATATAAAGATTGGATATGTTCATTTGTTTCTAGTCTACTTCCGAAATGGAGAAAAATTATCACCTTGCTCTCAATGACCAAATGGCTTTTTTTAATTTTTCCATCTTTTCACTTCCAACACAAATCCCTTCGAACGCACCCCTATCTCTCCTAGTCTGATTACTTTTCTATTTTCCTCTCATTGTGATCGATGGAAAAAAAAAAAAACATTGCTATTCAATGTTTACTTTTGTTCTTTGCAATTCGGTATGACTTTTCTCTTTGATCCATCGCCTTATATGAAAAAATGATAGAGGTGGCAAATCGGGTGGGCGGGTCGGGTTCAGGTTCGGGTCAGGTCAATTTGACCTTCTAGAAGATCTCGGGTCGGATTGGGTCGGGTTCGGATCAGGTCGGGTCAGGCTATGCCACCTCTATGAAACGGTCACACTTCGCTCCTACTCCAGCGTGCTTGACTGACAGGCCTCAACCTCGATTATTTCTAAGATGGAGAGTCCGTGACGCTTCACTCAATTTTATAATTCTATCTTTCTATCTCTACTATATATTATTAAAAAATAATTTATTGTTTTGATTTTAGTTTAAAAGGCTCGCCAATGGGCGGGT
This sequence comes from Cyperus esculentus, assembly GCA_030179965.1. Lineage (NCBI taxonomy): Eukaryota > Viridiplantae > Streptophyta > Magnoliopsida > Poales > Cyperaceae > Cyperus > Cyperus esculentus. Next base: position 2,889,871 of record JASGLE010000021.1, read on the forward strand.
TTCTTGATAGTTATTAAGAAAATGCGGTTAATACCATAATTAAATTAAGACAAGGAATCCCTTAAAAATATTGTTCATGACCATCTTGATAAAAAAATTGATAAAATCTTTAAAAAATGGTAAAAATTGAAAAACTTTCATGAAAAATATTGTTGTGGAGCTTATAGATTGAACAAGATTTAAATTTGAAGTAATCTAAGTATATATGCATGTGCGATGATCTACCAAAGACCAGCAAAATTTGAACGTTTAAAAGTTTATAAATTCAAGTTTTTGTGCAAGTTTTATTTATTTTGGTTGAGATAAAGTTATTTTATATTTTAATGCAATAATATTCTTTTGAATTTTTAATACAATTTTATCGAAAATAATAAAAAGAACTATCAAGATGTCATAGAATTAACTTGTTTATTCAATATCACTAACCAATACAAATTACAATTAAAAAAATAAAAAAATCCTCATAAATAGCATGACTAATTAATATGAGGTATACCACGTACAAACACTTAATTAACAATTTGTAAGAAAAAAATTGAAATATGATTAAGAAAAAACTGTTTCCAATCTTCAACTAAAATTTGAAATAATTCTTGATATTTTTGTAGTGCTTGTACTTTATGTACATCTTTATTATGATTTGTATGATGGAGCAAAGATCAATTTATGCTTTTTATATGCTTAAAAAGAAATAAAAAGAATATATATGTATATATGTATAAATAGAGTAATATATTTGGATTTAAATCAAGGAACAAATTAGAGGTGGGACTCACTTTATTTATTAGTACGCAAATTAAGCGATTGTTCATATACAGTGAAGTAGTGAACGCACTAATTAATTAAATAGCGACAGTTCCTTAAACATGTGTCGAGATTGAGAATAAACTCAATTCATTTGGTTAATTTCATAAATTAGCTCGCATCAATTTTCTGCTAAATGCACTGATACACAAACAAAAAAACAAACACAAGTTTTTAAACAACCAAATACATGGTAAATAATTTGAAGTAAGATAAGTGATTAGCAATGCTAAGATCGATGGATATTTTAGTGTGTATGCTACATAATTATACTATAGGCAAATTAATGTGCATGGGCCAACATTTTCTATGAAAAGAATGAATCCAAAACATGCAAGATAAATATATAAATCCTGAAATGAGGAAAGTTGCAATTGTGAAGTTAGCATATAATCTATACACTAGAAAGATGGGTAACTCTCCAAGCACCTCAACTATGCCACATCATCAATATTATTAGCCATTGATTTTGTTTAAATCTCTTCATCTACTTTAATCTAATGGTTTATATTTATTCTCTCTCCCTATTTAATAAGATGATATGATATGTCTAAGACAAAATTTAATCTTTAAAGTGGTCCAACATTTATGTACTATTATTTATAAATTATACATCATCATCATCATCATTATTCACATAAAAAAATTTTAAATTATGTTTAATTTTTTAAAATAAATATTTTTATTTTATAAGCTTTATTAATTTTTTGTTATCATATTTTGGGGCGAAGCCCGAGTTACAACTCTAGTTATGATTAATTTGGAAAACTTTGCAAGTCGGCTGGAAAGAAGATTGTCTTTATTAGTTGTTGTTTACACATTAATATGCATCGTGAACAGCAATGCAGACCGAGTAATAATAGACCTCGTCAAGATAATAATATCAACAGAAGAAAAGGCGAAAGAATGGGATGCACATAAAATAAGAAAGTGAGAGGTGATTAGAATCGAATTCACATCCGCTGCCATAGTTTTTCATGGCAAACTCTTGCCATACTTTTTTTAGACCTATGATAATAGGACTTACAGAAAAAAGAGATCCCCTCTTTCTAAAATCCTGGCCGTTCAAATGCATCCAACAGCCCGTTTTAATTATGGCACAATCGTGTCATAGTTTTTTATAGCAGCAGATGGGAACCCATTAGAAACCATTATACTAAGTGTCAAAGAAATGCATATGATACGGAAACATTATGCGTCCACCGTATAGACGTCCATAAAGTTACCTTTCTAAGTGTAACTGTTATATTTGGACCTACATGGGATTCATTTATCATAACAGTTGTTACTTTGATGGACGTCCACACGGTGGACGCCAGGCAGCCCTCACATGTGATATGTGCATCTTGGATTAATTTGTGTGTTGTAGTGGAATCTGTAGGAGAAGTGGGGGCAGCATCAGTGACAGTTATTCAATCATCAATTCATCATCAACATGACTCGTTTTCGAGTACTTATATATCCTCTGATGTACTGCAGTGTGCAGTTCATCACCTGAACTGTTGGATTGTCTTACGATTCATGCCGGCTCGTATCTCGAGATAATCTAATGACTCAAGTGATGAGCAATATAATACAGTACATCAGAGGATATGATATCTCGTTTTTCTGGACTTGAAGAAATTAATTCTGATTTGAGTGGGAAACTGCTAATTTCAGGGTGGAAAGTGTAATTAATTGGGGCCGAAATTAAACAATGTAATATTATTATGTACGTGGAAAGTTGAATGCCGTGTGGTGTGGCCCCTTAAGAATTGGTCAGATTTTGTTATGATCATTCAGTGTCATTATGAGACCTTTATTTGAAAAATACATGTGAAAATCAGAAAGTTTTGTTTTTTTTTTGTTAGCTAGCCCAACATGAGATTGCAGCTAATATAGCAGATTAGTACATAACACATTATAAATATAATTAAATTATTTAATGGTGTGTGTTCATGTTGAATTTGGAACTTTAATTTTTTTTTTTTTCCGAGTTATGATAAAATAAATATGTAGTACTTTTTTTATGTGTACAAGTACTTGGTGCACATGAGAGAAATGAAGAGTAGTACAATTGATATATCTCTGGAGATAAATGCGAATCTAACATATATCAATTTGATTCAATAATTAATTAAGTTGGGACTTGGCATGAACACAGTCCATTGCCAATATGCTAATTTAACAGCAAGCAAGTTATGCGAAGATTTGAGGCTTAATTGTGAAATTTGCATAAATCGTAATTAGATGACAATATTTGGATTTATATTTGAAGTATTTGAATGCTAATTAACGACTGAATGCAGACATTTAGAACATGTATTCACAATTAATTCAACTTAAATTAAAGTATCCATAAATATATTTAAAGCAAGCACATGTATAGATTCTTGAGTCATTTTAGATACATGCTAATATATAATCGCACGTTTAATCAGTTTGTTTCGATACTATAAATTACTGGTTTTTTCCATCAGCAATTAACATATGTAATTAATTCCCATCTTTTTATAAAAAAATGTAATTAATTAAAACTAACAATATATACGTGTATTCTATGGCAAATAGCATTTCAAAGAAAAAAAAATATTTTAAACTATTGGGTAGTGGAGACACAGATTATTAAATTGTTCCTAGGTTAATGACTATACCTATCATCATGATATATATCATTAATGCCAGAACATTTTGAACTCGTCAACACTGCTCTAGTGAAACTTTTATAAAAAAAAAAAAACACTGCTCTTGTGATTGTGAAGATGTAATGCTGCGGCCTATATATATATATATATGGGCCCACAAACCAGTTCATCTCAATTTGGGCTGGCAAGTTGTTCTATCCCAATTCAATTGCAATAGATATGATAATAATAATAATAATATGATCATATCTGTAGATAGGCATATATATATGGTAAATGTATAGGGAAATAAAACCATACATGAGGGTAATTGGATCGGGAATTAATTACTGTAAATTTATTAATTTTTTGTTTTCTTCTTTTGAACTTTCATTTTATCAATGAATCAAGTGAGCACTGCTAATTACTTCTTCAAAAAAATAAAGATAATATGATAATATCTCCAATATTACTCCACTGTATCACAGAATAAAATTGGGGCATTAATTTTTTTTTCTTTCTTTCTTTCTAGAGGGGTCCTTTTGGTTGAATTCAATTCCTAAAGCTAATTAAAAGAAGACCCACTAGAGTACTAATTATGTATATACATATAATTAGGTCCCACAGGATCCAAAACCTGAATGCCATAATTAAGCTGCTGATTTAATTTGTGGTTGGGTTTCTGAATTCTGATAGAGAAACTTGGTTGATTACTTAATTTCATGGTATGAGATTTTGGTCGGTTTCAAACTGATCATATATCACCGTTGCATACAAGTTATACCTGTACAGCTAACTATATCATTGTGATAATATTGGAATCTAGAAATTAAGAAAAGAAATGTGTTTCTGGCAGAATGCATGACAAACATACATACATTCCATGAATGAATTCATTGCTTTGACAAAGTTATTCAACTTTAATTGGTTCTTGAAATTAGGGGGGTTTTGAAGAGAATATATGTACAGAAGCAACTTTGACAACATTTGAACTTTGAAATTCTGCTATCATGGAATTCAATTGATCATAATAACAGTTGGAAATACATTAGTCTTAGAAGACTTGCAATTTTTCTCTTTACTTTTGTTCAACAAATATTTTTCTTTCGTACCGGCGAGACGGCGAGATCGATCGGTCTTTCATGATATTTCTCCGTTTCTTCTTTGAAGTGAAACATGATCTGGAGCAACAATATATCAATTATGCATATGTACTCAGTCTAATAATTTAAACTAGCATATATGTAAAGAAAATTAACAACAAAAAAAAGATACAAAAGATGACTATTAATTGATACATCAAGCTAGCTACTGGTATCAGGTACTGGCTAGCTATATATATATACAAGTATGCTATTTCTTTTCTTAGATAAGTATAAAGGCTATATACTGTGCTACTAGTACTAAGTTGTTTATTTAGGCAGCTCAAGATGGTGACTAGCTTGTAACTTATCAAAAGCAAGATGGATCATGTTATACGCTTCTCTATCAGAATCCTTCCATTTGTAACATACACATCTTAATTTGGTGTATATATTTTCTAAGTAATTTCCACACATGTACATTCACCAGATGTACGTAGCTCCGTAGGCCACACGTACCTCTCCATCGATGTATGCGGCCGCCTCATCTCTAACAGTCTTCGATCGATCATTTCGCTTTCTCACAAACCTGGCTCTTGTCTGATATATGTATTCTGTGAAGCTAGCTAGCTAATCAACCATCTTTAGCATTGACATTGTACTGGCCATATATGCATGTGTGCGTGGAAGTTTCGAACCCTGGAATACCCGGTTCGTCAATTTCTAATACATGGCTACCAGAGACGGATCGGGATTGACATTCACACTGGCGGTTTGATAGTGTATGTGTGAAACAGAATACAGTTTAAGCTCTTAATTAATTAAATAGTTTGTTCCTTAATCCTTCCAAATCTGAAGCTATAATATGCCAATCGATGTGATGTCACTATCGGCATCAACAGGACGACTAATTAATTAAGTGTTTTAATTTGTCTTAATTGTTGTAATACAATGCCTAATCTTACAGTAATTAACCAATTACAGGTACCAAAAGAATAATTAAAAAAAAAACAAAAGAATAAGAAAAAGTGTATTAAATTATTAAGCCTACTTACTAGCCAACCCTAATTAGGAATTGTAGGATTACCTACTGACCTAATTAATTACCTCATGGAACTTAGTAATTCCAAATATATATAAACCACTTAATTAATTAGCAGCATGGCATCTCCAGCTGGCTTAATTAATTAGTCACTTAATTAACTAACTAAATAACTAATCCTAATTCCTCCTCTCTGCCTCCACCTCTATATATATGAACCCTTTTCAAGATCCATAACCAACCAACCATCCCAATTCCCTCCCTTTTTCACACCCACAAAACTCTAACACACACATCATATAATGGATTCTGCTCATTCAAGCGATACCGCCACATTCAGCAACTCCTCGACTTCCCTGTCGCCGGTTTCGCCTCCTGCCCAATATGGTACAGTCAACAATGCACCCATTGTGGTCCTGAGCCCCTGCGCTGCATGCAAGATCTTGCGCCGGCGCTGCGTTGACAAATGCGTGCTTGCGCCATACTTCCCTCCGACCGAACCGCACAAGTTCACGACTGCTCACCGCGTGTTCGGTGCTAGTAACATCATCAAACTCTTACAGGTACAGAATTAACAATAGTAAAAGTTGCTTAACAATAGCACCAAATTTATAATAACAAATTGACAAGGTTAATAGTATTTTATCAAAAAAAGTAGTAATTTAAGTTTTTATGTAATTTTATTATGTTATTTAGGGAACTTTGTTGAGTTAGTTATGACTTATGACTTACTGAATTATGACCCTTTGAAGTCTATAATCTTGATTTGTATATATATGTATATTGCTACACTTAATATATAATATACAGAAGAGGGAAATACTAAGTTTCTTGAGCATCTCTAGTTTGATTTTTCTAACCTAATTAAGGCTAGCAAGAATCACAGCCAATTAGAACTAGGCTATATATATATATATACATATCCCTATCCTAAGTGAAAGATGAAAAGACTGAAGTTGACTTCACACACAGTGATGAACATGACAGCAAATTAATGTTTGTTTTATGATCAGTAACTAACTAATTATCACTTACTGTGTGCCAACAGGAGCTGCCCGAAAGTCAAAGGGCAGACGCGGTTAGCAGCATGGTGTACGAAGCCAATGCCCGGATCCGCGACCCAGTTTACGGATGCGCAGGAGCGATATGCCAGCTCCAGAAGCAAGTGAGCGATCTGCAGGCGCAACTGGCACGGTCGCAAGCCGAACTGGTAAATGTACAGGCTCAGCACGCGAACTTGGTCGCTCTGATATGCATGGAGATGGCGCAACTCCAGCAGCAGCAGCAGCAGCAGTTACAGCAGAACCAGCAGAACCAGCAGCAGCAGCAGCAGCAGCAACTGTTAGCTATGTCGACAAATCCAAGCAATTTTCAAACTGAGTGCCTTATCATGGACGAGGCGGCGTGTCAGGGTTCGATCTGGGACGAACCGTTGTGGGTTTGATCGGGCGATCGAGTTGAATGAAAACCGGACCAAAGGTTCCAGTTTTGAGCTGAATTACTGTCAGATCAGAGACCATTTTTAGTTATTTGTGATTCAGTGAGTGTGATTGCAGATTAAGAGATAGTAATTAAACAGTACTTTAATTTAAAATCCTGACTGTATTACAGAGTGTGTTTAACTCATACATTGTAACTAGTAAAATAAATAAATAAATATGTTTTAAGCATTCACCAAGCTTCTACTTTTATTTTAATTTAATATTTTTAGGTACGTTGCTATACTTAAATTTTGAATATCCTGTATGAATTAATGAATGATCTAAAACCAAGATAATGTTAATTCCATTTTTCCAAAATTAAATAACAATTATATTACTATAAGGGGGATTGTTATAAATGACAATTACCAGAATAATAATCACAGGACATTGGATATCATCCCTGGTCTTAAACAATTGGTAAATTTGTTGATGAAGTTTTCTTTCTGGACAGTATCAAACTCTGCATTTCACTAGTGAACCATTTTTTTTTTTCCCCTTTTTATATTGTAAAATTTAAATTTTAATTAATACAATGGGAAAATAACCCAATTGGCCAATTTGTGTTTCAAAAAATAAGCAGCATTGCCTTTGCACTTATATATAATTAAGGACCTTTTACTCATCATTATTTTTTTTTATTATAGCCCGTAGGCCGATAGGCGTGCACATAACCATACGCCCCACCTTAATTCGCCCCATCCGGAGTTCAATCCCAGGTCTCCACATAGAGAGCCAATGCCACTGCTCATCATTATAGTGTGTATATATATCTGGGTTCCACATATTTAGAGAAGTGGTGATAATTAAGATATTTAATATGCATACATTTTATCTAAATTATGTCGGTACAGTAATTGTGTGGTCCATATATACATGGTGCTGCATGAGCTACATACAATATATAACACCCATCTCATTTCATGCCTATCTGAATAAGCAAAAGAAGGAAAAAAGGAATGAAAGCGTGCTGTACTGCTGCTGTACATCTTAGTGGAATCATGTAATGTGTGCACAGGATGCTGACGAAATGGTGCCTGAAAATTGAAGGTGATATTATCTAGAAAGATGAGGTTAAGAAAGATAAGACCAAAAAAGCAATATATGGCACATATATCCTTACTACTAATAAAAATAGATTTAATTTTTTAAAATGAAAGTTTTATCTTCCCCAAGAAATAAATCTCTGCCGTTGATTGTTTACTAAGATTGATCACCACCGTTGATGTACGTTAATGTCTCGGTCTATTAAAATTTAAGGCCCATATTAGTTTGTTCACAAGGAATTAGCCCTCGGTCCTTTATTATAAGAAATAATAATTTCAGTCCAAAACAAGACGTGAGGCTACTTACTAGTGATATATAAACGTATATATAGAAAATTAGATATAGATGATTTCAGTTAATTAATTTCCTAAAGGCACTTCAATTTCAATGTCAAAGAGACAACACAGCCTTTTTTTTCAAAACCACATGCATTTAAAAGAGTCATTTTCCACAGGCAATTTACAAATTCAAAATTGCACGCAATAGAGACCATCTATTGACTCCTCCAACCTACTAATCCAATCATGCTTGGAACTTATAGAAGAGGACTGACAGTTGGGAAATTTCTTCTCTTTTTTATTTTTTTTTTCCATTTTTTCCCCTTAATTATTTTATTGGTTTGAGAGGGAAATTGAGTTGACATTAGATGTACTACACATCAAGCTAAATAAATATAGAGCAATAGACAGCGACCACCTCTTTTATCTATCTACCGGTCCACCGTATTTGTAATGAACAAATATAATTTTTCAGTGAACAATCGTATCTTTCCAGTCAACATATATCATTTTCTAGTAAACAAATACATTACGGCTTCCGGTTAACATTTATGTAATTGTGACAAGCACATGGGTGCATGTGGATACGTATGTCAGATTGTGAGAGAGGGATAAATGGATGACGTACCTTATATGGTGGACTTTCCATATTTTCCATATATGATCAAGTATATATATAGTGTAATAATGTTTAAGTATTTTTTAGGAATGACATTGCTTATCATACAGTACCGAACCTTAATGACGTGTACCATATATATATATACACCAAAAGAGGTGCTTTCAGTCTAATTTTCCTGACTGAATTTTGTAAGCCTAGCTAGTGTCAATGTATCATTCTATCACATTAATTAAATGCCAATATAAGATAGGTTTGAGGAGGAATCCTAGACAATTGAAATTAAAAAAAATAAAAAAATCTTGAAAATAGAAAATTATTTATAGATGTATTGTTAGATATATAGAGTCCTTCAGATTTAAGATATCGTTTGATAGCTCATGCAAAATATCTACAATTTTTAACTGTACAAATTAAATTAATTACTGGTCCTCATTGGATCATCAAACATACTTAAATTGTTCAAAATTGGAAAACATATTTAATCCGTAAGCTCCAATACATTTTAATATAATTTTCAATTTTATCATTTTGTGAAGATCTTTTATTTTTTTTAAAATCCATTGTCAATATACAAGATGGTCAAATTAAAGGACAATCCTTGATAGGTTTTGGAGTTGACGATTAATATATCCTCTTCCTAGATGGAAACCTTTTTTTTTCTCCTCAAAAAAAAAATAATAAAGAAAAAAAAAATACAGACTCGTTTTCCACGGGGACGGAACCGCCATGAAATTTCTTTGAAAAAATATATACCTACAATAATATGTTTTTATACAAAATACATGCATATATTAATGTTCTCAACTTTTATTATAAATTGTGGAATTGAAGTACTAATTGTGAGCCCAGAATATGGGGAAGAAATTAATATATCTATATACGAGGAGGTAGCCAGCTACACAAGATTTTGACACCAAATTATATCAAATCTAATAAATTCATAAAAAAATCTTAAAAATAGAAAATCTTCTATACCCACATATGCATTTTAGTAATAGATTGATTGTGTTTCAAATTTCATTCAATTTGAGTGTTATTTGATACTCCATATAGCAAGAACCATGAAGTATATATGTATGATAATTACAATGGTTTAAATTTAATGATCCTTGAGTACACTCAAATTGAGTGAAACTTAAAACACAATTAAGAGTTAGACTATTGTGCTAATATTAGCATTTCAATCCGAAATGCTAACGTCTCAAAAATTATGTTATCGTATCCAAAATCGTGATTTATGGTGCTTGATAAATTCTTCTTATAAAAATATAAGGGTAAACAAAAATTTTCTATTTTTAAATTTTCTTAGTATTTATTTTTATTTTTGAAAAAAGCATAACAAACATCAATAGTTTATTATTATTTATGAGCTCTTTTCAAAAATTCAAAACAAATAGTTAAAAAAACTCCAAAAATAGAAAAATTTTGTATTCCTCAATATTTTTATATAAAGATTTATTGAACACCATAAATCACGATTTTGAATACGATAACACAATTTTTTAATATGCCTAGCTCATATAGTCTAGCTCATATATATATATATGTTACCACTTATTATATTATTCTGTAAGTGTAACATGCTGGGATCAATTATTAGAATATATCCTAAGTGAAATTTTCTGTATGAAGAGATGATATTGAATATGCCTCCATATATAATTGTTGCTCTTGTACTAATAGCTTATCTATTTGGAATGATATATATAATGCATAAACTAAACGTGCATATGAGGAAGTTCCATGTTTAATTCGCCAACTCTATGTCCTGGAATATATGATATATACAATGCACAGATTAATAGATAGACTAAACGAGTCAGGGATTTGTTTTTCTTTGGAATGATATAATTGATGTGCGGTCAAATTAAGACTCTTTATAGTTTTTTTTTTTTTTTTTTTCCAAGCTCTAGTTTAATTTTCTTCAAGCCATGTGACTAGCCAATACAAGGCTTGACCTCTATTTTTACCTCCAAAAAGCAAGCTCGAAATTTCTACAACTTTCTATATATGTTCTTATTCATAGATAAGAATATGGGTTTGGAATTTTGGATATTGTACGAAGCCATTTGGACGGTCTAAAGGGTTTTAAGAGCTTTTTGATCTAATTGTTAGTAATTGATCAACCTGATTTAATTATGTAGATACTAAAAATAGCATACTGGTTATATTTAGAATAATATGGTCATATGTTATCACCGTTGATAAACATAAAAGCGGACCATGATTGGTCATACTGCACTAGATATCGTCGTTAACAATCTTAAGATGCTTGCAATTGCAAGTATGTTAGCAAAATGGGTTGGATATATATATATTTTTTCAAGCATATATATATATGCAATATAAACAAAATAATTAAGCATGCTAATTAATTAATTTGTGATGGCAACTAAAGAGAAAATTACATTGCAATATATATATATATACTAGTAAAAAGCCCACTCCTTGCTTTGGGCTGAAATTATAATTTCTTATAATAAACTTTTAAGATAATATGTAATAGGCCTTAATTTGAGATAATTTATATGGGCCTTAATTTTAATGGGCTGAGAACGTCAATGGGCATTAACGTACATCAATGGTTCTGATCTATCGAAGAAAATGATCAACGACTTAGATGTGAGGATAGCCCTTTCATGTCATTTTTTCCAATATGTTTTTATTATTAGTAAGGATATATAGGAGTGCTGCATTAATTCTGCAAATGAAACTGCAATCATTTGCATGCAACAAGCATGTAATAATTGGTGCATCTAGAAGTAACACAAGTCCCTATAAGTAGTACATAACTAAAGCTCTTCTGGTTACACCTTTCAGTAACAGACAAAACGTGTTGTCAAAAGAGAAGCAGCTGCATGTTGAAACAATACTCAACTCTATATACAAAGTTATCATAATGTTAAGCTTTATGGTTACATCATCACTGTGATTAATGTCAAAATGGTGATGTTGCACATTATTGTTGATATAGGGATGACATATTAAATATATCAATGATGATTTGAATTAATTATGTAGGTATGATGTTATATGTATTTATGATGGTCAATCCGTTGAGTAAAGTCCAACCTATATATATTTAAGACTGTTGAAGTAATTATCATGAAACTATTTAACAAATATTTTTTAGAATATTGTCACAGATAATTTCTTGATTTTAATAGTGTGTAAGAAAGTATATTTAGGTCTGGAGTAATTTATGGAGGCTCTAAAGATCTCAAATCTAGATGGATCATGAGTAGTACTATGATTGTAGAAATATCTAGATATTTATATGAGTTGTGATTGGTCTAAAGTATTCATCCACTAAGTAACATAAATATGAGTAATAATAATGTAATATATATGTCAAATAACAAGAGCTATAGAAGAAAGTTTTTTAACCAAACATATGTCTCTTCCTTCCTCTGCAAACTCCGATCGGAGTAAACTTCACAACTACAGAAAGCAAACAACGAGAGCTATTTGGTCTATCCTAGCCAAATTCCCTTGGATTCAATTTCACTAGTATTATTCAACATATATAAAATTTTTTTATTTCTACTTATTTAATTAAGATTTTTTATGATTTTTTTATTTTTAAAAATAGGCCTACGTACAAATGAAGTAGATTTCCGTCAAGGCAATTTCAAATCAAAATGACTCCAAATTACTAACTTGTCGCTCAGTAGATGGCTGAACAAAGCCTAATTTCTTCTAACTTTCATTGTCTATGTACGTAATAGCTAGCCTATTAATTACTTGCTTTCTATATAAAACTAATTTACACAATTTCTGCCTTTCTGGGCCAATGGGAAGCATAATAGTCAAATGATATTATCTAAATTAGTTTTGTAATTAAGTAATTTATTCTCTACCCTAGGATTGTAGAAGTGAGGAATTCCACAAATATTCTACCTAGTTCGTAGATCGATGAGATCGATATATATCATATAATTATATGCAATTGTTATGCATATATAATTATCTACTTGTCTTCTTGAAATGAGATGGCAATTAAGGTCAAACATTCCATGCCTAATGGTTACTGTAGATTTGACATGTAATTTGGGGGCACTCCATCCATAAGTTTACAAAGTACAAGCAAGCCCTTCAAAATATCTTCTTTTTCTTTTTTTTTGCAAGGTGATCGTACTTAATTACTTGTTCCATTCATGAAAGGATATATGCTTAATTAGTCATCAACTAAATATCCCCTATATGGCTATATCTATCCCTAATATATTTTTAGTTAGAATTTTTTTTTTTTTTGGACATGTATGAAGCACCTCTTCTGATCACAATGTACATAATCAACTATTTAAAAGACTTGTACATATAGGATGGAAAGAGAAAGAGAAAAAAAATTACTAAAATTTTGAAAGAGATAATATTAGTAAATTTCACTGTTATCGGAACCGGACCGGACCGGCCGGTTGGACCGAAAAAAACCGGACTGGCCGGTTGGACCGAAAAAAACCGGACCCGTTCACCTCTCTGAGTTGATCCTATAAAAAGACCGCTTCTGCAATAGAGCCGGTCAAAGTCCGGGTTTTGACCCCTTTTTATTAACAACCGGTGACCGTTTAAGCAAAAAAAAAAAACCCGGTTTTTGAACTAGACAGTGATTTGAATTGAAGGGAGGGGTTGTTGTTCCCAAGAGGTGTCCGCATCTGCTACGATCGGAAGCGATTGGAGGACCCTCCAATTCTCCAATCCATACTATTACTTTTCCCATCTATAATCTGTGCCGTTATTTTTTTCAATAGCGCTCCTTAGATTTAGCGTTGGCTGCCCTAAATTGATAAATGACTCCTGTATTTGTTTTGGATGCCCAACTTTTTGTCCGCAACTTTTACTCTTGCCCAAAATTTTTATGAAATGACCAATATAACCCCATATGCTTGTTATGCAATATTTAAAATATTTATGTTTACATTTATGATATTAATTTACAAAAGGAAAATTATTAATTATTCTGAAAATTATAGGTAATATAATAAATGTTGAAAATACAAAATTGATCATATTTTATTTAGAGGAGGGATCCATTGACTATTCTTATCATGACAATCTTGATAATATAATATTTCAAAAATTTGTAAAAAACCATATAAATTCTCAAAAGTAGAAATTTTTTTTTACGAAAGTATACCTTACAGATTGATTATGTTTCCGATTATATTCAATTGAAGTTAGATTTGATAGTACTTCAAAGATCCCTTAAATGACAACCATTAAAAAATACACAATTTTGATAAGCCATCAAATCATGTTCAAATTGATTGAAATTTGAAACACTATCCATCTATAAGTTAAGTAATGCGTCTATAAGTGTTTTTTCATTTTTAAGATTTTTTTGAATTTCTATAAATTTTTAAAATGTTTCATTGTCAAGATGGTTAAAACAAGCATTTTGTCAAGGGATCCCTCCTCTTTTATTTATATGAAATTAAAAATATTAATTAATTTAACTTGATGTTACAAAACAAATCATATTTTTCTAATCTAAATATATTACGTAACAATATAAAAATTAAAAAAATACATATGAAATAAGAGGAATAAACATGGATATACAAATGAATTTGTAAATTGGTGTCGTCTGCATATTTGGAAGCGTCTGGGCAGCCGGGCAGGCAGATAGATGGGCAACGAAAAAGCTTAAACGTTGATATAAAGATTCTGGACCATTGATTTTATCAGACGGGGCTGATTAAAAAATTGGAAGGTCCTCCGATTGCTTCCGATCGTAGCAGATGCAAACGCTTCCTTTTCCCAAGAGAATCAATTCATTATTGCTCTCTCTCATCTTAGTCGCAGTCTTGATTGTCTGTGGTCTAATGGTCTTCATTTTGTTGACATATGCGCACAAAAAAGAGTGTATAATGTTTTCTAATATCGGATAAATATAACTTGTCACACACAATGCCCCCCAAACACTCCAATACACTTGAAAAAAAATTACAAAAATATCTTTTTTTCCAAAAATTTTACAGAAATATCCTTTATTTGTAAGGAAATTTACAAACTTACCCTTCTATGAAAATTTTTTACAAAAATGACCCTCACAATTTTACAAAATATACCTCCGCCCCACAAAATTTTACAAAAATGACCCTCCCCACCCACCTCATCACAGAGTTGTGAGGACAAAGTTGTGGCACAGTATCATTGTCCTTTCTATATCATCTAGCTCTAACAATCTAACATCATCAAACTGTACGAACTACAAAAAGCCTCAAATGTTAACCAAGTTTTCATGTAAGACCTTATATTCTTGAATATTTTAACACATCACATATTTTTATATGTTTACTCTTAAAATAACCGAATTTTATATATTGTATTTATAAAACATTTTTTTTATCAACATCGCTTTCATCAAATTAATTAAAATTCTGTTATTTAAATCATACAAAAGTTCAAACCGAGATGCTACATACCATTATATATTTTTCGGTTAAATCAATACTTTTAACTTACATTATTAAATACTAGTAAAAAGCCTACTCCTTGTTTTGGGCTGAAATTATTATTTCTTATAATAAACTTTTAAGACAATATGTAATGGGCCTTAATTTGAGATAATTTATATGGGCCTTAATTTTAATGGGCTGAGAACGTCAACGGACATTAACGTACATCAACGGTTCTGATCTATCAAAGAAAATGATCAACGGCTCAGATGTGAGAATAGCATTTTCATGTTATTTTTTCCAATATGCCTTTATTATTAGTAAGGATATGCATGCCAATTTTTGCAAAAATGATACATGTTTTGATATGGTTACAAATCTTACGAGTATATAAATATTGACAAAAAAAACAACGGTCCAACCAGTTGACCCAACGGTTCAACCTGTAACCCAGTGATCCAGAATTTTACCGAGTCAATGTCCGATCCGGCTCTGATAACATTGGTAAATTTAATTAGGGGATGGATAAGGAGAAAAGTGAATGATAGCAAAGATCATTTCTCATTTACTACAAGCTTTGATATGTTTTTTTGATAGGCAAGAACAAGCTTTGATATGTTATGTTGATATAGTTATTCTAACTATATATGCTCACTTTTACCTCGTTAAATTCACTATGAACCACGTAAAAGATAATACTTATTGATTTTCTGCTAGTAATTTATTAATAGATTGCACACCATATGTTAGGTTTCAATTTTTTTTTGGCACAATAGTTAACATTTATTATGAGCAAAAAAATAATTTTCAACCTTTTCATGCCCTTGCATAGCTAATTGTTTGGAGAAATTTCACACTTTTCTGTAACATTTTTAATGTAATGAGTAACATAATATAAGCATTTAGCATTATCAGTAATCCTCATTAATTATTTAATACAATTAACCTCTCATTAAACGTTTCAATCTAAATAAAAAAAAAAAAAAAAAAACGTTTCAATTAAGCAAAATAAATTGATGAGTATTATTTAGGTTCCATCCAGTCCTTTTCGTACCTCCAATTAAATAGGGTCCAATTAACTGATATGACATGAAGAAAAATAAAACAAGAAAACAAAATATACTAAAGAACAAAGTATAGAAATGCGTCATGCACTGATGGACATAGATGATAGATATTCCATGCCATGAACAAGTCAACAGGTTTCAGTGGCTGCCTGAGGTAATGTTTGACACTTTGACC
This sequence comes from Cyperus esculentus, assembly GCA_030179965.1. NCBI lineage: Eukaryota > Viridiplantae > Streptophyta > Magnoliopsida > Poales > Cyperaceae > Cyperus > Cyperus esculentus. The sequence goes on from JASGLE010000021.1 coordinate 2,906,473, forward strand.
CCTTCTTCTCTCAATAAGTTAATAAACCAAACACCACATCACACAGTTTCACAACGGAATGGTATCTATAATATATATATAGTGGAGCAGGACTACTGTGAAAACATTTGCAAACGGTCTAAATTATATGTTATCATTTCCGATATTTTGATTTCGGACTCCCATTAATTTCATCATATGAAAATACTAGGGGATAGAAAAATTTTCCATTTTTGGAGATTTTAAAATATTTATTTCAGATTTTTTAAAATCCATAAACAAACCAACACTATTTTATTAATATTTTAGAGTCATTTTAAAAAAATCCAAAAAAAATACTTTAAAAACTTCAAAAATGGAAAATGTTTGTATCCCGTAGTATTTTCATATGATGAATTTAATGAGAACCATAAATCAAAATTTCGGACATGAAAAAGTATAATTTAGACCGTTAGCATTGCGCTTCGAAATGCTAACGTTTTCATATTAGTCTAGCTCATATACAGTGCTAATATTTATGGGGGTTGTGGGGGCAAATTCTTACTTTTCTTTACTTTTGTAGTCACTGAGTCAATCATAATGGGAAATCTAGCTGCCCTGTTGAAAGTGTTAGTTCATTTTGTTTATTAGCAAGTTAACTAACTATAAGTAGCCCCTATCAATTTATTAATTAAAGCATGATCATCACCTCTATTATTAAATTATAAGAAGTTTCTTATTTGGTCCCAGAATATTCACCAAATTTGTTCTTCTTCTAATTTTTGAAGCTTTCCTGTTGCTATACGAAACATTTCAAATTTGCTTGTGCCTAGATCCTGGCTTCTTTTATATAGTTTCAATATAAAAACTTAGGATATTAAACGTATCAAGATTTTAGAATTCATTCATTTTTTTTGCCAGTCATTAATCTTAATTGTTTGTAATGAATACAAAGCATTTATTATTTCATATGTGATACTAACTGTATGTCTAAACCCAATTTGAGAAAACCCAACTTCAAAAACTTTGATTCAACCCAATTATGTAATAATATGAGGACTAAAACAGGATATAAGTGATAATAATAGACTACTTTTGCAATTTGATCTACTCATTTTTTAAAGCTCACATGGGGCAGCCTCTTTTGGAGACGATTCATCAAGGGCATTTTTCCAAACCTTCTCTTTTAGCTTTTTTTGGATGGATGGGACTATTTAGTTACCAAAAAATTCTCTTTGAATTCCCACTTATGCACAACAAAGGGTGTGGAAAAGAACAAATTAATTCGGTTTCTGATTGGGGCTGGTCATGAAATAAATGTATGTCATCTCTTTGACAGCAGTCTGGTCTTGTCATGTGCATCATATCAACTATTTTTTCTGGTAGAAATCTATCCGTTATATACTGTTTGGTCTTTGGTCTAAGATATTATTCAGCATCTGATTTTAAAATATATTATTTGGCAATGAGATGGATTTGTTATCATATTATAAAATAATTTTGTAAATAGATTCTATGTTTATTTCAGTGAAAGTTAAAAATGTTTTACTATTTATTTAGTTATATTATATCCAAATTTATTCTCTTTATTCTTATTATTAAATTGTATCAAATTATTTGACAGCCAATTAAGGCACTATTTTTAAATTAACAATTTTAACTTTTTTTTACGAATGCAGGATATTCACCTTTTTTTTTTTTAGACAGAAGATGAGACTTGGTCAAACTGTAATATAAATTGCATATTTTACTTTGGCAAGTAAAGTTCGTGATTCATTTAAGTGGATGGCACCAATAGGCCTATATATATAACAGTCTGTCCCAAGTTCTAACTTTGGACAACAAATATATTTTGTAAGGTATAAATGTGCAACAAGGCCCATAACATTTAGGCCCAAGCCTGATTTGTCATGTCAATTTGGAGCAAACTGTAAGTACGGTATCATGCTGCTTCCAATTGTTTTGCTAATTAATTGCTACATTTTTCTTGTTTTTTCAGAATTAAAATAAGCACAATGAATTCAATTTACTGCTTAGTTATGGAAATATATATGTAATATCAGTATTACGTTTGAAATTGTTTTCCTGTTTTTTCTATGCGTTATCATATAGATTTTAGAAATATATACGATTATTCTCGATGCAGTAGAGTGCGTAATTTTAATACAAGAAATTATCAAAGGCAGAAATAAAGCTGTAAACCCAAAACAAGTCATTAAGAAACATAATATGATAACTCTAATTATATTGTGTTGACGAACTAAGAAAAAATATCATTGCCATATTACAAATTGAGAAAAAAATCAGTATTCATATGCAACAGGTCATAGTTATTCTTCCAAAACAAGTATGTTGTTCTATGATACTGGTGCACAATGCGACATTGATGACTCGATTGTTACCAATTTAGTTCCTGATATTTTGGTTCTAGCCACTGAGGTTCGATCCAACAGTAATTAAAATTTAATTCGGAGCAACCCATAAAATTACCATGCGGATGCATTTTGCGCGTCTGTACTGAATAATAAACATTGTTTTGTGCTTCATCAACCATTGGAAAATAGATTTTTTCTTCCTTGCATGAGAGCACCCTTGTAGATAAACTTACGCAAGCATTGAACCCAACAAAGAAGCATCTACCTCCTAAATTGTAAATCTCCTTCCAAATGTTAGGATTATTATCGAGGTTGAGCTTGTAGATGCGAATGGTGTCTCCCTCTCGTGTCGACCAAACAAAAAAGAGTTCGTCATCCGATTCAACAAGATAGAATCGGAAAGTCGAAGGACATAGACACATGTCCATACCATGAACTGCCCATGATCTGGTAAGAAGGTCAAACTCGCTGACCCTTCCATCCGTACCAATCCAATAAAACCGCCCTTTGTGAAATACCGGACTCATGTACTGCATTTCAAAACTCTTGAGATTCTTGTCTTCTTGCACCAGAGTCCATTCGCTATGGCCTTTCTCACATATGGCAAGCCTTTTCCAATCATCTGAAAATAAAGAGGCGATAACCATACAATTGGGTGAGTCAGGTGGTGCAGAGAATGAGAAGTGGTACCATCGGAGACTGACATTGGATGGTGGGAGCTTCATTATGGATTGTGATGTCGGATTGTAGAAAAAAATAGAGCATGTAATCTCGTCAACTTCTCCCATTAACAACAACCAACCGTGCTTGGATGAGAGGATTTGGATGTAAGCTGGCATATCATCAGGAGTTGTGATTGTTTCCTTGGAGTCGTGCAACATGCCAGAAATGGTGCATGTTTTGTTGTCGTTAGCAAAAGAAAGGAGACATGGACCTAATGGTTTCTTGACTGCTTGACGCCAACTTGGGATGGCATTGGTTGCAGATAGGCGATCGACAAAAGATAGCCTATGTAGCATATCAGAAACCGGATCCAGAATAAGGTCTGGCCATGGACGACTCTCTTCTTCGGTTGTTTTCTCCATGCTTGATCGATTTGCCGGCGATGATTCTCCCCACAAGGTATTATTGTGTGCCTCCTGCATATTTGATACACGTTATATGCAGATAATTACAAATGCATCTATATTTTAAAGTTAAATAATATTTGATTTAGATAGCGGACCCGATATATATGCTTGATTTCTTTTTCCATTAAACAAAGCACTGCTTTCTTTGGTCCACAAAGCAATGGATAGAGGTCGATCAAAAAAAAAAAGAAAAGAAAAGAAAAAAAAAAAAGCAAAGCAAAGGAAAGGAAAGGAAAGAGCTTGTAAAAAAAAAAAAAAAATCACAGTTTAGTTCACAAATCAATAATGAAGGAAGACCCAAACACATAATCAGAGTACAAAATATGGTAAAACATAACCAGCCGTATGTCTGAATGTTTTTGGGCCCTTGTTACCGCACAATGGGATTCATGAACCCAGTTGAATTAACAGTTTGAACTTAAATTTTTTTTTTTTTTTTTTTTTTACGTTTGAACTTTAATTAGAAAGGGTGTATAGTTTACCTCTCTGGGCAAACCTAAAAAATCACCACCTTGCTCGTCGGCATCTTGCGAGTGCCGATTTGATCCATCCTCGTTCATCTTAAGATCTGAAAGAGCTTAAGCCAGCGTTGTGGGCAGAGAGGTTCCAGGGTGGGTAAATATGTCTTTGCAATTGACTTGATGTTTGCTTGCAGCAGCCATCTCAAGTACTATATATATCATGAGTCATGACCATGAATTCCCAAAGTTCTCTAAGCCTATATGGGAGTGTAAATATGCTTGATGAAGATATCAAACAATCTAGACTTCTAGAGTAATTAAGTGCATGCCGGGCTCAACAAAACACAATCTAGAGTAATTAACTTTGTGAGTCCACCTTTATCCTAAACCTCCATTCTCCTTCTATTTTGTTTACTTTCCTTGATATTCAATTATAGGTCAGAATAAAAATTTAAATACTAATAAAATCGCGCTATTTATCAAGTTGTAATATTTTCTTGCATTACTTAATTTCTCGGGTAAATGAACATGTGTATATAAATTGTGCTGAAAATAGAAAGTAATAAATAGGAAAAAAAACAAATTAGGCCAGCAATATTTTCTCTGGGCAGTCGGCTCTCAATAAATTTGCTATGGAAATATATAGCGATTACTTCTATTTATTGCTTTATGTTACCTTTTTTTAATTAACTTAGTCGGTTCAATTTCAATCAGTCACCTCTACAAAAAGCGTATATATAGCTCACCCCTCCTTATCTTCTATTATATAATTATTTTCTTGATTGAATATCGTTTCAATCTTGAATTATCACATAATTAATTTGCCGGCTCTTCGTAAGGAATCATGTTTGGTGCAAAAGGTGTCGAAGAAATAGATGAAATAGATGACGATGGATCAAATTCATGTTCGCAAGATATTGTAGACGAGCGAGGTGGTGATTTTACAGACTTGCCCGGAAAGGTATAACTTAATTACATGGATCAAGAATTCTATATATATATATGGCTGATTATTATATATATATGCATGTTTTACCGTATTTTGTATAGTATGATTATGTTTGGGTCTTCCTTCATATTATTAATTAAGTTGTGAACTTAACGTCTGTGATTTCTTGGACATATATATATATTCTAGTTACGAGATCGATTTGTGGACCAAAGAAAAGCAGTATTATTTTCTTAATTTTTCCTGGAAAAACAGATCAAGGATATCTTTATACCAATATGTTTTTTATTTAATTTGCAGTACTCAATCCAAATGTTTACTTCACTACATTTAGGCTAATTATATGGGGTGAAATAATTGTCCCTTATTAGATTTTTTTTTTTGTATGCACAGGTGAAACAAGATGACCCAGCACAACAATTATTTTCCAATAGCAAGGAAAGTAAAAAGAAATCAAGGAAAAAGAAGAAAAATAGTCAAGGTGGCTCTACAAACAGAGATACTTCCAAAAATATTGAAAATATGGAGGTCAGTAACGTAGTTTCACGCAATAATTCATATCTTTAAATTAATTATTTCATGTACAAAACACTTAAAATTAGGATTCTAAATATATTTAAATTAATTATTTCATGTACAATACACTTAAAATTAGGATTCTAAAAGGAAGAATAAGGTACACATTGTTTGCAATTCTGAATCAACTTATTAAAATTGGTTATATACAGGTTATGAAAGTTGAGCCAAGGAGGCCGTCGACGTCGTGCTTCCCGCATGAACAAACGTCTCCCTGGCTCATTTTCTTTTCACATGGAAAGAAGGGCAAACTTCATACACTATATAGCCTTGAGTCTCACGAATCCTACAAGAAGAGCATACCACAACTAGTCAACAAATCATGCAAGGCTTTCACACACGGTTGGTTACTCATGCAAGATTGGGTCACCGACGAATTAACCCTGCTAAATCCTATGACGATGGAGAGAATCGATCTTCCTGCACCACCAGAAGTGTCGCCAGATGACCATATCTACAATAACGAATATTCTTCATGGGTTATTACTGCACCACCAACTTGTGCCTCTTGCATAATACTTATCAGCTACCACACGGACCCTTTCTTCATATTTTGTTATGTACATGAGAGGAAATGGCGCAAGGCGACGTACCCGTCGTCGACAGGTGAAGATGGTGGTCTAAAGAACTTTGCTATTTGTGATGGCATCATATATGCATGCACGCCGGTCAATACAACACCATGTGTTGTTAGTTTTGATTTGTATCAGGTTAACATAAAGCCTATTCCTGTGCCGGAACCGTATGTCCCCTTTGGATTATATCACTCCTTATTGGGAGGATTCGGTGGATATCTCTATAGTGTGAACTTCGTTAATATTCACTGCACTACCTCCATTGTGAATGTCAATGTCTTCAAGATGGATTTTGGTGTGAACAAGTGGGTGAAGGTGGAAACCGTTGGAGAACTGACATTTTTTGTAGACAATGTCAATGATTCAGTACTGTGTTATTCTGACAACGTGCCGGGTATAAAGAAGGATTGTGTATACTACATGGGATATGATGACATCCTGTATAGGTATGACCTGGCAACTAGAGGCATTACAATTGAGTCGTCATTCCGCAGACTCAAGGACCCCTTCTATGCTCCTTGTTGGGTGCTGCCGGCTTCATAAATTTGTGCATTTCATTTTTACATATATATTTTGTTTTTGCCAGTACCACGTACTGACTAGCTAGTTATGACTTGTGAGTTGTAATGTACCAATTTGAGGTGTCTCTAGCTGTTTGATACAATATAAAAAATTATTTCTTACCACTATGTCATCACATGATATATTTAAAATTGCCTTATTCTCTGTATTTGTATTTTTTTTTAAGAAGTTGTTTGAATTTGCATCTTTGTTACAGCCTTTGATCATTTCCAGTAAAAAATCTTATTAATCCGACAAAAATTGTCAAATATACCCCATATATGTAATTTTTGAAATATTCAAATGAAAATGCATATAATCAGTAAAAAAAAATAAACGATTCTAAAAAAATTCTGAAAAACGATTCGAAGCATCTTCATATATCGTTTCCATATTGATATTGATAGGCTCAAAATTGACACGACAAATCTTGACCAAGGCCTAAAAGTTACATGGGCTACGCAGCACTAAGTAATTGTACGTTTCACTTCACTTCTATTATTATCGAGCTAGACTAACATGAAAACGTTTACATTTCACTCTGAAATACTAACGGTCTAAATCATGCTTTGTCACATTCGAAATTTCAATTTATATTCTCATTAAATTATCATATGAAAATACTAGGGGATACAAATAATTTCTATTTTTGGAGTTTTTTAAGTATTTGTTTTGGATTTTTCAAAATGACTCTAAAATATTAATAAAATAGTACTTGTTTGTACATGGATTTTAAAAAATCCAAAACAAATACTTAAAAAGCCCCAAAATGGAAAGTTTTTGTATCCCCTAACATTTTTATATGATAAATTTAATAGGAACCATAAATCAAAATTTTGGAGGTGACAAAGTATAATTTGGACCGTTAACATTTCGGAGCGAAATGCAAACGTTTTCACAATACTTCTACTCATTATTATCATATAAGAATATCATATTCATACGGTCCGCTTCCTTTATGCTGATTGGTGCATATGGCCTGTTTATTTTGCTTTGAGCACATATACAACATTGCTTTAGAAATCATGTTTATTAAAACTATTACGTTATTTTGTTTTGAGCACATGCACAATATTGGGGAGGGTTTTAGAAATCATGTTTATCGTTTTTAAGCATGACATTTGTTGTTATTTCTCAGAAAATATTAGCTGCCTCTTTATTGCTTGAGGGAAGAAATGCACCTTTTGAAACTTGCATACGGAGATGTGTTATAATCCTGAACTAGCCTAACTCTAGTGATCATGCGGTAAGACATCCAAGGTGAGCTCCTTTTTTTTTTCCTATTTAGAGCTCTTGCAATTCTGAACAATTATGACATGCCTTCTACTGGTCAAATGGTGTGAGGTCTGGCAGTATAAGGATCTTGAGGTTAATGACTTGAGAGTTTTGATTGTAAAAACTTTAATTTAATTGTTGATGTGGGGTACCACTGTTGTTGGGGTCTAAAGCCCTTGTTGTTGTTGTTGGGGGCCATTGTGGAATACCTCTTTTCTACTTTGCAATTGGAAACTTATAACATTAATTTAGTTATATTAGGTCAGGTCTTGAACCTTGTTTGCACAATGGAGCTTTAGTTGTTGCCTATTTGACATGATTATAGGGGGCTATTAGCAAAAAACTTTTAGATTTTTATGAGCTTAAAATTTAGTATTTTGCTAATTGTAAGATCATTAAATATAAGCTTTTATAATGATGACAGTACCATTTGCATCACTAAACAGCACATATGGTCAGCTAATCATAATTGTACATATACTTTTACTGTACAAGCAAGCCACATTAGAAAAAATTGTGACCCCAATTTTGGTATGGGCCATATGGCCTGATGTGAGTGAACCCAATTGTCATGTTACTATTCAAGCTCTGGAATTCAATATCTAATGTTGACAATTAAGGGTTTCAATGCAAAATTGCAACAATATCAATACTTATGGAACATAATATTATACTTTGCATGTTTTACAAATGATGGTGATTTACTAAATGTTACAATTCATACTTCATCTATGTATTGATATTGATTGTGATGTATTTGTTATATGGAGTTCTCTCTTGTGTCAGTGGTTCCACAAGATGTAAAGTTATCTGTTATTGAAGCTTCAGTATACTGTAATTCACAATTGTTTCCTGAATTCATAAATTTTCTTCAAACAGCGTTCATACTACCAGGCAGATACATATCTGACAATGTCATCCTATTAAGGGAGGTGATACACTCGTCATCCTGTACCAGATTCGACACACAAGCCTTCTGCCTCAAATCAGACCTGTCCAAAGCAATTTGATAGAATGAGTTGGCAAATCATACAAAGGGTGCTTTCCAAGTATGGCTTCCCGATCGGAGTTGTAAATTGGATAGTGGCATGCATACCTTCTGCTAACTATACAATTTTAATAGATGGATCGGGTGATGGCTTTTATCACGCAATCAGTGGTCTGAGACAAGGTTGATATTTGTATGGATGTGCTCACTCGTATGCTGCAAGCTGCCTCACACAGAAGGCAAATCACAAGAGATACAAAAGATACACCACACCCTGCTGCAATTCTGTTCCATATCGGGTCAGAAACTGGCCCCCAAAAGAATCAAAGCTCTGGTTCTCAAAAGTCACATCAAGCGGGTCAGGGAAATGATAAGAAAATATACCGTCATGGCGCAATTGGCCAATCCAAAATGAAATTTATTCAGGCTGCCCAATTGATGTATCGTGACCTCAACATTTCCAACCCCTACTGCATAAGGTTGACAAGCAGCTTCATAACTAGAAATTCAAATTTTTAACCCCGGTTGGCAAAGAGGTAATGGTACACATCAGGTTAGTTCTTGAGTCTACCATTTTGTATGTCATTTCACAGTGCCGGTTCATGCATCAGTTCTCTAAAACCTTGAAAGAAGGATCAAATCCTTCTTTTGGGGTTCTGGGCAGCCTAGATATATGCTTACTTATCCCGGCACCACGTGACCTTACCAAGAGGCTATGGTGGGTTAGGTATACAGATTTACCAATGCTAAACAGGGCCCTCATGATCAAGAACCTTTGGAAAATAGCTAGTGCCAAAGCTGTATGGGTCAAGGTGCTCACAGCTATATAAGTATCTCCTCGACAGTACCCTATGGGCTATGGTACATATTATAGACATTTGACAGCTCTACGCGCTACCACCATGCACTCCCTCCATCAGGCCAGACCTCAGTGCTGATAAATTATAGAGTGGAAAATGAAAGAGAGATCGATTTGAAAATTGCTTAGCAAAAAAACTGAACCTGAACACGTTTATTATAGTACACTATCTTGTATCTATCAAATAAGCTAAGAAATAAAAATAGAATGTAGGAAATATACAAAAGCAGGAAAGATATCAAGTCTGGATTGTGTTGATCTGCTCATATCTTGTATATCTTCTGATAAATTATATCCAACAGATCATAAATCTTAACACTCCCCCTCAAGTTGGAGTGTGTAAATTTACTACGCCCAACTTGCCTTGAAGATGCAGAAATTGAACACGACCAAGTGGTTTGGTAAAAATATCAGCCTTCTGTTCATTTGTGCGAACAAATTTGGTCTCAATTTCACCAGCTTGCACCTTCTCACGAACCACATGACAATCAATTTCGATATGTTTGGTACGCTCATGAAACACTGGATTAGCTGCAATGTGTAATGCAGCTCGGTTATCACAATGCAAATTCATGGGCTGAGTGTGACTGACACCCAAGTCAGTAAGAAGTGATTTTAACCATACCAACTCACAAGTTGCAACAGCCATGGCTCTATATTCAGCTTCAACCGAAGACCGTGAAACCGTGTTTTGTTTTTTTGTACGCCAGGATACCGGACTATCTCCAAGAAATGTGCAGTAACCTGTGATAGAGCGACGAGTTGTCGGGCACGAAGCCCAATCTGAGTCACAGAAGGCACTCAGCTGAAGGCTATTTTCTGAAGACATTAGAATTCCTTTTCCCGGGCAAGACTTCAAATAACAAAGAACCCGAACAGCAGCATCCATATGAGGTTGCCGAGGAGTGTGCATGAACTGACTGAGTATGTTTACTGCATACGTGATCTCAGGCCTTGTTATTGTTAGGTAAATGAGTCGCCCGACCAAATGTCGGTTTGCACTAGGATCACTTAGCAGCTGGCCAGTTTCAGAGTTCAGTTTGAGGTTTTGTTCCATTGGAAAATCAACGGGCTTAGCTCCAAGGAGGCCAGCATCTTTTAGGATGTCAAGAGCATATTTTCTCTGAGATAAAAATATGCCCCCTTGAGATCGTGCCACTTCAATACCTAGAAAATACTTCAAGACACTAAGATCCTTCATGTGAAACTGGGACTGAATAAAAGATTTGACTGTTGCTATTTGAGCCTCACTGGTACCCATTACTATCATGTCATCCACATAAACAATTAAAAAGGTCGTGTGAACCCCTGATTTTAGCACAAACAAAGAGTGATCAGCAGAGGATTGTTTGAAACCAAAACCTTGCAGTGCGCTTGAGAATTTTGAGAACCAATTGCGGGATGCTTGCTTCAGCCCGTAAAGTGATTTGTTAAGCCGGCAAACAAGTTGCTGCCCATTCTCCCCCTCTCGGGAAAATCCGGGTGGTAAATGCATATAAACCTCTTCGGACAAATCACCATGAAGGAATGCATTATTGACATCTAATTGATACAGAGGCCAGCTCTTCGAAGCTGCAACAACAAGCAAACATCGTGATGCACCGCATTTATATCTATATTTTTACTAGACTTGTATCTATATTTTGACCGACAATTCCTAAGTTCATGTGCATATAGTTAGTTTATTGTCTAGAATCCGGTTACTGCTGTTATTTGGTCCTATTTTCAGGAAAACAGAGTTTTTGGAGCTATTCGGACCAGATTTGGAGCAAGGAGCAAAAATAGGCGAAGGAGCACAAAAGAGCATCTATTTGCGGATCGCAACTCCCTATTTGTGGGCCGCAATCAAGAATAGAACTTTTATTTCTATTTATTGCCGATGCGCAATTGCCAATGCTATTTCAAAAAAACGCGCAAAGTGCTATTTCAAGCGACCGACATGCTATTTCAAGAGGGATCTCTTTTGGGACTTCTATTTATGAATGATGCAGGTGACTATTTGCGAACCGCAAGAAGGTCAAAATTGTTCTGGACATCTATTTTTTGGCGATCAACATTCGCATCTACAAGCTCAACCTCGATAATAGCCTCGATATTTGGAAGGAGATTTACAATTTAGGAGGTAGATGCTTCTTTGTTGGGTTCAATGCTTGCATAAGTTTCTCTACACGGGTGCTTTCATGCAAGGAAGAAAAAATCTATTTTCCGATGGTTGATGAAGCACAAAAAAATGTTTATTATTCGGTACAGACACGCAAAATGCATTCGCACGGTAATTTTATGGGTTGCTCCGAGCTAAATTTTAATTACTGTTGGATCGAACCTCAGTGGCTAGAACCAAAATATCAGGAACTAAATTGATAACAATTGAGGAGTCATTTTGAGGAGCCTCAAGGACCCCTTCTTTGCTCCTTGCTGAGTGTTTCTGGCTTCATAAATTTGGTGCATTTCAATGTTGCATTGTGCCAGTATCATAGAACAACTTACTTGCTAGTTTTGGAAGAATAATTATGAGCTGTTGGATATGAATTCTGATTTTTTTTCTCACTTTGTAACATGGCAATGATATTTTTTCTTAGTCTATCAACACAATATATAATTAGACTTATCATATTATGTTTTTCAAGGACTTGTTTTGGGTTTACAGCTTTATTTCTGCCTTTGATCATTTCTAGTAACAAAATTACGCACTCTACTGCTCGAGAATAATCGTATATATTTTCAAAATTTATATGATAACGCATAGAAAAAACAGTGAAAATTTCAAACGTAATACTCATCATATTACATACTTTCATAACTAAGCAGTAAATTGAATTCATTGTGCTTATTTTGATTCTTTAAAAAAAGGAAAAATCAAAATGTAGCAATTAGCAAAACCATTGGAAGAAGCATGATATTATTGTTCTTATAGCTTGCTCCAAATTGACATGACAAATCAAGCTTGGGCCTAAATGTTATGGACCTTGTTGCACATTTATACCGTTCAAAATATATATGTTGTCCGGAAGAAGTTAGGACTTGGAACAGACTGTTATATATAGGCCTATTGGTGCCATCCACTTTAATGAATCATGAATTTTACTTGCCAAAATAAAATATGCAACTTATATGACAGTTTGACCAAGTCTCATCTTCAGAGTAAAAAAAAGTGAATATCTTGCATTCGTAAAAAAATCAAAATTGTTAATATAAAAATAGTGCCTTAATTGGCTGTCAAATAATTTGATACAATTTGATAATAAGAATAAATTTGGATAAAATATAACTTAATAAATAGTTAAGCATTTTTAACTTTCACTGAAATTTATATTGCATTATAGAAAACATAGAATCTATTCACAAGCTTATTTTTTAATGTGACAACAAATCCATCTCATTGCCAAATAATATATTTTAAGATCAGATGCTGAATATATATTAGGAGTATAACGATTGTGAAAACGTTTGCATTTCGCTCCGAAATGCTAACGGTCCAAATTATACTTTGTAATGTCTGAAATTTTGATTTATGGTTCCAATTAAATTCATCATATGAAAATACTAGGGGATACAAAAATTTTCCATTTTTTGAGGTTTTAAGTATTTATTTCAGATTTTTTAAAATCCATATAAAAACAAGCACTATTTTATTAATATTTTAGAGTCATTTTGAAAAATCAAAACAAATACTTAAAAAGCTTCAAAAATAGAAAATTTGTGTATCCCTTATTATTTTCATATAATGAATTTAATGGGAACCATAAATCACAATTTCGGACATTACAAAGTATAATTTAGACCATTAGCATTTCGCTCTGAAATGCTAATGGTCCAAATTATACTTTTCAAACAGTATATAACGAGCTAGACCAAACAGTATATAACGGATAGATTTCTACCAGGAAAAATAGTTGATATGATGCCCATGACATGACCAGCAGACTGCTGTCTTTTATTTTTTTGAGAATGCAGCAGACTGCTGTCAAAGAGATGACATACTTTTCATAACCAGCTCCAATCAGAAACCGAATTGATTTGTTTTTTTCCACATCCTTTCTATATTAAGTGGGAATTCAAGAGAATATTTTGGTAACTAAATAGTCTCATCCATCAAAAAAAGCTAAAAGAGAAGGTTTGGAAAAATGTCCTTGATGAATTGTCTCCAAAAGTTGAGAAAATATATTCATTCTGACATTCAATCCCTCATATTATCCTCCAACATCTACCCATCCATTTTAGAAACTTTCTTCTCCAAATTTAAATTATCTTCTTCATCTCTCTTCTCCATTTAAAATCCTCTCCTTGTGTCTCTTATCTCTCCAGTGATCTCTCCGGTGATCCCTCCAGTGATCTCTCCGACAATCTCTCCGATGCTCTCTCTGGTAATCTTTTTTGTCTCCCTCCTCCATGCCCCTCCGCCGCTCTCCTTCTCCACCGCGACCTTGGGCCCTCCCACTTCCTTACCTCTTCCCCTTCGGCCCCTCCTTCGCAGGGGCGGAGAGAAGGGGGGGACTAGGGGTGCTAAGACCCCCCATGATTTCTCAAATTACGTACTGACATTTAATTTGTTAGTGTATTTTTGTAAAAAAAAAATTTATTTGGCTCCCCTATGATTTTCATGCACTGGTACGAGTCTTTATTGGCTCCCTAAATTACATGAAGAGGGATCAAATAATCATATTTTTGGTGACTAATCAATGACCATGAAATTAAATTTTGAATAACTACATTTCAAAATCTTAATAAACAAAATTAATTGATAATTGGTGTTAGAATATATTATGTTTTATGTGTACACAAAAAAATTATATCATTTTGATTTTTATTTAAATGTGCATCAAAATTAACAAAATTAATGGTTGAAATTTTATAATTTTTTCTCCCTCTTTTGATTACTATCGAAATGATGTTAATATTTTATCATTTATTATTTTATTGTGTATATGTTATTAAAATGATTTAGAATACATCTAACGGTTTACAATTGTCCATTTATATATAAATAATGAAATGATTAGCATGGATATCAATGACCATGGTTGTTGAATCCCTCCTCAAATTACATATGGAGTTAGACTTTATATAGAATTATAAAAAAACCCATTAAGTAAAGTCTTAAAATTAATTGAAAAGTTCATTGTTTTTCGTAAATTCAATTAGTATTGCTTTATTAATTTAATTACATGAAACAAGGTCATTTTCTTATTCATCTCTTCATTCCTTCCTTTTGTCCTGTCTTTTATTATGACTATTTGTGTTCGAGCTCTCAACGATACTTGACAATTTTTTTATATATATGTCTGTCTTTTGACTCCGGCGATCCGGCCCCCCTATGCCAGATTTCTGGCTCCGCCCCTGCTCCTTCGACCTCCCCTACCTCCTCCCCCCAGGCTCTCTAATCAAGACCTCTCTTGCCTCCGGCGATCAACATCATTGTTTAGGTCGATGATGTTATATATGTCATACGTATACACCTTTTTATTTCTATATAAACACTTTTGATTGTTATATAAATAGTTCTGGTGATCGCGATCTATCGTTTCTAGCGGCCACAATCTCTCTTGTATCCGGCGAACCTGATATCTCTCATCTCCAGCAAGCGTAATCTCTCTTTTGTATACGACGATCCCGATCTCTCTACCATTTTTTTTTATTTTCAAGTTCATCTCATACTTCTATAGAAACACTATATTTATGTAAACACTTTTTATTTATCTAAATACTTTTCTCCTGTTACATAAGCACTTTTTTCATTTATTAAAATACTTAAGTCACTTATCTAAACACTTTTTATTTATCTAAATACTTTCTCCTGCTATATAAACACTTTTTTCATTCATAAAAAATCTTAGGTCACCTATCTAAACATTCTTTTCATCTATCTAAACACTTAAGTGACCAATATAAACACTTATGACTCTAATAACATAGTACTGGAATGCTTTGAATTAAGCATGTAGAGAATAAGCACAGCAAAAAAAATTGCGAATTTGCCATTTTTAGCAATATCCTGAGCATATTTTTTGTCAAAAAAAAGAAATTTAGTTAGAGAGATTTTAAGGGAGATTTGGTTGGGGAACTAATAGTTGGACTCCCAGAAGTTACGGCTGCCCCATGTGAGCTTTAAAAAATGAGTAGATTAAATTGCAAAAGTAGTCCACCATGATCACTTCTATCCTGTTTTAGTCCTCATTTTATTACACTAGCAAGAAACCCACCCGTTTGCGGACGTTTCAAATTCTGAGCTCATGCCATGTAATACATATAACATACTTTTAGTTTTTGGCTAATTATTTACCATTCAAATTTCATCTTTACACTAAATTAACTTAGAATATAAAACATTAATTCTCCATTAATGTAAATTCTAATCAAATTGATGTCTTCCATACCAAAATTGATATATTTCCATTTTTGTAAAAGCCAAAATGGAGAGGAAGTTGTTTAATTGGAGAACATCAACACCTTTAAAATCAATGCATTTTGAAGTTGGGTTTTCTCAAATTGGATTTAGACATAGAGTTAGTATCACATATGAATAGATGTAATGTTTTTTATTCATCACAAATAATTAAGAATATCAACGACTGGAAAAAAGATGACTGAATTCTAAAATTTTGATACGTTTAATATCCTAAGTTTTTAAATTGAAACTATATAAAAGAAGCCAGGATCTAGGCATATGGCACAGGCAAATTTGAAATGTTTAGTATAGCAACTGGGAAGCTTCAAAAATTAGGAGAAGAACAAATTAATTTGGTGAATATTCTGGGACCAAATAATATAAAGTTCTTAATTTAATAATTAATAGAGGTGATGATCATGCTTTAATAATTAATAAATAAATAGGGGCTACTGATAGTTAGTTGAGTTGCTAATAAACAAAATGAACTAACACTTTCAACAGGGCAGCTAGATTTCCCATTATGCTTGAGTAGTGACTACAAAAGTAAAGAAAAGTAGTAAGTTGCCCCCTCAATAATCCTCATAATTAATTAGCACTATATATATTAGATGCCATTCCGTTGTGAAACTGTGTGATGTGGTGTTTAGTTATTAATTAATTTATTGAGAGAAGGGGACAGGTCAAAGTGTCAAACATTACCTCAGGCAGCCACTGAAACCTATTGGCTTGTTCATGGCATGATGGAATATGTGCATGACGCATTTCTATACTTTGTTCTTTAGTATATTTGTTTTCTTGTTGTTTTTTTCTTCATGTCATATCAGTTAATTGGCCCCTATTTAATTGGAGGTATGAAAAGGACTGGATGGAACCTAAATAATAGTCATCATTTTATTTTGCTTGATTGAAATTTTTAATGAGAGGTTAATTATGTTATATAATTTAATGAGGATTACTAATAATTAATGTTGAATGCTTGTATTATGCTACTCATTACATTAAAAATGTTACAGAAAAGTTTGAAAGTTTCTGCAATTAGCTACGGAAGGGCATAAAAAGGTTGAAATTTTTTTTTTTAACTCATAATAAATGTGAACTATTGTGCCAAAAAAAAAAAAAAAAAAAAAAAAAAAATCGAAACCTAACATATGGTGCGCGCAATCTATCAATATATAAAAGTAAAATTACTAGCAGAAAATAATAAGTATCATCTTTGACGTGGCTTATAGTGATTTTTTTTTTTTTTTTTTTATGAAACATAGTGAATTTAATGAGGTAAAACTGAACATAGTTAGAATGGTATTGAACATAGATTTAGTTATTCACTGTATCAACATAAAATATCAAGGCTTATAGTAAATGAGAAATGATTTTTGTCATCCTTAACTTTTCTTTTATCCATCCTCTAATTAAAATTGTTAATATTCTATCTTTCTTTCTTATTCACTGTATCAACATAAACTGTTTGTTTCATTACTTGGATGGGCAAATAAGAGAAAAATTTATGAGAATTGGATGGCATAAAAAAGATATTTTGAAGAGTTAGAGACACTAGGGATCACAAAATAAAGAAGAGTTAAAGAGTATATTGAAAATTTGACCATAAATCAATGTGTCAAAACATCAGCAAGTAAAAAGGTTGTACCCCGTAAATCCTGCGTCAAAATGGAATCAATTTTTTTGTTATCGTTTCATAAATCTTTTTTTTTTCTTTGAACTTCAACCCATAGGCAACATATATTCACTACCAAAGAAAAAAGCATCAACAGCGGTTATTTATGATAATTCCCAACGGTTCAGTGAGGGTTGGGAATACTAGGGTTGCTAATGCTTACTAAAGAACTGTTGTTGATACTGTTAATCAACAACGGTTTATAAGAAGGAACCGTTGTTGATGATAGCAATTCCCAACGGTTTATAAGAAATAACCGTTGTTGATTCTTAAGAATTAACAACTGTTTTTTGTAAATAACCGTTGTTGATTCTTAAGAATTAACAACTGTTTTTTGTAAATAACAGTTGTTGATTCTTAGAAATTAACAACTGTTTTTTGTAAATAACAGTTGTTGATTCTTAGAAATTAACAACTGTTTTTTGTAAATAACAGTTGGGATGATGATTTTTTTTAAAAAAAAAATTGTTTATTTATAGAGATCAGCCCTTTGCTCATTCAAATTAGATATTATATACCATATTAACAAAAAAATGTACATTAAAAAACTAATAATAAATTCTAATAATACCACAGATTAATTACCAAACTAAAATCCAATATAATATCATATTCATATATCCAACAAAATTAAAATCCATCATAATATAATAGAATTTCTCAAATCCTAATAATATCCGTATACATCAGCACCTTCTCCTAATCTTGCACCATCACTTCCTCCTGATCTTGCACCAGCATCTCCTAATCTTGCATCAGCACCTTCTCCTGTGCCCGAATCTACAGGGAGTACAGTGAGTTTGCAATAATATATTTTTTTGCAATATCTTAGAAACAATTTCGTACATGAATTATTTACAATTCAGTTTGTTAATTTTTTTCTTGACTTTAGGGGAAGAAAGTTTGACTACGATTTGTTTGAACTTTGAGAGAGCAAGGAAAGGAAGTGCCGGTGCTACCTTGAGAGAGCAAGAAAAGAGCAGTGATGGTGCTGCCTTCGCTGTCGGAGAGAGCAAGGAAAGCGAGGGTTGGTGCTGGGCTTCTTTGTGCGGAGAGCAAGGAGAGTGAAGTTGGTGGTAGCCTCCGTTGCGGGACCTTTTCGCGGAGAGTTGGTGCTGGCCTCTATTGCGCCGCCGTTGCCGCTATCAAGCAGCCCTCCATCATGCTCCATGAAGAGGGAAGGGTTTTAGTCGGGTTTTGAAATTGGGGGAAATACAAATTGACTAAGGCCTGAAGTTGAAATTATAGTAGAGCAAAAGACGAAGTGGTGGGTGAGTTAGTGACATGATTCAAAAATTTTGTCTTTGAAAAGAATCAACAACGGTTTCATATAAAAAACAGTTGTTGAAAGATGTGGAGGCGGGAAACTAGGGAAAACAATCACCAACGGTTGTTAAACAAAACAGTTGTTAAATGGGCCATAAGAAGGAATCAGCAACTGTTATTAATAAAAAACAGTTGTTAATTCTTGCACATGAATATTTTATGTTACCCAAGAATCAACAACGGTTATTAATAAAAAACAGTTGTTAAATGGGCCATAAGAAGGAATCAGCAACTGTTATTAATAAAAAACAGTTGTTAATTCTTGCACATGAATATTTTATGTTACCCAAGAATCAACAACGGTTCCCAATGAATAACAGTTGTTAAATGGGCCATAAGAAGGAATCAGCAACTGTTATTAATAAAAAACAGTTGTTAATTCTTGCACATGAATATTTTATGTTGCCCAAGAATCAACAACGGTTTATACTTTAGAAACCGTTGGGAATGCTATCCCATTCCCAACGGTTTTTTATAGTGAACCGTTGTTAATTCTTGCACATGAATATTTTATGTTACCAAGAATCAACAACGGTTTCTATTTTAGGAACCGTTGGGAATGCTCTCCCTTTCCCAACAGTTTTTTATTGTGAACCGTTGTTAATTCTTGCACATGAATCAACAACTGTTTCTTCTTAAGGAACAGTTGGGAATGATATGCCTTTCCCAACTGTTTTTTAAAGGAACAGTTGTTGATTATTTTTCAGATTTCGGGCAAGTCTTTCCCAACTGTTCCTTCTGATAAACCGTTGCTGATGTGTTTTATTAAATTTCCAAAATGCCACTGCTACTTTTCAACAACGGTTTTCTTGATAACAGTTGCTAAGTTGGGGTTGCTAAAGCCCATCTCTGTGGTAGTGATTAGATCCATATATCGGGGGTTACATATTTGTATATCGCCCTTTCTAATTTTCTAAACTAATTCCAATCATATTTCTACATCTTCTTGCTACACCAAATTCCTAATTCCTATCATATCCCTTTTTATCCTTCCATCACTATTACAATTAAATTCCTTATCCAAATTACAACAATATACACACAAAAGAATTTAAAAGTAAAATTGAAAGTTCCTTCTAAACTCACTTCA
This sequence comes from Cyperus esculentus, assembly GCA_030179965.1. Taxonomy (NCBI): domain Eukaryota; kingdom Viridiplantae; phylum Streptophyta; class Magnoliopsida; order Poales; family Cyperaceae; genus Cyperus; species Cyperus esculentus. The sequence goes on from JASGLE010000021.1 coordinate 2,926,656, forward strand.
AAGCACTAATCATCCTCCAAAACTTATTTGCCATCAATATGCATCCATTCACCACGGTTGAAGTCAAAAGGCTTGACAAATATTGTTGTATGTCTCCCGGCTCCATAAACTTGACTTCACCTTGAAACAGTCACCGCTTGATTTGTGGATTCCAGCGGAGAAGAACTTGGTATTTGCTACTGTTGACTTGGAACGAAGAAATACCACCAAGCAAAAAGTAATTCAATTTGAGGAAATATTGTTTGGAAAAGATAACAATGTAGGATTAACAAGATTAATTGAAGAATAATTGAAAGTGAAACGGAATTGTTAGAAAACGGATCTAATAGGACGAAAAGACGAAAGACGAAGAAACTAAAGGACGAACCATTGAAAACGGATTTAAGAAATACAATCAGCGAAAAAAACTAAGAAAAACCATAATAAAAATGGCGGGAGAGGCCGCCGGCAGCCGCCTCCCCACCCACGGAAACTCTTTTCCTTTTTTCTCTCTTTTGCTCCGAAAGATCGCAAGGATGGGAAATTTTTAAAGCTTGTTTTTACACCCCGTGTCGTCCATTATTTGATAAAGTTTTTTTACATAAAAAAGAGAGTAGGTTTCTAGTTAACAGATTGGCCTATTAAATAATATAAATGTGATTTGCAAACTGCAATCGGCAGTAGTAAAGGGGGCATGACTGTCATTTTGTTGACTGCGCTGTTGGAGTCATTATTGCGCTGCTAATATCCTCAACCCCAACCTGTGGATTTTCCTTATATGGCATATTTATTTGTAAAACATGTTGAGTCCACCCCATAAAGTAGGTCACTCATACACCTCTCTCTCACAATTTGACACACCTACATGTACTCATGTGCTTGTTGTAGTTGCATAAATGTTTACTGGAAACCGCAATGCATATGTTTAATAGTGTTGGAAATACTACTTACAATTCTTGCAAGAACCAAAAATTCAGATCAAGGAAGGGATATACCACAGCGAAAGCAAATTGATCGATCACAGCAGTTCCTTTCACGTAAGATGATTCTTAAGCCTCTTCCTCAGTTCGTGCCTTCGAATCCTGAAGCAAATCGCTTGGTGGAAGCAAACCACAGTATTAAACCAAGCATGCAACAGTACTCTTCCACAACCTAAGTGCTTCACTAGTGATTCTCACTTTCTCGGTGTTTCTCTCTCTCTCTAATGGCCATAGACAGTTTCCAATATGTCTAACCTCCCTTCTCTGAAGAAGGCACACCATATATATAAAGAGAGAAACAAACAGGTCACAAAACAGTGCAAAAAACGTCCTTTCATTCATGTTACCGAAAAACAGACTGCCTAGATTTCGGTTCGAAATAAAATATTTCGGCCGAAATTATTGCACTGTTTTGTAACAAAAAGTTTCGCACACAGATTTCAGTCCGAACTAAAATATTTCGGGCCGATATTAATGCACTGTTTCATAACAGTAATTTGAACACAAAGATTTCGGTCCGAAATTTTGACTATCAAATATTATTTCAACAAATAGAAAATGATATATATTGATCGGAAAGATATAAATATTCACTGAAAAATAATATTTATTCATTAAAAATACGGTGGACCGGTGGATAGATAAAAGGGGTGTCACTAGCTATTACTATATTTATTTCCTTTTTACATTATCAGATTATCTAGCATTACGTTCTTTGGTAAATGTGTTGTGTATTAATAATTGTGCTGAGAATAGAAAGTAATAAATAGATAGAAGCGAATTAGGTATAAATTAAGCAGCAAAATTTGCTCTCGGATCTCAATAATAGAAATTTGCCATGGAAATAGCGATGCCCTTCTAAATATTGTTGCTTTATTTATCTTTTTTTTTTTTAATTAACTTAGTCGTCTCAATTTGTCACCTCTACAATGCCTATATATATAGCTAGCCTCACCTCTCCTTTTCTACCATCCGAAAAATATATATATATATATATATATTATGCTTTCTATTAATTATTTTCTTGATTGAATAAAGTTTCAATCTTGAATTATCACATAATCTGCCGGTTCTTCGTAAGGATTAATCATGTTTCTTGCAAAAGGTGTCGATGAAATAGATGACGATGGATCAATAGGTGGTGATTTTATGGACTTGCCCGGAGAGGTAAATTAATTTACCCCCTTTCAAACTATTAATATTCCAATTTTCATGAATTACACTGTGCTATGCGATTATATATATATATATGGTTGATTATATGTTTTACCGTATTTTGTATACTAAGATTATGTTTGGGTCTTCCTTCATATTATTTTTTCCCCTATATATTATTAATTAATTTGTGAACTCAACTGTGATTTCTTGGATAAATAGTTATTCTATTTACGAGCTCTTAATTCCCTTCTCTTTGTGACCAAAGAAAGCACTTGCGAAATTATCACTTATCAAACATCTTTTTTGTGTATGCACAGGTGAAACAAGATGACTCCGCACAGCCGGAGGCACCTGAGCATATATTTTCCAACAGCAAGAAAAGTAAAAAGAAATCAAGGAAAAAGAAGAAAAATAGTCAAGGTGGCTCTACAAACAGAGATACTTCCAAAAATATTGAAAATATGGAGGTCAGTAATGAAGTTTCATGCAAATTTAAATATTTTGTAAATTTCATCAAAAAAAATTTCCATATACAATGGATTTAATAAGGATTCTAAAAGAAGGAATAAGGTATACATTGTTTGCAATTCTAAATTAACTTATTATAATTGGTTATATACAGGTTATGAAAGTTGAGCCAAGGAGGCCATCGACCTCGTGCTTCCCACATGAACAAACGTCTCCATGGCTCATTTTCTTTTCACATGGAAAGAAGGGCAAACTTCATACACTATATAGCCTCGAGTCTCGCAAATCCTACAAGAAGAGCATACCACAACTAGTCAACAAATCATGCCTGGCCTTTGCACACGGTTGGTTACTCATGCAAGATTGGGAAACCGCAGAATTAACACTACTAAATCCCGTGACGATGGAGAGAATCGATCTTCCTGCACCACCAAAAGTGTCACCAGATGACCATATCTACAATGACAGATATTCTTCATGGGTTATTACTGCACCACCAACTTGTGCCTCTTGCATAATACTTATCAGCTACCACACAGACCCTTTCTTCATATTTTGTTATGTACATGAGAGGAAATGGCGCAAGGCAAGTTACCCGTCGACAGGTGAAGATGGTGGTCTAAAGAAATTCGCTATTTGTGATGGCATCATCTATGCATGCACGCCCGTCAATAAAACACCATGTGTTGTTAGTTTTGATTTGTATCAGATAAACATAAAGCCTATTCCTGTGCCGGAACCATATGTCCCCTTCTATGGATTATATTACTCCTCACTGGGAAGATTCGGTGGGGATCTCTATAGTGTGCACTTCATTGATGTTCATTACACTAACCTCATTATGAATGTCAATATCTTCAAGATGGATTTTGATGCAAACAAGTGGGTGAAAGTGGAAACAATAGGAGAACTGGCATTTTTTGTAGACAATGTCCGTGAGTCCTTGTATTTTGCCGAAAATGTGCCGGGGATAAAGAAGGATTGTGTTTATTACATGAGATGTGATGACATCTTGTACAGGTATGACCTAGCAACTAGAGGCATAACAATGGAGATGTCGTTCCGTGGCCTCAAGGACCCCGTCTATAATCCTTGCTGGGTGTTGCCGACTTCATAAATTTGGTGCATTTCAGTTTTGCATAGTAATAGTATCTTAGAGGGGCATACTTGGGAACTTTAGAAGAATGATTATGATTTTTTACATATAGATATTGAGGTTTAATTGCCTCTCACTTTGTAATCTGGAATTATCTTATTCTCTCTGTAAGACTTAATTTTGGATTTGCAGCTGTATTTTTGTCTACAATCATTTCTATACTAATAAAATTATGCATACTGCTGCCATCTTAAAAAAATTATTAAAGAATAGTATACCTTATTGAGCCGACAAAATCATCAATGTTTACTACGCACTATTAACTTCAGAACTACCAGAATAGTTATGCCTGAGAAACTGTAGTATGTTTTTAAGTCTTAAACAAATGAAGAAGATATGAAAGCTTCTCATATTTTTAAATCGATACTTCATCATTATTCAGAAGAAAAAAGTATTTTTCAGACCACAGCTAGCATCCCTTTGATTGTCTCCAATCAACTGCATAGTCAAGCACTAAAATGCTTTATGAAAGAAGATGAGAACCTGTAACAGATTCTATCAAAGGCCTAGGGGAATTTTGTTGAAGAGTTTGCTCAACTAGGGAATAGGGGAATTTTGGGAATTGGTTTTTAACTTTTTATTTTGATGATTAAATTAGAGCTGTTGTTCCAAATAATATTTCTTATTTGATGATTTCCAAAACAATATCAAATTATGTTACTAACGATTTCCTTAAGAATATTGTTTGTGTAAGGAAAATTATTTGAGCAAATTATCAAGAACTCAGAGCAAGCAAGCAATAGGGTTGGAAGATAAGATAGGCTAAAGATGATGGCAATAACTGAAGATTTGGATTAGTTTATCATCGAATTTTTAGTTCAAATATAGTGGTGAATTTATACAGTTTAAACATTCACTATTGATGGCATTAAAAAGCTCAAAGCAATGGAACCAGCCCCCAGGTTCCGTTATATAATGGAACCTCATGTTCGTTATAACGGAATATTCTAACGGTCATATTACCAAAATCAAACGGTCAAATGTCACATCCAAAGTATCGTTTGAAAAGTCAAAGTACCGTTAGCAAAGTCAATCCTTCTGTTATAACGCAAGGATATAATGCGTTATAACGGAAGGCGTCAACTTTGTTCCAGTGGCTCAAGTCCAGGTTCCGTTATAACGGAACCCAGATCTGAGCTACAGGCTGGAAATCACGGGACCACTTTAAATACCCTTCTTCCCAAAATAAAAACAGAACTTTACCCACTTTCTAAAGCTGCTAAAAGAGAGCAAACCCTAGAACCAAACTCCATTGTTGCTTGAGTTTTTCATAGCCAAATCATTGTGATTCAAGCAGCAATTACACCATAGATTGTAGATCTTGTAAGAGAATTAGTTTGAGAGCTAGTTTTTCTTTTCCGGACCTTGAGTTTCGCCTCTCCTCTGACCTCGGTGACGGCCCATTTCTTGTGTAAGGGATCACCGAGTTGTGTACTTCCTTTCTTTGCGGGTAATAGGAAAGGCGCACTACCGAGTTTGTAGTGTTACCCGGGGACGTAGGCCGATTCGCCGAACCTC